>OX578150.1:53361296-54613796 GCA_951213105.1 Amaurobius ferox | reverse complement strand
AAACACGTCAAAAATATTTGAAATATAATTACTGTAAAGAACTACATTTTCAGTAAAAAGTCTTTAATAATTTGCCATTTAAGAAGTACAAAAAGTTACAAAACGGCCATATGGCCTTTTTGTACATCTTTAATGATGGATTTAACTTTTTATTGTAATTGTACATAAAGTGCAGAACGGTAATTGTATATAAAGTGCAGAGCAGTAATTGTATATAAAGTGAAAATTGTATATAAAGTGCAGAAAATATGGAATTAGCATGGGAGTATTATAACTTTCAACACTTCCTTGAAACAGTCAGGCATAAGTAAATTAGGTGATTACAGTTGTTTCGAGAGCGTTTTAAGCCTTTCACCTCTAAAAAAATAGCATGAGTTCTTACAATAGCTAAGCACGAACTGCTTGGATATTCGTGCTCAGCTGTTATTAAGAGGGCACACTGACTAAGAGAGAGGCCCGAGACAGAGGGCTTGATGCAATCTCAAAACAATTCTAGTCACCTAATCGGTGTATGTTAGTGTCTTTTCGCTTTGAACTATCAAAGTTCATTTAAAATGAACTGTTCAATTAATATTTTTGCATGCTTTTAACTCTAAGATACTGGGATTTTTCTTTGAGTTAAAAGTTCTGAAAATCATATAGCTCCCTGAGCTCATTGATTGAAACAAATTTCATGAAAAGTGTTTAATCCTTTCAAGAATTATCATACCCACAGACATCATTTGAAAACTGATTGATTCTTAAATCAGGGATGTTCAAAGCGAAGTAATCCGAGAGTTGAATTTTCGAGCAATTCATATTTTTCCTTTACGTACATTCGAAAAGTTCACATTATTTGAATTTCACTCATTTCTGTGTACTAATAATGTGCTCTCTGATTCATATCAAGAAAACAAAATTAAACGCTGTGTGTTAGCGAGCTAAATGTATCAAATCTGTTTACCTTTTCTGACTACAAATGAATGACTCGGAGAGAATGATTCACTTTGATCCACTTTCATGCGAATCCTATTTATTTCTTCTAATGAAATACCCATTTTGTATTGTACGGAATTTTGGTTAGTAGGTCATCATTAGCGTAAAAAAATAAATTCATTCATTTGAAAATATCAGTGTGACATTCCCGCATTGTGCAGGATAGCGTAGACGAATATTATGAAATCAGATTTAAAAATTTTTTTAGTACGTGACTTGATTTTCTCATCTTATATATGATATACAGGTAAATGTGACCTGTACCTGTGTATGTCACTTACACCTGTATATATGTACCTGTGTATGTCACTTACACCTGTATATATGTACCTGTGTATGTCACTTACGCCTGTATATATGTACCTGTGTATGTCACTTACCTGCATATTATTTGTGGGTGTCACTTACATATTATTTGTGGGTGTCACTTACCTATATATTACCTGTATATTACCTGTATATTGCCTGTAGATGTCACTTACTTTTATATCAATATATATAAAGAAGAAAAGTATGTATGTATGTATGTATGTATATATTTATGTATGTATGTATGTATATATGTATGTACTATCCAACATCACGGGAGAACGGCTGAACCGAATTTGATGAAATTTAGTGGGTAGTCTTAAAATAGCCCCACTAAAAATTTAGTCCATGTTTCGAGTTTCTCACACCAGGGGTTGTCGCGATATTAATGAAAAACGAAACTTTCGTTTGTCTCATCATCATGGGTGAATAGCATCACCGAATTTAATGAAATTTTGTGGGTAGCTTTGAAATAGCTCTCCATAAATTTAGTCCAAATTTTGAGCTTCTAAAACTAGAGGTTGTCGAGATATTAATGGAAAATGAAACTTTTTCCTAGGAGTGCTCTCTAACTCCATGATTCCCAACGAAAAAGGTTGGAAATCGTTGGTTTAAAACGTGAAAGTCAATTAAAGCTTTGAGTTTTGTTGAAATTTATTGAACGTATTAGTTACTTTTGAAAATCGCAGGTTTGAAATGAATTTAAATGGAAACTCTATCACCATGGTTTATTTTTCACAGGCTTACTCAGCAAATTTTATTAATTTGAATAATAAATAAATGAATATAAAAATATCTATCTATCTATATATATATATATATATAAAGAAGAAAAGTACATATGTATGATCCAATGGATCTGATTGGCTAAAGAATGGCTAATCAGATCCATTTTTTTTTCTTATATAATGCAATAAATTTACTTCTTTCACAGTGAAAAAACACTGTAAGATTTACTACCCTATATGTTCCGATGTAATTTTTATCAGAGTTTTGCATCGTAAATCCCGAGCAACACCGGTTAATCGCTGTTAGTATCATATACAGGTAAGTGACGACTTACACAGCTCAAACTGCTAAAGGTAGAAACTTGAAACTTTGCTAACAAGTGGGGCATGATCTATAAATAATAAGAAAAATTTGAAATCTAGAAATTTAGTTAGAAAAATTCACAAATCTTGTAATTTTTTGTTCCAGCATACCTCCAGCTATAATTTGAGAACAACTAGGCACTTGAAATTCGTTTTCATACCACCATGCGCAGAACAAAATGTTTTACATTTTGTAATTAACTCTATTTATGTAGAACATACCGCTCTTGGGATATTTTATTTTATAGTAATAGCAGACGATATTTTTGTATTTTATAATTCAAATTTTATGCAGTTTTTCATTTTTTTTTGTAACCATAGTAATAGAGTTACTCTTCAAATATCGAAATCGTCTGCTTGCTATTAATCAAACCATGGAGTTAGAAAGAAGGAGATAAAACTTCTATGGATGAAAACGCTTGAAAATCCATAATGTTTTGAAAATTATATCTACGTGTTACTATTCTTAGTAAAGTAGCCGCTATTGTTAGTTGACACAACAGAAAGGCGTAGTATTTAGTATATGTATTTTTGATTATTTTTAAATTAATGATTCTTTAATGAGTATAATTAACCAGTGTTATTTCATAATTATAGGATAGAGTATAAAATATAGAGATAAAAATAAATTGAAAGGTAAAATAATGTTGAATGTGTGGGAATATTCTTTATTGTTTCAGTTCTACTTTGCATTGCGCTAATAATTTATTTCTACAAAATGGACAGTTTAAATAAATATTTCAGGCCTTTCACCATAGAATGCAGGACTACTTATCTTATCACAGCGCCACTTGAATTATCGTTTCAAACGGTATTGGTGTTTTCTTAATATGAAGTTTTAACTCCTTACTTTTACCATCCATGAGTCAAACTATTGAAAATATTTTTGTGGATTAAAATGATTGAACAAGTTAAAAATTAGACAACACATAGTGCTCAGGGATGAAATATTACTTTACATACTGCAGTTTTCATGTTAAAAAGAACTATAAAACGTGCTCTACTTTTATGCATTAATTTGAAACTGTTTTTGATATCTAGAACATTTATCAAGTGTATATTAAGTGTCGCATTTTGTGATTTATTAAGTGTCATATTTTGTGATCAGTAGTCATTTCGAATAAAGCTTGGATAGAAATCGCCAATACATTCATATTCCAAAGTGTTTAGATCCATTTGTATCAAAATCTTCATCAGAATGCAAAACAAGCGTATATTTTTCAAATTCCTTATCCAAATTATTCTTTAAAAATAATTTCTAAAAATTCTTTAAAATATTTTACTTTGTTACGTTGGCAACAGATCTGTTCCATCAAAGAATTCGATATATATTTTACTTATCCTTGTTGATACATTATTTTTATACCTTTTTCATCCATAGCGTATAATTGAAATAATTAATTTTTTAAGTGGATTTATACTACCACCATTGTTTTTCCTAAAAGTGTTTGAAATATTTTAGGTGGTCTTAAGAAACTCTTATATGCCCAAACCTGAAACTAATTTTTTTTTTTTTTTTTTTTTTTCGGTGGTGGTGGTAGTGGGGGAGGGGGATTATGTTGCATACAATAGTGTGAGAACTTAAAATTTTGATGTGGGCAGTATATGCTGTTCCATACACCAGGATGAATACTTTTACATTTTTTTTCATTTTCATTTTTTTTTAATTTTTACAAATTTGCTTGAACGATTTATTAAAACTTCAGCCCTTTCGTATTTCCGTTACAATAAAATCAACCGTTGCGTTTAACACCGTCACTTTTACCAGGGGAGCCATTAAGAAGGACTGGAGAACTTCTCCAATATTCCTTCAAGGATTTATAAATTATTATGTTTCTTAAATAATTTTCCTTGCCGAATCATATTTCTGGGGGGCGGGATAGCCCAATGGTTAAGGCACGGGGATTGTATTAGGAGGATTTGAGTTCGATTCCCGGCTCTGCCCTAACTGTCCCCGTGTTTAAGCGGAAAACGGGCGCGTTAAATCTGTGTCCGGAAGTCCTTCTGAGAAGTTGGTGGCAGGGGAACGAGGTGACGGTTTCTGTGGATATCGACCCCAAAGGGTTCCGGTTTAAATTGGGTGGCCCAGTTACGTCTGTACAAAAAGATACCTTAAACCTTCGGATAGGTAGCACTGTCTGGGTCGAAAGAAAGAAAGAATCATATTTCTATCATTGAAACAATAGTTGTAAAGAACTTTGTTGCTTCAACCGGGAATCGAACCCTGGATCTTCGAACTAGCCAGCTAAAGCTTTAACGTTGAGCTACTGGGACGAAATTGCAAGCTCTTATTGTCGAAGCAGACTCTGCATAGTCCATAAACTTTTGCTTCCAAGAAATTCTACCTGAAATGGCATGTCTAACCCAGTTACTCAAAAACCCTAATTATGTAAAAATGTGTGCCAAACAATGCAGTAAAAATGAATGCTTGAGAATGTTGAGTTGAGAGATTCTGATATTTTTGATTGGGTATTTAAATTCCTAAATGCATTTCCATTTTTAAGCAGATGCACGGAGCCAGAAAACAAATATGTAAAACGAATGGTTTGGAGGAAATAAGTAGCTGCCAAACCGTGCACAATACTTGCATGTTAACGAGCTTCCAGGTGTGGTTCTTTTTCATTTTCAGTTAGTTTGCATATCAAACAAATAGTTCCCAGTAAATGCCAGGTCGTTATTTATGCGTAGAAAACCATTAAAGTTTTTAATAGTTCGAAAATGAAAAAAAAATAGTGTCACAAGTCACTTGGTTTGTACTACGTTGTTTTGCGAACAATTTATCACATGTTAAATAAGCATATGCATGTTTACAAAAGGAAACAGATAGAAAATAGAACAAGTAAAAAAAATAAGTTTCCAACTGAAAAACGCTTTGTCGACATTTTGTACTCTTACTTCTAATGCGACACAATTAAGTGTAATTTTTTAGTTTTGGCTGAATATCTGATAATTGTTAATTTTCAGGTTTGAAAAAATTGGAGGGGGGGGGGGGGGGGGCTCCACAATGTCTTAGACATATTGTTTTTCTTTGATTCTCCTTTTCTTCAGATCTATTTCCTGCATGTTTTTAGTGGGACAATTTTAATCGAAAGTAGTCTGTATGAAAACATTATATATTGTTTAATTCACATATCTGTTTTTCTTTACTCAAGGGTTTGTTATTCTTTGAAAATATAATGAGCTGCATAAAAATGTTTTGATATAGGTTCTTCATCATTAGTTTTCGCTGTTCTTTTTCAGAAAAATAATATGCTTATTGTAAACATTTAGACAATCGTGAATCTAGTGTGTAATTTAGTGGCAAGTTGTAAAAATGTGATGTGGGCAGCACATGACTTTCCCTGCAGACTCATATTTACGTCCTCTTTATTTCTTCAATAATTCATTAAATTGAGTTTAATTGCACAAAATAACAGGCATAGTTATTTTAAATTTCACCGAGTTTGAACTTTTAATTCAATTTCCGTTTTCATTTGGTAACTGGACTTATTTTCAAAGGTGGCGTAGCGAAAATGCGAAAAGACAAAAATATCTCGAGAAAGACTAAATCTAAAGTAGTAGAGTTAGTCTTATTCTTTTTGTCGTCAAAAATTACGCATGAAATAAGTATTTAATGGATATATTTCAGCAGACGTAGTCTTTTATTTTTAAATTTAATTTAACGATTTTTGAGGGCCATTTCGCAAAAAAAAGGCATGTTCTGTTTTTCCGAATCTTACCAAAATCCAATCAGCACCAGGTTAACTAACCTACAAGGAATTTATCTACAAAATTTTGTGACATTTGGTCTATTATGTTTTCATCTAGAGTGGATAGAGGCAATTTTTGCGACCATTTCGCAAAAAAAAGTCAGGTTCTTTTATTTCGAATCGTACCAAAATCCAATCAGCACCAATGTCACCAACAAGGGACTTACCTACCAAATTTTATTAAATTCGGTCGATTAGTTTTTCAGTTAGAATGGATACAAAATTTGTACAGACAGATACACGCACAGACGTTACGCTAAAAATAGTTTTTTCGTGTTCTATAGGTCCCAATGCGTGTAGATCCGTCAAACACTCGAGTTGTGGTTTTCGGCACGATTCCAATACTTTCCGTATACATTACCAAGTATTGCAGGGAAAACAAAAAGTCAATTAAGCTCTGGGGCATATAAAACTGTGTCTCTCCTTTGAAACACATATATCGCAAATAAAATCTGTATACAGGATTCCCTCATACGTTCTTATATATCCCTTTAACTTTCGATTGAAGTGTTTTAAAACTGGCCGAAGCAGAGTCTACTGATAGGAAAGCGACTATACCCTATCGATTGAGAAAGTTTAAAGGGCCTCTAATGGCGAATTAAAGAAGCTAGAGATTCTATTAAGGAAACGAAGGAAGGTAGGCGAAAATTTTCAATGACAAAGTTGTAGATTGTATTCTATATAGTATGGAATTGCGTGCTGTTTGCACATATGTGTGCACAGACGATAAAAATAAATATCAACAAAAAGTGATAATTATGCAAATATTTCGTTTACTACTGAAGTATTTCTGATGGAAATGGCTATACATACGTATGAAAAATTAATAACCGGTGTAAAAAGCTAATTTTTTAGCACTTTACAACAAAGTTGAAAAGTGTTTATGACTTAGTTCATTCTGTCTGTCTGTCTGTCTGTCCGTTAGTACGATAACTGCCGTAAAAATGACTTAATCAAAATGAAATTTTAGTATGTTGTTCAGACGGTATGTTGTTCAGATCGTGATTTTTAAAGTTCTTTTTAATTCATATTGAGTGTTGTATCCGTCCTAAAACCGCTTAATTTTTGCTTAAATTCTGCGCATCTACATACTGAAACAACGCAATTACAATATATTTGGGTTTAAATGATCATCCAAATTTTATTATTTCTACACCGAAGCCTATTTTTCACTTATGTAAAATGTAAACAGCAAAATATGTAGAATGAGTTGTATAAGAATTGCTGTATTTCTTTAACGCAAAATAATTAGCTCATGGAGTCTGCATAGCTGATATGAATTAAATATTCATTGATTTTACAGAGATAAGGACGATTTTTTAGATGAAGTTTTAGGCATAGGGTTTAATTACTTGTATCTCCATGGTCTCAAGTTTCTAAATAAAATAAATTATTTTAGTATTGTGATGAATGAAATTAATGGGAAAATGTTATGAATGAAATGCTGCTTTTATAGAGAGAACCAGGCGTGTTATTTTTTCTTTGACGTCATTTGAATGAATTTCAGTTGTTTTCGATGAAGTTTTCAAATATAATAAATTATTGTAGTATTATGATAATTTTAAAAATATTACCGAGGAATGTATTGCATTTTAGAGATGTTTAAACCAGGCAATTTATATTTCAATGCCGTCATTTGAATGAAGTTCATTTTTTTCGGTGAAGGTTTAAGTTTTCAAATATAATAAATTAATGTAGTGTTGTGATAAGTTTTAAAATATTACCGAGGAATGTATTGCATTTTAGAGATGTTTAAATAAAATTGCATTGAAGTTGGAAAGTGTTTCATAATCAATGCTTTAAGCATGATTGATCTTTCTGGTTTCTTTTTCGAATTATCATTTTTGCAATAAACAACAAATGTTGTATAAAAAGCAGACAAATGATGGAATACAATAATTATCTCTTTTATTATGCAAATATTCCGTTTACTACTTGAAGTACTTCTGGAGGAAATGGCGATAAATACGTATGGAAATATAATAATCCGTGTAATAAGCTAATTTTAGTTTATTTAGAATTATCCTTTTTGTAGTAAGCAATAAATGTCGTATAAAAAGCAGACAAATGATGCAATACAATAATTATCTCTTTTCTTACCGAATTTTTTATCGGTGTACATGTTATATACGAACCTCAAATCTTTCCGTAGAGAACGCTCTAAAACTTTGAAATTGAAAATTTTCGCCTCGCTCGCTTCATTGTCGAGATAGAAATTCTAACTTCTAAAGTTCGCCGTTAGAGGCGCTGCTATCTATCCGTTTATTGCTGATATATATATGTTTCTAACGGCGCTGTTAGAAACTTTCTCAATCGGTAACGCATATTCAACTTCCTATCAGTAGGCCCTGCCTTTGAGCTTTAGAACACTTCAATGAAAGTTAAAGGGATGCGTGAGATTTACGAGAGAACTCTGTATTTTACACACGCGCGTAACATATTTATAAACCTATACTATAAGGATAAGTAAAACAGCTTCAATAAACTGTTTTGCAACTGCTTGCAGCCTTTCGAAAGTATACACAGGCAAATTTTCTACTTCCTCGTACGAGCATGTTAATTATTCTTCCAGGTTGCATTATGTATAATAAGATCAACAAATTACAGAAATACAAGGAAACATCCTTGAATACTAAGAATTTCTCAAGAGGCGCAAAATATGCTAACATTTGATTAATGATGTGACTCGAAATTGTTAAATTACGGAAGATCGCGTTTAAAGTTTGTTGCACATGAGTAATTCTGATACCAAAAGCTTATAAAAAGACAACATTCAAGCCTCTAATTACTTTCCCTATATACATAACATATAATGTACAGGGAAAAGTATTGTGACGGGGTCGGAAATCAGAATTCGAGTTTTTGACGGAAGAGCACGTTTCAAGCATCCCTGAATTCGAATTGAACTTATTTTAGGGGATGTCTCTGTGTATGCTTATGTATATGTGTATGTGTGTGTGTGTGTTAATGTGTGTGAGCGTATAGAAACGATATCTCTTAAACGAATGGAGCACACACACACATTAATTTCCACTGGCAAAGACGGCCTGGGGGTTTACGCCCTTAACCTGCCAGGAACACACACACACACACAGAGAGAGAGAGAGAGAGAGAGAGAGAGAGAGAGAGAGAAGCATCTTCTGTTATTATACGTATAGGATTGAGCTCGCGCAGCGGGAATTTAGGGATTGCATACATGGTTGAAATACGCCCTTTCATCGGATGTACACATGGTCGACAGTTACCGCAAGAAAACTATTGCAAGTTTAAAGCTTTGTTAAAAAGCGGCCAAGCTTGTCGCCGAAAGCGGTTAGTGTTAAATTTAAAAAAAGTTACTTTTTAAGCAAATAAAACCACTCCTTCTATTCCAGGATATATCGTTTCCAAGATAATTTTATACGCCAACTTGCTAAAATTCTAAACTGTAATTCCAAACTGTAATTTTGATGAGTTGGCGCCATTTTTAAATGTACAAATCGGCAAATAAAAGAAAATAAAAAACTGCAAATTCAATATAATTGGAGCATTGATTTTGTGTTATATTTTCTACGATATAAAATAATTTAATTGATATTAAAAAACCCAAGAATGAAAAAAAAAATAATAATTCGAGTGTGTAGCGAAAGTCTTGTGCTTCCCACATTTTTTTCTTCGTCAAATATGACACCTGTACACTTAGTAAGAGTTCTGAATATCAAAAACTGTTTTAAATTTAAGCACAAAAATGGCGCACATTTCAACTAACATGGAAATTACGACATGTGAAACAATATTTCATCTCTGATCACTGCATGTTGCTTTATTTTCAGATATCTAATAATGAATTAATAATAAAATTATTTTTAAATAGTTTGATTAAATAAATATCCAGCAGACGATTTTAACATTCGAAACGTAGCTCCGTTACTATAGTTACTACAATGGAATCAAAAACTATAAATACTTTTATTTGCAAAATATAATAAAAAAATTAACTGAAATGTGGCTCAACTCGACTTTCTCATAACAAAATCCATTTTTTTTTTCGAATTTTACAAGAAAAGATTTGAAAAATCGGTATCTTTGGTCTAAATGATTAAAACTGTAGCATGCTGCACTTCACTTTAAAGGGCTTGAAAGTATCTTTCGATTCATACCATACTTGACAATATATACACTCGGGGGGGGGGGTAACTTGCCCCCAAGGGGGGCTAATGACATCACGAACAAAGAAATTTATATCTGGACAATTCTTCACAACAATGATTGAAACTTTTAAGTATCGTGATCATTGAGATAAAAATAAACCCTTTTATGCATGATTATGTCCAATTTTGCCCTATGCTGCCATGTTAAAAATATATATACAATTTTGAATAAATTTCGAAGTTTTCGTTCGAATTTAAATAAGTTTTATCTAGTTCTAGATTTTTTTATTACAAAGCCGGGTTTAAAGTTTCGTAAAAATCCATTAATATTTGTTGTTGCAATAGTGTACAAACGAAATCGATCACACACAGACAGACATCATTCCAAAAATTGTCAAAACGTGTTTAGGAGGTCTAAAAACATATATTGGCTTCAAACTCTCGAATTCGAAAATTTTCGTTAAAACAATACGTTCTCTATATTATTACATAGTATGATAAAGTAAAAATCGTTTGCTGTAACTACTATGTTTACAAATGGAACTAAAAACAGTCAGCAGGGCATGAAGACAAGCATGGAAAGATACCTTAATTTTAAGTGGGACTATACCAAGGCTAGTTATCAAAATTTCTGAAACTCAATAAAACCGTTCTCTCGCAATGATGAGACAAATAAACAGACAAACAGATTTAAAATTTTATTTATATCGATATTCCATATTATCTCGTAAAACTAAATTCAAAATTTGATGTGGGCGACACATGACTTTCGTTATATAATGCAATGAATTTACTACTTTTACAGTTAAAAAAACGTTATTCTTATAGTAGATACTTATGTCCTTTCCAAGATATTGAATTTTCTTCAATTAGTCGCCATTTTCATTGATTTAGTGTCATTTTTATCCATTTGGCGAGATTTTTGTTAATTTGGCAACAATTTAAAATGTCGCCAAGTTGGCGACATTCCGCCAAATTCGTCGCCAAAATCTCGCCAAGCGTTATGGACGGAGAAATAAGTTATTCTTACAGCAGATAAATGACTATTGGCGTTCAAATACTAAAGTATTACTCAAAGTATATTTTTTCATGAATGGAACGAGCTAGATCCACGACAATGATGTCACCCAATTTATCACATGGTATTACATATGAAAAGTGAACATGTTTCTCAATAGGAAATATTTTTTTTATATTTTATATGACTCTTTGGTAATTTTTTGAGAAAATGTGCAATATCTCGAGAACGATTCATGTTAGCGTTCTAAAATTTATGTCAATCGTTTTCTAATGAAAAACTACATAAGAAATGTCTATTTACGTGACTTTATTAGCGGTTTTGATTTTTCGACGATTTTTTCAAAATTTCACTGGAAATTTAGGGGGGGGGGGTTCTGACCATTCGATTGCGTATAAAAACAATAGGCTTCCAGTGTTTACGGATTGTGATTTTTGTTCCAAATTTTGTTCGAATCGATCCATTCGTTCGTCAGTTATCGTTTCCGCAGACTCACCGACACACACACACACAAACACACACTTTCACACACACACACACATACTTTCACACACACACACACACACGCAGACATCACTTCAAAAATGTTTGATTCGTGATGAAAGATGCTTGAAACGTGCTCTCCCGTCGAAAACTCGAATTCGAATTTTCGACCCCGTCACAATACTTTCCTTATACATTATATATATAAGGAAAGTAACAAGATGATTGGAGCTCCAACGAGAGCATGAGAAAAGTCTCTTGCATTGTCACTAATAATTGAATTCAAGGAAATCCGACAAATAACTTTACATCTATTGGAAATGCCAACACAATGTTACCCAGCTAACAAACCTCGATGATTACTTGGTAGGTAGTGGCCTGATTTTTTTTAACCAGTATAAGCAAGTGTGAGTCATCTTTGGGGGATCAAAATTGGATGAAATTACTCACTTATCTGTGTCAACTCAAACACAATGGTTAGATAATAAATACTTGATGAGAATCTATGCGGAAATAGCTGACCAAAGTATTGTGACAGATTTCACCTGCTTGGGAATTTCAGAACAAAATTCCTGCCATGATATGTATCTAATTGGTATAAATCAATGTTGTCATCATCTTGTGATTGAGATAAAGTATGATTCTATAAGATAAATCGATGAAATATGTATTTCTTCAATCATGAAAGTTAATTGTTAATTTTACATATTGGAAGATTTTTCATTACATATCTCGATGAAAGCACACAAAAGGCAGGCACACAATATAACTATATTTATTAATACTTCAATAAGTAAAATACACTTTGTGCAAGGAACAAGGAAAACTATAGAGCAACGTAAATAAATGCTGCTGCATTATTGTGCTATTTATGCTTATTTATATTGCTTGCTACATTGTGTTATTTGTGCTTATTTAGGTTATGCTACATTATTGTGTTACTTGTTCTTATTTACGTTGCTTGCTGCATTGTGTTATTTGTTTCTATTTGCGTTGCTTGATGCATTATTGTGTTATTTGTTCTTATTTACGTTGCATGCTGCATTATTGTGTTATTTGTGACCATTTACGTTGCTTGTTGTATTATTGTGTTATTTGTGCTTATTTATGTTGTATATTGCATTATTGCGTTATTTGTGCTTATTTACGTTACTCTAGCTTTCCTTAATTAATACTAATTTGAACTGTGAATTATTACATTTATAATAACTGTATATTTTCTAAACAATACCTATTTTTAATTTTCTATACAATTGTACAGAAACCACGTTATTTTCCCGACAAATTTCGAATACGATATTTTGACAGAAGCGAACGTTTTAAGACCCCATGTTTTAAGATCACATTTTGAACATTTTTGATTGTTCACTCGCGTTTAATGGAGTTTCTGTAATCACAGATTGAATAAATAAAACAAAATTTCACCTAAAATGCTATATTCCTTTGTCTGATATCACCTTCCGTTCCGACTGACGAACACAAACACATACATACAGACATTATTACCTCAAACACGTTCGATTGGAGTTCAGGGAAGTCCAAAAAGATGTAAATCCGTCGAAATCGAATTTTCGACCCCGTCATAATACTTTTCTAAAACATATTATGCATGTAGAAAAAGTAAAAATTAATAACATAATTCTCAGAAAATTTACTGGATTTTTTTTCCATTCTTTTCTCTTTTGTTATTCTTCCTCCATCCCATATTCTTACTCTACATATTATTAGATGCAATTTAGTCATGAATTTTGAATTAGTCACTTATTTCGACTACTCTTTATCGGGTATTTATATTCTTCGTTTGATATATTTCACTCTTTAATTTTCATATGCGTATAAATTTATAAATCATTTCACTTTTGCTGAGCAACATTCTAATGTTAATTTTCTTAAATGTTATAATTTTTTATATAAAAACAGCGTTTCCTAAATTCCCGTACCTAGTTTTACAAAATAGAAGGTCTATCTGCTTGTCACCCAAATGAGTGCTTAATGATCAGCCTGAAAGATGATGAAACAGAAGGAAAAGAAGAAAATTAAGTGGACCCAGAATGAAAACTGCAGTCTAGAAGGACGTGATTTTGAGGTGCTAAAGACATGAACTGACATTTAGCACATCAGAATTATGTCCGTCTCGGTTGCATGAAGGTCTACAATGGAGCTAGAAATTGGAAGATGGCAAGACATGATCCATCAATCAGCAACTATCCACTTTGAAGATTGCGGTAAAAGTCAATGGGAAGCATGAATTGATGTAATTATATATTGAAGATATTTTGATAAAATACAAAGGTCAAAGTTTCCTGTATATAGATTCAGTACGTCCAAATATTAATGAATTTTTGATATCCTAAAATTGATATCCTGAAATGGATATCCTAAAAAAACGCCTGATAAATTACACTTAAAGACCAGTACATCTAAACACCGTACAGATGCGTACACTGTTAAAGGCCCAGACCATACAGCCAACCCAGGGGTTTGCGGCAATTGAGCGTATGGCCGGAGATGCGTACACTGTGTGTTTCTTCCAGGCATACATACGGAAGGGTGAAGCCTCCCTCACGAAGACGATTATTCGCCCTTGGAGACATTTTAGGTTAACCTAGTTTCTATTTATATGACAACATTTAGATATATTTATATAGGACAAATAGAAAACTCCCCCCCCCCCTAAAGTTTCATTCGCTCCCCCGGCCAAAAAGTCCTGAAGTAAACATTGGATACATATAATATTGAACTAAATCAAAAGCATTGAACACTGTCCCGGTCGCACTGCTACATCACAACGTATCAACATTCTGCTGAGTCATCAAGTTCATCCTCCTTACGATGCAAAGCCTCCTGTCCTCGAGTCGTAAAAAATGTTTAATACCATTTAAAGATGTATATTCAATATTGTTAAAATTTCATTCTTATAAAAGGATGTTGGGGACTCATGGATGATCTTGAGCCGGTGCTCTCACACTCGTTAAAAATTTTTAGACCAGTGTATCGGTTGTTAAATCGCGAGAAATATTTGAAATTTTTTATAAAAATTACTTAATACAAAGTGTAAAATAATTGCTCAAACACTTTAGAAGCGTAAAATGCTTAAATTAAAAATTTTGCAGCATACTGGCTGTTAAAATTTTGAGAGAACTCTACTGAGGGGTTTTTATTCTAAACATCGGTTTGCTAGATATTCCGGTTCATACTTTCTCTGGTACTAATAGAAATAGAATGTTAAGCAGTAAATGCAGGACGCGGTTCTTTATACTAAAACCATCCCCAATCAATTTCCTCTAAGGCTGAGGAGATATTTGCAATGGATGCAAGTTATGTTGTAGGTCTCATAGATGTTCATGTAAGAGTTTAGTTGTCACAAGAACCTACTCCGTGTCACTAGACTCACTGCAGCTGGCATCGAAAGAGAAGCATCAAAGATGCGCTTATTGATAGGTTTAGTTTTGAAATACATCAATTATAGTGACTAATTGGAGTGGTGATGATTTTTGGACAACTGTTCTACTAGAGGATAAAGTATAAGCTGATTCGTAAATTAGTAAAACGAAAGATTTCTCTTGAGCGAAATGTTCACACTAATTTATGAATATTGCTCTACAAAATAAAATATTTGATTGCACATATACAGCTTTTAATACAATACAAGCAATAATTTTTGCTTAAACTAGTCAGGATTTATATACAGTCGACTATCGTTAATCTGCAATTCTAAAATTCACAAACGTCTATGATCCGCAATACATTTTGGTTGTAAACATTTAAATTTACAATAAGTTATAATAGCTTAGCTGTGGGATATAAATATTAACTTTATACAGAAAGAGAGTTTGTAAAGAACCTTGCTGACCAAACCAGGAATCGAACCCTGGATGTCCGAACTGAACAGCCGATGCTCTACCGTTGAGCTACTGGGACGAAATTGCAAGCTCTTATCGTCGAAGTGGACTCTGCATTCTCCACCCTCTAATGTCAGATTGGCGTGCAACTGACAATCTAACTGACTACCTCCTGCTATTTTTGCCTCAGGTTAACCTCCTACTACTACTACTTTTACACAGATTAGTATCCTGCGCGGTCGTATCTTCACAATTTGAAATCGGCGCACAATCTTCCAGAGTCCACTGAATCCGTACTAGTCGTACTAGGGTCACTTTCAAACTTTCGATATCTTTGCACAAATCTACAAGATTTATTTCTTCGGGCGCCATTGCAAAGAACCTTGCTGTCCCAACCGGGAATCGAACCCTGGATCTTCGAACTGACCAGCTGAAGCTCTACCGTTGAGCTACTGGGATGAAATTGCAAGATCTTATCGCCAAAGTGGACTCTGTAAGTTTTAGATCAAGAAATAATGACTGTTTATATATAGACTGTAAGAAAAATTATTAAAGCAAAAATTCTTAAGCAATAATTAAATTTATGTTTAAAAATTTTTTAAAAAAGTAGCAAAATTTATAAAGTTAGCTAATTTTGCTTTAAATGTATGGTGGAGTGATTTTTAATTAAATAACTTTGTAACGATGTCTCACTTTTAGACATTAGTTTATGCAGCAATGACCTATAATCTACAAATTTTCTGTAATTCACACAACCTCTGGTCTCAAGCTGAACAGATTAGAGGGAGTCTACATAGGCGGTGCCATGGGTGGTGCTAGATCCCGGCCGTCCAAACAGTTACCTTACACCTTTCTGGTAGGTCGGGCGGTCTGGGTCTCAACAACAACAACGGGTGGTGCTAGGGGTGCTTCAGCATTCTCATTACAAATTGCACAAGCATTCCTTTTTACTTAACAACTGCTTCTTATTCTAACAATTTTCAGTTTCTCTCTCTCTCTCTCTCTCTCTCTCTCTTTTAAAGTTGTAATTTTATTTATTTTTTTATAGATTTATAAGTTTGAGATCAGATATTTTTAGGGTTTCTGGCTAGACCCAGTTCCAAATGGCTGCACATGCGCAAAGCTTCAATAAAGAAATTTGACTGTCGTGAACTCGCGCCTATAGCGGAAGGATACAGAGACGATAATTTTCGTATCAAGTTTGTCAGAACATTGCCAATATTCCACTGGCGTCTGTGCTAACGTGTTCGTAGTTTTCAAATTTCTAATTTCAAATTTAAAATGTTGTTCATATTTTTAACACAATCATCTCTTTATAAATTGCTTACAATTTTCGAAAAAGAGAGTTAAAAGAAAAATAAAGATATTCCCGTAGTTCGAGCTCTTTGAAAATCACTAGACCTCTGAAATATATCGATTTAAGGGGACGGTGGAAGTTGAAATGAGCAAAAATCGACTAAAAAAAAGTTTTCTTTTTTAATATATAACATTGTTTTACACATTTAACCTTTTGCTTACGGATGGGACAGCGTCCATCCCAAACGAAGAACCTCTCAAAAAGACAGGTATTTGACATACCCTATCCCAAACAGTTCGACCCCCCTTTGCAGACATTGGCATCCATGGGAATTGCCGGCAGAAGCATTGCACCTGTTGGCAGGTGCAATGCTTTTGCCGGCGATTCCCATGGATGCCAATGTCTGAAAAGGGGGGGGGGTCGAACTCTTTGGGATAGGGTATGTTAAATACCTGTCTTTTTGAGAGGTTCTTCGTTTGGGATGGACGCTGTCCCACCCATAAGCAAAAGGTTAAAGGCATTTTTTCGAAACGGAATTATCAAAGGTTTTACATTTTTAAAATATTCCATGCGTCTTAATTTTTGTTTGAGATGCATGAAATTTGGTAAGAAGACACCTTTCATACTTTTAATGAAACTGGGTATGCATTTTATAATTGAACTTTATTAAGGTAATTAAAAGTGAATAAGACCCTAATTAAATGATGAAAATTAAGTTTTAATGCAGAAAAATATTTAAAAAAAATTAACTTACTAAGGGATTTAAAAATGAATACCCAAATTTGTTCATAATGTGTTTTTGAGTGATCATAATGTAAAATTAACCAAAAATGTGAAAAAATGGCACGCAAGGAGCATTTTCAAATTTTCGTTAAAAAAAATGAAATTTAAAAAAAAATGCAAAATTATAATAAAATTGAAAAAAATTGAATGGTATTTTATATAGTAATGTTAAGAAGAATATTTATGCAAATTTTTATGTTTCTAAGTCAATAAATAAAAAAAAAATCAACGTCCACCATCCCTTTAAAAAATCAAACTAAATGCTATTTTATTTGTTAAATATTTTCGAGCAATGTAGTAATGAAAACAAACATTTAAAAATATCGGAAATGGCTCAGGGAAAACTCCCAAATATTGATGTCTATTGTTTTTGAAAGAAAAGAACTTAGAAAGAATTGACTTGTTTTAAAATATTTTTATATGATATTTTTCAGTTTCAGATTAAATATGTTGTTGTTGAGACCCAGACCGTCCGACCTACCAGAAAGGTGTAAGGTAACTGTATGGACGGCCGGGAAGTGCCGCCCAATTTAGACCGGAACCCAGTGGGGGAGGCATCCACAGGGACCGTACCCTCCTTCCCCTACCACCAACCTCTCGGAAGGACTTACGGACCCACATGTTTAACGTGATCGTACTCCGCATGAACACGGCGGCATTTGTGGTAGCGTGCAAATCTAGCGCGCAAACCACGGGGATACCGCACCCGAGATGGCCAACAGCACGCGGTGTTCCGAGGTGGTCACCCACCAAGTACTAACCGCGCCCGATGCTGCTTGACTTCGGTGATCTAACGAGAACCGGTGTTTTCAGCACGGTACGGCCGTTGGCCCTAGATTAAATATGTGAAGTGTTGCGATAACGGAGCATGTTGTAATACTGTAAAGGTTTTTATTCGGTTTTAAATAATAAAGTTATATATAAAATAGCTATTTTTGTAACTTTTCAAAACATAATTATATTTTTATGACGGTTTTTCGATTTTCGAAAGAAAAAAAAAGTTTATAACGTTAAGTTTCTTCCCTTGTTTTGTTCACCCAGAAAATAAATAGGTCTCTGCTGTTCATCCATCGATTGAAATATTCGTGTCAAATTTCCTCCGATTCAATTTAGGTTCACATAAATACTTGTAAAACGGTGCATTCGTATTAAGGGATGCTCAAAATGTGTAGATCTATAAAAGTTAGGGAGTAGGATATTTGACCTCATTACAAGACTAACGATTATATATACTGTGTATTGAAGGGAAAGAAAAAACCATTAAAATTTAAATAAACTAATAGAAATCGAATAACGAGAACTAAATGTGGAAAACGGTCCTTTTTTCTAAAATCGTCACCAAACTATGAAATTATTTTTATACTATTAATACGATATACAGGGTGTCCCAAAAACATTGACCTAGGCTTTTATTCCTTAAATATTGATCTTAGACATATATAATAAATTACAAAGTTGCTTAAAAAAGTACAGAGTTTTATAAAATCGATTAAAATTTTCAGGGGGTTAAATCAGAAGAAATACGAAATTTAAATTTTCATACGACCCCCATACAAAAACATTTCCAATGAGTAAAATGTGCCCCATATACTCATAAGGTAATGTACAAAATTTCAGCATTTTATCATAAAAAGTCCCAGAGTTCCCATAAAAAGTCCATATGTTTAAACAAAGTGGGTGAGGGATTAATCACAAATTAAAATGTAAATGTTTACAGCAAAAGTGCAAATGACGCAACGCAGAAATGCATCATAGGCAAATAATATCTGCCTCTTATCTTTAATAGATCTTTGTCATGGATGGAAAACATTTTGAACAAGCTTTGTAATCTTCGTGTAAAGTTATTATTTCAACACAGTGTAGATACTTTTGTAACAATAAATAGCAAAATTATTATTTATTTATGTAATCATTGTTTTCTTTCGTAATTTGTGTATGACCACTGAAACGCGATCTGCCGACATGAATTTTCCTCCTCTGAGAACCCATGTCGATGCATCGAAAAGTGGTTTAAATCAGCATTTTAGTCTTTTCATATGTCTGGGACTTTTTATGATAAAATTCTAAATTTTTGTACCTCACCTTATTAGTGTATGTGACACATTTTACTCATTGGAATGTTTTCGTACGGGGACCGTATAAAAATTTGAATTTTGTATTTCTTAAAATTTAATTCTCTTGAAAATTTTAATCGATTTCATAAAATTGTGTACCTTTTTTTACGTAACTTTGTAATTTATTATATATGTCTAAGATAAATATTTAAGGAATAAAAGCCGAGGTCAATGTTTTTGGGACACCTCGTATAGGTGAAGGACTAAAATTTGTTTCGCCATGCTTTAAAAAAGAACTTTCAACATGGATGCAATAATGCAATATTTTTGTATTTTATTTGTTATTTATTGTTTTTTATTTATTAATTTTAAAAATTATTTATTTATTAAATTTAAAAATTTAATAAATACTTGTTTAAAAATTAGTTATTTAATTATTTAAATTTTTAAATTATTATTTATCTATTATTATTTAATTATTTATTATTTAAATATTATTTATTTAATTTATTAAATTATTAATTTAATAAATTATTAATAAATTAAATAATTTATTAATTAAATATTATTTAATTATTTAATTGTTTAAAAATTATTGTATAATTTATATATAATAAATGTAATATAAAAAATTGCAATAATGCAATAAAATAATGCACTGCAATATCCATGTTCAAGTGGGAGCAAGAGCTGTTGCTGCAGTGGAGCATTTTCTCTACAGTGAGAACATGAGCTGTTGGTGTAGTGTAGCATTTCTTTCAGCAGTGTGTGAACTTGCCTTGCTGTTAGAATGAACTGTTGTTGCTGTAGTGGAACATTTCTTATGCGGAGAGCATGAGCTATTTCTGCTGCAGTTGAGCAGTTTTTCTGCAGTGGGAATATGGCCTATTATTACTGCAGTAGGTGCAAGAATAGTTATTGCTGCAATAGGTGCAAGAATAGTTATTGCTGCAGTAGGTGCAAGAATAGTTATTGCTGCAGTAGGTGCAAGAATAGTTATTGCTGCAATAGGTGCAAGAATAGTTATTGCTGCAGAGAGTATTTTTTCAGCAGTGGGAGCAGGATTTGCTGTTGATGCAATGGAAAGCACAGAACATTTTTTCTACAATGTGAGTATGAGCTGGGGTTGCTACAGTGAAGCATTTTTTTTTACAGTGAGAACATGTGCTGTTGGTGTAGTGTAACATTTCTTTCAGCAGTGTGTGAACGTGTGTTCTACTATTGAGCATTTTTTAAGTGGGAGTATGAGCTGTTGTTACTGTAGTGGAACGTTTCTTATGCGGTGAGAATGAGCTATTGTTGCTTCAGTAGAGCAGTTTTTTTGCAGTGAACTATTATTACTGTACTATGAGCATGAACAGCTGTTATGGCAGGAAGCATGTTTTCAGTAGTGGGAGCATAAGCTACTGCTGATGGAGTGGAAGTTGCACCTGAGCCCTTTTTCTACAGTGGGATATGAGCTGTTATTGCTGCAGTGAAGTTTTTTTTTGTAGTAAAAGTAGCCTCTGAATTATTGAAAATTACTTCTAACTACGGGTTTTATGACGATGAATTGTTCTTTAAGATCTTATGAATTTCGAGTTCAATGATCTGTAAAGTTAATGTCACATTTTTGTATGATTGTCTTCTAATTAATCAATTCAGAGATTTGCAAAATTGGACCCCGTAACACATAACAAAATTTTTTTTGTTAGGCTTTAGTTAGAGATCTTATTAATGTGATGTCTAACAAAAGATCTGGTATCTGAAATGGTACACTTATACCGCTATCTGCAATCAGAATATGATTGTATGATTCAGGAGTTAACTCTTACTGAAATGCAGAGTCAAACAGAAAGGCTAAGTCAATATCCACAAAATAGCTTATTTCGTGCTTGATTCTGCACTTTGGTCTTGCCTTAATCTTATGTATGTCGAGTTACCACTTTTTCATTATACCGATGTACGTGATCAAAAATACATAATTTTATAGGTTTAACATTGAATCTAGAACGTGAAATATTTTGAAGGGAATGCTTAATAATGTTTTAACAGACTGTAAAAGTATACACATGTTTGTTAATAGAATTCTATTCTTCGTGCAACCTATTCATTAAGACATTTATTGTACCAAACAATTCGTTTTCACTCCCAGTTGAAGCAAAAGACATACTTAATGATTGTAACAATTCCTCCTGCTCAATTTTATTTACCAGAGCTTGAGAATAACCATCCTTGTGAACCTACCACATTAACCTACTACCCCCTAAATACAACGGTCTAGCGCGATTGTCGTGACGCCATTGTTTCTGCATTTAAAAAGTTCCATCTTTCCTCCATGGTTCAATGACACCGTCACGTTCAGATGACCACGAGTTGTGTTGTACGTTTCCTGCTCTGGCTGGGCTGGTACTCGCTCGACGACAGAATCAGTCAGTAGGACAATCTGCTGTTTTTATTTTATGTTCCTCCGATGCTACATTTTTCCCGCTTCGTAGTTTATATTGGGATGTTATACAGAATTCTATGCACTGTCTGCACAGAGCAGAAATTAAATGTTTCCTGAAAGTCGATACTAGCAATTCCGTCAGTGCCCGGGGCTGACAAGTGAGGTTTCAAAATAAGGATCCAATTGATCAGAAGATTGGTAATAGGTTTTTGCTTTCGCTAAATATAGATTATGTTGTCACAAAGTATTTCTTGAAGTGATTTTAGGCAGATATGGAATTTAATATTTCCCAGGTTCAATTCGGAGAATTTTAAATTTTTATGTGAGCAGCACATAGCTTTCGCTACATGCTACGATGAATTCTCATTCGAAAGTTCTACAGAATGTTATAAAAAGTCTTATAAATAAAGATGCGGGTTTATTTTTTTTTTCAAAATTAAGATTGTAATAAGCGAGACTGTAACAGCAATGTTCACCATAACATAATCCACCTTAAGGGTACATTTTCCAAGTTAGGATCCTAATTTAGAAAGCTACACCAAGCTGAAATGGCCAAGTTCATTCTAATAGAATCAGTCTTTAGGGTACGTTTCCCAAGTCATTCTAATTTGGAACATTACACAAGGGTGTAGCGACTGAGTCACTGACATAGAATCTACCATTAGGGTAAGTACCCTTAGATAAGATCCTATGTTGGAACGCTACACCAGGCTGTAATGGTCAAGTTCATTAACATAGTATCTATCTTTAGGGTACATTCAAGTTATCCTAATTTATAGCGCTGCACCAGGATGTAACGACCAGGTCATTGTCATAGAATTCACCTTTAGGGTACGCCCACAAAATTTAAATATTAATTTGGAACGCTGCACTAGGCTATAACGACCAAATTCATTGTCATGGAATTCCCCTTTAGGTTACGTTCCTCAAATTATCCTAATTTGGAACGCTACACCAAGCTGTAATGACGAGGTCAATGTCATAGAATTCACCTTTAGGATACGTTCACCAAGTTAGGATCCTAATTCGGAACTCCTTTTAAAATGAGAGAGAGCCTACAACGGTCATGATCTATGGAGTATAAAATTGGCATTGCAGTCTTGTATGGATGGACAAACTTCAATTTTGAAGAAATTTGATATCAGCTAAGTGATAGAACTGATTTTTTTCTGCTTATAGAAGTTTGTAAAATTGTGGGACATAGCAAGTTTTCATTTTGCCACTGCAGATATAAGCTATTTCACGCTGATTCAGAGTAATAAGGATGAAATCGGACCGTGGATGTTAACTGCATTGGAATATTATTTTTTTTCTAATTACAAATAAACAAAACTCGCTCTTACTTCAGCGTTTGGATCTTTGGTCCTGGTAGATTTCTAATGAGTTTTATAATTTAAGCTATGCAAACCAAAGGTATTGCTGGCAGCTAATTTAATTCATTTTCTAACTCTTTTCGTGTATTCTCCAGTATCCAGAAATGACTAAATATCTCGATATGGAGATATGTCAGGTAAATTCAGGACACACCAAAATATTTTCAACCGGTATCCATCCACGAAATTAAATTTCTCATCGCAAATTTATCCGTAACGCACATAACAGTTTTAGGGCAAAACAATTTTCATGAGCATCTTAAATCTCTGTTGCCAAATTATTCTAATTAATACAGTGGTTTAAACATTTTAAATAACGTTTTGAGTGGTTTAAGAATTCTGTTGTTGTTACAAATCCCCTTGGTGTAGGAAAGCCTTACACCAAGTCCAAAGACCCCTGGTCCATGGCGAAGGGTAGTATGCAGCTTCACTTGAGACGAGACTCCATAAGGGCAGAAGACTGATTTAACTTCAACATCACAACATCCATGCCCGCAGGTGGGACTCGAATTCACAACACGGCAACCGAGCGATCATTTGGAAACGCCTGCCTTGACCGCTCGGCCATCGCGTCGGCAAGAATTCTAAATAAAGTTTAGAATGGTTTAAGAATTCTAAATAATTTTTGGACTGGTTTAAGAATTCCAAATAACTTTTAAACTGGTTTCAGAATTTTAAATAACTTTTTGGACTGGTTTAAAAATTATAATTAACTTTGATAATTATTTAGAACTGAACTGGTTTAAGAATTCTAAATGTAAAATAACTTTTTCAATGCAAAATAGATTTTGGACTGGCATAATAATTCTAAATAACTTTTAAACTGGTTTCAGAATTTTAAATAATTTTTGGACTGGTTTAAGAATTATACATAAGTTTGAAAATTATTTAGAACTGAACTGGCTTAAGAATTCTAAATGTAAAATAACTTTTTCAATGCAAAATAGATTTTAGACTGGTATAATAATTCTAAATAACTTTTATTGCGAGTAATTTTTTTTTCTTTTGCAAATATATTCAATGCTTTGTTGTTTGACATAAATATATATCCTAGTATCATTTTCGTTTCTGAAACAGATTTCCTTTTCAAGTTTTCTTTAACATTATACATGGACTTAAAATTTGTCCATCACGGTATTTCGCATGACCAAATCTTAGAAACTGTCCGTGTCCATCGCAACCCGGTAAAAAAAAATTTCTTCCCTGTTTGCCAAACTGGTTTTATGATTCTTTTCGTTTTTAGTGTACAATTGAACCTTGGGAACAGCTATTGCGATATATTAAATTGACTATTTCCTTCTTACTTCATGTATTGATTTGGATGACAGGAAAACATATACAACGTATTCATTCTATTCACTAAGAATTAAAATTTAACAATTTTGATGTGACCAACACTCGATTTTCCTTCTATTTTTCCTCTCACTGCAATACATAATACAAAACAGGGTTTTTAGGGAAAATATTAAGCACCCCAATAACTTTGTAAGGAGAGGTCCATGAATGTTCACGTTGTCTATCTACAAGGTAGGATCGAAAAGTTCGGAGACTGTGCTGATATCTCCAAACCTAATTGGAGGAGAGTGGAACTATTTTACCATGGTGTAGGGCACATGAGACGCGAGATGTGAAGAGGAAAAAGCAGGTGTTTTTTCAGACAATGCGTGTCAGTGAACTGTAGTCGTTCGCGTTCGTCGAAAACAGAAATGATGTTTGAAGAACAATGTGCGAATATCAAATTCTGCAAGCGTTTGGGGAAATCGTCGAAAGAAACATTGCATCTGCAGGTGCAGGTGCAATGTTTCTGTCGACAATTTCCCCAAACGCTGGTAGAACTTGAAATTCGCACGTTGTTCTTCAAACACCATTTCCGTTTTCGACTAACGCGAACGGCTACAGTTCACTGACACGCATTGCTTGGAAAAAGCCTGCACTGCGGACCTGCTTCTTCCTTTTCACATCTCGCGTCACATCTGTCTCTACGCCACGGTAAAATATTTCCCCTCTCTCTCAATCAGGGTTGGAGGTATCAGCACAGTCTCCGAACTTTTTGATCCTACCTTGTATAGAAACTGACATTGCCTAAGGCCTAATCAAACCAGAGTGGAGCCCAGGCCTAGTGTTTATTCAAGGCCCCTATGCACTCACAAGATACTAAACATATGCAAAACATTAAGGCATAAAAATTTGGGAGCTTACGATCACTGTTCCAAAGGTCCTTCGGTACATGTAAAAAACTTCCAAACTTTTCACTTCAAAGCAATATATTAATACTTTAAAGGATGTATAATATTTAAAACTCTCAACATATTTTATAATTTAAAAAATCCCAACTAAGAAATTAAGGGGGGGGGACTTAAAAATTGGGGATCCAGGGCCGCGGGCCCCGGAGACCCATGTGGTAATCAAGCCCTGGCCTTGCTCAAATCGAATAAAAATGATTACAAAGTCCTTACAAAGTCCGTAAAGTTTCAAAAGTTGGGATAATAAACTTAGGCAACAAAGCAAAGTAGACGACAAACGTCGATTACAAAGTTCTACAACATTGTTTGATGAATTGAAATCGACACCAGAATTCATGAAACTTGTATATGATTCCAATTTTTATTTCAATGTTTTGTTATTAGACAAATATAGTATGTCATAGTATCATTTCGTTTCTGAAACACATTTAATTTCTCCGTTTTCTTTCATTCTTAATTACCTGTCAAACAGTGAATGTAACACGGTGATGCCCGCAATGCTTGTCATAGTACACGGTAACATTTTTTCTCATATTCAAATGTGCATTGTTACTGATTTTGAAAAGGCTGTAAATTATATTACTATGCATGCAGGTGTTTTTACTTTCCTTATAGACAATAATGTATAAAGAAAGTATTGTGACGGGGTCGAAAATTCGAATTCGAGTTTTCGACGGGAGAGCACGTTTCAAGTATCCATGATCACGAATCGAACATTTTTGAGGTGATGTCTGTGTATGTGTGTGAAAGTATGTGTGTTTGCGCGTGAAAGTATATGTGTGTGTGTGTGTGTCAGTGAGCCTTTGGAGACTATAACTGACGAACGAATGGACTGATTCGAACGAAATTTGGTACAAAAATCACAATCCGTGAATACTGGAAGCCTATTGTTTTTATACGCAATCAAATGCTCTGAACCCCTCTAAATTTTCGAGTGAAATTTTGAATAAAATCATCAAAAAATCAAAACCGCTAATAAAGTTACATAAATAGACATTTCGTATGTAATTTTTCATTAGAAAACGATTGACATAAATTTTAGAACGCTAGCATGAACCGTTCTCGAAGTATTGTACATTTTTCAAAAAAATTATCAAAAAATCATATAAAAAAAATTCCTATTGAGAAAGATGTTCACTTTTCATATATAATATCATGCGATAAATTTCGTGACATTATTCTCGTGGATCTAGCTCTTTCCATTCATGAAAAAAGATACTTTGAGTATTACTTTTGTATTTGAACGCCAATAGTCATTTATCTGCTGTAAGAATAACTTATTTCTCCGTCCATAAAGCTTAGTGAGATTTTGGCGACGAATTTGGTGAAATGTCGCCATCATTTAAAGTGTGCTAAATCGCCAAATAATGTAGAAATTATTTTAAAACTACAAACTCGATATAATTTCAAATAAGTATCCATTTCATGTGTCATTTTATGCAATAAGACAGAAATGAATGCTTATAAATAAGTAAATAATTCTGTAAAGCGTCTGTAAAGAAAGTTTAAAATTATTAGCTGAGATGATAAACGTTGCGATACAATTTATGGAAATTAAATCCTGACAATGGAATGATTGTCGAGTATGTGCGTATAATAAAATGCGTTGCTCTACTGGACTGCATTTCCCCAGAAACGAGAGTAGCATCCTACATTCGAATAGCGACGAACTTTTAAAGGATTGCAGACGATATATAGAGGCGCTGAAATAAAAAGTTCGTAAAATGTTTTGAAAATAACTTTTGAAAGCACCACAATTTTGTGAGATTTCAAAAAGTAGAAAGTTGGCTGGGGTGGTGTTAAACCACGACATCTACCAAACCATAAGTAAATTGCATATGTATACTTGAGGCATAAATAAATGTCATTGTCATACGAACAAAATTACTTGAGATGTCATTATTAACAATTTCCTATGGGTAAGAATAGACTGTATAAAAATTTTGTTATATATAGGTAAACATTTAAGTTATTGGACGTAAATTTTATCTAACGAAATTCTATTTTTGTAAGACCTCTGAAAGCTATGCTCTCACCGTTTCTTTTGATCAAGTGGTTTAAGTTCTGTAAATTAAATCATTTTTTCACGCCCAATTTTGAATATCGACAACAGAGATATTTCTCTAGAAAGTTATTTTACCAGTGGTTAGCGCGCGGAAGTTGCACTCGGTAGGCCCGGGTTCAATTCCCTCCAAAACTGTTCAAAACTGCCTCCGTGTTCATGCTGAGTACGATCACGTTAAACCTCTGGGTGGGTTCGTGTGTCCTTCCGAGAGGTTGGTGGTAGGGGAAGGAGGGTACGGTCCCTGTGGATGCCTCCTCCACTGGGTTCCTGTCTAAATTGGGTGGCACTTCCCGACCGTTCAAGCAGTTACCTTACACCTTTCTGGTAGGTCGGACGGTCTGGGTCTCAACAACAACAGAGATATTTGTCTAAAGATCTTCAAATGAATAAGAAACAATGTGCTAATTGGAAGTTCTTTTATAAAGGGCTCGTATAAAAAGTATTGAAACGTGCCACTTGACCAAAACTGTCATAATATGAAAGTTTATCTTATTTAAAGAATTCCTTAACTTGGAACCACGAACGAGTCTGCAACTAATCGTTTAAGAGATATTTAGTCGTTTAATCTTTTTTAAACACCCTATAAGGAAAAAAAAACATTATAACTTGGAAATCCTCGGATGGGGGGCGGGAGGGCAGACGATCCCAGTCCTCTTAAATGACGTCTTTGTTCGACGTTTCGCTTAAGGCCACGTTATATTGCCACTTTCTACATATTGTTCGACGTTTTGCTTAAGGCCACGTTATATTGACACTTCCTGCATATTGTTTGACGTTCTATTGTCACAAAAAGTGTCAGTCAAGCAAGTAAAATATGAGATAATTTTGAAAATTACAAGATTTCCATTCCATGAATTTATAAACAGAAAATGCTTTTATGTAAATGAAAATTATTTGTTAAGAGAACTGTCGTTTCAAAATTCACACACGCTTCTGTTTTCACTTAATCTCATTTGCATTCGCAATTCCATTTCTCAATGAAAAGTTATTCGCGAATACAAAGAAAGGACAGATTTGTATTCAAGTGCGGCACTTGATGCATTTCATGGCAACACATTATCCTTTTCTGGTTTCGAAATCTAACGCCCGAAGGGAGAAATACTTACAAAATATTTTATCTTGAGGGAGATCTATTTAATGTGTTACAAAGAATAATTTAAGAATGCTAATTGAATAAAGTTAAAGGACGAAGCTATGTTGGAAAGGGTATAGTTTTGCTTGTTAGTCGCAGAAGCGTAGGCAACAAAAATTGGTCAAGAGACCTCAGCCCTTCCCAGACAACATTTTTCTTTGAATGAACTTATTGATTGCCATTAATAAGTTCATTGTGATCAATGCTAACCCAAACAAAGTTAGGTCATATGCAAAGGCTCAAGGAGGATATAGGGATATAATTTTAACTGAGGTTAGTTTTAAAAGATTCTATTCCATTTTGGAACAGTCTCTAGGGAAGAGTTTGGCAACGTGTTACTCGTAAGACATACAGCTGTCGCGCTCGTCAGAAGGGGCGCAATTTTAAAAATTTCTGGGGGAGAAAGGTAAAATTTGATGGACTATTGCTTTATGGATAGATATATGATTTGGCAAGGAAAATTATATAAGAAGCATAATATTTTTGAAATCTTTAAAGAACCAAACCCATATTGAATTTGATGCTGAATCCATATCAGTCGTTGTCAACACTCTATTTATAGCTGATCCTGAACATTGACGTTTTAAGGAAAGGATAATTTTTTTAATCGGAAGTGACACCTTTTCAGTACGGGAAGTGGAAATTCTTAGTGAGTCCCCTCACTCCTCCGGAATATATGCAATATTAAAAGCATATCAGTCATCATTTAAGCTCAATCTATATCCAATCCTGAGAAATAGATCTTTCAAGGAAAATGTTTAAACCGGAAGGTAAAATTCTTAGTAAACCATCCTATCTCTTCAGAATTCAATGCTGAATCCATATCAGTTATCATCTAAGATATATCTATAACCAATCTTGAGAAATAGATATTAAAAAAAATTGTGAACTGGAAATAGAAATCTATAGTAAACCTCCGTCTTCTTTTGGAATTTCATGCTGAATCCACTATCTATCTCTCTCTATATAGCAGATCGTAAGAAATAGATGTTTCAAATAGATGTTCTCGTAAAAACAATAGTATGGAAAAAATTGCCATCAATAAATATACCTTGAAAATATATTCCAATATATTGTTAAAATAAATGCCCCTTATAAAATATATATTATTTAGAATTTATAGTTATTTTACTTCTTGTGACCAAAAATTAATGGACTAAAAAAATTGATGGACTTTTGGATGGACCATTACACTTTTCGTAAAATAAATTGGAGTTTTAATTCACACACAACATCAAATCTACAATATAAACCAAAAATTTCTAAAATAAAATTCCTTAAGAAAATTAATAGTTAACCCGCTTAATTTTTTACCATTATGGCATCCAAATGCGAGGCAATAAATAACCATGATTAAAATGACGATATTTTGATAATTTCTCTGAAAATATCCATACGAATACGTATTGCTTTCTACACAGCAAGTTCGATTTTCAACACGGCACGTCCGATTGAAGGCATCGTCTGCTTTTAGGTGATTGCACTAGTTTCTATATTGTCATAAAGCATGGCATCTATTCAGTTATACACCGACAGACCCGATGGATTGGCGATATGAACATTTTCTTGCATGGAGGTAAAAGTAAGGAGTTCAAACTCCATACTTAGAAAATGCCAATATCATTTGAGACACTAATTCAGGTGGCGCTGGGATAAGTTAAGCCCCCCTACATTGCATGCATTGTTATGGTGAAAGGCTTAAAATATTTATTTAAGCTGTCAATTTTGTGGAAATAAATTAGAAACGCAATGAAAATTAGAGCTGAAATAAAAAGGAATATTATTACATATTCAAAATTATTTTGCATTTCAATTTATTTTTGTCTCCCTATATTCTGAACTCTGACTTACAACTGTGAAAAAATACTGATAAATTATATTGATAATTATGGAATCTTAATTTAAAAATAATCAAAAATATATACAGGGTGTCCAGAAAGTTCCGGAACGGCGCAATATCTCGATAAATACACTACGGATCAAAAAATAAAAAAACTCGTATTCAATATTTTTAGAAAAGCTATCCAATGATACCAAAATTGACCCCCCTCACTCCTCCTGCGACTGGGAGTCCCAGGAGGGGGGAGGGGGTCAATTTTGGTATCATTGGATAGCTTTTAATATTGACCCCCTCGGATAGCTTTTATAGCTTGACCCCCCTTGGATATTGACCTCCCTTGGATAGCTTTATTGACCCCCCCTTGGATAGCTTTTAATAATTGACCCCCTCCCCCTTCCTGGGACCGGGGGGAGGGAGGTCAGTTTTGCTGTCATTGGATAGCTTTTTTAAAAATATTGAATGCTTGTTTTTTATTTTTTGATCCGAAGTGTATTTCTCGAGATATTGCACCGTTCCGGAACTTTCTGGACACCCTGTATATTCAATACTATGTCTCTATGTTATGTCAAATGGAAATAAAGGACGCTTTACAAACACTAGCGGCACCTCGATATATTTCTCAAAGCGTTATAGCATTTTCAAGCGTTTCATCCATAGGAGTTTTATCTCCTCTCTAACTCCATACTTTCTTACTTGTTCCCACTCAAAGTTTTAATTGTGCAACTCTCGAATTCGCATCATGGCTAAAGTGTGCTGTGTTAGTCTATATTTATTCCAGTGAAAGTTTTTCATTTTCCTTACTACTAACCTGTTGGGGCAGCTTAAAACACAAGAGAATGCAGCGGAATTCGGAGAAATCTTCCGTTCCGTAGGGCAACCCATCGGGTATATGTTAACATCTTCAGAAACTACGTTATTTCCCTAAGCTTCAGAAGATTCCTGGGATTCTGGATCAAGTGAAAGTGTGTCTGAAAAATCTCGCATGAGGGAGCGTACTAAAGCTTCGGATGGCGACGCTAGATTTCAAGCTATGGGAAAAATACCCCTTTACTGTCAGTTTATGTACAGGGTTCCTATAGGAAACTTACTAAACACATCAATAACTTTACATGGAAAGACTGTACTTTGTATGAAAGACTGTATGACAAAACTGTACTTTGTATAGAAAACCTGTTCACATTAGGTCTATCTTTAGTAATATGACTCTGCCCAATTAAATAAAAGTGATTGAAGCGCTTCTAGCGGAAAGTTTACAAAGTTAAGATAACGAAATCGGCCAGAAAACGAGAACGAAATCTGCTTTTCCATTTACTGTCAGTTTATGTGCAGGGTTCTTGCAGGAAAGTCACTAAACACCCCCAATAACTTTGTATGGAAAGGTCAGTGACTGTGCACGTTAGGTTTATCGATGATAATGTGACTCTATCCGATTGAATAAAAGTGGTAAAAGCGCTTCTAGCGGAGAATTGAAAAAGTTAGGATAACGAACTCGGCCACAAAACGAGATAAACGAGAAAGGTCAATTACAAAATTTTGGAACATTGTTTAATGAATAAAAAGCGATCATAAAACTATTACTGGAGCCATTTATTTGACACACTATGGTTATTGGCGAATTGCTGTCCTATTCAGTGATGTTAAAATACACAACACTTAGCTGAACAGGAATCTAATGTACAATTTATATAAAATGCCCTCTTTCAGCGACAGTACACATTTGATTACGAGTACGTATATTTTCGAGTACTTAAACAACCATCGTAAGTGTTACCGTATTACAAAGCCCTGATAATACGACTTTGTGACATCAAGAAGAAGAAAGTAAGAATTCATTTACAGTTGTGCATTTGATCTGTAAAAAAATCAAAACAATTGGGACTGTATTTATATACATAACATCTACCATCTGGAACCCATATAGGGTTACCACGAAATTTCACGATTTATTCCTATATCTCATCAGCATCGCGGAAATGCATGTCTTACTCGCCAAATTCATTGGTGACTACTAAATTTCAGGATACTCGAACGGATAGTTTTTGCACTAGAGTGGATGCCGGAAAAGTCCCTAAGCACCCTCAATATCTTTATAAGTAAAGGTCTAAGCGCATCGGTTAGGTCTATCTATAGTAAAGTGACCATCCCTCATCTAATAAAAGCGATTGTAGCGCCCCTTATTGGAGAATTTCGAAAGTTAAAATTACCAACTCGACAACATAGAGAAATAGACGAAAAAGGCCAACTAAATAGTTGTAGATCATTGTCTAACGAGAAGTAATCAACAATAAAACTGTTCATTTTCTCACTACTTCTGAAATACAAACCTCGATTAGATGTAGGAATTGCCAAAACACTCCCCTCATGTCATCACTGGTACTCGGCTAAGAGCCCTGGATTATCGCTCCAATAAGACGGCCCTAAATCCATTCAGGCAGCATTGGCCAGATTAAGGAGCGATCATACTATAAAGATATGAGATTTGAACGAGGAGACAGAGTTTTCCTTCCATGTGCCTGTTCTTCCTCCTCGGCTATTCCCTCTCATCTTTTCGACGACTGCATAGAAGTCTCTTTGGGTCTTCAAGTAGAGGATCAGGACAAGATAGTCTCATTGCTTTATGGGACTTCTTTCTGAGATCTTTTGGACTTGACCTAGCATTTTCTAGGTCAAGGGGCTTAGCAACAACAACAGTTGTTACACAAGGTATTTATAAATAAATTACCTACTTAAACTACCAGAAAGGAAATTTCCTTTCTGGTCGGTCGGACGGTCTGGGTCTCAACAGCAACAACAAGGTATTTATTTGATACAATTTGGTTATTAGCGAATGGCTATCCTATTCAGGAATTAAACAATAAACAACAAATACATTAACAAAAATATAGTTATTGTTGTTGAGACCCAGACCGTCCGACCTACCAGAAAGGTGTAAGGTAACTGTTTGGACGGAAGGGAAGTGCCACCCAATTTGGACCGGAACCCAGTGGGGGAGGCATCCACAGGGACCGTACCCTCCTTCCCCTACCACCAACCTCTAGGAAAGACTTACGGACCCACATGTTTAACGTGATCATACTCCGCGTGAACACGGCGGCAGTTTTGGCAGTGGCTGGAATCGAACCCGGGCCTACCGAGTGCAATTCCAGCGAGCTAACCACTGGGCTAAGGCGCCCTAACAAAAATATAGTTGTTGTTGTTGTTGAGACCCAGACCGTCCGACCTACCAGAAAGGTGTAAAGTAACTGTTTGGACGGCCGGGAAGTGCCACCCAATTTAGACCGGAACCCAGTGGGGGAGTCATCCACAGAGACCGTACCCTCCTTTCCCTACCACCAACCTCTCGGAAGGACTTACGGACCCACATGTTTAACGTGATCGTACTCCGCATGAAAACGGCAGCAGTTGTGGTAGCGTGCAAATCCAGCGCGCCAACCACCGGGCTACCGCGCTCGAAATTTGCCAACAGCACGCGGTGTTCCCAGGTGGTTACCCACCCAAGTACTAACCGCCCCCGATGCTGCCTGACTTCGGTGATCTAACGAAAACCGGTGTTTTCTGCACGGTACGGCCGTTGGCTTAACAGAAATATAGTGTAGAACCTTTATAAAATTCCCTCTGACAGAGACAATGCACATTTGAATTCGGGAAACAATATTCGAACTTTAGCAAACATTGCAAGTGCGACCGTGTTAAAGGCCTGATTATACAACTATTTGAAAAGCATTTATAACCTTCCATATACGCGTTTCGTTCGTTCCTGGTCTAGTCTCCTACTTATTTGATAATGCTTTACAACTCTGTCATTGACTCTTTGCGCCTATCTCACTATATTGCGAATTCATTTAACCTAACTTTTTAAGTTATCCATTATTGCCACTGCAATTACTTCTGTTCGATGGGGCACTGTCATTTTATATAGATAGACCTAACTTATACACTCATGTACCTGTCCTTACAACAATAATGGTCTGTTTTAAGACGTTTCTAGGAACTCTGTATGTATATTTGTATGAATACCAATTCTTCAGAGACAGTACTGAAAAATAATTTAAACAGTACACAATTTAAAATATCTTTAACATAAACCTGCTTTCATTTAAGTTTAAAAAACCCAGTGAAAAGAAGTATAGACAAAATTAGGTAATATAGCAATAGTTCATTTGGGATATGTGTAGGAAGATAAAATATATTAAGCATTGTATGGACTCAATTTTATTACTTGAATGAAGTATCATCAAATTAGATTGCGTATTTTAGAAGAAATTTGGCTGAGACTTAGCTTTGACTTTTGTTAGCATTTAACACAACGTGCTCTGCAAACAGTATTGTGATGGAAACCCAATGGAATGCTAAGAACACTTAAACCATGGAGTTAGAGACAATGAGATAAAACTCCTGTGGATGAAATCGTGGAGTTAGAGAGAAGGAGGTGAAACTCCTATGGATGAAACCATGGAGTTAACGAAAAGGAGATATAACTCCTGTAGATGAAACGCTTGAAAGTGTCATAACGCTTTGAGAATTATATCTAGGTGTCGCTAGTGTTAGTAAAGCGCCCTTTGTTTCCATTTGACACAACAGAGAGGCATAAACTGGAGTAAATGTATTGTTGATTATTTTTAAATTAAGATTCCTTAATTATGAATATAATTAATCAGTACTCTTTCACAGTTGTAGATCAGCGTTCAGAACATAAGGAGATAAAACTATCTTGAAAAGTATTTCGAATACTTTGGAATATTCCTTATTGTCTCAATTTTAATTTTCATTACGCTATTCATTTATTTCTACAAAATTGACCGTTTGAATATATATTTTAAAAGCTTTTCACCATAGAAATACATACGATGCAGGGGCGCTTTTCTTATCGCAGCGCCATCTGAAGTATTGTCTCAAATGATATTGGCATTTTCTCAGTGTGGAATTTCAACTCCTTACCTTTACCTCCATGACTTAAACGATCTTTGCTGATTCTTCCTATTAGAGTTGAGTGGTTTTAGGGATCTACTGTTGTTTTGTGCATATAGGGTTTAACTTGTGACCTAAAGCAGGGGGGGGGGGGAAATCTGTAATTTTTTACTATCACTGAGAACAAGCACTTAAGGGAGCACTTTTAAGGGACCCTAGTACTAAGCAAATTTCCTCTAGGAACCATCAGAACTATACCAATTTTTTATGGGAGCACCATCATTGTTGAATTTCTTCCATAGAGCACTAACACGCAGTAGCGTTAACCTGGAAACACCGCGTGCTGTTGGCAAATTTCGGGTTCGGTAGCCCGTGGTTTGCGCGCTGGTTTTGCACGCTGCCACAACTGCCGCCGTGTGCATGCGGAGTACAATCACGTTAAACATGTGGGTCCGTAAGTCCTTCCGAGAGGTTGGTGGTTGGGGAAGAAGGGTACGATCCCTGTGGATGCCTCTCCCACTGGGTCCGGTCTAAATTGGGTGGCACTTCCCGGCCGTCCAAACTGTTACCTTGCATCTTTCTGGTAGGTCGGACGGTCTGGGTCTTAACAACAACAACGCAGTAGCATTATATTTATTCAGAAAGAAACAAATAGAAATGATTTATAGATTAATATATACATAAATATATTTTTAATATCAATTAAAAAAATATATATCAATTTTAAGAAATTTTACAAATTTTTAACACAATGTGCATTACTTACCGTTAAAAATTGATTTAAGGGAGGAATTTATATTTGTACTTTTTCATACTATAATATAGTATAGAGAAAGTATTGTTTTCAAGAAAATGTTCGAATTTGATATTTTGATGCCAATATATATTTAAAGACTTCCTAAACACGTTTTGACTAATTTTGAAGTGATAGCCTTCTGTCTGTCTGTCTCTCTGTGGTCGATTTTTTATGTACACGATAGAGGCCATAAATATAAATGGATGTACAAGAAACTTTATATCCAGTATTATTATCAAAGGATCTAGAATTAGACAGAATTTTTTTAAATTCAAGCGAAAACTTCGAAATTTTACATTTTTCAACATGGTAGCATAGGACACAATTTGATATAATGTATAAAATAATTTATTTATGGTTCAATGATCACAAAACTTAATAGTTGCAATCATTGTTGTGAAAAATAGTCGCGATATAATTTTTGTTTTGTACGTGTCGTCATTACCCCCCCCCCCCTCCCTCGGGGTCAAGTTACCCACCCGGGGTGCATTGCTAAGTATAATAGATATTTTCAAGCATTTTATAGAGGAAGAGTAACACGCTATAATTGTATTTTATAGAGGAAGAGTAACACGCTATAATTGTACTTCCCGGCCGTCCAAACAGTTACCTTACACCTTTCTGGTAGGTCGGACGGTCTGGGTCTCAACAACAACAACGCTATAATTGTAATCATTTGGACCCATGATAGCGATTTTTCAAAAAAATTCTTATAAAATTTGAAAAAAAAAAACCAAGCTATTAAAAATGGATTCTTGTATGAGAAAGTCGAGATGATTTACACTCCAGTTAATTTATATATGTTACCGGACAGTTACAGACCTCAAAATCAAAACAGTCCATTTTTCAGATATTTATTGCCATCTATTTACTCGTTTCTTTCGTTCCTGATGTCGATTCCTACTCATTAAATAAATAGCCACGCCAGAATATTTTTAGTGGGGTGGGGTGGGGTGGGGGGGGGGGGGCATTTCTCCAAATATCCATTCTTCGAAACTTAATGGGTTCGATGAGTTTCTGAGGGAATATGACCCTCAGAAACTCCCAAATTTTAATCACCCCAATTTTTTTTTTAATTTTAATTACCCAAATTTTAAAGCAATTTATACAGACACAGATTTTTATTTAATATATGGCTAAATATCTGATAGACGTCCATTTTGCGTCCCTTGAACTTTAAAAAATTACATGAGGTTTTCTGCAGTATTTATTGAGAATACAATATGTTCTACATATTTTTCAAGACAAAAGTATTTTTTAATAATATTAAATAAAGTTTTTACTTCATAAATATGCAAATTTGTCAACTCCATGACTGTCCCCTCGGGGATAAGTTGGGTTTCAATCTCCTAATTCCGGCAGTACGAAACATAAAATAATGGAAATAAATGGGTGGGAACTTAAGAAAATGCGATTTTAACTTGTAAAAAAGCCATGTGAACATTTTAACGATTATTTTGTGAAATTTCTGACACGTATTTATTCCTAAGAAGCGGTAACATTCCGATGTTATCCTGAAACTCCCTCATAGCATCTTCTTAGCCATTTGTTCCTGAGAATCGATGACATTCCGATGTTGTCCTAAAACTCCCTCTTAGCACCTTCTTAGCGCATTTGTCCCCCCTTCAAATCCCCCCTTGTCGACGTCACTGCATTAAACAATGATCTACAACTTTATAAGTGGATTTCTTCGTCTATCCTAATTTTTTAAAATATGCTCTAGGTTCGCTGCAATCACTTTTTTTCGGTCGGACATGCTCACTTTAATATAAATAGATCGAGAGTATGCACCCATAGCCAGTTTCTTACAATGTTGATGAGATGCTTAAAAACTTTCTTAGGATTTCTGTATATACCTCTGCCATATACTTCTGTAGATACCTCTGCCATATACATAGCTTTGTCAAACCATGCATTGTTCTGCACCCCAATGCGCGACAGAGAAGAATTATCCTTACAAGTTAATGAAAAATACTTTCCAATTAATTTTTCTGTAACAAGTAGCGAGCGCCTCAAAATGACAAATACTATCTTTTGTGAAGAACGATTAGTTATACCTTCGTTACAATTATTCCACTGCCCTAATATGATAATGTCAGAATTCAACACTATCTTCAAAGAATATCTGTCACCTAAATATCGTGACGGGTCAATGTGAAACAAACACGTCTCGGTCATTTGTTACGCTTCGCAGAATCATCTTGAGAAATAGTATCTCTGAACAATTGAATAATTTGAAATGGTTAACTAATTAAGGTGATTTTAGATACATAAATAATTCCATTATTTAGTTTCTCACTATCAGAGATTATTGATAAAGAAGTTTTGTCTATGTGTATGTGTCAAGTGAATGAATTTGTTTAGTAATGCTTGGTATACAATGTATAGTCTATAGCTACAATTACGTCTTTTTGCTCATTAGTGTGTTCTTGAATGTATGACCCGATCCCTACCTGTACTCTGGGCACTTTAATGAACACTGATTTTTAACGAACACTTTAATAAACACTGATTTTTAACGAACACTTTAATGAACACTGATTTTTAACGAACACTTTAATGGACACTGATTTTTAACGGACACTTTAATGGACACTGATTTTAACGAACACTTTAATGGACACTGATTTTTAACGGACACTCATTTGTAACGGATACTTTAATGGAAACTGATTTTCTGGACACTGATTTTTAACGTAACAATTTGTTTGCTTAGTGAGAGATCTATAATAAAATTGCTTTTGAGTTTTCTTAAAATTTTGAATATTTTTAGATCAATGTATTAAAATATATATCAATAGTGGCAGTGTTATAAATTTTTAAATTTTTAATTTGTTCTAATTACCCAAATTTTAAAGCAATTTATACAGACTCAGATTTTTATTTAATATATGGCTAAATATCTGATAGACGTCCATTTTTCGTCCCTTGAACTTTAAAAAAATAAATGAGGTAATAAATTTATTGAGAATACGATATGTTCTACATATTTTTCAAAAGAAAAGTATTTTTTAATAATATTAAATAAAGTTTTGACTTCATAAATGTGCAAATTTGTCATCTCCGTCACTGTCCTCTCAGGGATAAGTTGAGTTTCAATCTCCTAATTCCGGCAGTTCAAAACATAAAATAATGGAAATAAATGGGTGGGAACTTAAGAAAATGCAATTTTAACTTGTTAAAGTCTTATATATGAACATTTTAATGATTATTTTGTGAAATTTCTTGCACATATTTATTCCTAAGAAGCGGTAACATTCCCATGTTATCCTAAAACTCCCTCTTAGCACCTTCTTAGCCATTTGTTCCTGAGAATCGATGACATTCCGGTGCTGTCCTAAAACTCCCTCTTAGCACCTTCTTAGCGCATTTGTTCCTGAGAATCGGTAACATTCCAATGTTGTCTTAAAACTCCTTCATACCGCATTTGTTCATGAGAATCAGTGATATTGCGATGCTGTCCTATAACTCCCTGATAGCGCATATGTTCCTGAGAATCAGTCACATTCCGATGTTGTCCTAAAATCCCTCATAACGCATTTGTTCCTGAGAATCAGTGACATTTCGATGTTTTCATAAAACTCCCTCAGTCATAGCGCATTTGTTCCCGAGAATAAGTTACATTACGATGATGTCCTAAAATGTCAAGTTTAACTTGTAAATTTTTTATTCAAATGATTTTATGAACTTCTGAATCTATAATTATGAATTATATATTTATTAATATTTACAAAGTAACATAAAATCTGACCTAGGAGGGTGCAAATGATCGTTTAAGAGGGGAGGGCTTAGCTCCCCTCTTAGATCGTTTAAGATGGGAGAGCTTAGGATATAAACACTAAATGATAGAAGTAGTGAATACATGAAACATACATGCATGATAAAATCGACTGGACATTCACCCGCCAGCTATTTCATATTGATTCAATGTATTACAGACTCCGAATTCAATACAAATTTTACTTGCTTATGACAAAAGTCACTAATTTCTCTTGCATGACTTTTATGTGAACTCTAAAAAAGCGTGAAAAAAAAAGATCTATTATTTGCATTTCTCCACCTGTATTTACCTTTCTCATTTCATAATTTACTTCGACATACAGATGTCTATATAAAGCCAACTTACGTAAAAAACATGTTAAATAAATGAGATTGACTTAGTATTTGTATTTTAGCATTGAACAAAGCTATTGCATTATTTTCAATACAAGGGAAATATATTGCTTTCTAATTATCATATAGGGATAATCATACAGGGATAATCATATAGGGATCATATCGGAATACTCTAATCATATACGTAGGGATACTAGGAAAAAGTCCCGCAATAACTTTGTGGGGAAAGATTCAAAAGTATACACGACAGTGACAAAGTGACCATCGAATAAAAGTGATCCTAGAAGAGAATTTAACAAGTTAGGATAAGAGTTTGGCAGAAAAGCGAAATAGACGATAAAAAGCTAGTTATAAAGTTGTAGAGAATTATCTAATGAGTAGGAAACGATACCAAGAACGAAGGAAAGATGTGAAAGACAATAAATGCTTGTCAAGTAGTTGTATGATCAGAGCCTCTGACACGTTGGCACCTGCAATGCCTGTTAAATTACGTGTTAATATTCTTTCCTGAATTCAAATGTGCTATCTCTAATAGAGGACATTTTATAAAGGTTCTACAAAATATTTTTGTTCATGTATTTGTTGTTTATTGTATAATTCCTGAATAGGATAGCCATTGGCCAATAACTACATTGTATCAAATAAATGTCTTGTCGAAAGCCCAGACCGTCCTGTTCATCCGAGGACATAGAGCAGCAAATTGGGCGGCCGGGAAAAAATAAATTCCTTGTGTAACAGTTGTTATTAAGTCCCTTGACCTAGAAAATGCTAGACCATGTCTAAAAGATAAAGCAATGAGGCTACCCTCTCCTGGTCCTCTACTAGAAGACCCAAAGAGGCTGAAATGCAGTCGAGAAGATGAGAGGGGGATAGACAAGGAATAACAGGTACATGGAGGGAAAACTATGTCTCCTCGTTCAAATCTCATATCCTTAGTATGGTTCCTGGCCCCTTAACCAGGCCAATGCTGTCTGAATGGATTTAGGGCCATCTTATTGGAGCGATAATCCAGGGCTCTTAGCCGAGTACCAGTGATGACATGGGGGAAGTGTTTTGGCAATTCCTAGATCTAATCAAGGCTTGTATTTCAGAAGCAGTGAGAAAATGTGTAACAGTTTTATTATCGATTCCTTCTCATTAGACAATGCTCTACAACTATGAAAGTTTCTTTTTTCGTTTATCTCGCTTTGTTGCCGTGTTTATTATCCTAACTTTTGAAATTTTCCTCTAGAGGCGCTACAATCACTTTTATTAAATGGAAGATGATCACTTTACTATCGATAAATCTAACCAAAGCACTTATACAGGGTATCCCAAAAATATTGAAACGCTCTTTAATTCCTTACTTGTTGGTCATAAGTGGGCAATGTAAATTGCAAAAATGTTGAAAGTAATGAAGGAAATAAGACTACGTTAATGAAATAGTCCTCCCATTCATTTTCAAAAAGTTACACTTTTTAAATTTTTATACGACCCCCCTTAGACGAATTTGGTCAATTAGAAAATGTTTATTTTTAATGCAACAAGATCATTAAAAAAACTGCATATCTGTGTCTTTAAAATAAACTGAATTATGATGAAGGAAAAAATCTGACTTATGCCACTTTTCTGTACCATGTGAAAGGCTGTTCCATCAGTGAAAATAGGGATCATAAACAAATCGACGATGGAAATGTTTAGATCAAAAATACCATAATATGTTTCAACATTTTTTTTATCACAAATGTATCTAAATAAAGCATTACACAGAGAGAGATCATAAAAAGCAGTGGTACTCACTACGCGGTTGGGTATCCTATGTATTATTGGTGAGTTTTATCTTTTTCGTAGTATGTCACAAATTTTAATTTCTAATTTGATATAGGGTCCCCATTAACAATATTCAAATTTCAATTAAATATAACTCGCTCAATTTTAAAGATACAGATATGCGGGGTTTTTTTTTTTTTAATGATCTTGTTGCATTAAAAATAAAAATTTTCTGATTGACCCAATTTGTCTAAGGGGGTCGTATAAAAATTTAAAAAAGGGTAATTTTTTGAAAATGAATTTGAGGACTATTTCATTAACGTAGTATTATTTTGTACCATACTTTCAATATTTTTTCAATTTACATTGCCCACTTATCTCCAATAGGTAAGAAATTAAAGCGCGTTTCAATCTTTTTGGGACACCCTTTAGACCTTTCCGTATAAAGTTATAAGGGTGCTTAAGGACTTTCCTAGGAACACCATCCACTCTAGTACAAAAACTATCTGTTCGATTGTCCTGAAATATGACAGTCACCAATGAATTTGGCGAATAAGACATGTTTTTCCAAGGTGCTGATAAGATATAGGAATAAATCGAGAAATTTTGTCGTAACCCTATAAATGTTCCAGGCGGTAGACGTTATGTATATATAAATACCATCCCAATTGATTCGAATATTTCACTTTCTCATACTGTGTAATATATAGTATAAAGTATTTTTCCCGAAAATTTTCGATTTCGAGATTCTGATGCTAATATTTGTTTTAAGACCCCCTGAACAGGTTTCGTCTAATTTTTAGGGATGTTCGTCTGTCTGTATGTCTGTGGTCGATTTCTTGTGTGCTCGATAGCAGCTACAAATATTAATGGATTTCCACGAAACTCTATATAGGGCTCTGTTATCAAAAAACTTGAACTAGATAGACTTTTTTTTTAATCCGAGCAAAAACTTCGAAATGTATTCGAAATTTTAAATTTCTTTAACATGACGGCATAGAACAAAATTTAACATAATCATGCATAAAAGAGTTTATTGATGGATCAATGATTACGAAACTCAATAGTTTCAATCTTTGTTGGGAAAAATAGCTGATATATAATTTTTTTGCTCGTAACGTCATTAGCCTCCCCTTGGGAGGCAAATCCCCTCCCCCTTCGAGGTGGTCACATTGTCAAGTATGGCATCAATCGAAAGATTCCTTTCAAGCCCTTTAAAGTGAAGGTTAACACACGCTATACTTATAATCATTTGGACCCACGATAACGATTTTTCAAAAATTTTCTTGTAAAACTTGATAAACAAAAATTTGAAGAAAGATCAATCACGCATAAAGCTTTGATATTGAAACACTTTCCAACTGAATTGCAATTTTATTTAAACATATCGAAAATGCGATACATTCAACGCTGCTATATTTTAAATTATCACAGTACTATAATAATTAAAACTTATTATCGAAAAAAATGAACTTTATTTAAATGACGTCATCGAAATATAAATGGTCTGGTTCTGTATGTAAAAGCAGCGAATTCATATACTTTTTTTCCAGATTCTAGAGTTAAATAATTTTGCGTGAAAAAAATTCAACAATTCTTATACAACTAATCTTACAATCACTTGTTTACATTCTGCATCCATTAAAATTAGGCTTCGTCGTAGAAATAATTAAAGTTTGGTGATCATATAAACTGAAAAATATTGCAATTGCGAAAGTACAGAATGTAGATGCACAGAAAATACGCAAAAATAAATCGGTTTTAGGGAGAATGCAACACTAAATATAAATTTTAAAAAAACTTTTAAAATCACGATTTTTACACTGGGAAAAAAGATGGATGCCATATTTACTTTCCTTATATACAATAATATATAAGGAAAGTATTGTGACGGGGTCGAAAATTCGAATTCGAGTTTTCGACGGGAGAGCACGTTTCAAGCATCCCTGATCACGAATCGAACATTTTTGAGGTGATGTGTGTGTGTGTGTGTGTGTGTGTGTGTGTGTCAGTGAGTCTGTGGAGACGATAACTGACGAACGATTGGATACATTCGAACGAAATTTGGTACAAAAATTACAATCCGTGAATACTGGAAGCCTATTGTTTTTATACTCAATCAAATGTTCTGAACCCCCCTAAATTTTCGAGTGAAATTTTGAAAAAAATCATCAAAAAATCAAAACCGTTAATACAATTATGCAAATAGACAAATAGACGTTTCTTATGTAATTTTTCATTAGAAAACTATTAACATAAATTTTAGAATGCTAGCAAGAACCGTTCTCGAGATATTGCACATTTTTCAAAAAAATTATCAAAACATTATATAAAATAAAATAAAAAATTCCTATTGAGAAACATGTTCACTTTTCATATGTAATATCATGCGACAAATTTGGTGACATCATTCTCGTGGATCTAGTTCGTTCTATTCATGAAAAGAGATACTTTGAGTAATACTCTTGTATTTGAACGCCAATAGTCATTTATATCTGCTATAAGAATAAATTATTTCTCCGTCCATAAGGTTTGGTGAGATTTTGGCGACGATTTTGGCGGAATGTCCCCAACTTGGCGACTTTGTTAAATGTTACCAAATCAAAGAAAATCTCGCCAAATGGATAAAAATGACGCTAAATCAATGAAAATAACGACTATTTAATGAAAATTTAATATCTTGTAAAAAATATAGCTACTATAAGAATAACCTATTTTATTTTTACTGTAAAAGTAGTAAATACATTGCATTATATAAGGAAAGTCGTATGCTGCCCACATCAGATTTTTTATTTTGAGGTGGGTCACGTGATCGCTTTATATTATATAGGTAGATGTAATTATTATTTTAATTTTTATTTAAAGAAACTACCGAACATATTTGCTGAAATTTCTTTTATGTATTTTATGGGATAATTTAAATATTTTCTACACTTTTCGAAGCAATTTGTGAATTTTAACTTCGCTTAAACAAAGTCATAAACACTTTTCAACTATGTTGTAAAGTGTTAAGAATGAATTCCGGTATGAGAAAGTCGAGTTGAGCCACACTTCAGTTAATTTACAGAGCAAATGCACAACCGTAAATGGATTCAAAAATTATTTTTCTTGTTGAGATCCGCCTTTCACCTCCCTGCCGCCCGTATCTATTGCAGGTGAATCATCTGTATTTTGCGTTCCGGAAAGAACAGAAAACAGCTGATTCCATTTTAGGTGTCGCCAGTAAACAAAACAGCACGGAACTTGGTTATACTTGGGAGAACAACTTTGCTCGGACGTAAGTAATTTCTAGAGAAGATTTTAGTAAATCTAAGTAGTAGTAATTTTTAACTTAATTGCCGATTCAAGTGGTTGCAATGTAAGTTTTCTTTTTAACTTTTTCGTATCCATCTTTAAATAGTAATTAATAGAATGAATTCCTTTAGTCTACATCCGGTCTATATAACCTTTGTGAGTTCATATTTATAAAAGAGAAAAAAATCTGATGTGGGCAACACATTACTTTCCTTATATAATGCAATGAATTTACTACTTTTATAGTAAAAAAAAATGTTTTTCTTATAGTAGATACTTATATTCTTTCCAAGATATTGAATTTACGACAATTAGTCATTTTCATTGATTTAGCGCCATTTTTATCCATTTGGCGAGATTTTCGTTAATGTGGCAACATCTCAAAAAGTCGCCAAGTTGGCGACATTCTGTCAAATTCGTCGCCAAAATCTCGCCAAGCGTTATGGACTGAGAAATAAATTATTCTTATAACAGATAAATGACTATTGACGGTCAAATACAAAAGTGTTACTTAAAGTATCTTTTCTCATGAATGGAACGAACTGGATCCACGAAAAGGGTGTCACCAGATTTATCTCATGATATTACATATGAAAAGTAAACATGGTTCTCAACAGTTAATATTTTTTTTTTTTTTGTATTTATGGGATTTTTTTAAAAATTTATTTGAAAAATGTACAATATCTCGAAAACGGTTCATGCTAGCGTTCTAAAGTTTATGTCAATCGTTTTCTAAGGAAGAATTACATAAGAAATTTCTATTTGCGTAACTTTATTAAAGGTTTTGATTTTTTGATAATTTTTTTTCAAAATTTCACTCGAAAATTTAGGGGGGTTCTGAACATGCAATTACGTTTAAAAACAATAGGCTTCCAGTATTCACGGATTGTGATTTTTGTACCAAATTTTATTCGAATCGCTCCATTCGTTCGTGAGATATCGTCTCCACAGACTCACTGACATACACACACACACACATACATTCACACACACACACAGACATCACCTCAAAAATGTTTGATTTGTGATCAGGAATGCTTGAAGCGTGCTCTCTCATCGAAAACTCGAATTCGAATTTTCGACCCCGTCACAATACTTTCCTTATACATTATTTATATAAGGAAAGTAATAAATTTTTACCCCACATAACGCTTATAGTCGAGGTATCCGGCTGAAAACGGAGCGTTGCGAAAAATATAAACACTTTGGGCTCTTATAACTTCGAACTTAATAGATATAAATGTGGGATTAACAAAAATCCTAGGCACATGCAGAGTGGTAAATAGAATCACTCTGCATGTGTTGCAAAGTGGTAAATAGAATCACTCTTCATGTGTTGCAAAGTGGTAAATAGAATCACTCTGCATGTGTTTATGATATAGTTAGTTTATTCAACATTTCAATACGCTATTACAATTTTAAAAGCAACGTCAAGCATCCATATTTTATCGGAACATACACCACTGATGCCAACTTCCAATTCAACTACTGTATAATACAGGAGAATTAATTGTAAAGCATCACTTTGTGGTATGAGACCTTCATTGACGAAATTCACCACGCTTAGCACCAATGATGAATAAATTATTTTGAAGTGGGTCACGTGATCTCTTCATATAATGGTCACGTGATCGCTTCATATAAAAGGTGTAATTATTATTTTAATTTTTATTTAAAAAACTAGTGAATATATTTTGCTGAAATTTTTTTTATATATTTTATGGGATAATTTGAATATTTTCTAAAACTTTCTAAGCAAGTTGTGAATTTTAAATCCCCTTAAAAAATATTTGAAAAATTAGATCCCATAGGGTTCAATGTATTTCATTTTTCCAACCCGGGTTGAATCCAAAACAAATTGGGTGATATTATTCATTTATATTCCCATAGGTCCCACAGACCGTCTGAACAACATACTAAAATTTCATCTTGATAAAGTCATTTTTACGGCAGTTATCGTACTAACGGACAGACAGACAGACAGACAGACAGAATGACAGTCATAAACACTTTTCAACTTTGTTGTAAAGTGTTAAAAATGTTAAAAAGAGAATTTTTCAATCTCACATAAATATAAACAATTTATACTTGTTTTGCTGGTACTAGGATACCATTTATAAATATACAAAAATAATTTCAATATTTTAATATTTTGAACTTTCTTTTTTTTTCTCCGAAAAAAGTTCAAATACAGTTAAAAAATGTTCAATGAAGCAACATACAGTACTTGAAGATGAAATATTGTTTTATATACCGCAATTTACATGTTAACAGAATTATAGAATGCTAGAATAATTTCTTATCTGAAACAATTATAATTACCGAAACAGGGTGGTGGTTTAGTTTATGCGGGAAACAGATAGTTTCAACTACGCTATAAATGTAAATGGCATTAAAATTACAGTATAAGTCTGGTATACTGCGGAATCGGATATAACGCGGTTAAGAGTATGTTTCTCGAAAAATAAAATCATCATTACGGCGTAGTCCGATATGACGCGGTTAAGCTACAACATGGAAGCAAAGTATGTTTTCCATCAACTTCGCTATATCGGGCTTCTACTGTATGTATATGTCAAAAATCAGTCAAATGCATATAACATAATATATAATTCATGGGTTTCACCAAACTGTTGTCAACTTTGTAAAGAACTTTGCTGTCCCAACCGGGAATCGAACCCTGGATCTTCGAACGGGCCAGCCGACGCTCTACCGTTGAGCTACTGGAACGAAATTGCAAGCTCTCATTGTCGAAGTGGGCTCTGCATTCTCCACTCTCTAATGCCAGATTGGCGTGTCACTGATAATCTGTCTGATCATCCCCTGCTATTTTTACCTCAGTTTAGCCTCCTGATGCTATTTTTATCCTCCAGGTTAACTTCCTGTGTGGTCGTTATTTTCTCCATTTGAAATCGGCGTTCAATATCCCAAAGTCTACTGAATCCTTGCTAGCCGTACTAGGGGAACTTTTAGACCCCCGTCATCTTTGCACTAACCTACAGGGTTGATTTGTTCAGGTGCCATTGTAAAGAAACCTTGCTGCCTCAAACGGGAATGGAACCCTAGATCTTCGACGTTCGCCAGCCGACGTTGTACCGTTGACCTACTGGGACGAAATTGCAAGCTCTTATTGTTGAAGTGGACTTTGCAACTTGAATAAAGAATCTTTTAAATATTTTTTTTAAGAACAATAAAAAAAAAAGTGTGAATGAAAACACATCATTTAATTTTCTTTTTCTTCCATTCTCATACTTATTATGATATAGCGTATCTTGATAATCATATACATACAGCTGAATATGAAAATGGCTGACTGTTATGAATTATACAATCAAAATCATTTAAGTTAGAAACTTAAAACTTTGCATACTCATGGGACTTAATCCATGGATAATGAGAAAGATTTAAAATCTTGAAATTTTGTTTGAAAAATTTATAAATTGTGAATTTTTCTTCGTTTTTACCATAGATGAGTGAGACGTCTGAGGTATGAATTACACAGCCAAAACTGCTGAAGGTAGAAACTTGAAACTTTGTATACACGTGGCACTTAGCCTATAAATAATGAGAAAAATCTAAAATCTTGGAATTTTGGTTTAATATTCTATAAATCGAGCAATTTCTTTTCTAAAATTCTTTCAGTTATAATTCGAAAACAACTAGACACAAAATTTGTTTTATAATATGATCCTATGCAGAACATAATATCCTCATATCCTGCAAAAAATAATATCCAACCGTTGAAATGTTTAAATTTATAGTTACATAAGACAATTCTTTTTATATTTTATCAATAAATTTATTTATAAGTTTTGATTCAATTGTGGTTACTATGGTAGCCGAATTGCATTTCAAATACCGAAATGACTTGTATATTTTTTAAATCAAAGAATAGAAGAATAATGATATAATTAGTTAATTTGTCTGAAAATGTTGAAAAAAATACCAGCATGCACTGATCAGAGGTTCCATATTGTTCCACTTACCGCAATTTACATGTTAACAGAAGTGAGCCATTTTTAACACTTTACAACAAAGTTGAAAAGTGTTTATGACTTTGTTCATTCTATCTGTCTGTCTGTCTGTCCGTTAGCACGATAACTGCCGTAAAAATGACTTAATCAAAATGAAATTTTAGTATGTTCAGACGGTCTGTAGAACCTATGGGAATATAAATGAATAATATTACCCAATTAGTTTTGGATTGAACCCGGGTCGAAAAAATGAAATACATTGAGCCCTATGGGACCTAATTTTTCAAACATTTTTTAAGCGGATTTAAAATTCACAAATTGCTTCGAAAATTTTAGGTAATATTCAAATTGCTCCATAAAATATATAAAAAAAATTCAGCGAAATATATTCAGTAGTTTTTTAAATAAAAATTAAAATAATAATTACACCTCTTATATGAAACGATCACGTGACCATGATATGAAACGATCACATGACCCACTTCAAAATGATATATGGCATCCATCTTGGTTCAAAATCGTAATTTTTTTAAGTTCTTTTTAATTCATATTGAGTGTTGTATCCGTCCTAAAACTACTTTATTTTTGCTTAAATTCTGTGCATCTACATACTGAAACATCGCAATGACAATATATTTGAGTTTAAATGCTCATCTAAATTTGATTATTTCTACAACTAAGCCTATTTTTCACCTATGTAAAATGTAAACAGCAAAATATATAGAATGAGTTGTATTAGAATTCCTGTATTTTTTAACACAAAATAATTTAGTCCATGGAGTCTGCATGGCTGATATGAATGAAATATTAATTGATTTCATAAAGAGAAGGACGATTTTTTTCGATGAAGTTTCAAGCATAGAGTTTAATTTTTTGTAGCTCCATGGTCTTAAACAAAATGTTTAAATAAAATAAATTATTATAGTATTGTGATGAATGAAATGAATGGGAGAAAGTTATGAATGAAATCCTGTTTTTATAGAGAGATCCAGGCGTGTTATTTTTTCTATGACATCATTTGAATTAATTTCAGTTGTTTTCGATGAAGTTTTCAAATATAATAAATTATCGTAGTATTATGATAATTCCAAAACTATTACCGAGGAATGTATAACATTTTAGAGATGTTTAAAACAGGCAATTTATATTTCAATGCCGTCATTTGAATGAAGTTCATTTTTTTCGATGAAGGTTTAAGTTTTCAAATATAATAAATTAATGCAGTATTGTGATAAGTTTCAAAATATTACCGAGGAATGTATTGCATTTTAGACTTGTTTAAATAAAATTGCATTGAAGTTGGAAAGTGTTTCATAATCAATGCTTTAAGCATGATTGATCTTTCTTGTTATTCTTCAATTTTAAGCGGTTTTTGATGTATTCAGAACTTTTAACTAAGTATATAGTCAAGCAGTCTTTCAGGACTTTTTGGTCGAGAGAGGGGGAGGGGGGGGGCGAACGTAATTTTAAGGACGGGTAAGTTTTCTAGTATTTGTCCTATGTAAATATATCTAAATACTGTCACATGAATAGAAACTAGGTTGTTATAAAAATTTCGAAACAGACAATAACTAGCACCGCTGTCTTGTAAGAAGTTTTTGTCTAGAGTACGAAAAGCAAATGCGTATCATTTACATGCTCTCATTATGTCTCTATCATCTGTATGCCATCAGTATATTTTTATGAATCTCAAACTAATTCAACCTATTTTGATTTCGATTCAATCTTTCAGTAAATCTGAGGTCCGTCATACACGAACAATTTGGCCTAAAGTTAGAACTGGCAAGTCAAGCTGTGACAGTAGTGTTTGTTTGTCCTCTCGCTCTACAGACTGTTGATTCGTCATCTTCATGTATGCGCTCTTCTTCCTCGACCCATATCATCCGATCTACCCGAAGGTGTAAGGCATCTGTTTGGACGGCAACCCAATTTGGACCGGCACCCAGTGGGGCGGCATCCACAGGGACCGTAACCTACTTCCCATCCCTCCCGTCAACATCTCGGAAGGACTTACGGACACACATATCGGACAGTTTGGGCAGAGATGGGAATCGAACTCGGGTCGTCCGAATGCAATCCCCGCGCGGTAACCACTGGGCTGTCTCACCCCCTCAGGTTTGCCTTGGAATCTTGTTTTGAGTGATGTGCATAATAGACTCGGCCGGAAAGCTACACCTTGCACGTCAGTTCAACCAAACCACAGGCCGACCGTCCGACAAAACTGCTGACATTCCCACAGTCCGAACGATTTACCGGTAGTCACATCAGTATGCCTTTCGAGCTTGATCTATTCAGGCCATATCGAAAGACCAAACTGTATGAAATGCCAAACTGAAGGGCCTAAGACTAGTTGAATATAGAATCAAATTTAACTGAATGCTGTCAGCTAGCAAAAACCGTTTGGATACAATTAAAGTTCATCTACACAGGGTGGGGGTGGGGGGAGTTTATAACACGAACGGGAGTCGCAGACTAGTGAAAATTGGAACGCAATTCAGGTGACGAGGAAATTAAATCACAAAAAAAAAAGTTCAAAATTTCCCTCTCCAGGGGTGTTTTATGATGTATGCTTGAGTATGAATTTAAATAAATTATCACAGTCTTTATTACATTCCTTATATGCATAATGTATAACTAAAGTATTGTGACGGGGTGTAAATTCGAATTCTCGACAGGAGAGCACGTTTCAAGCATCCCTGATCACGAATCAAACATTTTTGAGGTGATGTCAGTGTGTGTGTGAAAGTGTCTGTGTGTGTGTGTGTGTGCGTGTGTGTGTGTCAGTGAGTCTGTGGAGGCGATATCTCACGAACGACTGGAGCGATCCCATTAAAATTTGGTACAAAAATCACAATCCGTGAATACTGGAAGCCTATTGTTTTTAAACGTAGTCAAACGTACAGACCCACCCCCCTAAATTTTTGAGTGAAATTTTGAATAAATCATCAAAAAATCAAAACCTTTAATAAAGTTACGTAAATAGACATTTCTTATGTAATTTTTCCTCAGAAAACGATTGACACAAACTTTAGAAAGCTGGCATAAACCGTTCTCGAAAAATTGCACTTTTTTCAAATAAATTATCAAAAAGTCATATAAAATAAAAAAAATATATATTTCCGATTGAGAAACATGTTCACTTTTCATATGTAATACCGTGCGATAAATTTGGTGACATCATTGTCGTGGATCTAGCTCGTTCCATTCATGAGAAAAGATACTTCGAGTAATACTTTTTTATTTGGACGCCAATAGTCATTTATCTGCTATAAGAATAACTTATTCCTCCGTCAGTAAAGTTTGGCGAGATTTTGGCGACGAATTTGGAGGAATGCCGCCAACTTGGCGACTTTCCTCAATGTTACCAAATTAACGAAAATCTCGCCAAATGGATAAAAATGATTCGCTAAATTAAAAAAAAAACCAATAATTGTCGAAAATTTAATATCTTGGAAAGAATAACTGTATCTACTATAAGAAAAACATATTTTTACTTTCCTTATATACATAATGTATAAGGAAAGTATTGTGACGGGGTCGAAAATTCGAATTCGCGTTTTCGACGGGAGAGCAAGTTTCAAGCATCCCTGATCACGAATCAAACATTTTTGAAGTGATGTCTGTGTGTTTGTGTAAAAGTATGTGTGTGTGTGTGTGTGTGTGTCAGTGAGTCTATGGAGACGATAACTGATGAAGGAATGGACCGATTCAAACGAAATTTGGTACAAAAATCACAATCCGTAAACACTAGAAGCCTATTGTTTTTAAACGCAATTGAATGCTCAGAACCCCCTTAAATTTTCGAGTGAAATTTTGAAAAAATCGTCAAAAAATTGAAACCGCTAATAAAGTTACGCAAATAGATATTTCTTATGCAATTTTTCATTAGAAAATGATTAACATAAATTTTAGAACGTTAACATGAACCGTTCTCAAGATATTGCACATTTTTCAAAAAAATTATCAAAAAGTCATATAAAATAAAAAAAATATATTTCCGATTGAGAAACATGTTCACTTTTCATATGTAATATCATGCGATAAATTTGGTGACATCATTCTCGTGGATCTAACTCGTTCCATTCATTAGAAAAGATACTTCGAGTAATACTTTTGTATTTGAACGCCAATAGTCATTTATCTGCTATAAGAATAACTTATTTCTCTGTCAGTAAACTTTGGCGAGATTTTGGCGACGAATCTGCTCAGACAGCAAATTTAGCTACAACATTTTAAGTTTAACCCGAAAATGTTGTTGTTGAGGGAACGGTTGTGTGAAAATCGACCAATCAGAAGTGCGTAAATCCAAAACGTCACAGGTCACGTGCTTTCTTATGCACGAGTTATTTTATGTCTTACTTTATTGGCGACCAAGATGGCCGATAGACTGTTTGGAATGCAGAAATGGAATCTGGTCTTATTGGACTTATTCAATCCAAACGGGACCTTTGGAATGTTAAGATGTTAAGAGTACTCTTTACAATAAGAGAGAGCCCCTATTACACGACAGTAATTTGGGACAACAAACTATTCACAAAACAGCTTTAGGACGTTTGTGACGTCACTCCACGCAGCACAGAACGAAAGTGACGTCACTTCAAGCAGCAAATGGGGTCCCCATTTGCTGTTTTGTCCTAAAGCTGTTTTGTGAACCAAACGTCCTAAAGCAATTTGTTGTCCCAAATTATTGTCGTATAATAGGCTCTTAAGACAGTTCGTTCTTGGCAATGGCTAAGGGCACTGTTCTACCTGTTTATTTAATGTGATGAAGGGGCTTATAATGTCCTCGAAGCAATTGTCCCCTTACTGACTTATGCCTGGAATAAACTTCTACACGTAGGGATCATCATATTCTTCATAATTATCACCTAGTCTATTTTTCTTTGCTTCAGTGCACTCTTGGATTCAGTGAAAGCAGTTTTTCCAACATTTCTTTTTAGTACATTTCTTTTCCTACATTTCTTTTTAGTTAATCATTTTTTCCTTATTGCATGGCAATTCCTTACTCTCCCCTCTAGTTTTAGATTCACAAAAGAGTTCGCAAAAATAGCTGTTTTACTCTTTTGGTTATTATTTCTGTTAATTTTCTTTCTAGCCATTGAAAACGAGCTCAAATGTTCAGGGGCAACTTAACACGTAATAATTATGGAATAATAATTTGGGGAAAATCTTTTTTTTTAAATTGGAAATGAAAAATATTGTTTTCCGCTTCTACAGTTCATGAAAAATAGAGATTATGTTGATAGGATAACACAATCATAAGAGTTACGTTACAAATCGTCTTCCTGAAACATAATGTACATTCGATAGGATCGGAACCACATAATTTCTTTATTCGAAAGATCGTGCTATCCAGCAGATATCCATCCATAATTTAGTGATAGATATCTATGTAATGGCCGAAGATTTTCTGAGACACAATGTATGGTTGTTTCAGTCATATTTTAAAAAGAACGGTTGGAGCACAATATATGCTTTATTTGCATTTGAGAGAGTGGAGTTTAGTGTAACACCATCCATCTGTCCATCCATCCGACATTACGTATTTCGACCTAGAATTATATACATTTTTTTAAACGATGTCATAAAACTTTTCGGCATTTATAATTAACTGGAGTAATACTCAACTCGACTTTCTCATACCAGAATCCATTTGTAAGTAGATTTTTTTTTTTTTTTTTTTTTTTTTTTTTTTTTTTTTAATTATGTATTTGCAAGGAAAGTTTGAAAAATCTGTATCGTTAGTCTAAATGATCATAATTATGGTGTGCTACCCTTTATTTTAAGGGGCTTTCGATTGATAGTAAGTATGACAAAGTACTCCCGGGTGGGATACTGCACCCCCCCCCCCCCTGCTCTAAGTCTACGGACGAGTCGGGTGGTCTGGGCTTTCGACACCCCCCCCCCCCGACACAAATGAGACTGTAAAATAACGAACTAATTTATTGAGCTTTATCGGAATTTTATTAACACTTTACAACATAGTTGAAAAGTGTTTATGACTTTGTTCATTCTGTTTAACACTTTACAACATAGTTGTGTGTGAAAAGTGTTTATGACTTTGTTCATTCTGTCTGTCTGTCCGTTAGAACCATATCTACCGTAAAAATGACTTTATCAAAATGAAATTTTAGTTTGTTTTTCAGACGGTTTGTGGGACCTATGGGAATATAAATGAATAATATCACCCAATTAGTTTTGTTTTGAACCCGGGTTGAAAAAATGAAATACAATAAACCCTGTGGGACCTAATTTTTCAAACATTTTTTAAGCGAATTTAAAATTCCCAAATTGCTTCGAAAATTTTAGGAAATATTCAAATTACTCCATAAAATATATAAAAAAAATTTCAGTAAAATATGTTAGGTAGTTTTTTAAATAAATATTATTTAATATAGGGAGAAAAACAAATTCAATTAAATTCTGACTTTTGCTATATCCTCTAGACAGAAAAGAGAGATATATTATATAATAAATATCTTTCCAAGAGTTTAATTATTTTATATATAAGAGAGGTTTCATATTTTAAAATAAATATGGTAGATAACAGTTTTTCAAGTTTTTAAATAAAATAAATTATTATAGTATTGTGATGAATGAAACGATTGGAAAAATGTTTATGAATGAAATGCTGCTTTTATAGAGAGGCGATTTATATTTCGATGACGTCATTTGAATAAAGTTCATTTGTGTTTGATGAAGTTTTCAAATATAGTAAATTATTGTAGTGGTATGATAATTTTAAAAATATTACCGAGGAATGTATCGCATTTTAGAGATGTTTAAACCAGGCAATTTATATTTCAATGCCGTCATTTGGATGAAGTTCATTTTCTTCGATGAAGTTTTCAAATATAATAAATTAATGTAGTATTGTGATAATTTTAAAAATATTACCGAGGAATGTATCGCATTTTAGAGATGTTTTGAATTTGGAAAGTGTTTCATAATCAATGCTTTATGCATGATTGATCTTTCTTGTTTTATAAGATGTTATTTACTAAAGTGACCTTTCATCCTTAAATTTCGGAGACATCCCTCAAAACAAGATTCGACTTGACAAAAGAGCACTTTTCAAGCATCCCTGAACTCAAATGGAACTTTTTGTTCACATCATTCTCGTAAATCTATTTCGTTCCACTCACGAGAGAGGATACTTTTGTATTTAGTAGTAGAAATAGTTTTATATTGTAGAGGCCAGCAATTCGCCAATAGTCATTTATATGCAACTAAAGTTCTTCTCATCTCTGTCTATGTGTAACGCTTGTCAATCAATTTGGCGAACTTGGCGACTCATTTAGCGAAATATCGCCAACGTGGCGATATGTCGCCCCAGATTGAAGAAAATATAGTGAAAATTGAAACAATGACTCTAAATTAAAGGAAATGACGGCAAATTACTCTCCATCGGTCTGGAACCACCGCCGATTTTCTATCCTTGCTCTCCAAATATTGTAGAATGAAATGTCTTCAACCAGTGTTCTTTTAATGTCAAACAATGGAATTCAAGTAATTTAAATAGACATAATACAATTCTTAAGCATTATATCATTTTATTACTTTCCTTATATACATAATGTATAAGGAAAGTATTGTGACGGGGTCGAAAATTCGAATTCGAGTTTTCGACGGGAGAACACGTTTCAAGCATCCCTGATCACGAATCAAACCTTTTGACGTGATGTCTGTGTGTGTGTGTGTGTGTGTGTGTGTGTGTGTGTGTGTGTGAAAGTATATGTGTGTGTGTGTGTGTGTGTGTGTGAAAGTGTGTGTGTGTGTGTGTGTCAGTGAGTCTGTGGAGACGATAACTAACGAACGAATGGACCGATTAGAACGAAATTTGGTACAAAAATCACAATCCGTAAACACTAGAAGTCTATTGCTTTTACACGCAATCGAATGTGCAGAACCCCCCTAAATTTTTGAGTAAAATTTTGAAAAAATCGCCAAAAAATCAAAACCGCTAATAAAGTTACGCAAATAGACATTTCTTATGTAAGTTCTCATTAAGAAACGATTGACATAAATTTTAGAACGCTAACATGAACCGTTCTCGAGATATTGCACATTTTTCAAAAATATTATCAAGAAGTCATATAAAATATAAAAAAATATTTCCTATTAAGAAACATGTTCACTTTTCATATGTAATACTATGCGATAAATTTGGTGACATCATTCTCGTGGATCTAGCTCGTTCCATTCATGAAAAAGATACTTTGAGTAATACTTTTGTATTTGAAAGCCAATAGTCATTCATCTGCTGAAAGAATGATTTATTTCTTCATCCATAACACTTGGAGAGATTTTGGCGACGAATTTGGTGGAATGTCGCCAACTTGGCAACTTTTTAAATGTTGTTAAATTAACGAAAAACTCACCAAATGGATAAAAATGACGCTAATGACGACATGGATGACGATAAGATGACGACATGGAATATGACGACTCATTGACGACAATTCAATATCTTGGAAAGAATATAAATAACTACTACAAAAATAATCTATTTTTTTTTACTGTAAAAGTAGTAAATTCATTGCATCCTTATAAGGAAAGTCATGTGCTGCCCACATCAGATTTTTTTTTTACTGTAAAAGGAGTAAATTCATTGCATTGTATAAGGAAAGTCATATGCTGCCCACATCAGATTTTTTATAACTTATGTATGACATCAGTTTTATTTTCTTTCCAAAATGCACTCCCCTATTAAACGTTCACAATTCTGTTGGAACACCAGCTGATTTCTTTAGAAGAGTTTTTACTAAACTATGTATTGTAAGGAAAGTGGTGAAAGGATTCGTATGCTTCAGTTGTAACGTCGTAAAAGCATCGTCATTCTTTGTAGCGAGGAAAACTAAAGTTTAGAAGGTTTACGCTTGACATCAGCGATGAATGCTTAAGAAACGGAATTTCGAACTTTATTTAGGGCGCTTGGGATATACAAGAAAGGTGAATGCCTTTGTACATTCGCGTGAATCATCACTTTTCGCTGATTTATAATTAAGTCGCTAGACAGTTATTCAGATATGTTCAGGTGGATGCCTAAGATGGGAAAGATGTTTATGCGATACAAGAATGACAAATGAAAAAGTGAAAGTTGTGTTTTATTTCTACAGCGATACGGTGTTTATGGATTTACGTTATTGGGTGAGTCATTAAATTCGTAATCTAATTTAAACCAAATCTTTCAAATTGCTGTAAAAATGGAAATACTGCGTAAATAAATCAGACTATAACAAACGAGGGATATGTAAGGTCTAAATAACCTTTTGATTTTTATTTGCCTCAGTTTGCATTATAATTTATGCTTTCTTTAAACTAACAATTCTGCTTGGTTCGGTTTGATAGATCAATCACTGGAGCTAAGTAACATTTTCTGCGATCCTGGTGTAAAACAGGATAAAGTTTTGGATCGCGAGTAAGATAGAGGGATTCAGAGAGACAACACAATTCAGTTGAGAATTCAAGAGGATAGAACTGGCTAAGTGCGAAAGTTGGACTGCAGCCTAGTTGAATGGAACCCAACTAGATACCACGATGACTAGAAGGTTCTAGTATCCTGGGTTAGTCGCAATATGGTGCGAGGTAGGACAAAATCTTTTGGGTAATCATAGAAGCTTTGTAATTCTTCTACGGTTCAAGCTAATTATCACCAGACCCGTAAAGTGTATTATATTATATAGTGTCTCATTATGAGGGTGTGCAATACTGGTTGTGGTTTATGTCTCCAGTTTATTTAAACAGCCAGATGTTGTAATTTTTTTTTGGGGGGGGGGGAGTACCCGATGAATTTAAGTGAAGTACACAATAAATGTAGTGGGCGCGGTAGCCCATTGGTTAGCGCGCTGGAGTTGCACTCGGTAGGCCCGGGTTCGATTCCAGCCACTGCCAAAACTGCCGCCGTGTTCATGCGGAGTACGATCACGTTAAACATGTGGGTCCGAAAGTCCTTCCGAGAGGTTGGTGGTTGGGGAAGGAGGGTACGGTCCCTGTGGATGCCTCCCCCACTGGGTTCCGGTCTAAATTGGGTGGCACTTCCCGACCTTCCAAACAGTTACCTTACACCTTCCTGGTAGGTCGGACGGTCTGGGTTTCAACACCAACAATAAATGTAGTTTAATTAAATCAGGGCATCCGTGTGTTATTGCCCTGGGTAGAAAGATCTTAGATATCAAGTTAATTTAGAGACCTAAGTCAATTTCAGACCTAAGTTAAATATGCTATAATGACACTTGAATAGAGATAAGAAAGAAAATAGGTCTTTACATATAGGTCTTTTTTATAGGTTTTAGGAGAGAATAAATTCACCCGGACAGGATTGAAGAGCCAGAAAGGTTCTTTACAGATATTAACTGGTTTTGGAGACAAAAATAGAGATATTTTATTAGGGTAAATAAAATATAAATTTGTTGCAATCACTTCACTCTGTTTCATATCTTATTTGATTTCTATTTTTATTGATTTCTTATTGGCTATAATCATCTCCTCTAGAATTCAGTGAATATTTCTTGGTGACAGGCATTTTCCTGCCTTTGCGAGAGTAACTGTGCTGTTTCGTTTATCATGATGAAGCTCTTTTACCTCCGAAATTGATTAATACCTTAACTTGTTTGTTGTTCACTGCATGATCTTTAATTAAAATCGTCATTATTTTTACATATAGTTAAACCATTGTATAGGATCACATTGACATTTTCTGCAATTGAGTAACCACCTCGAGCGCAATTTAAGAATTCTGGGAACTTTTTGCTCATAGTATGAATGATACATTGTACATCTAGATGGGAAAAAATTCTAAAAACGTAGTAATATCAGTAATGAAAAAATAAAATCAATTATTTTTTAAAATATAATTTTTCGCGATTTTTTTAAAATTAATATAAATTGTAAAATATAACATATATTAGCATTGAATAAACAAAAAAAGTTGTTAAAATAAATTTCCTTTTAATATTTGTTTTCTTTAGTTATCTTGAAAATAATAAGAATTCGAAAATAAAATATATTAAATCGAACAAGCTAAATCTGAGTTTAAATAAATCTTTTTTTTAAATTTATTTTCTTTACGTACTTGTAAAATAATAAAAACTCAAAATATATTAATATTGAATAAATAAAAGATATTTTTAAACAAATGATTTATCATTTATTTCCCTTAGCTATTTTGAAAATAATAAAAACTCTAAAATAAATTAACATTGAATAAACTAAAAAAATATTTATATAAATAACATTTTTCTTGTTTTCTTAGTTACTTAATTAAAAATTTAAAAATTAATATCATAAATGAAGAAACTAAAATTGTATTCTGGCAATTATTATTTCATTTTTTGTTTGTGTGTGTCTACTCATTTTGAGGATAAATCCCTTTAATTATCTCATCATCAAAATTAATTTTTTCATCATTTTACTTTCTATTCAACTTTAAAAATGTTTCATTTTTTTTTGTGCTTCTTATGTATGACAAAGCAAATGAAACCTCTCTCTCCATGCTATCATAAATTAATCTAAAGATATTTCAAAGTTATTACTTTCCTTATATACATAATGTATAAAGAAAGTATTATGACGGGGTCGAAAATTCGAATTCGAGTTTTCGACGGGAGAGCACGTTTCAAGCATTCCTGATCACGAATCAAACATTTTTGAAGTGATGTATGTGTGTGTGTGTGAGTGTGTGTGTGGGGGGGAAGTGTGTGTGTGTGTCAGTGGAGACGATAACTGACGAACGAATGGACCAATTCGAACGAAACTTGGTACAAAAATCACAATCCGTAAACACTGGAAGCCCATTGTTTTTATACGCAATTGAATGTTCAGAACAGAACCCCCCCTAAATTTGCGAGTGAAATTTTTAAAAATCGTCAAAAAATGAAAACCGCTAATAAAGTTACGCAAATAGACATTTCTTATGCAAATTTTTATTAGAAAACGATTGACATAAATTTTAGAACCCTAACATGAACCGTTCTCGAGATATTGCACATTTTTCAAAAAAATAAAATTAAAAAAATATTTCCTATTGAGAAACATGTTCACTTTTCATATGTAATACCATGCGATAAATTTGGTGACATCATTCTAGTGGATCTATCTCGTTCCAATCATGAAAAAGGATACTTTGAGCAATACTTTTGTATTTGAACGCCAATACTCATTTATCTGCTGTAAGAATAACTTATTTCTCCGTCCATAACGCTTGGCGAGATTTTGGCGACGAATTTGACGGAATGTCGCTAACTTGGCGACTTTTTTAAATGTTGCCAAATTAACGAAAATCTTGCCAAATGAATAAAAATGAAGCTACATCAATGGAAATGACGACTAATTGAAGAAAATTCAATATCTTGGAAAAAATATTAGTATCTACTATAAGAATAACATTTTTTTAACTGTAAATGTAGTAAATTCATTGCATTATATAAGGAAAGTCATGTGTTGCCCACATCAGATTTTTTTTATTGCAATTTTGCGTGTTGGCATCATTTAAAAATGCACCAAGTTGCCAAATAAGAATATATGAATAAAAAGCTGCGAATTCAATTATTGATTTCGTGTATTATTTTGTGCAATATCATATGGGCGCCCATAGTGTAGTGCAAGAAGGGGCATTTGTACCCTCCTGCACATTCAAGGTCACAAAGATGGACATCTAGCTAGTCGATGTTATACGGCTTATCCTTGAGTTTGCCTCTTTCGCCGGAAAAAGTTCTGTGGGGTCCCTTGTGCAATATACCCTTACATATATATATAATATATATATATATATATATATATATATATATATATATACATATATATATATAAGTATTGCAAGAATAAATTAGCTAGCGTGTGGCTCTATTTGATTTTCTTATACCAGAATCCATTTTTAAGTAACTTGTGAGAATGCTTTTATAATTTTTTAACAAATTTTACAAGAAAATAATTGAGAAATCTGTAACGTTGATCCATATAATCATAATTATCATAATTATAACATGCTACCCTTCATTTTAAAGGGGGGCGTGAAAAAATCGCGATGGATACAAAGTTTGACAATGTATCCCCCATAACTTCCCTCCTCCCTCCGGAGAAGGGGCTATATAGACATGACGAAAACAAAACTTGTAACCCGACTATTTTTTCACTAAAATGATCGAAACTGTAAAGTTTCGTGATAATTAAGCTATAAATAACCTCCCTCTTTATGTTTTTACTCGAATTTTAAAAAAAATCTTATTTAGTTCTAGAATTTTCACTAACAACGCCGAACCCTACCGTGCTGAAAACACCAGTTCTCGTTATATCACTGAAGTCAAGCAGCATCGGGCGCGGTTAGCACTTGGGTGGGTGACTACCTGGGAACACCACGTCCTGTTGGCACATTTCGGGCGCGGTAGCCCGGTGGTTTGAGCTCTGGATTTGCACTCTGCCACAACTGCCGCTGTGTTCATACAGAGTACGATCACCTTAAACATGTGGGTCCTTAAAATGAGGGATTAAGTCTTTTCATATCCTCTGAAAGCTCCTCTGATGACCTAAAAAGCTGAATCTTTACACACTTATAGGATCGGGGGCGCGGTAGCCCAGTAGCTAGTGCGCCTTTATTTAGTCATTACACACGAATTCTGTTATTTTTCACATCCGATATAGTAGGGCGCGGTAGCCCAGAGGTTAGCACGCGAGAATTGCCCTCGGTAGGCCCGGGATCGATTCCCTCCGCTGTCAAAACTGTCGCCGTGTTCACGCGGAGTACGATCACGTTAAACATGTGGGTGCGTAAGTCCTTCCGAGAGGTTGATGGTAGGGGAAGGAGGGTACGGTCCCTGTGGGTACCTCCCCCACTGGGTTCCGGTCAAATTGGGTGACACTTCCCGGCCGTCCAAATGGTTACCTTACACCTTTCTGGTAGGTCGGACGGTCTGGGTCTCAACAACAACAACTAACAAAGCCGAATAACAAAACTTCGTGCATATCCATTAATATTTGTGGCAGCCATCATGTATACAAGGCATTGACCATCACTCTAAAAGTAGACAAAACGTGTTCAGGAGGTTCTAGAGCTTATATTGGCATCAGAATCTCGAAATTTAAAATTTCTGTGAAAACAATACCTTCTCTATACTTGTATAAAAAAGTGAAAATATATTTAAAATGTGCACGGAAAATCATGTTCCTACATTAGATTTTTATCAAAGTATGAATCAGTAAGGAATAAAACTCTCTATATCCGGAACTCATAATATGTTTCGATGTAAATTAGAGTTAATTACTTGGAACATCTGCTAGTCAGCTATCTCACACATTTACCAGCATCTATCAGAAGTTCAGTACAGTTCATTGTTCTACAAAACATATACATGGAGGTGCTACACAATTCGAATACGGTTAAATACTGAATGTTTAATGTGATAACATCATTCATGGGAAGAAATTGTGTTATTTCCGACAACAAAATCTAAAAATTGTGGAAATGAACTTTGTGAGCACCGAATTGAGTAAGTATGTATAAAACTAAATCATAAGACTTTTGAAGAAAATGGGTAGGGATATGGTCGGGTATCATTCTGAAATCTAGCATGGGGTATGGTTGGGGTATCATGCTGAATGGTCGAGGTATCCTGCTGAAATCGGAGAGTTACAAAAGAAAATGCAAACATTTTAAAAGCTTATAAACTGTAAGCTTTAAAACTTATAAGCTTCAAAAATGTGATATTTAGACTTATGATAACTGATCAGCTATAGTTAATTAATTTGTGGTACACTGCGCGCAATTAAACTTCTATTCACTTGATGTTACAATGATTTTTGACTAGAATAATGTCAATGGTCGGGATATACGGCTGAAATCGGAGCGTTACGAAACACTTTAGATGCTTATATCTCCGAATCTAGCAGATAAAAATTCAAAAAATTTATACTTGTTTTTTCAGAAATGGGGTACCATTTACAGTACAAAAATAATTTCAACATTTTTAACCCTCTTTTTTTTAAAAAGTTTTGTCCGATCGAATTTTTTCTTACTTTTACTCAAAATATATTCTAAACAATATAGATACAAACAGTAAATGACAAAAATATCTAGTTTCTGGATCAATAAGTTGATTTTACAAAATTTTTACAGTTAAAGATCAATCCCTTTGTCAAATTTAAAAAGATTGAACACTTTTCCATTTTTAAAGATTGCAATGCTTGTATCTCTAGAACTAACACTGATAGCTATAAATAGTGGGAGTAATTTGCAGTCCTTTAAAAGCAAAGGATATATAATTTTATTTTAGACCGGGCTCTTAGTTTGAGAAATATAATGATTATAATTTCGATATTTTATTTTTTGAAGTGTATTGAAAAAATGGTTCGAATTTTGATATATCATCTAGCAGTCTATGAGTAGTAAGTGAACAATTAGTAGTCTGTTAAAAGCCCTATAAGGATATATAATTGGATTTCGGATATGATTTTTTTTTTCAAATATTATCAAGAGGATATATAGTTCAAATTTGATTTTTCTTCGCTTGTATTCTTATTCGCTTGTATTCTTTTTCGCTTATATTTTTCTTCACTTGTATTTTTTTCTTTTGTATTCTTTTTCGTTTGTATTCTTTTTCGCTTGTATTCTTTTTCGTTTGTATTCTTCTTTGCTTATATTCTTCCTTTATATTATTTTTCGCTTGTGTTCTTGTCCGCTTATATTCTACTTCTCCTGTATTATTTTTCATTTGTATTCTTCGTCATTTCTATTGACCATGCATTTGTCCAGTTTTTCGAAGATGTTTTGAATAACGAAGAACTTCATTGACCTTAATATGTCCATCCTTTAAGTTGGGAACTTCAATTTAGACACCAAGAAACCAGGAAATGTAAACTTATTATATTTAATGCAAACGGTGTTCAACTTAAAACTTGCACCAAATCCTGTAAAATATGCTACGATCGTTCAAACATATATAGACTTCGTAATCGCTTGTAACTTACAAAGGTTAAATTGTTTCAATCATGTATTTTACTTCAGCCAGCATAGGTCCACATTTTCTGTTTTAAACGAAACAAAAGTGAAACAACTGTAAACAAAGAATGAGTGTATTGAACTTTATTGTGAAGCTTCATTTTACAAGAAACTTTTTTACAGTTTCTTGAGACGTTTGGAAGTATAATTTTAATTTTTACAGTTGAATAGGGTGAGGTCTAAATAACATTTCGTTATTTTTTCCCTCAGTTTTCATTATAATTTATGTTTACTTTAAATTAACAACTCTGGTTGGTTTGGTCAGATAGATCAATCGCCGAGCTAAGTAACATTTCTGCGAACTTGGGACGGAAACAGGATAAGTTTCGGATCGCGAGTAAGTTAGCGGATCAAGATGAGAAGGGAGATAGAGATCTGGAAGAATAGATGGTTAGAGGAGTAAACGGTGAAAGGAAGTAAGGTGGGTTAAGCTGATTAAGCTGAGTACGTGAGTTAGAAGGATAGAACGACCCGCCTTAATGGATACCACTATGACCAGAAGGGTCTAGTATCCCGAATTAGATTAAACAAAGTTTTAAGGCAAAAGAAAAGAGTTGGATAAGCATAGAAGTTTTAACTAGTCTACTGTTTATCTAAATATCAACAGGCCCGTAAAGGTGCATTACATTATATATTTGTGTTTATTGATGGGAAAGTACAATACTGGTTGTTGTTGTATGTCTCCATTTTAGCTAAGCAGTCAGCTGCTGTAATTTGAGTGAAATGCACAATAAATGTGTTTGATTAACTGATTGCATCCGTGTGTTATTCCCTTGGACCTTAAGGTCCTGTGTATCCAGTTAAATCATGTTTTGTGTTATGTCACTTTGTTTGACAGATCTAAGTAAATACGGATATGTAATCCCGCAACATGAGTTGATAATCTGTACAATAGAGTGCTAATCACGGTTCATTAAGTTACCATAGAGCTCGATCTAGGAAAAATACTCTGCAACATGCTAATTTCATTCCCTTTAAATGGAAATAAGATATAAATCATTCCATTATTATAAATAAAATTCATTTATTCGCAGGGAAAGGCATTCACGTGTGGGACATCCACTTCCTTTATGTGAGATCATCCGAATATTTATGTAAATATTTTATTCTAATTTATCGACTTGATTGGATAAAAATATTTTAAAAATGCTTATTTATACACAAAATGGTCAGAATCTTAACAAACATCTAGACAAAAGCATATCAACAACTTTATTAATAAAGATTGATGAAGCGTTGTTCAAGGTTGTTGATGCAACATTGACAACATTTTCCTATTTTCTCTTTATCGATCAATCAAGTTTCAGCCAACAATCCTTTCGCTTTAGATCACTGCATGTCCCTGCTATAGTATTCTTAAAGGTTGTTAAGCTGATTTAAGCAGTCTATATATGAAGAACTCATGGATAAGATTTCATCGGTATGCAGTGATATTCTTGATGGAATATAACCAATTTAAGAGGATTCGGTAATCAGATACGAAACTAATCCTCTCATTTCAGTGTTGAAAGCACGCTCTTGTTGAAAAGAAGTTTGCATTTCCTTTATTATATCATAATCATGAACCAATCTTCTGAGATTTGAATATCCATTTTAGAATGACAAACAAGCCAGCTGACAATCTTTCTAACTACCTGAACTTCGTGATCTGATTTAAATCTTTTTATTATCCTCTTAAAAAGTCAAGTGGACATCCTAAATAGATAATCTAAAATAATAGTCTCCAATCAGGTTTGAAATTTTAGACAATTATTTGTGCTCACAATGGATGCAATTTTAATATGATGCGTAGCGGGATAATTTTGTAAAACTGATTTGGGCCTTAAGCAACATCCCCAACTGACTCAGCGTGTTAATTTTTCTCTGTATCAATACATAAGGGCCAATATTATACAATACACAGGGTGGCCGGTAAATTTGTAAGTAGGACAAATAAGGTCTGTATGATGTTAACTAAATCTATGAAAGCGAGGTATCGGTGTAATAAAGTGATTATGCGCTGTTAGATAAGATTGACGACACCTCACCAAGCGGCGAAATTTGGAAATGAGCCTTTCTATCTCGGAGACCATGAGAGATACAGGAAAAGAGTCAATTAGAACGTTATAGCGCAGCACCAAATTAGTAGGTTGGTTGGTTGGTTGATTAGAGATTTTTGGCACAAGATCCAAAAAGGATATGCTGCGCCAGAGATATACCAAATTAGTAGGAAAAGTCATTTTGTTTAATACAAACGTGCGGTTTACATAACGTAAAGTATGTTCAATATGTCCACCATCTGCCACAATTCATGTTTGTATATAGGAGGAAGTAACTTTCAGTTTCACTTTCGCCAGCATTATACGGGTGAGTGTGGAACAGTAAGAACTCATAAAGCATATTGACATGCAACAACGTTTCATCTGAAGTCGCCTAACAGCAGTACCACCTTGCAATAATCTTCATTACTAATCACTGTTAATCTTCATTTCATTCACTGCAATAATCTTCATTCGATTGTTTTGACATGATGCTCATCAAAGTAGACACATGGACGAGCGTTTGTGAATTTTCTCGCATTTTTTATCTGCAGGAGCGACTTTGAGTGTCACAGCTATCATACACATATGATACTCAAAGCTTAGAGATTTCTAATTACACCAATCTTTTCTGCTAAATGGCATTTCTTACCATAAATTTCTAATTGACATTTTTTTTTCTGTATCTCTCATAGTTTTCGAGATAGGAGTTGATATCTCTCCAACAAATTGAGCTAGTCAAATGAAATTCAGTACTATTACTTCAAATTGTAAACGTCAGGGACTGATTTTCAACCATATCAAACACGGAGAAAATCCTGTGAAACGCTTGGTTTTTTTTTTCTTCAGTGCCAGGAGCTGTACCCCAAATAAAAGCTCCACCACGTAATTGCATAATCACGTGCTGCGTTATACTAAAATATAATAATGGTGGCGCCACTTAGTGCGGTAAAAGAGAAAAAATTCGAAGAAAACTATTTATAATCAAATAAATGAACATGAAAAAAGGAATGCACAAAAAGTAAGAAGCATAACCACGTGCCACGTTATACTAGAGTTGTTTAATATTAATGACGTCACTTAGTGCGGTAAAAGAGAAGGAACCCGAAGAAAAGTGCTTAAAATCAGAAAAATGGATATGAAGAAAAGAGTGCAGAGAAAGTAAAATGCAGATTAGAAAATAAACAAGACGATGTGCAATACCGAGAAATAAGGCGTCATAGATAATGGACATTGGCGAGATTTTTTGGAATTATTAATAATATCAAGAGCTTCAAAGAAATCCATGTCAAAAAATGACGAACACTTGTGAATCATAGAGGCAGAAGAAATATCAAAAGCGATAACTAACCATCCAGAAACCATTTGTCATAGGAAATTTACTTATTACTTTCCCTATATACATAGCATAATATATAAAGCTTTTTCCTGTTTTCGACGAAAGAAGCCATTTCTAGCATCTCTGAGATAAATTCGAACGATTTTGTGGTGATGTATATGTATGTTAATATGTCTGTTTTTAGAGACGCGTTATCTCGCAAAAGAATGAAGCGCCTAGAAAATAATTTGATACGACTGATACAGTCAGTGAATACTGGAACCCTATTGATGCTAAATGCAATCGAATAATGTTTGGAAGACCACCTCCCAATTTTTGAATGAATTCTTTAAAAAATCGTAAAATATCAGAACCTTCACTATTGATAATTAAGAAGTCGTTTCATGCGTAATTTTTTTATTAAAAAAAGAATGACACCAATTTTAAAACGCTAACGTAAACCGTTTTTGAAATATTGCAAGTTTTCAAATAAATATGTCAAAAAAATTACATAAATTTATAAAAAGTAGTAAGTATCATCAAATATATTTACTTTATTTATTTATTTCGACCATGGCCGCCCGACCTACCGAAAGGTGTGGAAGACCCAGACCACACAACTGGCCCGAAGGCTTACAGTAGCTTTTTGTGTGGCCGGCTACCGGAAGGTGAAGGTATCTGTTTCAATGGCCGGGACAGATGCACCTAATTTAGCTCAGCACCGGTGGGGGGCGATGTCCACAAGGACCAACCCTCCTTCCGCAATCGGCAACCTCTTGGAAGGACTTTCAGACCCACATATTTAACGTGTTCGTACTCTGTGTGAACACAGTCACAGTTTGGTAAGAGGCGAAAATTGAACTCGGGTCCTCCGAGCCCAATCCCCATACCTTAACCACTGGACTCCCCCGCTCATATTCACTATATGCATACAATGTTATATATCATTTTCGTGGATCTAGTTCATTCTATTCACGAAAGAAGATACTTTTTGTAAATAGTTTTGTATTTTGACGCCAAAGAAATCACTAATAGTCATTTATTTCTGTGAAAAGGTCATTGCATTCTGTAGCGAAAGTCATATACTATCTACATCCGATATTTTACTGTTGCTGCATAGTTAAAATTGCATATGTAGCATTGACCGTCCTCGTTGTTTTATGATAATTTTAAATATAAATAAATAAATAAATAAATAAAATTGATAAGTAAGATAAATATAACATAATATAAATAAATTTTCGACCTCGTAATAGTTTTTCATATGTATGTAGGAAGGTAAAATGAGTCACTTATAAATTTTGGCCCCAACTTCAGAAATGTCTCAGTTTTGTTTGAAAATATTTGATAAATTACAGGCGTTAAAACGGGGGGAAATTAATGTGCAACCATTAAAATAGCGAATCAACTTTCAGCCATTAAAGCAGAAAGATAATAACATAACATGCGGCTATTAAAGCAAGGACTCAACGTCAAAATAAATCATGGGAAAAAAATTAAAATTAAAATCACGTCGATATGGAAGCATTGCCAGTATTAAAGTTTCACCCCAGTGATTGCATATATCAATTTTATATTGCATATAAAAATGTCATTTCGTTATTAAAAGTGTCACGATCTACAACAAACCATGCGTGAACTTATATATTTTATTAGGGAAATATCATTAGAGATTTTATTAGAGATTGGAATAAAAATTATTCCTACTTTAGAGTTCTTCGGACTAAAGTTAGATAAACTTTAGGAGACTTAAATGTGTATCAAAACACTTAGAGTGGATACTTGTGCACCCAACAATGTAAAATTTTGAGGTTGTATATTTTTGAAATGATTTTTTTTTCAAAATCACGAGAATAGTGTTTATTTTTAATTAAACGTGAGCTTCAAATAACGAGAACTTTTAATAGCGAGAGCTTCAAATTCTGATTGGGGATCATAACCTCCTCTCCTCCCCCCAGGAACCCATCGAAACCCATTGAAGTACGAAGAAATGATATTTGGGAAAATGGGAAATAAAATATTTGGTTAGCTTCCTCCAATTTCTTTCTGACGACGCTACTGCTAAGTTATACTAACACATTTACTTATGTAAGTTTAGAATTCACGTTAAACTGTATCTCCCTATAAAGGAGATCTTGTGTGCATAAAAAAGCATTACATCTAAATTAATCATCAGTACACTAAAGACCCACCACCACGATTTCCTCGTAACTTCCTAATATAACACGTGAGTTTGTAAAAAATAAATAAATGAAAAATAAAAATCAGTTCTTATAGTACTCCTCTAATTTGGGATGCATAAACTACCTACGGATCTTTGAAAAATAAATTTAAAAAGCTTGCCAAACTTCAACAAAAACTATGTGTTTCAAACGGTTTCAGATAAAGCAGTATTTTATACCATGCAAATAAATTTTATGCAAGTTTTAATTTAATCCCCTCAGCAGTTCAAGAAAAGTTGTTTGTAGTGGAACATTCAAAATTTTTTGTCATTATTTTTTCAAATTATATCAGATTTTTAGGCTGTGTTTTCTTACGCTTTATCCATTACAAAAAAAATATATATAATAATAAAAGTTTGATAGAATATTTTGTTTTTATGATAGATTAATGGATCATTTTTTAAGTGTGTCTTACAAGACATTTGCTCAGGTTTCTAAATAAATTGAGACATATACATTCTCAACTTTTATAATATAATCTCTTATGAGGTTATACCTTATCCTCCACCAAAAATTGTATTGAAATTTATAAAAAATTAAAATAAATTTTGAAACAATCTTGTAATTAAATGTTAAAAGTATTAAAAAAGTTTGTAGAAATTTTTAAAATAAAAATTTATTGACATATATTTATTTAAATTCAAGCGGAGTATGTGTGCATGCGCTGAATACAGTAGCATGCAAAGATTTAAAATTCTAGATTAATTAGTTTTGTTGCTACAAAGCAAGACTTAAAATAACAGTTTTGAGAAAAATCAGAGGAGGCTTTTTTTATTTGTGCATGTATTGATTCACCAACTTTATTATAATGAATATTTTGATAATTTCCTTTTGCTTAAACATTCTTAATAATTTATTCAATAAATATAGACAAAAATAAGATTTTATTAGATTTAAATTATGGTGTAATTATTATTGATATATTTATTAAAAATTATACTCGTTTACATTGAAACTTCCTTCTACATGGGTTACTTTTTACTTTGATCAAAATCCGTTAAAACTTTCTCCTTAGAACTTTCCCCACAATAATAATTACACTAGTTTACATTATAACTTATTTCTACACTAACTATGTTTTACGTTGATCAAAATCAATTAAAACTTTCTCCGTAGAACTTTCCCCAAAAATGTGTTCAATAATAATTATGCGTGTTTACATTATAACTTCCTTCTACACGGGCTATTTTTTACTTTGATCAAAATCCATTAAAACTTTCTCCTCAGAACTTTTCCCAAAGGTGTATTCAAAAATAATTATACTCGCGCGTTTGCATTATAACTTCCTTCTACACCGGTTATGTTTCACGTTGATCAAAATCCGTTAAAACTTTCTCCTCAGAACTTTCCCCAAAGGAATGTCTTTCCCGCCTAATAATCATACCTTTCCAACAAAGATTCACAGTAAAACAATAGATAATAAGATCTATTATATAACCCCCTTTCTGAAAAAGAAATTGTATTTGGGTAACCAAGCATAAAGTTTCGCAGAAAAGGAGACATTATATATGGAGACAAACACGATACAAACATAGATCTTCTGTAACTGCCATCCAGAAGACACGTTTTGTAAATGACAAAACTGGTGGTATTTTTTTTTTTGTACTTTATCTATCCTCATCAATGGACTGTAAATATAAAGTATTTTAGTTCAGTGTTGTTCAGAATGATTTGTACCGTTAAAAAATTTCTGAGCTTGCCTTCTTGAATTCTAGTGAGTTTGAAAGTGTCATCTAAAAGAGTCGTAAGGATATTTTGCTGATATCCTTATTGTGGGGTATAAAATATCACGAAAAGAAAACATGAAAGAAGCTATAAGAGTATGTAAAACCCGTGTGTTTAGTAAGATTATATTTGCGCAGTATTTTACATATTCACTGAATGTAGAGTGGACTGGAGTAATTATTGTACGCAAAAAATTGAGGCAATAATTTGACAGTGAGTTCAAAAAATATTTTTGTGGTAAAATCTTATTATTTACTTTATATTTACAAGGATGCAGTTAACTGCAGTCAATACTGCAGTTAACTGTGCAGTGCATTGTCGATCAAAGTATGCGTTCAAAAATCAGTGGCCGTTAAACGAGCCAAACTGCTGAACTGAATAGTGATATTCGTACACTTTAAAACATTTGCAAGCATTTCACTGAAAGTTTCAGAAAAATTAGCTGTCCTTAATGGGGACTACGGTTTCTGATAGTTATGATAATATATATATATATATATATATATATATATATATATATATATATATATATATATATATATATATATATATATATATATATATATATATTATATATATATATATATATATATACACTCATGTCCAAAAGTTAAGCATAGTTGCTGTTTATGTGAAAATTTCAGGAAATCTCCATCGAAATGGAAAGAAACGCGGTTTACGGGTGTAATAGGGTTATAGAAGAAGAAAACAATGCAAAACAAGGATAATAACAACTTTTATTATCCAAAGAAAAGGACTGGGAGAAAGAGGGTCACAATACGAGTGTCAACCTCATTGAAACAGAATGATTAAAATAACGTGATGCTGCAGTTTAATACAGTGTGTGGGAACTTCGGGTAACCACGCATGCTGCACAACGATTTCCCATATTTTCGATGAGGATTTGGATGAGTTGTGTGCTCAAAGAGTTCCAAGCTTCACGGAGAGCATTTTTCAATTCCAGAACGGTGCGTGGTGGGCAGAGCAGGGCTGCAAAAATGTATCCCTATCATATCCCACACATGCTCTATTGGATTCAGATAAGGAGAGTTGGCAGGTCACTGCATGTGCTGGATACCTTCAGTTTGAAGGAAGTCGTCGACCAAGGCCGCACGGTGAGGAGTCTCGTTATAAACCATGAATATGAAATCAGGACCAACAGCACCTCGAAACAATCGAACGGAAAGCTCAAGGACTTCGTTTCTGTCCCTTTGGCTGGTAAGCGACCCCGTGTGAAAGATGTGGAAGTCTGTGCGGCCGTCCATCATGATGCCTCCCCAGACCATGACTCCTCCAAACGGAAAACGATGTCTTTCCGTGATGTTTCCCAGGTGACAACGCGTTCCACGTTCTCTACAGATCGTGATACGACGAGCATCAGTGTACAGGCTGAACCTGGACTCGTCACTAAACATGACATTGCCCCACTTTTGTCCACTCCACTGCAATGTTCCAAACTCCACTGTAAATGCGCGTATTTCTGTGCAGACGTCAGGGGGATGCAAACTGTTAGTCGTCTGGAACAGAGAACAACGTGTCTGAGTCTCCTGTAAACAGTTTGTCTCGAAACATGGACTCCTGTGGCGGTTTGTCAGGATTGAACCCAGTCGTCTGGCAGAACGGTTCCTCTGACGTCGCGCAGTTATCACCAAATATCGGTCTTGCCGAGCGGTTGTTACCCTTGGCCGACCTGGTACTGATCGTCGGGTAACACCTCTAGTGGTTTGGAACCTCTGCCATAGACTGGACATCACACACTGAGGCACATTCAGAATTCAAGACACTTCGGTTTGGGATCGTCCAGATTCCAGCATTCCAATAATTCGTCCCTTCAAAAACATGTCCAGTTGGCATCTTTATTTTCGTCCTTTTTTATCATTAACGCTCCGTACCACAGCAATTGCGAAATTCTGCCTCAACTAGCCATGCAGCTCGAGGCCGTTTTATACTCGTTCGCATATACTCGTTTTATACTCGTCGACATGTGCTTTCCACATGTCGACGTCGACTGAACTATTTTGCATAATCATAATGATTTACCTTCCTCCCACTATTCCACACAATTGATTGTGAACACCACTATATCCGTATTAACTCCGAATTTTTCGCATTTTAAGAATTATGATTAACTTTTGGACATGAGTGTATATATATATATATATATATATATATATATAACATAATAATTAGAAAAAGAAAAAAGAAGAATGACATTGCTTGAGCAGCTTGGGTTACTTGTTTGAGCAGCTTGGCGCCTTTGGGTATATTTTCAGTTGTTAGTTTTTAGATGAGATAAATGTTATATTTATATGTATATATATATATATATATATATATATATATATACAAATGAAAAAATAACGCTTCGGCAGACGATAATTAGCTGAGTATTTCAGAAATGATGCTGGAATGTTCATGAGTGCCTGTGATTGCGATTTGTCTTATAGTTAGCCGAGATTATCAACAAAGTAGTTGAAAAAAAAATGAGATTGCAGAATGTTTTACAGTATATGCACTCGTAATAAAATTGGCCTAGATTCCGTGTTTCGAACAAAATACTTTTTAAAACTTTCGCCTGAAAACTATCACTAACAAATCGGTCTCCACAGTCTATAATCATGTCCTTTCAATGAAACATCTCGTAACAATAGTCACTGATATATAGCCAACCTTGTATGGGAAGCGAATCTTCACTAGATTAACAAAGCATATTTCTTGAAACAAAAAGTTACATGTCTTAACACACACAATACAAAGATGGCTGTAGCTGCCATCTATTTAAACACACAATCTTTATGAATTATTAAACTCTTGGTGTTTTCGCTATCATTATGCTTTAAAGCATTTTGTGCTATCCTTTTCAAAATGAGATATGTTGTTATATGGCGTTTGTTTGTCACGAAGGATTCTAATAAATTTCGCGTGTCGCCAAATATTCTAGTAAATTCTATTCATAAAAATTGTCGTTCATAAGGACATTTTTATGAATGGACAGACAGACTCGGGTCTACCGCAGAAAGTTGATGTGTTGTTGAGTAATACATTTTGCTATTCATTCAGATTGTGTTTTATAATTTTGTGTCACCACGGAAAATGTGAAGGATATATTCAAAGAATTCACTTAATTATGAATTTCTAACAGTGGCGTATACAGGGATTCTAAGAAAGTCTTGAAGCATCCAAATGACTACGAAATAAAAGGTCACTTAGTGCACACGTTAATTTTATCTATAGTAAAATGACTATGCCTCCCCCCATCGAATGAAAGTGATTACAGCGCCCTCAGTGGAGAAATGAGAAAGTTATGTTCGGGAACTCGGCAACAGAGCAAATTAGAAGAAAAATGTAAATCACAAAGTTGTAGTTTAGATCCATATTGGGGATAAATTAGATCCATTCATATTGGTGATAAATTAGATCCATTCATATTGGTGGTAAATTAGATCCATCCATATTGGTGATAAATGCATAGAGCTGATCACATTATGATCGTCGCACAGAGCTGATTATATTAGTGATTGACGATTGTTCATAGTTGGGATCGATGCTTAGCTGTTTATATTAGGGATCGATGCTTAGCCGTTCATATTAGGGATCGATGCTTAGCCGTTCATATTAGGGATCGATGCTTAGCCGTTCATATTAGGGATCGATGCTTAGCCGTTCATATTAGGGATCGATGCTTAGCCGTTCATATTAGGGATCGATGCTTAGCCGTTCATATTAGGGATCGATGCTTAGCCGTTCATATTAGGGATCGATGCTTAACGTTCATATTAGGGATCGATGCTTAGCCGTTCACATTAGGGATCGATGCTTCGCCGTTCATATTAAAGATCGATTCATTGAACTGGTCATCTTAGGATCTATGATAAAGTTGGGCCTAATAAATAATGATCACTGCAAGGAGCTGGCAATGTTAAATATTGATCCTCACATAGTATTAGTCATATTAAATAGTAATCATTAAATAGAATTGGTCATATTAAATAGTGATCACCGCATGTGTTGGTCATATTCAATAGTGGTCATTGCAAAGAACTGGTTATATTAAATACTGATTATCACATAGTATTAGTTACATTAAATAGTAATCACTAAATAGAACTATTATATATTAAACAGTGGTCACTGCAAACAACTGGTTATATTAAATACTGATTATCACATAGAAATTAGTTACATTATATAGTAATCACTAAATAGAGCTATTATATATTAAACAGTGATCACCGCATGTGTTGGTCATATTCAATAGCATTCACTTCACAGAGCTAGTCATATTAGTTTTTTTTTTTATGATTACCACTTTATTCGACATGGCCTATGCTAGACGCATATTCGAACACATATCCTCTTCGGAAGAACTTTCCCAAACAAAACGGTTTTTACCACTCAATAGTCATGTCCATCCAGGGATAATTCGCCGTAAACAATAGGTAATAAGATCTATTATGCAACCATCCCCCCTCTGAGAAAGAAAGAAAATCGTGACTGAGTAACCAAGCATAAAATTACGGAGAGAAACATACTTTACATGCTGAGGGACACACGATAGAGTTGCATATGCCATCCATGTAGGAGATACTTTATGAATTACTGAATTCATGGAAGGCATGCTCATAATTTCTCTTTATTGTAAATCTTCTTCTTCTTCTTCTGCCAAATAAAACCATTTTGCCTGTTAAGAGAACTTTGTTTATGACTAATCATCCATCGTGGATGCTAGTTAATTCCATGCGTCATTCGTATAAGAAGACACTTTTATGAATGGCTATTTCTGGTATGTCCACTGCATCAAAGTCCCATTTCTTCAAAAATATTTTTCATTGTTTCATTCAGATAGAACTGCACCGTTTGGAATTGTAAAAAATATGCATCCAGCTGTTCAGTTGAAATCAGAATGTCAACTAGCAGGAAGTTTTCCTATTACAAAGAATTTAACAAGACAACTTTTTCCTGTCAATTTTTGCAGCTCTAAAATTTGATTGGATTGGATAATATTAGCACTTTACTGTTCCTTTTATGCACACCAAGACTATTTTGAATGAGAACTCAAGTTTAAAGTGAATTCCTAACGTACTTGGTTTGTATGCATGCCCTATTTTGGCGACTTTATTGGGTAAAACAAAATGACTTGCTTATGTTTCGCAACATCCAAACCAAATTGCTATTGTCATATAGTCATTAATTTAAAGTAAAACAAATTAAATTTGGCGAGTTTAGAAATTTAACAAAAGGCAAAACTATTAGAAAACGGATCTTTGTTGTAAAATGTGCTAAACCTCGAATAACAAACAGAGAAGAGGAGAAAATGGTGCAATATTTCAAGAACGATGTATGCCAGCATTCTAAGCTGGAATCCATTTGTTTTCTAATAATACATTACGTATAAAATGATTGTTTATTAAGACTGTCTTCAATTTTCTATGATTTCTTCAAGATAACATTCGAAAATTTCTAGGGATTTTGTGTTAACAGATTGTCATAATCGTATCAAATTTATACGTTCCCATTCGTTCTTGATATATAGTGTCCAGTCTTACCGACACACACAGACATCGTCTAAAAATCTTTAGATTTAAATGCAGGGATGCTCAAAAGGTGTAAATCTGACGAAAAACTCGAATTTGAAATTTTTAGCCAGTTACAATAATTTCTTTATACGTTATACAAAAGGGGATGTTTCAAAATGATTGCACGTATATCTCTTAAACGATTTTTCACAGACCCATGGTTTCAATTTAAGAAATGCTTTAATTGATATAGATTATCAATGTATGTAAATTTTAGTCATGTGACTCCTTTTAGTAAAACGTACAAAATGTAACTTTTTACACAGCTCCCCTTCCTACCTAGAATATTTTTTATTATAAAATTGTTTCCATAGTCCAATTAGTCAAATAAAATAAGTTTCATTATCATGCGATTAAATTTCCCGCGATATAAGGAATTAAAATTTCTACGGGTAAAAGGGGACGGCATAAAACTCTTGCTAAAGATTGGTACGCATGTAAATTTTCAAATGCATATTTCATCTAAATAAATTCAATTTGTGTACGATCCCTTAAATCTATGTTTTCGCCGTTTTTTTAATTGGTCAAAGTGGTTTAAGTCTTATAATTTCGGCAATTTCTTCAAGGCCAATTTTGCTTGCACATTAGAAAACTGCGACTTTTCTTTTTTTTTTTTTGAAAAGATCTTTAAATAAATGTGGAACAATTAGATAATCGGCGGCAATTTCTTCAAGGCCAATTTTGCTTGCACATTAGAAAACTACGATTTTTTTTTTTTTTTAAAGATCTTTAAATAAATATGGAACAATTTGATAATCGGAAATTTCTTGGTAGAGGGCTTATATAAAAAGTTAAATTTTGTTCTTTTTTATTGAAATGTGTAATATGCTGTAGTATGGGAATCTACTTTATTTTAAACATTTTTTAAATTGGAACCATGGGCCTGCGACTAATCGTTCTAAAGAGAGTATTCATGTTATTTTTTGAAACACTCTGTATAGTACACAGTGAACGATTTTTTTAAAAATCAGCCTGACTGGGATCCAACTCAATAAGTTCCAACATGCATCAGAAAATGATATATTATTCTAATTATCATCGCATTTTTTATTCAACTATTAAACCAATAAAACTTGAAGAAGCAATCGCTTTAAACCGTTTCGATGACAATATAACGACAGCAACATTGAAGTAGTCAAGGGATCAATAAAGTAACGGTTGGGCAGCAGAACACGCGATGTCCAGGCAACCGTTACGCTGATAACCAGGTTGAGATTCGAATCACGTGCTTGTTAGCTTCACAAGCCTTAAAGCAAATCTCCCGGATTAAAATCTGGAAGGCGTAGAAAAATTTCCTTTTATTCTCTAAATAGCAGTAACAGACCAATTAACGCATATGATGAGATACCTTTTTGTATGTGTGAAGAATGTAGCATTGTGTATTGTTTAATTTTTAAATGAAGCAAAATATCAAATCATTGTAGTCACGAATGGTTCAAGTCGTGTGCATTGGATAACGTCTTAAAGCTTCACCAAGTTCCGGAATAGCAGGTAATTGGAAATGGTAACTATAATCAAACGAAATCTAACTATTATAGTCTTTAGCACTCACTTAAGGTGCTTAAAAGATACTCAAATTGAGTTTTTTTTTTTATAAAATTGCATACATTGATAAATTATTATTAGTTATGGAACATTTCATCGGTTAAACGACTGTGGTGTTGGTTAACCAGCTGGTAAAATCTGCATCTAGTTTACGTTTGTTAACATTCACACCCTTTTCACCGGTTGCTAAAATTCACACCCCTTTTTATCGGTTGCTGAAATTCACACCCTTTCTATCGATTGCTGAAATTCACACCCTTTTTATCGGTTGCTGAAATTCACACCCTTTTTACCGGTTGCTGAAATTCACACCCTTTTTATCGATTGCTGAAATTCACACCCTTTTTATCGGTTGCTGAAATTCACACCCTTTTTATCGGTTGCTGAAATTCACACCCTTTTTTTATCGGTTGCTAAAATTCACACCCTTTTCATCGGTTGCTAAAATTCACACCCCTTTTTATTGGTTGTTAAAATTCACACCCCTTTTATTGGTTGCTAAAATTCACACCCCTTTTTATCGGTTGCTAAAATTCACACCCTTTTTATCGGTTGCTAAAATTCACATCGGTTTAAGGGAACCAGAACCAGAGAATTCGTAGAAAAATTCGAATTTTCTTATTGTTAATTTAAAGTAGTTTAGCATATTCTCTTTCCAACAATGTATCAAATTAGCAAGTAGTCTTTCAGGACTTTTTGGTCTGGGAGGGGGGGGCGAATGAAACTTTAGGGGGGGGACAAGTTTTCTATTTGCCCTATATAAATATATCTAAAGGCTGTCACACAAATAGAAACTAAGTTAATATAAAATGTCTCCGGGGGAAGGGGGGAGGAGGTGGAAAAATCGTCTCCGGGGGTCTGAAAGAAACTGCACATTATTTGATTCGCAAACTAGAAGTTGAAACTTTTTCTTTATTTCCATGTGCCACTCTCAGAGTCTATGGTATTTAAGTGACTTTCAAATGTGTTTTTCGCAGAATGTACTTTCATGTTCCCTTTTCTCAACAATTACTGGGAACAACATTTTGAAATTTGTATGGAATATTCAGACCATGTATATGGACATTTTAACACGAGATTTTAAAGGTGAATTGTTTACATTTTTTTTTCAACAAAAACAAATACAGTAAAATTTTGGTTAAAAACTGTGACCTTATGAAGAAAATTATAATTTGGAAATTTTCTCAAGTAAATTAAGAACATGCGTTTTCAATAAAATGTAAAATTGTTGCATCTTTCATTGCGAAATTTCTGTACTGATAGTATTTATAGTTTCTGAGAAAAAGAACATAAAGTTAGCAAATTTAACATGGGCAAGATTTGTCAGTTCTGGTCCTCTTAACCAAAAATAATACATATATAAAAAATAACTCCCAAACTCTGCTTATCTGTGAAAACTGGTGAGAAATTTTGGGGCACTTTGGCGACATTGCAGTAAATTTGACGCAAGTATTGTCAATTTTACGAATATAGTAGAAATGTTGTCAAATGTGGGACAGTTCAATATTTTTGAAAATTAAATTTATTTTCTTTTATAATCTCAGTTGCTATGTAGGAATTATTAATTTAATATTTTATCAAAATACAACGCATTTAAGTGTTTATGGGACATACACGCTTCATTACTAGTTTAGTACCAGTATAGTAAATACCAGTATTGATTGGAAGAGATGCTTAGTACACAGCTTTCAGGAACCCAATGCGTGTAGGCGGGTAGAGACGGGTAGATAAGAAGAAACCTATGCAAAATTTTACGAACCCCGTCATACAATAGTAACATTCAGTGCAATAGAATTATGGCATAACCTATGAATTCCACCATGATCGCTTGAAGACAGAAAGAGAAAAACAAATACATTTCGTAAAATTCAATATAGAAAATGTGCAAAAATATTGGAATACTTTCGATATTTTTTTCGTCGTTTTGATTGAATAGAGAACCCCTCTGGGACTTTTTAAGATAAAATGCTGAAATTTTGTACATAACCTTATTAGTGTATGGGGCACATTTTACTTATTGGAAATGTTTTTGTAACGGGGGCCGTAAAAAAATTTAAATTTAGTATTTCTTCAAATTTAATCCACTGAAAATTATTATCGATTTCATAAAATTCTGTACCTTTTTTACGCAAATTTGTAATTTATTATATATGTCTAAGATTAATATTTAAGGAATAAAAGCCGAGGTCAATGTTTTTGGGACACCCTGTATATATATATATATATATATATATATATATATATATATATACATATATATATATATATATATATATACATACATATATATATATATATATATATATATACATACATATATATATATACATATATATATATATATATATATATATATATATATATATATATATATATATATATATATATATATATCATGTTTATGTGGTATTTTATGTTATATAATTGAATTTATCCTATTTGGGTTTTTTCTGTTATTCCGTTGTTGGGCACAGATTGCATAATATTTTAACCACGTGTTTTTATGCAATCATAGAAACAACGGATTTTAGTATATCTGTCTAGAATGTGCCCCTGAAGACGTTTCTGGCAGATATACTATTTTTTAATATATTTTCCTTGTCCTGGCCTCTCCGTGCTCTGCTTTTTCGGCCCTTCCTCGTTGCTTTTTGCTTTTCACACACGCTTTTATTTTGCTCGCGGTTAGATACTGTGGTTACTGATTCACACTCTTGCACTTTAGTTTTTGTTATTTTAATTTATATATATATATATATATATATATAATTTATAAAGTCTGTTTGTCTGTTCTATATACAAATCAACGGTTTCAGGCGGATCCTTTTTCAAATTTTATAGGATTATTCTCTATGTCACTGCTGTTGTTGTTGAGACCCAGACCGTCCGACCTACCAGGAAGGTGTAAGGTAACCGTTTGGACGGCCGGGAAGTGCCACCCAATTCAGACCGGAACCCAGTGGGAGAGGCATCCACAGGGACCGTACCCTCCTTCCCCTACCACCAACCTCTCGGAAGGACTTACGGACCCATATGTTTAACGTGATCGTACTTCGCATGAACACGGTGGCAGTCCTGGTAGTGTGCAAATCCAGCGCGCAAACCACCGGGTTACCGCGTCCCAAATGTGCCAACAGCACGCGGTGTTCCCAGGTGGTCACCCACCCAAGTACTAACCGCGCCCGATGCTGCATGATTTCGGTGCTCTATGTCACTGTGGATAACCCCAACCATGTTTCCAGTTTTTGGTCCAGTTTTTTGGTTGTGGAAATTTGTACGTCCAGCGGTTGTGGAAAGGATAGCCAGCGGTTATGCAAATTCAGGCGCCCTTTTAGAAAACGGACTGGAAAATGATTCAAGGAATTCAGAATTGGTCTTTAGAATTCACATTTTTTGTATCGAAGTAAAACTCTTCGGATGCTTATAGAGGAAATTGGCAAGAATAATATTGATCTACCGGCAATCTAGGAAATGAGATGGATTGGTGAGGAAATTTTGGAGAGAAGAAATTGTACAGTATACTATAGCTGTCATGAGAAAAAAAAACATATTTTTAGTACAGGATTTATAATTAATAAAATTGTATAGACTGGTTTAATACTGAATATGAGGTTATAATTGAGGAGAAAAATAGAGCATATAAATTATGCAGTTGAGGAGTAAAAATGATAAGAGAAGATGAAAAGATGCACAAAAAAAAAAACTACACAAAGAGAGGTTACTCAGAGATGTTGAACATCTTAGACGTTCCCACGAGTAAGGATGGAATTATCTTGAGTGAGAAAGAAAGTATACTTGACGGATTGAACACTTTTACGAATTACTTAACACTAATGGTCCATGACATGTAATAAATTCTACAATAAGTGAAACTTTAGAACCCTCTTTTTTACCCCCTACGGTTGGGGAGGTTAAGACCAAAGAGCTGCTATCACATAGAGGAAGCTTCTCTTTTGTTCCGCCGCTTCAAAAGCATGACCAATATGTTCGCTTATTTTTCCCAAATGACTGCCAGATTTGGTACATTCGAGCTAGAAAGGCGCATTGTAGCAGTTTCAGAAAATAGTAAAAGCTTCTATTGTGGCAGTTCATGGATTGCTATACGCTTATTTTTGTTTTTTACATAATCTTAATCTACGTATTTTGAAACCTCTAATACACACAGGTTTATAAAACAGAATCACGAAACATTTTATGTCCACACCAATCGGGAAAAGACCTAGAGGACGGGCGAAGTTGAGATGGATAAATTGAGTTGTGTGTGGACAGGAACTTTGAGGGGTTAAAGTTTAAAAATTGGAAAAGCATTGCTCCAGATGGGATTGCTTGGGATGATCTTCTGAGGAGTCCAAGGTCCATGGTGGACTGTTGAGCCATTGATGATGATAATGGTTGTAGAGATATAAAAGAAAACACTTCCATAAAAATAGATTATTTATTATGCAGACAATATTTTTTTCAGAAATTTTATTTGAATAAATATATATTATGTTTATTACTTTCTTTATATACAATAATGTATAAGGAAAATATTGTGACGGGGTCGAAAATTCGAATTCGAGTTTTCGATGGGAGAGCACATTTCAAGCATCCTTGAGCACGAATCGAACATTTTTAAAGTGATGTCTGTGTGTGTGTGTCAGTGAGTCTGTGAAGACGATAACGGACGAACGAATGGACCGATTCAAACGAAATTTGGTACAAAAATTACAATCCGTAAATACTGGAAGCCTATTGTTTTTATAAGCAATCGAATGTTCAGAATCCCCTTAAATTTTCGAGTGAAATTTTGAAAAAATCGTCCAAATATCAAAACCTCTAATAAAGTTACGCAAATAGACATTTCTTACGTAAATTTTTATTATAAAACGATTGACATAAATTTTAGAAAGCTAACATGAACCGTTCTCGATAAATTGCACATTTTTCAAAAAAATTATCAAAAAATCATATAAAATAATAAAAATATATTTCCTATTGAGAAATATGTTCACTTTTCATATGTAATACCATGCGATAAATTTGGTGACATCATTCTCGTGGATCTAGCTCGTTCCACTCATGAAAAAAGATACTTTGAGTAATACTTTTGTATTTTAACGCCAATAGTCATTTATCTGTTGTAAGAATAACTTATTTTTCTGTCCATAAAGCTTGGCGAGATTCTGGCGACGAATTTGGCAGAATGTCGCCAACTTGACGACTTTTTAAATGTTGCTAAATTAACAAAAAACTCGCCAAATGGATAAAAATGACGTTAAATCAATGAAAATGGCGACCCATTGACGAAAATTCAATATCTTGGAAAGAATATAAGTATCTTCTACAAAAATAAAAATTTTTTAACTGAAAAGTAGTAAATTCAATGCATTATATAAGAAAAGTCATGTGCTGCCCACATCAGATTTTTTTATACTCGTGGCAGTGTCAATAAAGTAAGAACCCAGAACGAAATAATTCACAAGTTCAATACAATGCCAACGGCCGTACCGTGCTGAAAACACCGGTTCTCGTTAGATCACCGAAGTCAAGCAGCATCGGGCGCTGTTAGTACTTGGTGGGTGACCACCTCGTAACACCGCGTGCTGTTGGCCATCTCGGGTGCGGTATCCCCGTGGTTTGCGCGCTAGATTTGCACGCTACCACAAATGCCGCCGTGTTCATGCGGAGTACGATCACGTTAAACATGTGGGTCCGTAAGTCCTTCCGAGAGGTTGGTGGTAGGGGAAGGAGGGTACGGTCCCTGTGGATGCCTCCCCCACTGGGTTCCGGTCTAAATTGGGTGGCACTTCCCGGCCGTCCATACAGTTACCTTACACCATTCTGGTAGGTCGGACGGTCTGGGTCTCAACAACAACAACAAGTTCAATACAGTTTGATAATCAATAAGTAAAATTTTGTCCTCAGTCTGGATTTTTTATTTTTCATGTATTTATTTATTTATTTATTATTATTATTATTATTATTATTATTATTATTATTATTATTTTAATGTTAAGGTCATCTCTTTATTTACATCTTAGATAATTAGATAAAAACAGTTTAATAGAGTACAGCAATTTATAAATATGAAAAAATACCAAACATGACAAATTTTTCCTTCGAACTCCGCAAATATCCTTGGAGAAATTTGTATCAGTGCTATTAAAGCCTTATCTCCCAAAAATTCAAACCTTAAGAAAACAATAGTGCCGCAGTTATAATTACTATGAAATAACAAAATAAAGAGGAATGTATTTACTTATGACATTAGATTTTAGTAATATTCATCAGATTAGTAGTATTTAGTAATTTTCATTACCAATATCGGATGTTCAGCAATGTATATAACATTTTAGAACTAGATCTGACTATTTGAAATCACCTGATTATTGGTCATTTATGACTGGTTTCGATATGGTCAGCTTTTAATTTTGACACTCAGATTTGGATCAAATTAGGGAAATTTTCATCTGAGGTATTTATCTACATCAAATAAAAACTTTTTTTTCCATATAACTCAGGATGATAACTGCTGATCCGTTTGCTTTGAAATTCAGTTTTGGAGACCAACATAAAATTTGGTCTCATTTGAGTTTCGTGAAAGAAATTTTGGTCAGATTTGATATTTTTGGATTCTATTTCTGGAATCTATTTTTGCACTGTTTTTGGAATATTGTGCCTAATATTTTTTGCAACAGATTTGTTCATTAACGAATGATGTAATTATCGGTCACTTTTGACTTTTTTTTTAACTGATCTAGTTAGTGCTCTGTAATGAAAATTTTGGGTCGGATTTGGTAAAATTTCACCTAGGGTATTTATCTACATTCAAAAATTTTTATATTTTTGGACAAACATTTTCCGCGTTTCGCCACTATGATTGTAATGAACAATTACGATTAAAATATAACTATTAATGCAGTTAATAATTATATGTCCTATTGTTGACTCTTATAAACAATTAAACTAAGTAACTGCGAAAGACGCAAACACGTTAGTCAATTATTACGTAGATGATGCTCATTACTATTCGTACCTCTAGTAATACAAACTCTAGGGGTGGGCTTTAGAAAGTCGCCTATAGGTAGAATGTGCCCGCTGTTCAAGAAAATATCTTTTTAAGGAGATTTGAATTCAAGTCAGTTGGTTGGTTGGTTAGTTGGGTGATTGGGGTTTTATGGCACAAAATACAAGTTGAGGATATGCTGCGCCAAACCCGTCATGAACTGAACAATTCACAAAATCAGTGCAATAATAACAGATAAAAGCAATGAAATGGATAAAACTACAGACAGATGTTAAGATAAAAACGTATTTAAGATCAAGAAAGTTAAAAAGTTCAATATAATAAAAATGTGTACAACTACAGAAAAACTTCTTAGTACAACTATAGAAAAAATATGATAATATCAAAATCCTGACAATTGTTGATATAGCCTGTAATAGATCTTTAAAACAACATGCAAGTGTGTTATTAGAGCAATGATATGTGTTTAGAAACTTCATGTTTCTTAAACGAAAACAGAGGAACCCAAATTTTTGTTAAAATAGTTCTAGAAATGTTCTCCCCAGTGCAAAAGAACAAAATGTGTTCCAGGGTCTCCACTTCCTCAGAGGGTGTTTAAGGAACAGCGTCTGTGGAAGAGGAGATCACCGGAGAGAACTTCTTTACAACTGTTTTAACAAAATTTTGTGTTCCTCCGTCTATTTTATCTGTCTTGACTAATGTTCATTTTATGTACATTAATTTTTCGGTCTATATCTATTTTTTGTTTATCGTGAAATCTTGTCACTAATGCGCCGAACTCACGTATCAAGTTGTATTGTATCAGACGAAAACAGCTGACTTTTCTAAAGTTTTCATTTGCCGTAAAGAAAGCATACAGAATGAATGCTTTTAAGAGCGTTACCTGTCACTGGTTTCAAATTGTGCATTACGATTTGTTCGTAGTTTTTGAGGTAACTTTTGTTTTCTTGCAGATGGCCCAACTCCCTCAACATTGACAGAAGAAAGACCCGCATGGAACTCCAAGAGTCGCATGCTTCCTATTTTGTGCTTCTACTTTTCTTGACAGCCTGCTGTGGTATCACTCCGGCAAAAAGTATGTAGACTTTGCAATATCGTATACTCTTGATTCAAAAGTGATGCAACTTAAGTGTGATTTTTGGTTATCGTTTATTTTTCCCTTCTCCCCCCTCCCTCTACCCAAGATCTTACTAGCATCTATATTTCAGGGTATTCAAAGGATCGAAACACCTATTTTTCTAGAATTTGAAGAAAGTGTGCTCACATCTGAACGACACTAAGCAAAATTAAGAAAATATCCTCCAGCTATCATTATATAAAGACCGTCAGAATTACCACTTGTAAATAAAAACAAGAAAAATCAATCATGCATAAAACATTAATTACGAAACACATTCTAACTGCAATGCAATTTTATTTAAACATCTCTAAAATGCGATACATTCAGTGGTGATATTTTTAAAATTATCACAATACTACATTAATTTATTACATTTGAAAACTCAAAACTTCATCGAAAAAAATTAACTTTATTCAAATGACGTCATTGAATTATAAGTCGTCTGATTTAAACATCTCTAACATGCGATGCATTCAGTGGTAATATTTTAAAAATTATCACAATAATACCATAATTTATTACATTTGAAAACTTAAAACTTCATCGAAAAAAATGAACTTTATTCATATGACGTCATTGAAATATAAATCGCCTGGCTCTCTATGTAAAAGCTGTAAATATTTCATTCATCCACTTTTTCCATTCCTTTCATTCATCGCAATACTACAATAATTTATTTTATTTAAAAACTTAAAACGATGGAGGTTAACGCAATTTAACTCTATGCTTAAAACTTCATCGAAAAAGTCTGCTATAAAATTGTCTGTTCTCTATGTAAAATCAATGAATGTTTCATTCATATCAGCTATATTTCAGACTCAGAGAGCTAAATAATTTTGTGTTAAAGAAATTCAACAATTCTTATGCAACTCATCCTACATCTTTATGTGTTTACATTCTCCATAAGTGAAAATTGGGCTTCGTTGTAGAAATAATAAAAGTTTGGTGATCATTTTAACTCAAATATATTGCAATTGCGTTGTTTTAGAATGTAGATAGATGCACAGAAATTAAGCAAAAATAAAGCGGTTTTAGGACGGATACAACACTAAATATGAATTAAAAAGAACATTAAAAATCAGGATTTTGTCACAAGATGGATGGGATACTTTATTTCGAAGTGGGCCACCTGATCTATTTGTATAATATGGGTTGTTGTTGAGACCCAGACCGTCCGACCTACCAGAAAGGTGTAAGGTAACTGTATGGACGGCCGGGAAGTGCCACCCAATTTAGACCGGAACCCAGTGGGGGAGGCATCCACAGGGACCGTACCCTCCTTCCCCTACCACCAACCTCTCGGAAGGACTTACGGACCCACATGTTTAACGTGATCGTACTCCGCATGAACACGGCGGCATTTGTGGTAGCGTGCAAATCTAGCGCGCAAACCACGGGGATACCGCACCCGAGATGGCCAACAGCACGCGGTGTTCCGAGGTGGTCACCCACCAAGTACTAACCGCGCCCGATGCTGCTTGACTTCGGTGATCTAACGAGAACCGGTGTTTTCAGCACGGTACGGCCGTTGGCCCTTGTATAATATGGGTGTAATTATTATTTAAATTTTTATTTTAAAAACTACCGAATATATTTTGCTGATTTTTTCATAATTTTTATGGTATAATTATAAAATTGTCTGTTCTCTATGTTCTGTATGTTCTAATATTTCTTAAAACTTTTGAAGCAATTTGTGAATTTTAAATTCGCATAAAAAATGTTTGAAAAATTACGTCCCATAGGGTTCAATGTATTTCATTTTTTCAACCTGGGTTCAATCCAAAACTAATTGGGTGATATTATACATTTATATTACCATAGGCCAACAACATACTAAAATATCAATTTGATAAAGTCATTTTTACGGCAGTTATCGTGCAAACGGACAGACAGACGGACAGAATGAACAAAGTCATAAACACTTTTCAACTATGTTGAAAAGTGTTAAAAAATCATGCAGCCCTTCCTTTTAATGTTATTTTGATGTGGATAGCACAGGACTTTCACTACACACTTATATTCATTTCCTCTTCATTTAAAAGATTCATTAAATTAATTTTTGCCCAAAATAACACACATACTAAATTAAAATTGCACTGCATTTGCACTTTTAAATCAATTTTTGTTTTCATTTGCTAATTGAACGTATTTCCAAAGGTGGCGTAGTAAAAATGCGAAAAAACTAAAATATCTCGAGAATGACTAATTCCAAAATAATGGGGTTGGTCTTAACGTTCTTCTTAACATCAAAACTTACGTATGAAACAAGCATTTAATTGATGCATTTGAGCATATGAAGTCTCTTATTTTAGAATTTAATGATTTTTGAGAGCCAATTTTGAGAGCCAACACAAAAAGTAGGTTATGTTTTCCCGAATTATACCAAAATCTAATCAGCACCAGGGTGACCCCTAAGTAACTTGTCCATAAAATTTCATATAATTTGGTCAATTATTTTTTCAGTTAGAGTGGATACATACATTTCATAGACAGACAGACACACGCACACACACACACACACACACACACACACACACATACAGACATCACTCTAGAAATAGTTTTTTCGTGTTCTAGAGATCCCAAAACATGTAGATCCGTCGAAAACTCCAGTTGCGATTTTTGATACAATTCCAACACTTTCCCTATACATTACTATGTGTTACAGGGAAAGTAAAAAATCTTATGTGGGCAGCACATAACATTCCCTGCAGACTTATATCCACGTTCTCTTTATTTTAATTCAATTTAATTCACTTTTAATTCAATCTTCGTTCTCATTTGATAACTGGACTTATTTTCAAAGGTGGAGTAGAGAAAATACGAAAAAACTAAAATATCTCGAAAACGGCTTGTCCTAGTTTAATGGAAGCTGGTCTTATTCTTTTCTTCGTTAAAAATTACGTATAAAAGAAGCATTTAATGGATATATTTGAACATACGTAGTTTTTTATTTTAGATTTTGACGAGTTTTGCTTGCAATTTTGCAAAAAAAGGCAGGTTATTTTCCAGAATCGTACCAAAATCTTATCAGCAGCAGGGTGACCCACAATTGACTCATCTACCGAATTTTGTGAAATTCGATCCATTAGTTTTTCAGCTAGAGTGGATACAGGCAAATTTGGAGGGCAAAAAAAGGCGGGTTCTTTTATCCCGAATCGTACCCAAAACAAATCAGCACCAGATTCGCTTAAAAGTGACTTTTATGAAATTCGGTTGTTTAATTTTTTAGTTAGAGTGGATACAAAATCTGCACAGACAGATACACAGATGCACACACACAGAGACGTCACGCTAAAAATTGTTTTATCGTATTCCAGAGGTCCTGAAACGTGGTGATTCGTCGAAAACGCGAGTTGCGATTTTCGGCATAATTACAATACTTTCCCTATGCATTTCCATGTATTGCACGGAAAGTAAAAATCGGATGTGGGCAACACATGACTTTCCCTGCAGACTCAAATTCATATTTTCTTTATTTCTTTAATAATTCATTAGATTCAGTTTAATTGCACCAAATAACACTAAATTTGATTTTTAATTCAATTTTTGTTTTCATTTGGTAATAGGACATTTTTCCGATAGCGACGTAACAAAAATGAAAGAAATCTCGTATATCTTGAGAACGGTTAGTCCTGAAGTATAATGAAGTGTGTTATATTCTTTTCCTCGTCAAAAATTGCGTATAAAACAAGAATTTAATTGATACGTTTGAGCATACACTACTTAGTATGTTTCTTTTAGATTTTGGCGATTTTAGCAGACCCTTTCGTAAAAAAAAGCAGGTTGTTCTTTTCCGAATTGTGCCAAAATCTAATCAGCACCAGAGCAATTCAGAGTATCCCACAAGTAATTTATCTACTAAATTTTGTGAAATTGGGTCAATTAGTATTTTAGCTAGGGTGATACATGAAATTTTTGCGGGCCATTTCCTAAAAAAAGGCAGGTTGTTCTTTTTCGAATCGTACCAAAACCTAATCAGCACCAGAGTCTCACCCAAGTGACTTACCTACCAAGTTTTATAAAATTCGGTACATTAGTTTTTTAGTTAGAGGGCATACATACATTGCCCGTGCAGGCAGAAACACACACACACACACACACACACAGGCGTCACGCTAAAAATAGTTTTTTCGTATTGTAGAGGTCTCGAAACGTGTAGATCCATCGAAAACTCGAGTTGTGATTTTCGGTATATATCCAGGTATTACCATGTATTGCAGGGAAAGTAAAAATTACAGATTTCAGTAAGATGAGAATAATTCAAAATTCCAGAACAACAATGGGCAGAAAAGTACAAAGTGATTTAAGGAGACAGAGTGGTTGATTGCATAAGTGAGGGCAACCCAGGAGACCCGGTTTTGATTACCGGTTCGGGTTGAATGAGTTTTTGACGTGTGTAATGTTCTGCAAACATGTTTGTGGCGAAATCACATATAGATCTGAGATGAAATGCCAGTTACAGAAGTTTTATCTACAGCACTCAGCGAGCATAAAAGATTAAATCTCTTATGGCAAAACCTATTCACATATAATTATAACATCGTTATCAGTTGTTCAACTTCCATTCACAAAACACTTTGACAGAAACTCTGAAGTATCTTTTCCGTATTTACTTTCCCTCCAATACATAGCAATGTATAGTGAAAGTGTTGGAATCATACCGAAAATCACAACTCGAGTTTTTAACGGATCTACATGTCTCGGGACCTAAAGAATACGAAAAAACTATTTTTAGCGTGACGTCTGTGTGTGCGTCTGTCTGTGCAGTGTATGTATCCACTCTAACTAAAAAACTAATGGACCGAATATCATAAAATTTGGTAGGTAAGTCACTTGTGGGCGAATCGAAATAATGTGGGCGAATCGAAGAAATCGGTTGATAAGTTAGTCTGGTGCTGATTAGATTTGGGTACGATTCGGAAAAAAATAAACTGTCTTTTTTGCGAAATGGCCCTCAAAAATCGTAAAAATCTAAACTAAAAAACTGCATGTGCTCAAATATATCCATTAAATGCTTCTTTTATATGTAAATTTTAACGATGAAAAGAATAAGACCAACCCCATTACACTAGGACTAGCCGTTTTCGAGATATTTTAGTTTTTTCGTATTTTCTCTACTCCAGCTTTGAAAATAAGTCCAGTTATCAAATGAGAACGAAGATTGAATTAAAAGTGAATTAAATTTAATTTAAATAAAGAGAACGTGAATATAAGTCTGCAGGGAAAGTCATGTGCTGCCCACATCAGATTCTTTACTTTCCCTGCAATATATAGTAATGTATAAGGCAAACGTTGGAATCGTTTCGAAAATCATCAGTCGCGTTTTTGACGGATCTACACCGTTTAAGCATTATAGAACTCGAAAAACTATTTTTAGCGTGACACCTTGTCTGTTGTCGTCGTTGTTGTTGTTGTTGAGACCCAGACCGTCCGACCTACCAGAAAGGTGTAAGGTAACTGTACACCTTGTTTGTGTATCTATCTATGTGTCAATGTGTGTATCCACTCTATCCCAAAAACTATTCGACAAAATGTTACAAAATTTGGTAGATAAGTCACTTGTAGGTTACCCGGTGCTGATTAGATTTGGGTACGATTCAGAAAAAATAAAATGTGCCTTTTTTTTCTAAATGGCCCGAAAAAATTGTCAATATCTGAAATATATGGCAAAATGCATTGAAATGCATTTCGTTATACATTGAAATGTATTAATGTATAAATCAAATGTTTATTTTATGCGTAATTCTTAATGACAAAACGAATAAAACTATAAAATAAAACTATATGGAAACACGTCAAAATAATTAATACTTTAAACATAAAGATAACCAAAAAAATTGCCATAATTAAAAGTCTTATAAAATTCTCCTTTTTACGACGTACAAAAATTACACAGCCACAGCTCTTTCGGGCATTACTGTGTCCTTCATCAGTGGCGAAGTGAAAATAAGTGGCGAGCATGTGCTCAGATACAAGTCAAAACAGTCAGACAAATTTACATATTAATCATTTTACAGTTTTAAATACGAAACATTTAAAATATAATTTAATTATAAAATACTAAAATACAATAAAAGGAAAAAAATCAAAAAATTAAAACCAATAAGAATGTCGTCAAAAACAAAATAAATGTTTAATAGATTCTTTATTTTGCTTTTGGTTACCATTCCTATTGGCTGCCATTTAATACGTATCCATGACATTTTGGTCAATTAAACTCCATTTAGTGGATTTTGAGAGATAACATAAATTTGAGCCTGTAGGGAAAATCTTGCGCTGCCCACATTAAATATTTTAGTACCAAAGGGGCACAATCCAATTAAGGAGTCCCTACTTTGGGTTGACGTTGGGTTGAGATGAAAATAAATATAATGTTCTCCTAATGTGTTTATGGCGAAAACACCTTAATCAGACGAGAGACATTCCAGGTATAAAAGTTTCGGGTGGAACAGCCCAGTGATTTGCGCGCAGGTGGTTTATCCCCGTGTTTACGCGGAGTATGGGCACGTTAAATATGTGGATCCGTAAATCCTTCCGAGAGGCTGGTGGTAGGGGAAGGAGGGTACGACCTTCCTCAATAGGTTGCGGTCTAAATTGGGTATCACTGTCCCGGTCGACCAAAGAGATACCTTACACCTTCGGGTAGGTCGGACGGTCTGGATCGAAGAAGAGGGTATAAAAGTGTGTGATGTCTACAGATCTCGGCGACCTTGAAAGGTCAAACTTCCTAAAGCAAAACTTAATCACATATGTATAACAATCAAATCATTGTCATTTGGAATCAAATCTTGGAGACAAAATTTCTGTCAAATATATGTACTTTGACACGACACGCCAGTTATAAATGTTTAGGATATCCACAGCATTTAACGACCTTGAAAGGTCAAACTTCCTACGAAAAAACGTAATCACATATAATAATCAAATCATTGTTATTTGTTCAGATTACATCCACAAAACAATTTCAAGGAAACTCTGCCTTTCTCTGATTCCATATTTTTAGTGCATTGAGTAAGGCATCACATCATACTTCTTTCAAAATCCTAGCACTGTCATTAAGGAGAAAAGCCGTTTGACTGCTTTCATTGAAGAACAAAAGACCTGTTTGATCAGACCTCAAGGTCGGGCGTTTTGCAAACGTCTTGGGTAGGCAGGATCAGTGGTTGGAAAAACTACTTTATTATTGTAGTGATTGATCTACAACTACATTATGACAGATGTAATTAACTACAACTACTTTTTTTAAAAAGTAGTGACTACAAACTACTTTTAAAATGTAGCCACTATATAGCTACTTTTATAAGACGAATTTTGTCACAGCTTAAATTTCAATAAAAACTTGAGGATGTGGGTATACTGTAGTAATTTAATATACTTATTCTGAATAATTAAAATTTACTGATCAACTTATCAATCTTTACGTTTTTACCCACATCTGAAAACAGTAAAATAAAATAAAAGTATAAACTTTAAAATCAAAAACAACCAAAAAAAAATTTGATGTGGGCAACACATGAATTTCCTTATATAATGCAATGAATTTACTACTTTTACAACTAAAAAAAAAACGTTATTCTTATAGTAGATACTTATATGCTTTCCAAGATATTGAATTATCTTCAATTAGTCGCCGTTTTCATTGATTTAGCGTCATTTTTTTCCATTTGGCGAGATTTTTGTTAATTTGGCAACAATTTAAAATGTCGCCAAGTTGGCGACATTCCGCCAAATTCGTCGCCAAAATCTCGCCAAGCGTTATGGACGGAGAAATAAGTTATTCTTACAGCAGATAAATGACTATTGGCGTTCAAATACTAAAGTATTACTCAAAGTATATTTTTTCATGAATGGAACGAGCTAGATCCACGAGAATGATGTCACCCAATTTATCGCATGGTATTACATATAAAAAGTGAACATGTTTCTCAATGGGAAATATATGTTTTTTTTTATTTTATATGACTTTTTCATAATCTTTTTGAAAAATGTGCAATATCTCGAGAACGGTTCATGTTAGCGTTCTAAAATTTATGCCAATCGTTTTCTAATGAAAAATTACATAAGAAATGTCTATTTGCGTAACTTTATTAGCGGTTTTGATTTTTTGACGATTTCTTTAAAATTCTATTCGAAAATTTAGGGGGATTCTGAACATTCGATTGCGTATAAAAACAATAGGCTTCCAGTGTTTACGGATTGTGATTTTTGTACCAAATTTCGTTGGAATCGGTCCATTCATTCGTTAGTTATCGTCTCCACAGACTCACTGACACACACACACACACACATATATTTTCACACACACACACACACATATATTTTCACACACACACAGACATCACTCCAAAAATGTTTGATTCGTGATCAGGGATGCTTGAAAAGTGCTCTCCCGTCGAAAACTCGAATTCGAATTTTCGACCCCGTCACAATACTTTCCTTATACATTATGTATGTAAGGAAAGTAATAGGTTTAAAAGTCCTTTAATAAAATCTTCGTTCCTCGACGTACAATAATTACTCGACCGAAGCGCTTTCGAGCATCATCGATGCCCTTCATCAGTGGCTTGATCGTGGTGGAACTATTGTATTAAAGGACTTTTAAACCTATGTTTGGTTGTCTTTGATTTTAAAGTTTAATTAAAGTGGACGTGTATCCATTTTATTTATTAAAAGTATGAAATAAAAAAATCTGATGTGGGCAACACATGACTTTCCTTATATAATGTAATGAATTTACTACTTTTACAGTAAAATAAATAGGTTTTTCTTATAGTAGATACTAATATTCTTTCCAAGATATTGAATTTTCGACAATTAGTCGTCATTTTCATTGATTTAGCGCCATTTTTATCCATTTGGCGAGATATTCTTCACGTTGGCAACATTTCAAAAAGTCGCCAAGTTGGCGACATTCCGTCAATTTTGTCGCCAGAATCTCGCCAAGCGTTATGCACTAAGAAGTAAGTTATTCTTACAACAGATAAATGACTATTGGCGTTCAAATGCAAAAGTATTATTCAAAGTATATTTTCTCATGAATGGAACGAGTTAGATCCACGAGAATGATGTCACTCAATTTATCGCATGGTATTACATATGAAAAGTGAACATGTTTCCCAATAGGAATTTTTTTTTTATTTTATATGACTTTTTGATAATTTTTTTGAAAAATGTACAATATCTCGAGAACGGTTCATGTTAGTGTTCTGAAATTTATGTTAATCGTTTTCTAATGAAAACTTACATAAGAAATGTCTATTTGCGTAACTTTATTAGTGGTTTTGGTTTTTTGACGATTTTTTCAAAATTTCATTCGAAAATTTAGGGGGGTTCTGAACATTCGATTGCGTATAAAAACAATAAGCTTCCAGTGTTTACGGATTGTGATTTTTGTACCAAATTTGGTTCGAATCGGTCCATTCGTTCATCAGTTATCGTCTCCACAGACTCACTGACACACACACATACTTTCACACACACACACACACAGACATCACTTCAAAAATGTTTGATTCGTGATCAGGGATGCTTGAAACGTGCTCTCCCGTCGAAAACTCGAATTCGAATTTTCGACCCCGTCACAATACTTTCCTTATACATTATGTATATAAGGAAAGTAATAAGAGTAAAGACTATTTACTTAAAAACATGTTTGTTCATTTTTAGTAGAATTTGCATTTCAAAATTGCAATCAGATAAGCAGGATCTTTTGGCACATAACATATCTGAATATATCCATATATAAAATCAACTTCATGAGGCAATGTCCTTCCTAACTCTGCAGCATCGAAAATCTTATGTAGTTTCTTCTCATTCTCCGTCAGGAACCGGCACATCCGTTCGACGGCAGAATGCATCGAGTTCCATCTCGTCTTCTTTGGTATTATGAGACGGGCACTTAGCTCTGAAGATGTCTGGCCAGTTACAACTGACATTTTTTATTTGTTCCAAAGCGTTTGGCACTTTGCAAATCGTACTTCGTTGCGCAGAACACTACATTTCGTACAAATGAAGAAAGGGCGATCATATGATATGAAGAATGGCACCTTGGTTGTTTTCTGAAGTAAGGTTAAAAGTAGCGTCAAAACTCGATACAAACTAGTGATTTATTGTATCGCGCTACTCTCTACACTACTTATTTTTAAAAGTAGCGTGTCACACTACAAGCTACGAGAAAAAGTAGTGACTACTGTAGTTTCGCTACTTGTAGTGCGCTACTTCCGACAACTGGGCATGATAGCACGTTCTACTAAGCTGTTCAGCCTTGCCTCACTCAATATTGATAAACTTTTTTATACAGATACTGTAATACAGATACTGCTTACAGATACTGCTTACAGATACTGCTTAAGAGTTGCGATTCTTGCGCATACACACACCTTCCTTCAGCTGGGGCGCGGTAGCCCAGTGGTCAGCGCGCGGGAATTGCACTCGGTAGGCCCGGGTTCGATTCCCGCCACTGCCATAACTGCCACCGTGTTCACGCAGAGTACGATCACGTTAAACATGTGGTTCCGTAAGTCCTTATGAGAAGTTGGTGGTAGGGGAAGAAGAGTACGGTCCCTGCGGATGTCTCCCCCACTGGGTTCCGATCTAAATTGGGTGGCACTTCCCGGCCGTCCAAACAGTTACCTTACACCTTTCTGGTAGGTCGGATGGTCTGGGTCACAACAACCCTCCTTCAGCTGAACTTATGAAGCTTTTAACTTAGGCTAAGAAAAATACGATGTGCGGACACATGACTTTTTATTCAGATTAACGAGTTTAGATAATGTAAGGAAACAATGACGCAAAGTTAATCGTTGATATAAAAAGGGCGTAAATTTTTGTGATTTTAACCTGTAAACGCAGTTTTATTGTTTTAAAAGAGCTCTATCTAACATAAGTTGATTATTCTTCTTGATATGTACTTGGTCTTTATGAAGATCAAGTATTTGTCACGAAGAAAAATAATTGCAGACACTCATAGTGTTTTGCACTACCTAGAAAGAACAGCGACCATTTTACAACGAGGACCTAGGACGTAAAGCTACGGCTGCCGATTACTACGACACAGATGCCAGCGCCGACAATTAGTATTACAATAACACTTCAAAAGCATGCAATTTATTGTATAATGTGCAAACCTACGGGTTGGGAAAGGGTCTAATCACGTTGGTCATGCCCGAGCCCCTATCAATCATTACTGCAAAGTAAGGCAGTGTAGGCAATTATGAGAAATAGACTTTTCAAGGAAAATGTTTGAACCAGAAGAGGACATAAACTGAAATTTTTAGTAAACCACCCTACAACTTCTAGAATTTGATGCTGAGTCCATATCAGTTATCATCTAAGCTCTCTATATAGCCAATCTTTAGATATAAATGTATCAAGTGCAGGGTCCACTTCGACGATAAGAGCTTGCAATTCCGTCTCAGTAGCTCAATGGTAGAGAGTCGGCTGGCCAGTATGAAGATCCATAGTTTGATTCCGGTTGGAGCAGCAAGGTACACTCACGGACAATGAAAGTTGCGCAATAAGAAGGAATCATAGGATGGACCTGAAATTTTATTAATGGAAGGATACAGATGAATGATATACATGATTATAAAAACAGCGCAGCAGATTACGTACAGAGGGACCTGTGGTACACAGTCCGGTCATTCTCAATAGCTCGTCGCACCGCCTTGTGCTGCGATAGAAGCAGCAATACGGTCCGGCATGGTGTCGAACAAACGCCGGATGTTGTCCTGCGGCAGACGAGTCCACACGTGTTGGACATTACGTTCCAAATCCCGAAGATTGCGGCAACGAGGCAGTTGGCGTTTCAACTGGTTCCACACGTGCTCGATAGGCGACAGGTCTAGGGAGCGGGCAGGCCATGGAAGGATCTGGACATGATTGAGGCAGGCCTGGGCAATCCAAGACTGTGCGGCCGGGCATTATCCTGCTGGAATTGCGCACCTGGAATCCCACCAACGAATGGGAGAACATAGGGCCGTAGAATCTCATCCACGTACCGTTAGCTCGTTAATGTTCCAAGTACCACTACTAGAACGGATCGGCTGTCGTAGGCTATGGCTAACCAGCCCATGATGCCTGCAGTGGGGCTGGTGTGGCGCTCTATAACAAGGTTGAGATTGTGGCGTTGTGCAGGGGACCTCCACATCCTTACACGCTTATCATCGGTCCCTAAAACGAAGCGGCACTCATCGCTAAACACCACACATCGCCAATCTGTGGCGTTCCACTTTGCTCTGGCTCGTCTGCCCGGCCGTTCAAACAGTTACCTTACACCTTTCTGGTATCCGGCCATCCAAAAAGCTGCTCTAAGTCCCCGGACGAGTCGGGTGGTCTGGGCTTTCGACACCTTTCTGGTAGGTCGGACGGTCTGGGTCTCAACAACAACAACGTTGCTCTGGCCCGGCACTACTGCAACCGGAGCCGTCGATGTTCCCGTGTTAACGGCAGCACACGTAAGGGACGCTGGGATCGCAGATTCACTTTCTTTAGGCGTCTAGATATGGTTTGTTGGCACACAGGAGCTGTTACTTGTGCCTATATCGCGGATCGGGTCGCCGTGGGCTCTACACGTGGCTGCCGCACGACGATTCGATCCTCTCTACTTGCTGTATGCCTGGTCTGTCCAGAGCCGGTGGCGTCCCGTGACCAGTGCTCCCAACACATCGGCTACTGCATCTGTAATTATTTCGTTCACGCACCTCTTTTGTGCCCCATTTTCTCCCGTTGGAGTAGGGGGCTCTGCTTGGGTCGCCTCGACTGGGGGATCCCCTGGTCGGGGCGATCTGAGCCCTGTTCGCATCTTTTGGCTGCTCTCTGGGTGCGGTGTGTGTGGTCAAGTGTCCATAAGCTGCTCTACCTAACTTTGGCGTTCGTCCTGCCCTGGGTTGTCTGTCTGGTTTTAGACCACATTGCCTCTTCTGGACCTCAGCCGAGTCGTCTGTAGACGACTCTCAGCGGTGCAGAATTAAAACCTGAAGGCCATGCGGCGGAACAGGTCTCCACATTGCTGTCTGACAGTGCTCCCAACACCGTCGGACGATCTAGTCCGAACGATCCATGTGACGGGCTATCCTGCGAGCTGACCACCCTGCGGTTTCCAGCCCGATCATCAGGCCTTTCTCGAAATCCGTCAGTGGTTTAAATTTCCTTGAACCTTTTCATACCAATGTGAGCATGCGTGGCTAATTCTAGTGTGATTATTTAGAGCGTATCAGAAGATCGCATTTAGGGCGTAAATAAGTTTGGAGCGCATTACGCTCGCGTTGTATAATTGGCATGGTTACGCATGGAATAAATGGACACCGGTAATGATTTTGGTTTTAATCAGGGTACTTGAAAATTGAGTGTTGTCATCTCTATCTGTATTACTTAAGTAGCGGAGGTTTATTTAGGACCCGGGAAACGCAGATAATTCATTCTAGTGATACTATGCGTGTGCAAAGATTAAGTCTTCTACGGCTAAGGCAGGCTTCTGGAGTTTAAGAAAAAACAAAATCACATTAGAGAATTATCATATAAATAAGTGCATAAATGAGTGTATCATATAGATGAGCATATACTCGTTTTAAACGTATCTACAAATGCCTATTTGTCACCTCAAGTTTTCCTTAAATAACCTTTTCATTACGCCTGTAGGCAAAATAAAACGTATCACAGTTTCAGTAACACAAACTGCATGGGTTCGAGGCCACTTTTTGAACCCCCAATAATTTTGTTGCGGGTTTCTCGAGCACCCAATATTTTTCTGCGTATTTTGTGGGGAAAATATATGCATAAATTTCGTTTTGTTATCCATTCTTCAAGTTCTCATTATATATTTCCTGTTTACTGCACTGGAAAACATTTGCAAGCATGTTACTGAAAAATAAATAAGTTGGTATCATGTCTGATTTCAAATAAATAAGATTAAGCACTCAACTTTGATAGGTCTTTTATTACACTTCTTATAAGACGCACAAAATGGAAAAAGGCCAGAGCGCTTTCGAGCGTTAATACGCTCTTCATCAGTGGCTACATGGAAAGTAAAAAGGATCCTTCATAGACCAGTAAAGATGACAAATTTTCATAAATACAATTAGTAAATAAACATTCGATTACCTAAGGAAAAATACACAAAAAACATAAAATATTTTTTAACGGATTCAAAAACGAGTATATCTCAAGAAAAATACAATAAAAATACTATTTTATTACAGGAATGCAAATTCAGAAAGGACACTCACGCCCAATCCAAATCATGATGATATCAAAGATAACTATGGAGAGACTTGAATTGCATAGAGTCGAGAATGAGTCGCCAAGTATAACTTAAAAATTTGAACGGAATCAAAATTACAAATCGACGTACGGTAGATATAAAAAATCTGATGTGGGCAACACATGACTTTCCTTATATAATGCAATGAATTTACAACTTTTACAACTAAAAAAAACATTATTCTTATAGTAGATACTTATATTCTTTATATGATATTGAATTTTCTTCAATTAGACGTCATTTTCATTAATTTAGTGTCATTTTTATCAATTTGGCGAGATTTTTGTTAATTTAGCAACAATTAAAAATGTCGCCAAGTTGGCGACATTTCGTCAAATTCGTCGCCAAAATCTCGCCAAGCGTTATGAACGGAGAAATAAGTTATTCTTACAGAAGATAAATGACTATTGGCGTTCAAATACAAAAGTGTTACACAAAGTATCTTTTTTCATGAATGGAACGAGCTAGATCCACGAGAATGATGTCACCCAATTTATCGCATGGTATTACATATGAAAAGTGAACATGTTTCTCAATGGGAAATATATTTTTTTTTATTTTATATGACTTTTTCATAATTTTTTTGAAAAATGTGCAATATCTCGAGAACGGTTCATGTTAGCGTTCTAAAATTTATGCCAATCGTTTTCTAATGAAAAATTACATAAGAAATGTCTATTTGTGTAACTTTATGAGCGGTTTTGATTTTTTGACGATTTTTTCAAAATTTCATTCGAAAATTTAGGGGAGTTCTGAACATTCGATTGCGTATAAAAACAATAGGCTTCCAGTGTTTACGGATTGTGATTTTTGTACCAAATTTCGTTCGAATCGGTCCATTCGTTCGTCAGTTATCGTCTCCACAGGCTCACTGACACACACACACACACACACACATATTTTCACACACACACATACACACACACTCAGACAGACATCACTCCAAAAATGTTTTATTCGTGATCAGGGATGCTTGAAACGTGCTCTCCCGTCGAAAACTCGAATTCGAATTTTCGACCCCGCCACAATACTTTCCTTATACATTATGTATATAAGGAAAGTAATAAAAAGGGATTCAAAAAGGAGAATATTACGGGGGTTATTACAACGGATTAAAGGGAAAGTTTTTTCAAACATAGGCAGAAAATTATCATTAACCAAATAATGAGCAAGGGCCGTAGAAAGTTTACCACCTTTGACATCCCGAGCGTGTTCTGCTAAACAGATGCCAACATTGCTTTTGGTACTGCCAATATAAAATTTATAGTCACCATCGGTAGACAACAGGGGAACCACATATTGAAAGTTTCAGGGGAATCAACTGTTCGTTATGGGGAGTAAGGTTCCTGATAGTTATCATAATATAGGTATATAAAAATACAAAAATAACGCGTCGGCAGACGATAATTAGCTGAATATTTCAGAAATGACGCTGGAATTTTCGTGAATGCCTGTAATGTGGCTTTTCTTACCAGTTTGCCGAAATTATCAACAAAATAGCTGGAAAAAATGAGTAAAGGTTCCAGTATGTTTTACAATGTATATATAAAGTGCGTATAGCAATTTACTCCTCAGACTATTTATTGTATTCTGAACACAAGATGTTAACTTAGAAATAATTTAAAGAGAAATTTGTTGAATTTTTTAATATTGGTGAAAATACCTAAGAATAAATTTTATATTTTTCTTTCTTATTTTTATAAAGTTAATTGAGTTGGAAATTCACACAGTGTCTGTATAGTGTATACAATAATGTTGCGCCTACAAAAGCATAGAAAAATGAAATAAATAATTATCAGGAAGAAAAAATATTTTTCTATACTTAACTATAATTCGCTTCATTCGCATTTTAGACGTCTTATTGTGCCAGTTAATCTGACTGAATAGAATTTAAATTAAACTTTAATATTTTTAAAAATGTTTGAATCATTCGATTTAACATTTCTAGAAACCTCAATAATTTTTCAAGTCGGTGCCTATGCACAATTTAATGCTTAGTATGTTGTTGTTGTTGAGCCCCAGACTGTCCGACCTACCAGAAAGGTGTAAGGTAACTGTTTGGACGGCCGGGAAGTGCCACCCAATTTAGACCGGAACCCAGTGGGGGAAGCATCCACAGGGACAGTACCCTCCTTCCCCTACCACCAACCTCTCGGAAGGACTTACGGACCCACATGTTTAACGTGATCGTACTCCGCATGAACACGGCGGCAGTTGTGGCACAGTACAAATCCAGCGCGCAAATCACCGGGCTACCGCGCCCGAAATGTGCCAACAGCACGCGGTGTTCCATGTAGTCACCCACCCAAGTACTAACCGCGCCCGATGCTGCTTGACTTCGGTGATCTAACGAGAACCGGTGTTTTCAGCGCGGTAGGGCCGTTGGCAATGCTTAGTATGTAAATGAATAATATATTTTTAAACACATTTTAACTCCCTAATCTTAATTTTTAATTTACAATACTAGAAGGCTATGTCCCCTACTCGCTAACCCCCGTATCCTTTCGTGAGTCGGGAGGCTCGCCTCCTACTCGCTGCACTCTCAGAGCTCGCTTCACAAGCTATTTCAATCCAAACTAAATTTTAAATCGGTTAACAGTTTAATTCATCGTGTTACCCTATTATTTCTCTATAAGTGTACCAAATTTTAGATTTTTGTATGCTGCAATTTTTGCAGTACGAGATAGTGAAAATCGATGGACATGACAATACAAAAAAAACATTTTTCACTTCAGAAGTGCATTAAAAAAGGTAAAATATCTCATAAACTACATCGAACTTGATTACAAAAAAAAGTGCTCCGTCCTGCAAAAATTCAACGATGTAGGTACCTGCCTGCAAAAATTTGTGGCCTTGCTATTGTTAGTCTATCCAGGACGCGAACTTACAGCTCAAATATTTTGTCTTTGACTTTGATATTAAATATTTCTTAAACTACAATATATATCGTAAAACGGTTTATTTCAGAGTGTTTTTCAAAGCTTTTTCTACAGGTGTACTAAATTTTATATTTTTGTATGCTATAGTTTTTGAAGTACATAGCAGAGAAAAGTGAGGAACGAGAAAGTTGTCAAACAGTGGCGACGGGGGCGGCTTCAGCTATGTTTTTTTAATATAGAGATATGTATGTATTTGCAGAAAGAGCAACATACACTTAGAATCTTGAATAAAAAAAAAATTAAATCCGCCACTGACTACAGAGAACAAACACTCTTTTCTCCGTTTTCAATTTCCTTGGACGTTTTTCCCTATTTCACTATTTTCTAGAATTTTCCGTGTCACTGGCAGAGCATACAACGAACGAAACCTTTTTTCGGGGAAATTAGTAGGGGAAAAAATCAGGTCGAAAACAAAAGGCATAGAATTGAATGTATATTTCCCCTCCCCCCCGGAGTAAAAATAGCTGGAACAGCCTGCAAAGGTCATGCCCGAAGTACAATGCGATTTTTTTTTCTAATTTTATGTACGTCGTATGTTGCATCGTTTGCATCAGGTTTTTTTTTTTTTTTTTTTTTTTTAATCTGATGTATTCAAACTTTAAACATGTGATTTTTATTACAAATTAAAAGACCTGATGTGGGCAGCACATGACTTCCCCTACAGACTCAAATTCATTTTCTCTTTCTTTCTTTCTTTCTTTCAAAATTTATTAAATTAAGTTAAATATCACGAAATAACCTGGATAATTAATTACAATTATTCTGAATTTGCAGTTTTAATTCAATTTTCGTTTCTATTGTGAGACTGGATGTATTTTCAATAGCGAGGCGGCAAAAATGTAAAAAATAATAAAAAAAAAACTAAAAATCTTCGAGAACAATTAGTGCTGGAGTTATGGAGTTGGTCTTATTCTTTTTATCGTCAAAAATCGAGTGTAAAACAAACATTTACATTTACATTTGAGTGTGGGCCAACGGCCCTACCGTACTGAAAACACAGGTTCTCGTTAGATCACCTAAGACAAGCAGCATCGGGCGCGGTTAGTACTTGGGTGGATAACCCACATGGGAACACCGCGTGCTGTTGGCACATCTCGGGCGCGGTAGCCCGGTGGTTTGCGCGCTAGATTTGCATGCTGCCACAACTGCCGCCATGTTCATGAGGAGTACGATCACGTTAAACATGTGGATCCGAACGTCCTTCCGAGAGATTGGTGGTAGGGGAAGGAGGATACGGTCCCTGTGGATGCCTCCCCCACTGGCTTCCGGTCTAAATTGGGTGGCACTTCCCGGACGTCCAAACGGTTGCCTTACACCTTTCTGGTAGATCGGACGGTCTGGCTCTCAACAGCAACAACACATTTGAGTGTAATCAGGTGCATTTTTATGGTGCATTTCGTAAAATAGCAAGTTCTTTTTTTTCCAAATCGTACCAAAATCTAATCAGGACCAGGGTAACCCACAACTACTAAATTTTGCGAAATTTAATCAATTAATTTTGAGTGAATACATACATTGCACAGACAGGCAGACAGACAGACACATCATCCGAGAGGTAATGGCTTAGAGCAGTGATCTTCAAACTTCTAACGCCTTAGGAACCTTACGCTTAAAAAAATTTTTTTTGGGGAACCCTAGTACAAAAAATGTGCCCCGTAAGCATAGTGACGTAAAGACTTTAAGCACAGTGACTTTAAGCATAGTGACGTAAGAGAAAATCTCGGTGCCCCCTCTCCCTCCGCAAAAAAGTTTTGAAGCTACATTTACAAAAATTAACTACCGAAGACTGCAAATTAATTTTGACCATTATAATCATGAAACCAAATACTAAATACAAAAATAAATTATTAAAAACATGTTATTCAGATTTTTTATTGAATACAGCTGAGGTGAATTTGTCGGCTCTAAAAAGCCGCCACAGCAATGAAACATACAAGTATATTTGTAGGCATAAATGCAAGAAAATACAAAATTCGGAATATATCTAATTCAGAAGTAATACTAGAAGTAACTAAATTTAATGACTTGAATGCGCTTGCTTTTTGCTACACAACTTTTGAAAATTAGGTTTAATTGTTGTTATATGCAAACGCATTTATCGATTGCAAACGCATTTATCAATTATCGAAATTTTTGAATAACAAAAAATTTAAGAAAAGTGTTATAAAATCTTATAACAAAAATCTAAAATTTTATTAAAAAAGTCGCGAACCCCTGAAAACGTTTAGCGGAACCCCGGGGTTCCGCGGAACACAGTTTGAATATCACTGGCTTAAAGGCAGGATGGTACGATCTGTGTGGTTTCCACCCCATACTTGGTTCCCATCTAAATTGAGTGGCACTGTCACGGTCGTTCAGTTACCTACACTTTCGTGTACGTCGATCAGTCTCGGAAGAAAAAGACTAAAGGATATATATATATATATATATATATATATATATATATATATATATATATATATATATATATATATATAATTGATATTTATAATCGAAAACTATACATAAACTACTGTAAGTACAAAAAACCCATCTCTAGCATATCCGTTACAAATATACAAATAAGTAACTATAGACCAAGACTAAGGATAAAAATAGTAGGTAACTTATCGCTATAATGTTAAAATGGGGATGAGGAGAATAAATAATTAATGGAATGATAAAATACAATCAGAAAGGACATGAATATAGATGTATACAAAATCATGAGTATAAATCTATACATTAATCATAAATAAATAGATATTTATATATAAAAAAATATATAAAATATATGAAAGAGAAAACATGGCAAAATGGGAAAAGGCAATAGCAATTAGCTCAAGATAAAAGATCAAGACAAGGAGAACAATTGGTTGAAACTACATAAACAATGGTGGTTAATTCGAAATTGCACACTCATCAAGACAGCCATGCAATCCGAATTAAAACCGAAAGAATAGCCAGTTTCTGACAATGGCGACAGTATTTAACTATAAACCCAATTGGAACTGTCTACTGGCTAATAGAAGGAAAAATAGTAAAATTCATAAGAATTAGAAAAACAAAAATAGAAACTTATATATATATATATATATATATATATATATATATATATATATATATATATATATATATATATATATATATATATATATATATATATATATATAACTAATATATATAACTAAACCCCAAGCCCTAAGGTGGTATTCCACATAAAAATATCCACGCAATATTGAAAAAAAAAGATTGTCCAAATGAAAAAATAACCTGAGTACGAAATCTGAGAAAAAAAGTACATATCTTCTTTCATTCTAATCAAGATTTTGATAAAAATGGAAATAAACTCTGACCATAAATATGAAAGTGTTGGAAAGAATCATACTTCAGATATTTTAATCTTCTATTTCATTTCCATATATTATGAATTCAAATTTTTGTGGTCTCTCAGTATTTATTGATTCTCTTTTCATTAGGTGCACCCACACTCGAAGCCACACCCCTAGAGCCCCTGCTGGCAGTGGCTGGGGATGCGGTTCTCATCGATTGTGTAGTCAAAAACCTACAGAACTATACGGTGCGTATTAACTGCCCTTTTCATCTTATTACCTTCTAATACTACTGTATAGAAATATAATGCTTAATGATATTATATATATATATATGTGTGTGTGTGTGTGTGTGTGTAGCTTTATGTAAATCAGGCAATGGCACAGTTTCGTTACGCATAGTGACGTAATACATTGCCGAGCAGCATAAAAGCGCGAGGTCAAGGAAGAGCGATATCACAGCTAAATTGTAGCGTCATTGGTTTCAGGTTGTAAAAATCATCACACTATGCCAAGAGTACGTTGACGTACCGCATAAGTTCAGTTATCGTCAACGGAATGCCAACAAATCCTCATTGTTTTACGTGAGGGAAGATGGAGCCTTCGAAGGATCGCTGAACTATTGGGTCGTGATGTGAGCACAGTTTAACGGTGTGTATTACGGTTCGTGAGAGACAACGAAATAACACGAAGATCAGGTAGTGGAGCTTCGAGGTGTACCACACCACGTGAAGATCCGGCCATCCAAATTGCTGCTCTAAGTCTACGGACGAGTCGGGTGGTCTGGGCTTTCGACACCACGTGAAGATCGTATGCTTCTGAGAAGCGTTGAGAGGGAGTCGTTTACTAAAGCAACAGTTTTACAACGACATTTATCCCACACTACAGGTAAAGTGGTTTCGACGCAAACAATTCGAAACCGTTTGCATGACGCAGGACTCCGAGGTAGACGACCTTTCTCGACACCTATCGTTTCGACGTCTTCACCGGTTACGTCGTCTCCAGTAGTGTCAAATGAGACGCAATTGGTCAGCAGAATGGCGAAACATTCTGTTCACGGATTAATCAAGATTCTGTTTTGGCATGCCAAATGGCTATACTCGCGTATGGCGATGCTTTCAACAACGCCACCAGGAAGCTTTTTCTATCAGTCGCCACACAGCCATCCTAAGTGGTACCATGGTTTGGGGTGGTATAACATTTAGTGGACGAACACCTTTGGTCCACATTTCTAGCAGAATTACGGCACAACGATACGTCTCTGACATTATGAGACCTGTGGTACAGCCATATCTGTCAATCAGGCCAAGACTGCTTTTTCAGCAGGATAGTACCAGGCCACATACTGTACTGGTAACTATGAATAGTCTACAAGGTTTTGATATCCTGCCTTGGTCACCATATTCTCCGGATTTGTCGCTAATTGATCATATCTGGGACATCACAGGTCGCCGATTAAGAGAACTCCCAATTCCAATAAGCCATGTTCAGTTACAAGCCCAGTTGTATGCTGTGTGGAATGCCATCCCTCAGCACACCATTGACCATCTCATTGACGGGATACCTCGTCGTATTCAATCCTGCATAGCCTCTCGCGGAGGGCCTTTTCTATATTGATCTAATGTCAATAAAGTGAAGTTCCATACTATCAGTTTCCAGGTACGATTTTTTGAACATTTGCACATCTCCATGTTACAATTATATTCTGTAAATTCCATAAGGATACATCAATTTCTTCATGGTGTTGTGATTTCAGTTGTGAGCTGTGTATATAGTGTGAAATATAAAGTTGAATCAAATATCATACTGCATGTTATTCCCTTATTAAGTAACTGATCTGAAATGTCACGATAGTGCAGTTGCATATGTGATTGTCTCTTAGGGTTAATTGATCAATCAGCAATTAAAACGTTGTATTTAAAAAGTATTTGGCAATATGAAATTCTTGCTATATATATACTCGTATATGTTTGGATTTTATTTGATTTTTTATTATCGATTCCTTTCCATTGATGTTTGTTGTTTGTCTTCAGCTTGATGACCAGAGGTTTATCTTTTATATTCCACTTGATTGCTGATTCACTGTTTGATATTTTTTTATTAGTTAGGCATTTTTTTAATGTTGGGGTTTTTGGAGTTGCAACTTTTCTCTATTCCATCACTGGATTTTCAAACTAATTTTATTATACATATATATATATATATATATATATATATATATATATATACTCGTATATTATATATATATATATATATATATATATATATATATATATATATATATATATATATATATATATATATATATATATACAGGGTGTCCCAAAAACATTGACATCTGGTTTTATTCCTTAAATATTGATCTTAGACATATATAATAAATTGCAAAGTTGTGTGAAGAAAGGTACTGAATCTTATGAAATCGATTAAAATTTTCAGGGGGTTAAATTTGAAGAAATGCAAAATTTAAATATTTATACGGCCCCCGTACAAAAACATTTCCAATGAGTAAAACGTGCCCCATACACTAATAAGGTGATGTACAAAAATTCGGCATTTTATCATAAAAAGTCGATTTATGTTTAAACAAAGTTGGTGAGGGATTAATCACACATTAAAATGTAAATGCTTACAGCAAGAGTGCAAATGGCGCCTGCAGAAATGCATTATAGGCAAATAATATCTGCCTCTTATATTTAATGGATCTTAAACATGGAATCGAAAACATTTGAACAAGCTTTGTTATCTCTGTGCAAAGTTACTATTTCTACACAGTGTAAATACTGTTGTACCAATAAATAGCAAAATTATTATTTATTTATGTAATCATTGTTTCCTTTCGTAATTTGTGTATTACCCCGGAAACGCGATCTGCCGAAATGATTTTTCCCCTCTGAGAACCCAAGTCGATGCATCGAAAAGTGGTTTAAGTCAGCATTTTTGTCTTTTCATATCTCTGGGAATTTTTATGATAAAATTCTTAAATTTTGTACATCACCTTATTAATGTATGGGGCACATTTTACTCATTGGAAATGTACGGGAGCAGAATAAAAATTTAAATTTTGTATTTTTTTAAATTTAGTTCCCTTGATCATTTTAATCGATTTCATAAAATTCTGTACCTTTTTTTTTACGCAACTTTGTAATTTATTATATATGTCTAAGATCAATATTGAAGGAATAAAAGCCGCGATCAATGTTTTTGGGACACTCTGTATATATATACTGCTGGCCATCCAAAATGCAACACCATGAAAGATAAGAGATATCAAAGCCAAACTTATTGGACAAAGAACATAAAGTACAAGGATGAATTGATTGAAATACAGCCCCGTTCGACTTGCGGAGCACGAAGAAATCAGTATTTTGTGCAGCCGCCATGGCTGGCAATAACTGCTGCTACACGCCTCGGCATTGAAAGAAAGAGACTTTGGATGTGTTCTTGGGGTATTTCAGTCCATACTGCTTCCACATGTTGTCAAACTTCATCTGTCGTAGCAGCTGGTGGTATTTGCTGAGCCAGTCGTTTGCCAATCATCGACCAGACAGACGTGTTCAATGGACGACAGATTTGGGGAACAGGCGGGCCAAGGGAGCAGTTGAACTTGGTGGGCAATGAAGAAATGCTGAACGATATGTGCCACGTGTGGTCCCGCATTGTCCTGTTGAAACTTGACCACTGGCAAGCCTTGATGGTAAGGTAAGACAATAGACTCCAAAACTTCAGAAATCTAGCGGTGGCTGTTGAGTGTACCGGCAATGCGTATTAGAGGGGTGCGGGAGTAAAACAACATTCCTGTACTTAAAAACAGCCTTCTCTTCTCCCCTTATATAGCGCTTGTAGGTGGCGCTACTGGCGCACATGATTTGCATATGAGCTAAAATTCTAATCATTTGTATTTCCTATCGAGGTCTACGTATGGTGCAAATTCATGCTTATTGGATGCTTCCTTCATGGTGTTGCATTTTGGATGGCCAGTAGTGTATATATATATATATATATATATATATATATATATATATATATATATATATATATATATATATATATATATATATATATATATATATATATATATATATAATGAAATGGAAGGGGAGTCTCAACAGTACTTAAGGAGAAGCGCTATATATATGTGTGTGTGTGTAAATAGAGAACTCTCCTTAAGCCCTGTTGAGCCCCCTCCCTTAAATTTCCTTCCAATCACTCTGGGATTTCGGTTCTAGCTATAGCCCTGACTAATGTACTCTATAGTATATTATGAAACAAACTACTGACTTCAAATCCGCATAGCACTGTTCAGAAACCAGTAACAATATCCAAATTCACGTCATGTTCCAGTTCACCCATCATGTGCTACTTACACCTCCTATTCTATCACTCAGGGGGGGGGGGGTTCGAGATTTGAAAAACCGAGAACATTAGCGGTGATCTGGATGTGCATTAATTCCCCATTTCCTTTGCCATTACCATGACCGCTGCAGACCATAATAGCTTCCGCTCAATGTTCGGGACTAATGGGGCCTGTGTCACGTGGTCTTTTGAATTGAAGGATCAGTCAATACCTATTACGAAAGAAGAAATTCCTTTTATATTTACATTTGAACAGAAAAATTAGCGATATCGAACATAGAATCATGATCAAAATTTATGGATCTTACATAATAAAAGATGATTGATGTCTGTCGGTGTGTCTGAGAACCTGTGTCGCCTGTAGTTGAAAGTCGAAGCTTCGGACAGCGGCGAAATTTAGTGCAGAGGTACTTCAGGTTCCAGGACGATAAGGCTAGGTGAGATTTTTTTTTAAAGTTCGAATCAGTTTAAAAATATTTATGAACATTTAAAACTGGAAGTCTAACGAATTTTCAAATTCATATTTATTGAAGCAGACGATTTTAGAATGCAAAATGTACGAAAGCAGATATTTTGATAAAATTACGGGCATTTTGTCAGGATAGTGTTTTTGAAACGAAGTTGATTTACTTTACAGGTTTTCTAACTTTGCAAATTTAAGAGATTTCGTTCTATATTTTGTTAATTGGGTATATTATTATTCTTATTATGAGAATAAATGGCAAAATGAGTATAAATGATAAAATGAGTATATTGTAAATGAGTGTATATTGACTAATTAATGACTAATTATTGAGTATATTGACTAATTATAAGTTTAAATGCTAAAATTTAAAATTTTGATAAAAACCAGTTAAGATAACATTTACTTTATTTATTTCTTTTTTTAAATTTTGCCTAATTGTTTTGCTTCCAGGGCATGAAGTGTAGTTCAAAGTAAAATATGTCATGTTGGTAACTTTGAATCTCAGCTTCTTATTATGTTAAAATTAATTTTAAATGACAACACTTTTAACTTAAACTAAAGATGACCATTTATCCAGATTGCATGTCCCCGCACGCTTATTTAGGGCATATTACGCCAATGCAAAGTTATTTATTTTTTGTTCTTAGCGGATGTATCGTAAAAGTGTTGCTTGGTTTTCAAGAATTTGCTGTTTGTTCCGGTGTACTTTTAATCACAGGTTTATATCTACAATGCCAGGAAACGTCGGGTATATTATCTAATTTTCTATAAATTTGATGCTAAGTGCTTTAATTTTTATGTTATCTCTGATATTTGCTTAAAATGCTGTACTAATTTTTCGAAACGAGTCCATCAATCCAGATTACAGCAGATGAAATGAGGTTTCAGTATTTGGAACAGCTTCTTTTTTCGGGTTTCTCAAACTATATGAGTATATTTTTTCATTGATCATATCTAAAATCTTGCCAAACGTACATACTTAAGTGGGCTTTTAAACTTGAACGACATCCGCATTCTCGTTTGTTTGTCTGTTACGCATGCAAGACCACAGCTTTTGACAATATTTACTTTCTCATACTATGTAATACGGTTCTGAAAAAGTATTGTTTGCACGAAAATTGTAAAATTCGAGATTTTGATGCCATTATATGCTTTAGAACCTGCTGAACACGTTTTGACTATTTCCGGAACGATGTCCATCTGCCTGTCTGTATGTCTATGCTCGATTTCTTTGAATTTTCATAAAACTTTGTATCCGGCTTTGTTATCGAAAAATCTAGAACCAGATAGAATGTTTTTAAATTCGAGTGAAAACTTCGAAATTTATTCGAAATTATATACAGGGTGTCCCAAAAAGATTGAAACGCGCTTTAATTCTTTATCTGTTGGAGATAAGTGGGCAATGTAAATTGCAAAAATGTTGAAAGTAAGGTAGGAAATAAGATTACGTTAATGAAATAGTTTTCCCATTAATTTTAAAAAAGTTACACTTTTTAAATTTTTATACGAACCCCTTAGACAAATTGGGTCAATTAGAATTTTTTTATTTTTAATACAACCAGATCATTAAAAAACCCGCATATCTGTATCTTTAAAATCAACTGAATTATGAAAGGAGAAAATCTGACTTATGCCACTTTTCCGTACCATGTGAAAGACTGTTTCGTCAGTGAAAATAGGAATTATAAACAAATGGACGATGGAAATTGTTTAGATCAAAAATACTTTTACATGTGCCAAAAATTTTTTATCAAAAGTGCATCTAAATAAAGCATTACACAGACAGAGATCTTATAAAGTAATGGTACTCACTACGCGGTTGGGTATCCCATGTATTATCATCCAGTTTTATTTTTTTTCTGATATGTCACACATTTATATTTCTAATTTGATATAGGGTCCCCATTCACAATGTTTCAATTAAATATAACTCGCTCAATTTTAAAGATACAGATATACTTTTTTTTTTTTTTTTTTTTTTTTTTATGATCTTGTTGCGTTAAAAAAAAAAATTCTGATTGACCAAATTTGTCTAAGGGGGTCGTATAAAAATTTAAAAAGTGTAACTTTTTGAAAGCTAATGAGAGGACTATTTCATTAACGTAGTCTTATTTTTCTACCTTACTTTCAACATTTTTAAAATTTACATTGCCCACTTATCTCCAACAGTTAAAGAATTAAAGCGCGTTTCGATCTTTTTGGGACACCCTGTATTTTTTTAACATGGCAGCGTAGGACAAAATTGGACATGATCATGCATAAATGAGTTTATGATCAGGCTTAATGATCAAGAAACTTATAATAGTTTCAATCATTGTTGTGAAAAGTAGCCGCAATACAATTTTTATTGTTCGTGACGTCATTAGCTCCCCTCGAAGGATAAGCTACCCCTCCCCACGAGAGTGCACATTGTCATGTATGGTATCAATCGAAAGACTTTTTCAAATCCTTTCAAGTGAAGGGTAGAGGTGGTACGGCCGTGGGTAACGTGCGGGGATTGAACTCAGACGACCCGAGTTCGATTCTCGTCTCTGCCCAAACTGTCTCCATGTTCACGCGCAATACGGGCGCGTTAAATATGTAGGTCCGTAAGTCCTTCCGAGAGGTTGGTGGTAGCGGAAGGAGGGCACGGTCCCTGTGGATGCCGTCCCCCACTGGGTTTCTGTCTAAATTGGGTTGCACTGTCTCGGCCGTCCAAACAGATACCTTACAGCTTCGGGTGAGGCAGACGGTCTGGGTCGAAGAAGAAGTGAAGAGTAACACGTTATAATTATATAATTATAGTCATCTGGACCTAATTTTTCAATGTGTTTTTACTGTTCAAAAAAGCGTTTAATGTGAAATTAAGTATTTATGCCACATAAAGTACATATTGTTTACCAAAGGATATTTTAAATGTAGAGTAATAATTTTATGTTTGTTATTCCAGATAATATGGAGGAGGGTTGTTCCCGGATCCAACAAAACAGAAATTTTGAGTGCAGGTGAAGTCCGGATAATTCCCGACAATAGGTTTTCTCTTTTACACCAAAAAGGTAACTGATATCTTTCTATGAAGAGGAAATAATTACACACATATGTAAATTAACACCTTTGAAACGTTACCGGAAATGACTTTTTCTGTTTAAAAGTTTTTACGTTCCCTATATACATATGTACAAGGAAAGTATTGTGACGGAGTTGAAAACTCGAGTTTGAGTTTTCGACAGAAGAGCACGTTCCAAATATCCTAAAACTCGAATCGGATGTTTTTGAGGTAATGTCTGTGTGTATGTATGTTAGTGTATATGTAAGTATGTTAGTACGTACGTTAGTGTGTATGTTCGCATGTATGTCAGTGTGTAAGTTAGTGTGTATGAATGTTAGTCTTTGTGTTCGTGAATCTGTGGAAGCAATTTCTCACGAACGAATGGAACATTACAAAACACATTTCGTACGGAATACTGGAACCCTATTGCCTTTAAATGCAATCGAATGAAAGACTCCTGATTTTCGAATGAACTTTTGAAAAATTCATTGGGGCTGTAAATTTATTTTGGTTGTAAATTTATCATTTGGGCTCTAAATTTTGTCAATTATGCCCATGATATAGATAGGGCATCCAATACGGAGATCTAGAAAACTGGCCTTCCGATCAAATCTTGGCGGTATTTCAATACCGTTATTAATACGAAAATATCGGTACTTTGATATTACTGGTATTTCGTATTTATTAAATTAATAGACTGAAAACTTTATTGCAATATTCTACTGTTCTAAATTTTCTTTTTTTTTAAAGTCTTCATAACAATTTAAGAATTTATGTCACTCATTGTATCATGTTTGCTATGTGAGAGTGTATCTTCTTTTTCATCGTTTTAAGTTGAGCAACTTATGTTAATTTGGAACTACAGCAGAATTCCGGTTATGAGAAAAGCATGGGACCGACGCATTTCTGGCTGATCGAGGCTACATAGGAATTTTTGGATAATAAGGAGGATGTAAATTATGGCCTAAAATTCAATCGCTAATTTTTGTAACAGTATATTCGAGCGTGCGGAAGCTCATTTGGTTGGATATGTGGACACCAATGCAGTTTTCAATACCGAAGTGCTCTTGGCATATTCAAGCGACTTCTCTGACGTTGAGGTCTGGCTTGCCTCAAACACTAATGAGCAGGACATACTTAACGGATGGAAATAGTTGTTGCAGTGAATAAAGGAGATGCTGCTGCTGAAGAAGCGGCTTATGAGACAAAGAATGCCAGCACTACGCACACTGAGTCTATAAAGATCCTAGACACAGCACTTGGGTATATTGAAGTACAAAATGGTGCAACAGTTTCTGATGTGCTATTGTTTAAAAGGTGGCGTTGCAAGGTAGCTTTGAAGCGATTCCAAATTGAGCAATTGAAGCATACCAAATTGATTTAATTGGTAACGAAATAAAGTGATTGTATATACTTAATGGTCAAAATAGACATCCTCTATCTATTTGTTTACTAAGTATTATGTAATCTCATATATTTTACTAAATTCACTACGGTGTCATATATTAATGTATCTCATATTTACGTCAATCAGTTATTATTAGCCTTAATGCAAGTCCAGCGATATTTTCAATATTAAATAAAAATTAGTGTAGGTAAAATAATGAAACATAAATTATATTAATACGTAAATAAAAAATCTGATGTGGGCAGCACATGACTTTCCTTATATAATGCAATAAATTTACTACTTTTACAGTTTAAAAAATGTTATTCTTATATTCTCTCCAAAATATTGAATTTTCTGCAATTAGTCGCCATTTTCATTGATTTAGCGTCATTTTTATCCATTTAGCGAGATTTTCGTTAATTTGGCAACATTTTAAAATGTTGACAAGTTGGCGACATTCCGCCAAATTCGTCGCCAAAATCTCGCCAAGCATTATGGACGGAGAAATAAGTTAGTCTTACAGCAGATAAATGACTATTGGCTTTCAAATACAAAAGTATTACTCAAAGTATCTTTTCTCGTGAATGGAACGAGTTAGATCCCCGAGAATGATGTCACCCAATGTATCGCATGATATTACATATGAAAAGTAAACATGTTTCTTAACAGTTAATATATTTTTTTAATTTATTGGATTTTTTGATAAATTTATTTGAAAAATGTGCAATATCTCAAGAATGGTTCATGCTAGCGTTCTAAAGTTTATCTCAATCATTTTCTAAAGAAAAATTACATAAGAAATGTCTATTTGCGTAACTTTATTAAAGGTTTTGATTTTTTGATGATTTTTTCAAAATTTCACTCGAAAATTTAGGGGGGCTCTGAACATTCGATTGCGTTTTAAAACAATAGGCTTCCAGTATTCACGGATTGTGATTTTTGAACCAAATTTCATTCGAATCGCTCCATTCGTTCGTGAGATATAGTCTCCACAGACTCACTGACACACACACACACACAGAGAGAGAGAGAGAGAGAGAGAAAGACATCACTTCAAAAAGTTTCGATTCGTGATCAGGGATGCTTGAAACGTGCTCTCTCGTCGAAAACTCGAATTCGAATTTTCGACCCCGTCACAATACTTTCCTTATACATTATGTAAATAAGGAAAGTAAAAATAAAATAAAATAAGGACTCTTTCGGTTAAACCGCTTTATAGATAATCAAGATTCGGATAACCGGAATTCTCATGCATTCTCAATTCATTCCTTTGTTTTGTAGTTGAGAGCAGAGAACATTTTCGACAGTTTTATCTCCTACTTCACTTTAATGCAACATAATAATGTTTATAGTCATTTGGCCATTGAGTTAGAGAAGAAGGTAAAACTGCTATGGATGAAACGCTTGAAGATAGAGTTCAGAGTATAGAGAGATAAAAATAAATGGAAAGGTAAAATAATTTTGAATACGCAGGAATATTAATTATTGTTTCAGTTCTAATTTGCATTGCGCTGCTGATTTATTTCTACAAAATGGACAGTTTAAATAAATATTTTAAGCCTTTCACCATAGAAATACATACAATGCAGGAGCGCTTAACTTATCCCAGCGCCACCTGAATTATTGTCTCAAATGATATTGGCGTTTCTTAGTATGGAGTTTTAACCCCTTACCTTTATCTCCGTGGATTCGGCCCTTACCATGTAAACAATGTATTTCTAAAACATGAGCGGCTTTAAATTATTTCATTGGAAAATTATCTGTTAAAATTCCTTATTATATTAGATACTTTTTATTTTTTTTAATACAATAAACTGGGTATTTAAACGTAATATTTAATTTCCTTTCTTTTTCAGGGCATGAGACATGGGTCCTCCAGATTCAGAAAGCCCAAGTGAACGACTCTGGTCGGTATATATGCGAGGTCAATACAAACCCGAGGATGCAAATCTTCCGACTACTATCAGGTTTGTATCGAGTACTATACACAGCAAACAAAATATGAAGTAAAAATTCGCACTAGATTCTTTCGCATCAGTTTTAAATCAAAAGAACAAAAATTCGAATTGGAAACAAAAATTCGTAACACTTGCCTTTATTTTCAGACTCTAATTTTTCTAATAAAAATATTTATAATCCAAATTAAGATGATGAAAAAAAGCTCTGTGGGTGTTCCAATTTTGTTTGTAATGAGTTGGTGCCATTTATAATAGAACGTATTAAGAGTTGATGTCATTTATTGTAGAACGTATTACGAGTTGATGCCTTTATTTTAAAGCGCATTAAGAGTTGATGTCATTTATTGTAGAGTGTATTACGAGTTAATGTCATTTATTGTAGAGTGAATTAAAAATTGATGTCATTTGTTATAGAACGGATTAAGAGTTGATGTCATTTATTATAAAGTGTATTAAAAATTGATGTCATTTATTGTAGAGCGTATTACGAGTTGATGTCATTTATTGTAGAGCGTATTAAGAGTTGATATCATTTATTGTAGAGTGAATTAAAAATTGATATCATTCATTGTAGATTGAATTAAAAATTACTGTCATTTATTATAGAACGGATTAAGAGTTGATGTCACTTATTATAAAGTGGATTAAGAGTTGATGTCATTTATTGTAGAGCGTATTACGAGTTGATGCCATTTATTTTAGAGTCTATTAAGAGTTGATTAGAGTGTATTACAAGTTGAGATCATTTATTGTAGAGTGAATTTATTGATGTCCTTTATTATAGAGTGAATTAAAAATTGATGTCATTTTTGTAGAACGGATTAAGAGTCGATGTCATTTATTGTAGAGTGGATTAAAAATTCATATCATTTACTAAGAATTATATCAATTTTTACAGAGCGTATTACGAGTTGATATCATTTGAAGAACATTAAGAGTTGATGTCATTTGTAGAACATTAAGAGTTGATGTCATTTATAGAACATTAAGAGTCGATGTCATTTATTGCAGAGTGGATTAAAAATTGATACCATTTATTGTAGAGAGTATTAAGAGTTGATGTTATTTATTGTAGAGCTTCTTAAGAGTTTATGCCATTTATTACAAAACTGACTAAGAGTTGATGTCACTTATTATACAGCGGATAAAGAGTTTGTAACATTTATTGTAGCGCGAATTATGAAGTGGTGACATTTATTGTAGAGCGATTAAAAATTAATACCATTTATTGCAGAACTTGTTAATATTTGGTGTCATTTATTGTAGAGCGAATTAAGAGTTGATGCCATTTATTCAGAGTTGGTGTCTTCAATTATCATTTAAATATACCATAAAAGGTTTTGAAGTCTCTTTAGATTACCGATATCTTAAGCGACATCTTAGTATCAATGAATCTCCCCTAAGTGAAAATTTGATTAAAACTCATAGACAGCATTAAAATTACTTCATGCTCTTTAGAGTGATAATGGAGTTGAATATATCATTATCAAAACTAGCAACACAGTTCTTAATTTTTGGGTGCACTCAATGATTATAATCTCATATTTAAGAAAGGCCCAGCATTATTCCCACGATGAAAAAAAAATTTCTTAACCAAGTATCTTCAAAAAGTGATTTGAGATAACAATTGGCTATTTTTCGCCATCATCATTAGTAAAACAAACTTTGTATGTATAACATAGAGCATTTTGCAAATACTGAAATGGCTGGTGTCGGGATAACCTAGTGGTTAATATATTTATAATTTAATTTCATTCTAGCATACATCCATATAAAATTGACTCCATTTTAAAATCCCATGCATATAAAATTATTTTTAATAGAATTTTTTTTAATCAATCTAATAAATTTAGATGCATATTATTTTTTTTTCTTCCACAGTAGTTGAAAGGATACAGCCCAATAATAAAGCATTCCCTGTTGACCACAACTATACAGGTAAGTTGGGAAATGATTCATTTAAAATATTTTGGTACTGAAAAGCATACCCCAAATTTTGTATGTTCCTGACACTTTCGAAGACTGCTGACTTACACGGCAAAGTAAAACTTCATAAGATACAGCATACAAAAATAAACTGATCAACGTGTTTCTGAGGAAAAAAGCAGCCTTCATCTTCAGAACTGACGAGAAGTGAGATGTTACTTACAGATCGGCAACTGACGTGGAATTTTTCCGTATTTTAAATATTTTATCCGCTATTTTATTTGGAGAAGTTGGCTCATATGGCCTCCAACATCAGGTGGTTACTTTTTTTTTTTTTTAATTAATTTTTTCCTGTTTGTTCGTAATGGTTTTCCGTAGTTTTCAATGATTTCTTTTTAATTTTTATTGCTGGTTTAAACGTCTCAGATTTCTTTCGTGACTGCTTAAGCAGGTTTTCTCACTATTTTTGGTTAATTCTTTTAGTTCCGCTATCCGTTCTCTTACCGCCTTATTTTTTTTCCTTCTGTGGTTTTGTGTGTTCGTTGTTCCTGCCAGTCGTTTGGTCCGCCGCCTCCCTTCTTTTATTACTCCTCACGGCGTTGGCAACGTTTTTTCTCCTACCGCCAGTATCGTGTGCTATGTTCAGTTGTCAACCTAACGTGAGTAAATAAGGTCGCGTTTCTTGTTGGTTCTGAAGAATATGGCTGTTTTTTACCATTGAAACTGTTTAACCAGTTTATTTTTGTATATATACTGTATTTTGTTAAGTTTTACATTATCGTGTAATATGTATTTAATTAATATCAGATGAAATAAGTAAAATTTGGAGAATAATTGGTGTCGAAATACAACACTGGTGTCCTTTACCGTGAATGGATCGTGCTAAATCCACGAGAATAATATTAATGAACTATTCGCATATGAAAAGCTAATTTTTTTCAACGATACTTAAGATAACATTTATTTTATATAACTTTCTATAAATGTATCAGAAAGAAAGTGTAGTATCTCGAGAACAGTTCATGCCTGCGTTTTAAAATACACCATTCGTTTTCTTGTGATGAATTATATATAAAATGATTATTCATGTAACATGATTGAATGTCCCGATTATATTTACGAAATATATTTTTTTTGTTCCTAATAATCGTCTGAAAGTTGAGCACTTCCGAATCTTCAATCGAGGTTATAATCGACAGGATTTCAGCATTCGCGGATTATTATAATAATACCAAATAGCAATCGAAATGATGCATTCATTAATAATATAAAAAGTTCCTAGGAAAGTTTTTAATCGTTACAATAACTTTATAAGGAAATGTCCATGAGTGTACACTTTAGGTCTATCTATATTAAAATGACCATGGCCAATCGAATAAAAGCTCTTCTAGTGGAGAATTGAAGAAGTTAGCATGAAACCGACAACAAAGCGAGACAGAAGGAAAATGTGAATATAAAAAGAAATGAAGATAGTTGTCTAATTAGTAGGAATCGACACTAAAGCTGTTATAGAAGGCATTAATTTGATACAGTATGGTTACAGGCGAATTGTTGTCATATTCAGGATTGATTTAAAGATTCTCCGCTCGCCAGGGAGGTGCCAGAGGGGGATACCCCCCCCCCTACACACACACACACCAAGAGGTATACTCAGCGCTTCTGAAAAAAATATTAGATTTTTAGTAATGATATGAAATTACATATAAAATGTCATTCAAATTTTGTATAAAATATTTCTTTGAGATTTTTTTTATAAATTATTTTGTTTTAAAGATTCTTTAATTTAGTTGAATTTGTGATTATACTAATGATCAATTTATTTGCGTATTTAATTTAAAAATATTTAAAAATTATGACAATAGTTGTTATACAATAGTTGTTATACAATCACTGTTATACATTATAGAGTCAAAATCAACTGATAAATAGGTAAAAGTTAATATTAAGCATTAACTTGTATTTACTTTCAGAATGTTTTTACAAATTATTAACAATTTTATTACTTGTTAATACAGTGAAATCAATTGTTAATATTATATATTAATATTGATGTATAGTAGTTATATGTGGATATTATTAATCAGCTCTTAGCTTGCAAATATAAATACGCGATAATTTGTTAATAATTTATATGAATTGAAATATATAATAGTAACCATTATGGTTTATAAATGCTAATGGTTATTTGTATTTTTGGTGAGCTCCCCCCCCCCCCCATAAGACTGTTGAGCCCTCCTTCAAGACTGTTGAGCCCCCTTGAATTTCCCTTCAGCCTCTCTTCAATTTCGACTCTATGGCTACGACCCTGCGCTAGGGGCGCTGCAATTCCTTTCATTCAATCGAATATGGCTAGTTTATTATAAATAGATCTAAAGTGTAGAAATAAATGATTTCACCCTCTTGAAAAAAATTAGGTATCTATCGATATTTATCGAATTGTAAAAATTGCATTTAGTTCGCGCAGCGGGAGTAAATTTTCAAATCTAAATCCAAAGATTAAGTGATTAACCATAATTGCGCATGCGTGTGACGTGCAACGGGAAATGTGACGTCATTTTTTAACGAATATGTATACTGCCAAAGAGTTAAAAAGAATTCGTTTGATACGGCAACATGTACCAGTTTCTCAGTTCAATTCTAAAATGTGACTATTTTAGGATTTGGCATGCGGAAGTGGGGGAGGGTGCATTTTGTGGATTAGGTGGTTCAAAGGGACGCTCTACAACAATTAATTAAATCCTGTACTGGAGCTCAGTGATATACGTACCCGTATATATTTCGGACAAGAAATAGAAACTGCGGGTTAAAATTCCTCTTTATACAAGCAGGCAGTTGTCCACAATTAAGTGTTTGCTATTGTAAGCCTATTATTGAATCAAAATTCTGAGAGATCCCTTTTATATGTCCGCTGTAGCCCAGATGATAAGGCGACGATATGCTACCTTAAAATTTAATGGTTCGATGCCCACTGGAGGTAGTTGTTCGCTTCTCGAACGATTGCCTCTTGGCATTCTTTGTAATATGAAGACTTATAGATATAACATCTAACTATAACTCTTATGTCATTTAGATACTTTAGTTTTTGACGCTTAAATACCCTTTGATGCCTTTCTTAATCTTCTGATTTCAGGTTGCTGCGTTGACCATGGGGTTCCCGCCTCGTGTCACGAATTTTGTAGTTTGCAGTCTGTGATAATGGGAGGTCATCCCAACCCATGGCAGTGCATGGATCACCTGCCGGTCATCACGAGGTGCCTGACAGGTAAGATCCAGAAAGTGTGTAATCAATTAAAAAGAAAACAAATGCACACTTCTAAAGTAACTCTTCGAAACTCTGAATACGATCTATTGCTGAATACTCCGTCTGAAGTTAATATTTATGAAGTAATAATGAAGCATAATAATTAAGTAATGTGCACCAATAGTCAATACTTCACCTAACTTCTCTTCAAGCAAAATGTAACGTAACTTATTAAAGTAAAAAACAAGTAAAAGAAGAAAAATATTTTTTTAAATACTCCCCTCTTATTATTCCTGTGTAACTTAAATGTATAAAAAGATTGTATAAAAATGTACATAACTTACATGCAAGAAAAACAACGACATACCAAATTTGAACTACCCCTGTTTTCGAGTTATTTCTCCAAATCGAGTACATTCTCATAGCAAGCTCAGGACGGGCTGGCCCAATAAAGTTCAAAATCCAAAGAGTTAAAAATATACTTTAAAAGACAACAACATGCTGAAGTTGGACTTCCTTCTACTCGATTCTCGAGTTATTCCCAAAAAATGAATACATTCCTATGGCGGACTCAAGGGGGGCTAGCCCAATAAATTTTGAAATCCATAGAACCAAATTGTACCTCAAAAGACAAGAACATATTAAATGTGGACTTTCTAGCTGCTTCGGTTACCGTATTATTCCCCAAATATGAGTAACAGTCTTATGGCAAGCCTAAAACGGGCTAGCCCGTTTAAATTCAAAATCCAAAGAATTAAAATATAGCATAAAAGACAATGACATACTAAATGTGGAATTTCTAGCCGCTCCAATTTTTTAGTTATTCCGAAAAAACGAGTACTATGGCGGGCGTAAGACGAGCTAGCCCGATAAAATTCAAAATTCAAAGAATTGAAATATAGAACAAAAGACAAGAACATACTAAATTTGGACTATCTATCTACTTTGGTTCTCGTGTTATTCCCCAAAAATGAGTGACATTCCTATGGCAGGCCCAAAACGGGCTAGCCCGATAAAGATCAAAATCCAAAGAATTAAAATATAGTACAAAAGACAATGAAATATAAAATTTGGACTTTATAGTCGCTCCGGTTTTTGAGTTATTCCCAAAAAATCGAATACATTCCTATGGCGGGCATAAGACTGGTTAACCCGATAAAGAATTGAAATGTACCCCAAAAGACAACGACGTACCAGATTTGATGTTATTGTTATGAATGGAACCTGATTAGTGAAGGCCTCATAGATTTGAATCACACTAACGAATTAACATCAGATCAAGTCAAATAAAAAGTTGTAAAAAAAAAAATGTACACTCTTAGTTTATTCATAATCTAACATTGAAATTGAATAGTTTTGTAAAAAGTGCGCAGCTGAATTTTAGAAGCTAACTACAACTAAGAAAAATCTGATGTGCGCAACACATGACTTTCCTTATTTAATGTAATGAATTTACTACTTTTAGAGTAAAAAAAAAAAGATTATCTTTATACTAGATATTTATATTCTTTCCGAGATATTGAATTTTCATCAATGAGTCGTCATTTTCATTGATGTAGCGTCATTTTTATACATTTGGCTAGTTTTTCGTTAATTTAGCAACATTTAAAAAAGTCGCCAAGTTGGCGACATTCCACCAAATTCGTCACCAAAATCTCGCCAAGCGTTATGGGCGGAGAAATAAATTATTCTTACAGCAGATAAATGACTATTGGCGTTCAAATACAAAAGTATTAATCAAAATATCTTTTTTCATAAATGGAACGAGCTAGATCCACGAGAATGATGTCACCAAATTTATCGCATGATATTACATATAAAAAGTGAACATGTTTCTCAATAGGAAATATTTTTTTTATTTTACATAATTTTTTTACACTTTTTTGAAAAATGTGCAATAACTCGAGAACGGTTCATGTTAGTGTTCTAAAATTTATGTCAATCGTTTTCTAATGAGAAATTACATAAGAAATGTCTATTTGCGTAAATTTATTAGAAGTTTTTATTTTTTGACGATTTTTTCAAAATTTCACTCGAAAATTTAGGGGGGTTTTGAACATTCGATTGCGTATAAAAACAATAGGCTTCCAGTTTTTACGGATTGTAATTTTTGTACCACATTGCGTTCGAATCGGTCCATTAGTTCGTCAGTTATCGTCTCCACAGACTCACTGACACACACACACACACACACATACTTTCACACACACACACACACACACACACACACACACACACACACAGACATCACTTCAAAAATGTTTGATTCGTGATCAGGGATGCTTGAAACGTGCTCTCCCGTCGAAAACTCGAATTCGAATTTTCGACCCCCGTCACAATACTTTCCTTATACATTATGTATGTAAGGAAAGTAATAATTCAAATTTTATAGGAGCATGTTCGCAAAGTAACTTATAGAATATATACTACTATACATATAGAACTCATAATATACTATACATAATATATAACTCATAATATACTGTATATAATACACAACTCTTAATATACTATATATAATATATAACTCATACTATATACATAGCTCATAACATAGAATTATGAGTTTATATTTATCTACTGGAATAAATTTCCGGGCTTTATCGGGGCACCAAATAATTACCCACTACTTAGATAATACAGATACAGATAATACCACTCAATTTCCAAATCGCCTGTTTTGAACAAAATTCATTCCCATGCAACGTTTTCTCTATGTGCAATCATGCCATTTGTACAACGCAGGCATAATATCTCCTAAATAAGCTCGAGTGCTACGCCCTAATAAGCACCATTGATGTGCCATAAATAAACGCTCGTTCGTCGGTCGTCGGCTGAACGGCTTAACGAAAATACTTAAAGTCACAAAAAAGAGAAAAGTTCCGTTATCCCCGAAGTAAAATTCAAAAAATTATTGCTATATCAACGAATGATCATCCAATTTACGTCAAAATTTAGAACAATACTCATAATGATAATATATTACAACGTAATGAAATTATAAACATTAGGACGAGATCTTTCAAATTCGCAAAGTTAGATAATCCCTAAATTAAATCCACTTAGTTTGCAATCATCTGTTTTTCGTTGAAACGAAACGTTTGCGATTTAATCAAAACGCCTACTCTCCAATGTCGTCTGAGACGGCAAAGAGAGAAAATATTTCATTTGACAAAATGGTGATTTTCGACTCTAAAAGTTCGTAATTTTCAAACAAATTTAAATTTATTTTTAAAAATCTCACTAAGGTGCACATTACATGCACGTAAGGCATCTCTGCAAATAATTTCATAGTTTTCCGAGGCTTCAATTTTCCGCTACAGACGATGACGACACACAGACAGAAACACAAAAACACAAACATCTTCTTTCATTATGTAAGATATAAACTCATCCTATAACTAAATTTTATTTGTGTAACATTTTGTTTAAATATTAAAATGATTTATTTCTTTCATTATGTAAGATATAAACTCATCCTATAACTAAATTTTATTTGTGTAACATTTTGTTTAAATATCAAAATGATTTATTTCTTCCATTATGTAAGATATAAACTCATCCTATAACTAAATTTTATTTGTGTAACATTTTGTTTAAATATCAAAATGATTTATTTCTTTCATTATGTAAGATATAAACTCATCCTATAACTAAATTTTATTTGTGTAACATTTTGTTTAAATATCAAAATGATTTATTTCTTTCATTATGTAAGATATAAACTCATCCTATAACTAAATTTTATTTGTGTAACATTTTGTTTAAATATCAAAATGATTTATTTCTTTCATTATGTAAGATATAAACTGATCCTATAACTAAATTTTATTTGTGTAACATTTTGTTTAAATATCAAAATGATTTATTTCTTTCATTATGTAAGATATAAACTGATCCTATAACTAAATTTTATTTGTGTAACATTTTGTTTAAATATCAAAATGATTTATTTCTTTCATTATGTAAGATATAAACTCATCCTATAACTAAATTTTATTTGTGTAACATTTTGTTTAAATATCAAAATGATTCAATGCATGTATTTTCGCAGATGGTCGTAATCATATGCCCTGTTGTGTTAAACAAAACATCCCGGAAGTTTGCCGGTCCGTCTGTTCCGGTGATTACGGTTTAACGACAGTACGGCAACATTATTCTTGCATGGACTATACGATACCAACTTTGTCCTGTATAGCTGAAGGCATAGGTGAGTATTTACAGACAACTTTACCCCAAGCATTTTATGTTTATCTTTATATTTTATTTCTTTTAATGTCAAACATAAAATCATCTTGAAACTCTGAAAAATACAAGGTGCAAACAAAAGACTGAGAGGACTGAAATTGTTAGTTCCCATAGAAGCTCACAAAAATTGTTGGTTGGAAGGATTGAAATTATCAGTTCCCATAGAAGCTCACAAAAATTGTGGGCTAGAAGGACTAAAATTGTTAGTTCCTATAGAAGCTCACAAAAATTGTGGGCTGAAAGGACTGAAACTGTTAGTTCTTATAGAAAATCACAAAAAATGTGGGCTGGAAGGACTGAAATTGTTAGTTCCCATAGAAGCTCACAAAAACTGTGGCTTATAGCAAGTTTCTCACTGCCATTGCTGATATCGGAGTTTTCCATACTAATAAGCGCATAATAAGTGTGAAACCGGCCCATGGATGTTGGTATCTACAATGGGAGTGTCTTCCCAAAATTTGGTGTTGACTCATCTTTTAAGGAAAATTGGTATCGGTACAAAAGTTATGTCTTCCAACGTAATACCGATCGGGAATGAATACTGATATGACATCCCCTAGCGGCGAAATGAAAAATTTAATAAAACTATTTAAGAGCAAAGAGAGGCAGAAATAAATGTAATTTACAATTATTGTATAGCACCCTCGATGTTATAAAAAAGAGATAGGCATACGAATAAATTAACATACTAGGATCAACATGAATATGAATTTGGATGCTAAATTAACAAAAAATGCTCAATAATCTTTTAAACTAAATAAATAAACAGGATAATCAATAATTAAAGCTAAATTAAGCATAAAGATGTCTTACAGATTTTTATAATTACAAAAAAAATGCGGAATTTATGTAGAACCTGTTCAAAAGGACTCCCGGGGCATCACTGACTTAATTATTTTTGCCTGGATCTGCGCATATGACGACATGGCAATTAAGAACGCGCGCATTTTGTTCTCGGGTTCTCAAGAGGGACCGAATTTGCTAGCTGCAACTTACATCTTACTCCAACGACTTTACTGAATTCCCTTGGACGTGACTGAATCCTGTATGCACAGCAAAATTTAAAATTTTTGCGCAAGTTGTGATGCCTGGATATTTTCACTTCGAAATTAACAAACTAATTTAAACTATAATAGTACATATGGTTTTGTAACTCCTCTCAATGTTTACTCTAAACCGTGACATCACGAATGATGAATCTTAATTCCCATTTTGTCAAGCTGACAACTTGGTTGTCGGGCTGAGCGCCCAACCTTAAAGAACCTTGCTTTTTCTACAACTACAACTAATTGTTTCTTGCAGAGCTGCTTCCTGGTCCTCCTCAAGAAGTGGGCGTAGAGGCCATCTCGGATACTGAACTCAAAATAAAATGGATTCCACCCCTTCAAGATATACCCGTGGAAAAGTACCACATCAACATCACCCTGGTGAAAGAGCTGAGCGATCTTCAAGAGCTCGAATCCGGAATGGTAAGATTCGTCATTGAAGTCATCTAACAAATTCGTTGCGGCATTTTATTTGAAATACCTTAAATGTGAGGTTCCACACACTGTAAAACATTTTGCAACCTTTACTTACTTTTTTCAGCTACTTTGTTGATCATTTCCTCAAACTATCAGAAAAGCCGCAATTGCATGCGTTCATGAAAATTCTACCTTCATTTCTGAAATATTCAGCTAATTATATCTATCGAAGCGTTATAATATATATATTATCATAACTATCAAGAACCTTACTCCCTATTACAGACTGCTGATCTCCCTGAAACTTTCAGTAACATGCTTACAAATGATTTACAGTGCACATGCATTTATACTCCGTATATCATTTATGTGAAATTGTTACATAGCATCAAAGTGTAAACAAAATGTATAATTTTATAACAACAAGTTTTTTTTTTATTAACAAATTCTTTAAATTTTTCTCGGAATTTTCCCCTGAAACGAGAATTATCCTGTCTCTCCATAGAAAATCTATGTAATAACTGTCCAACTGAGGTTTTCAAAGTGTGCTCTGCGGAACACTTAGGGTTCCGAAACCACATTCCTGTGGTTCTGCGATGTTATAGTTTCGTGTAAATATTCCTAGAAATAAAAAGACGCGTAAAATTCGAATGTATAATTTGGACCACAATAGACTTTTTATTATTTTGGGGTTACGCCATCAAATTTGTGGGGGAGGAGGCGCTTTTCCCCGATGGTGGGGGATAGGTTCGAACTCAGAACTTTGAGTATGCTGATCCCGTACTATATCGTTAGGTCCAAAAGAACTTTTCGGGTCGAAAGGAATAATCGGGGATGTCTTTCGTATCAGAGAGTGACGCAAGAGCTGACCCCCACCACAAATTCAATTCCAATAGGGTTCGCAGACAAAACAGTTTGAAAAACACTGGTAGAACATGTTTGTGTATTTACAGACCCCCTCCCACCTTCTCCACTGGGTTAACGAGTAAAATAACACATAATAACTGAATTACAATGAGAATAAATAAATGACACTTTGCAATGTTGTTATTACAGTGGAACTCCGGTTATGCATTTCTTTGTGAAACCCATTCAAAAACGTTACATGAAAGAAAACACAGTATACAGGAAACTGTATTTTAATTAGTCTTTAAAAATCAAGGGGGGGGGGGGAATAAAATATAAATATACTACTATTATGCTTTACTCGTTCACTTGTTCAAAGTTCAATTTATGAATCACATAGAAAAATTCCAAACGTATCAAAAGTGCCAAAACCCTTATAATTTAGCTATTCTCTTTATAAAATTTGTTTTTAACTTTCTAAATGACTCTCCAGCAAGGCCATTTTAAGAGCTCCGCAACACCCGAAGTTGCGACGGCCCCCCAAACCTGAAAACTGACCCCGCCATGCATAAATATTAGTAAAAGCAGGTTGAATTTCCCGCTGAGCTAAATGTGTGTGTAGGGGGGGGGGGCACAAATTGAAGACTAGAGAGGCCCCGAAATTCCTTAAACCGCCCCTGCTCTTCAGAGTCCTCAGACAATAAACTTATTTGCGGAAACGAAGCGTTTCATGGGGGAAAAGGGAAAAGAAATTCCATGGTGAAGGGGAAAAGGGAATCTTTAGTCAAGGTACTTTAAACATAGTAGTACAAAATCTTTAGTAGTACAAAAATTCCTTCAGCTTAGACACGTCTACCCGGGCCTATAGATCATAGAATTGCGCGCATTCTCTTTTGGTTCCATTCCCAATACAATATCACCTGACCTGGTAGACATTTTGAGAGATGTCTCTTTTGAAAAATGCATCGTCCCTTGTGTGTCTCTTGCCCAGTCAGAGCAAAAATATGTCTATCTTTTCTTCGTCTATTTACAAAGAAAACATTTTATGCATTTATTTCGAATAATATATAATTAAAATACAAGTTTCTCGGCCGTAAATTATTGAAATAAACATTGTCTACCTCGCCTCCCCTGCAACACACAAAGTTAAATGGCGGTATGCATTATTTCTAGACCTCACCAATCATTCCACCACTTCATAGAAATCACACATACAGACGAACAACGTAGGACCCATTTAATACCTATAAGAAATAATAATTTCGTCTTAGTAGCTCAATGGTTAGAGAGTTGTTTGGCCAGTTATAAGATCCGTAGTTCAAATGCCGGTAAGAACTTTAGTTCTTTACAAACTTTCCGAAAATGTTCGGAATGTGTTAAAGGAACGTACTTTCTAAGTGAACTCTGCATAGTATGAGGGAGTAATTAATGTTCAGGTTTTGATAGACTGCGTTTATTAGCACTGTTCCTGTATATTTTGCATCAAGTGTATCGGATTTTTGAACCTTAAGAATACTTTCTCTTTATATTATTACTAGCCATTTCACGCGCTCAAATGCCAGTACTCATTAGAAATGTGACACCACTAGCTAGTAAATGCTTTGATTTTTTTATAATTATTCCTCTGCATTGTCGCCCCTTATTCGAATTTTCTAAAGAGATTTTTCTTTGACCTGGAAGCTAAGACGGATCGAATGACAACAAAACCAAGATTCTAGTTATAGTGGAATTGGTTGATCATGTTGATACATCATCCACTCACTCATTTGCTCAGTTCAGTGTATATTATATATAAACGTATAGTAAGGAAACCTAAAAAAAATCTGATGTGGGTAACACATGACTTTCCCTACAGAATCGAATTCATTTTCTCTCTATTTCATTAATTATTCAATAAATTAAGTTGTTTGATTAAATTAGTAATTCATTAAATTAAATTGTACTTTTAATTCAATTCTCGTATTCATTTAATAATTGGACGTATTTTCAAACGCGGAGTAGCAAAAATGCAAAAACTAAAATATCTCGAGAACGGTTAGACCTTGAGTGATAGGATTAGTCTTATACTTTTCATTGTCAAACATTATATATATATATATATATATATATATATATATATATATATATATATATATATACATATATATATATATATATATATATATATATATATATATATATATACATATATATACATATATATATATAAATATATATATAAATATATATACATTTATATATAAATATATATACATATATATATATACATATATATACATATATATATACATATATATATATATATACATATATATACATATATATATATATACATACATATATATATATATATATATCTGTTTGGTTGGTCTTGTTCTTCCGTATCCGGTTGCCTTCGTATTAGCACGCATTGGGGACCAACCTTTGCTTTGCATTGGTACCGTGAGCGTTTGCCTAGGCTGGAAAAGCAGCTTTAAACGGGAGGGGGAGTCGCAATCCTCCCCAACCATTAAATGCAAAGCATTTGGTTATCCCAAGTTCCTTTAAATCTTCTTTTTCTTGGATTACATTCTGCTTCGGAGTATAGAGCGGCTTGGCGCCTTTTCCTGAGTAGTGCCTTTGATTTTTGTGGATATGCATAGGAATTCTTTTTGAATTTGTTTACTGGATTTTATATGATATATATATATATATATATATATATATATATATATATATATATATATATATATAATTTTTGATTAATTTTATATTCTGTCTCCGGCTCAGACTCACAGGACGGGTCTGGGAAGGTCGCTGTGAACGTTTGTTCTGCCTCCTAGGTTGTATTTAGTCATGTTCATTCCGGTGCTTCTCGATATGTTTCATACTGTTGCAGTTGATCGCACTTACACGTGGTGAAAGAAGAAGGGTTCCTGCCTCATGGTTAATAATAAATTTCCAAATTTTTCTTATCTTCAATTTTTCATCTTTTGGTGCCTGTAGTCTGAGTTTGGGTCTTTATAGTAATGTACTATTGCCCAATCTGAAACAGGCATTTGTTTGGGTTAATTAGAATTAAATACTCAGACCTGAAGATGAATTTAATTCTGGTTAATCTTCGAATTTGGGCCCGCGCTGTTCTTTTCTATTATCGGCATTATGGCCGTGGTTTTTCTTCTATGGTGATGTAAATATTTCACGATTACTTGAATTGATTATTTTTATTACTACATTTTTTTAATATATACGGGTATATATATATATAAGTATATAACAAGCATTTAATTGATACATTTAAGCATGTGTAATCTTTTATTTTAGATTTTGATGATTTTTGAGGTTCATTTCATAAAAAAGGCAGGTTCTGTTTTTCCAAGTTGTACCAAAATTTAATCAGCACCAGGGTAACCTACGAGTGTATTGCAAAATGGGATTTTTTAGCTAGAGTGGATACATACGATTTTAACGGGACATTTCTAAAAAAAAAGGTAGGTTCTTTTATGCCGAATAGTAACGAAATCCAATCAGCACTGGGGTCACCTACAAGTGACCTTACCTAAAAATTTTATGAAATTTGGTCGAGAGATTAGTGTTTGAGTTAGAGTGAATATATACATTGCACATACAGACACACGTACATACAGACGTCACGCTAAAAATAATTTTCGGATTCTAGAGGTTCCAAAAGGTGTGGATCCGTCGAAAATTCAAGTTGCAATTTCCGACACGATTCCAATACTTTCCCTAAACATTACCGTGTATTGCAGGAAAAGTAAAAACTGTGAAAAAAACCTTCATACAAATTTTACCTTAAAGGGGAAATGTGCAGTGTCGTTTACTTACGCCGAGAAAAAGGGGGGGAAAGGTGCTGAATATTTTCTACCCTGTTTAATGTGATGCATTGAATTAATTTGCATGGGTAATTTGGATCAGTTAATAAAACTTAGGATAATTTGAATAATTAAATTTAGCTTCCTGTCCGCTTTCTCGAGAAAGAACAAGTCTATAGAAAACTTAATTACCAAGAGGGACGAATGCAAATTGCATCTTGAAAGGTAGATTTGAGATATTAATCAATATGTTCATTACTTCAGAAAAGTCAGCTGCATACTTAAAAGATGTGGAATAGAGATGATGAATGGAAGTTCTTCCAGCACTTTATTATTTAACTAGAGAATGTACCCGCCGTTGCCCGGGATTTAAGATGCAGACCTCTGATTAAATTTACACCGAAACATACAGTGAATGTGCGAATGCTGATACAATGCATTTAAATTGTTCGAAACGGGGCGTTACAGCTCATTGGTTAGCGTGCGGAGATTGCAATCGGACTACCCGCCTTCGATTCCCGCCTCTGCGTTCACGCGGAGTACGATCACGTTAAACATGTGGGTCCGTAAATCCTTCCGAGAGGTTGGTGTTAAGGAAAGAAGGGTACAGTCCCTGTGGATGCCTCCCCCACTCGGTTCCGGTCTAAATTGGGTGGCATTTCCCGGTCGTCCAAGCAGATACCTTACACCTTGGGGTAGGTCGGACGATCTGGGTCGAATAAGAAGAAATTGTTCAATACAAAATGTAATTTTAAAGCGCTTTCGAAAAATGTCATTCATTACTTACTCTATAAATGCGTCACTGCTTCCTGTAGCAACGGATGCAGGTTGTGACGTCATTTGCAACGTCCAGCGCATAGCAACCGAAGAATGGAACGAATCACCACCGAATTTGAAAACCTTGATTTTTATACCTCTTTTTAATCAAACCGTCCGGCTCAACCGAGAGTTTAGAGCGACTAATGGACGGCCGGCAAAAATATTTCCTTAATTTCAATAATTTACATATTTAAAGCCGTAACAGGATCTACAACATCAAATAGTACATCAAAAGAACATCACATAGTACCAATAAGACAATCATACAATATAAAATACTAAAATGTAGAATTTAGTCACTATGACCAAACAAAAATTAACAGCAGAATATTAAAAAAAAATGAGTTTAAACTAGAGTACTAAAAGGCATATAATTTAGTATGTTTTTAATTTAAAATTCACAAAGAATTCAAAAATAAAGTAATTGAAATAAAAACTATTAAAATGAGAAGATGCACACCCATCTTTTTGCCAAACTTTACAATTATGATAATCTCTCAATTTTGAATGCTGCGAAATCAAAATCAGATAGCCTAAGTAATACACATGTTGATGCATAAATAATGTAAGATAAATAAATAGAGAACCTGGACACGAGTTCTGGAAGGGTCATCCATGTTCAGACTTTTCACGCTGAAAAAAGAAACCTAGTTAATTTCCGAAACATACTTATGCTTATATATCTTGATTTGTGCTGTATTCTTCGTTATAAACCAGTTCAGTATTAATATTACACAAAACCATATGCTTTACTTACTATAGATGTAGCTTAGATGATGACTAATATACATCAAATTCCGGAGGAGAAGGGGTTCACTAAGGGTTTTCATTTCCGGCTCTTTTCCCACTTCCGGCACGAAACATTTCCCAGAAATCAATTTCTTTGGTCTAGCTTAGGATTCTATTTTTTAAGATTGGCTATATATAGAGCTTAGATTGTGACTAATATGGATTCAGCATCGAATTCCAGAAAGGGTTTCACTAAGGATTTCCATTTATGGTTCTGTGAATATTCCTTCCGATTATTTCGAAATATTGGATGACCATACAAAATAAATACGCAAAAGAGAATAAAAATGCTTGAATGTAGTAGTGTAGAATGATGTAGAGTCAAAAATTAAGTGTACATATTATATGCCACCATATAAAAGTCCCTTTATAAATTGCCATGTACATTCCCTACTACATGGTAATGTATAGAAAAAGTATTAGAATCATGTTGAAAATCGCAACTCGAGTTCTCGATAAATCTGCACCTCTCGAACACTTCAAAACCTGCAACAACTATTTTTAGAGTGGCGTGTGTGTGCGTGCGCGATGTATGTACCCACTCTTGCTCAAAAACTAGTTGACCAAATTTCACAAAATTTGGTAGATAAATCACCTATGGATAAATCTGGTGCTGATTAAATTTTAGTACGATTCGGCGAAAAAAAAAAAAGAACCTGCCTTTTTTGGCGAAACTGTCCGCAAAAATCGTCAGCATCTAAAATAAAAGACTACATATGCTCAAATGTGTCTATATTAAATGCTTATTTTTTTGTGTAAATTTTAGCGACAAAAAGAATAAGACTAACCCCATAAATCTAGACCTAACCGTTGTCGAGACATTTTAAATTTTTAACATTTTTATAACGTCGACTTTGAAAATTTGCCCAATCGAAAAATATAAACGAAATTTCAATTAAAACTGCAAATCCAGTGTCATTTCAAATAATAATACGGGTTATTTTGTGCAATTAAATTCTATTTAAATGAATTATGAAAGAAAAAAGGAGAAAAGAATTTGTGTCATGTGCTGTCCACGTCAGAATTTTTTTTTTGTATTTATCCAATCTATAAAATAATTAACATAAACTATTTATAACTTCACATATTAATTGGAATGTACAAACTAAAGTAAACTATCCATAAGTGCGCAACGAAGAGTAAGTACAAAGTATTCCTTCTTTGAATTTCTTCCATTTCTTTTTCAGGTGGATCAGAAGAAAATGAACAAAATGCCAGATCCGAAGAAGAGCGGAGGCAGCGCATCCGTCAAGTCCTTCATGACGGTCATAGTAAGATTCCTGCATTCTAAAAAGCATAAAGAAAAAGAATTGCATGTACTAAGAAGGAATAATAGTGTGCTTGTGCGTGTTTATATTCTTAAAGTTAATTTAAACTAATTTTTAGGCTAGCTAAAGTTAAATAAAACACCGAATCTAACTTAAACTCTTATCTTACCAGGATAATACTCTTGAACGATTCTAATATATTATTCTTTCTACTGATCTAATTTTACTCGAGCGACCAAGACAATAATAATAATAATAATAATAATAATAATAATTAGAATAATAATAATAATAATTTACCTCTTAGAGGCGGAAAAAAGTGTATTCGAAAAATCTTCTCAGACCCTCCAGAAACTCTCTGGTAACATAGGAAGCTAAATTTTTGCACACGTATATAATATAAACCATCGGACAGAACCTAATATAGTCGGATATTAGATTTTTCCCCCTGGGAGTAGAAATTATGGTGGGTTTTCGAAACGAGAAGGCTGAATCTGGTTCACACTTAATGTATCGACACGTTATAGTATCAACCGCTGGATTGTACCTAATGATCTTCGATTTCTTCCCCGGGATGGACAAATTTGGGAAGGGGGGGGGGGGGGGTAAAGTATCTCAAAACCAGAGTGCTAGAATTCGACCACAAGGCAGGTGTGGCTCAACTCGACTTTCTCATACCAGAATCCATTTGTAAGTAGATTTTTTTTTTCTAATTTTACAAGAAAAAATTTGAAAAATCGGTTTCGTGGATCCAAATGATATTAACTATAGCGTGTTACACTTCACTCTAAAGGACTTTAAAAAATCTTTTGATTCATACCATTTTTGACAATGTGCCCCAAGTGTGTTTTGGGGGGGGGGGTAACTTTCCCCCAAGGTTACTAATCACGTCACGAACAAAAAAAAATTGTATCACGACTATTTTCACAACAATGATTGAAACTATTAAGTCTCATAATCATTGAGCCATAAATAAACCCTCTTATTCATGGTTATGTCAAATTTTGTCCTATGCTGCCATTGAAAAAAAATATATAAAATTTCGAATAAAAAGTTTTCGCTCGGATTTAAAAAAAAAAGTTATCTAGTTCTAGATTTTCTGGTAACAAAGCCGGATATAAAGTTTTGTAGAAATCAGTTGATATTTGTGGCTGCTATCGTGCATACAAGAAATCGACCACAGACATCAGACAGACAGTCAGGCGGACATTACTCCAAAAATAGTCTAAACGTGCTCAGGAGGTCCTAAAACATATATTAGTATCAAAATCTCGAAATCGAAAATTTTGGTTAAAACAATACTTTCTCAATACTACAAAAAGTAAAAAAGATTTAACTTTAAGTTTTAAAGTGTTAGCTTCCTTGTCTTTGACAGACTTAAATACTAGTAATAATAATAATAATAGTAATGTTGTTGATGATGATGATGATAATGATGAGAAAAGGGTACACCACTGCGACCAAATAGCTACTCTGATTTCACAACCATAACCCTTAAACAAACCAATAGTCTGAATCATGCGTCTAGTTTAATGCAATCAGCATTAGTGGACCAACTTCGTTCTTTCAAAGCTGATCAGCGCCGAATAGCCTTAACTCCACTAACAGCAAAATATTTTAATTTTGCAAAACGTCAGTGGAGACCTGTGCATTGTTTCCAAACTACACGAAGCTGTAAGAATAAATTCATATTAACAAAACCCGCAAATAGAACGCGTTGCAAAGTGTGAATTAAAAGTGAACCATTGGAAGATGAAGTCAATAGCAGCTATTAGGTGCTGATGAGCTGTAAGACGAATGAAACCAATCCAGGATTGCCGGTTGCTACCCTGGGAGCTTCGTTTCAACTGTAGAACGTCTTCTACCCATATGTTTTGTTTGTAAATATGACTAGAAATAGAACTTATTTGCTCACGAACATCAGAAAAGCTTCTTGCCCAGCCTACAGACATGATGTGTAAAGAAATGTTATGGCGCCTTTATCTAAATTTACAAGTATTTTATTTTTTTTTTCTATCACGTTAAGCAGTTTTGGATGCCATTATATCTCCCTGATAGATAAATAAAGTTAATTTGCAATTTTTAAGAGGTATTTTCATTTATATACAAAATTAAAAAAAAACAAAAAAACACTGGCCATATACTTGCGTTATGTGGTAAGACGGAAATCATCAATAAATCATCAATAAATGATGCGCGAAATAGCCATTACAATTAACTGTAATGTGGCTCAACTCGACTTTCTCATACTAGAATTCATTTTTCTGAAATTCTACACGAAAAAATATGAAGAAAAATCGGTATTGTGGGTCCAAATGATTACAACTTTAGTGTTTAACCATTCACTTTAAAGGGCTTGAAAAATCTTGGGATTGATACCATACTTGCCAATGTACACACCTGGGGGTTAACATGCTCCCTCCCTCCCAAGGGGACTAATGACGTCAGGAACAAAGAAATTTATATCTGGGCTATTTTTCACAACAATAATTGAAACTATTAAGTCTTGTGATCATTGAAATAAACCCTTTTATGCATGATTATGTCAAATGTTGTTCTATGCTACCATGTTCAAAAATAAAAAATTTCGAAGATTTTGCTCAAATTAAAAAAAAAATCTATCTAGTTCTAGATGTTTTGATAACAATGCTGGATATAAAGTTTCGAGTACATCCATTAATATTTGTGGTCTCTATCATGTATTCAACAAATCGACCACAAACATACAGGGGAACATCACACCAAAAATATTCCTAACGTGTTCAGGAAGTATTAAAACATATTTTGGCATCAAAACCTCGAAAATCGAAATTCTTTTAAAACAATACTTTTCCAATACTACGTATATGAGAAAGTAAAAATCGGCAGTCATTTTTAAAACAGTTCAAAATATTAAATATCGAAATTAGAACCGCCTTTTTCGAATTAGCTCAAAACATTAAAATATCAAAATGAGAACCATTTTTTCAAAAAAATTTTCGAAATGTTAAAGTATCAAAATTAGAACCGCTTTTCAAAATAGTTCAAAATATTAAAATATTGAAATGATAACTAGAGGGATAGAGGACCAGATTGAAATTATAACCGAAATCTATTTAATATTCCATCTAATATTTCTATCTTATATTTTATTAAATTTTAGATAGAAATTCTATCTAATATTTTATTATACGTTCTATCTAATATTTTATTAAATAAAACTAATAAGATTTTTTATTAAATAAAACTTTGGGTATTTTTTTCAGGTTGAAGGTAATAAGACGAGCTACGTTGCTAGTGGTCTTCAGCCAATCACCATGTATGAAGTACAAATAACATCACAAAATTCCCATGGCACCAGCATGCCCACAAACGCGATGCGAGCGCTAACACTGTCCAGTTCGGACAAAAGTACTACACCAGATGCAAACGCCACGGAGGTTTATTTTGCCCATTTACCAAACATTACGAAATGTTGCCAAGAAAAAGGAGTTCCAGAAGGCAGATGCATGAAAAGTCTATGTGATCCATCAGATGATGAAGACACTAAGTAAGCATTAAATTCGTCACATTTTATTTTCCCTAGAATACATGGTACGGTATCGTAAAAGTATACTGGAATGGTGTCGAAAATCTCAGCTCTTGTTTTCGACAGATTTACACATTTCGAGCATTCTAGAATTTGAAAAACATGTTTTTAACATGACGTCTGTGTGTATGTGTATGTGTATGTCTGTACGCATGTCTGTGTGTCTGTCTGTGAGATGCAGGTATCCACTCTAACTGACAAACCAATTGACAAAATTTCCCAAAATTTAGTAGATAAGTCATTTGTGGGTTACCTTAGTGCTGATTTAATTTTAGTACCATTCCAAAAACAGAATCTGCACACACCCCTTTTCTTTTTTGCGAAATGGCTCGTTAAAATTGTCAAATCCAAAATCAAAGACTACGTATGCATCAAATGTATCAATTAAATGTTTATTTTATGTTCAATTTTTGACAAGGATAAGACCAACCCTATAACTCTAGGACCAACCGTTATCGAGATATTTCGAAAATACGTCCAGTCGCCAAATGAAAACGAAAAGTGAATTAAAACTTCAAATGCGGTGTCATTTCGAATAAGTATCCGTGCTATTTTGAGCAATTAACTCAATCTAATGAATTATAAAATCAAGAAAGATCAAAAAAAATTTGAGTCTGTAGGGAAAGTCATGTATTGCCCACATCGGATTATTTACTTTATCATTGTATATAAACTTTATAACTATAAAGTATTGTTTTTCCAAAAATTTTTGTATTCGAGACTTTGACGGATAACAAAAGGACTCCACAGATGGGGTTGTACAACTTTGCTTTGAAAACACCACCATCTAATTTTTAAAAAAATATGATGTGGGCGACACTTGAGTTTCTCAAAATCTAAAAGTCATTTTCTCTTTATTTCTTTAATAATTCATTAAATTGAGTTTAATGGCATAAAATAACACACATAATTATTACTTTCCTTATATACATAATGTATAAGGAAAGTATTGTGACGGGGTCGAAAATTCGAATTCGAGTTTTCGACGGGAGAGCACGTTTCAAGCATCCCTGATCACGAATCAAACATTCTTGAAGTGATGTCTCTGTGTGTGTATGTGTGTGTGTGTGTGTGTGTGTGTGTGTGTGTGTGTGTGTGTGTGTGTGTGTGTCAGTGAGTCTGTGGAGACGATAACTGACGAACGAATGGACCGATTCGAACCAAATTTGGTACAAAAATCACAATCCGTAAACACTGGAAGCCTATTGTTTTTATTCGTAATCGAACGTTTAGAACCCCCCTAAATTTTCGAATGAAATTTTGAAAAAATCGTCAAAAAATCAAAACCTTTAATAAAGTTACGCAAATAGACATTTCTTATGTAATTTCTCATTAGAAAACGATTGGCATAAATTTTAGAACGCTAACATGAACCGTTCTTGAGATATTGTGCATTTTTCAAAAAAATTATGAAAAAGTCACATAAAAAAAAAAAATTCCTATTGAGAAACATGTTCACTTTTCATATGTAATACCATGCGATAAATTGAGTGACATCATTCTCGTGGATCTAGCTCGTTCCATTCATGAAAAAATATACTTTGAATAATACTTTTGTATTTGAACGCCAATAGTCATTTATCTGCTGTAAGAATAACTTTTTTCTTAGTGCATAACGCTTGGCGAGATTTTGGCGACGAATTTGGCGGAATTTCGCCAATTTGGCGACTTTTTTGAAATGTTGCCAAATTAATGAAAATCTCGCCAAATGGATAAAAATGATACTAAATCAATGAAAATGACGACTAATTGTCGAAAATTCGATATCTTGGAAAGAATATTAGTATCTACTATAAGAAAAACCTATTTTTTTACTGTAAAAGTAGTAAATTCATTACATTATATAAGGAAAGTCATGTGTTGCCCACATCAGATTTTTTTACTGTTAAAGTAGTAAATTCATTGCATTATGTAAGGAAAGTCATGTGCTGTCCACATCAGATTTTTTTAAATGGCAATGAATTTGCGCTTTTAATTAAATTTTCGTTTTCATTTGGCGACTGGACATACATTTTCAAAAACAATGTATCAAAAATACGAAAAAACTAAAATATCTCGAGAACAGTTGGTCCTAGAGTTATGGGGTTAGTCTTATTTTTTTTGTCTTCAAAAATTACTTCTGAAACAAGTATTTAATTGTTGCATTTGAGCACATATAGCCTTTTATTTTAGATTTTGGCAATTTTTTCTGACCATTTTGCAAAAAAAAAAGACAGGTTATTTTCTTCCGAATCGTACCAAAATCTAATAGCACTAAAATATTCCACAGATGATTTATCTACTAAATTTTGTGAAATTTGGTCAATTAGTTTTTCAGCTAGAGTGAGCATATACTTTTTGGCGGACCCGCAAAAATCGTGAAAATGTAAAATAAACGACTAAAATTGCAAAAACATATTAATTAAGTACTTGTTCTCCGTGTAATTTTTGACAGCACAACGAATAAAACTGACCCCATGACTCTAGGATGAACTAACTGTTCTCGAGATATTTTAAGTTTTTGGAATTCTGAAGAGCTGAAGACTTCAAAGTGCAAAAATGAAAGGAACATGCATTAAAACTGCAAATTGGATATAATATCAGAAAAGTAGTCATGTTATTTTCTGCAATTAAACTATATTTAATTCATTATGAAATAAAAAGTAAGAAAATGAAATTGGATTTGTAGAGAATGTCATGTGCAACCCTTATCAGATATTTATTAAAGGGTGTCATATGATCAAAATTTTTATATGCCTTAATTAAAAGTAATTCTTAAATTGTATCCATTGGTCTGCGGTCATGTTAAAATTCAGTCTAATAATGCCTTATACAATCTAAACACTTTTGATTTAACAGCTATTTAAAATCTTACAAAAGGAAAATTATGGAAATTAATAAAGATTTCTTGATTAATTGGCTCTTATAAAAGCAGTTTTAGAATATACTGATTAAAGTACAGAAAATTACTTTTCTTATAGGTTGTCTGATGTTCTCATGTGTGCTCCCTTTGTAAATGTCACGTTCGAATGTATGGCTGGAGGAGTAGACCACAGTCAGTGCTGCCAACAAAGAGGTCTGCCGGAAGTTTGTCTAGATTTCTGTCGAGGCACCATCACGCATCTTGATTACCGCCATTTTGTTTGCCTTGATCATATAGACATATACGGCAACTGCCTGCTGGAATATTACAAGGTTCTACCAGGTCCTCCAGAGACGTTCTTGGTGTCCATGGTGCAATCTAATTGGGCCGTATTAAAATGGAGTCCACCAAGGTAAGATATGGCGATATAGGTTTTATTTGCTATTGCATTACGCTTATCATTTGTTCAATGAAATAAGCATGAAATGCTTCTTTTTTTTTACAGTTTCTTACCAGAGACAGTACTTAGCTACACCTTGTATTGGAAAGAAGTAGCAATGGATGAAATAATCGAATATAACATCGTAAATGATGTGAAATCACCTCATCTGCTTGATAACTTACAGCCAAAAACAAGGTAAATACTTATTTACACAATAATCAAAGTAAAATATGCATAATCTACTATAAAAGAAACTGTTTCATAGATCGCTCAACTTGGGGGGCATTTAGCCAGAAAAAATGATCCAAAGCCAGGCCCCACTACTCTTTGGAAAGGATGAAGATGTCTTTTTAATTTAGCAAAAGGAGAGACTTGCTACTGAACTTCATATTTGTGGGAAATAGTAAGCTAGCGGATATTGCGATAATAAGCACTTTCACTTTTTCCTCACTGGTAACACTCACTTCTTCCTCACTGGTAACACACGAACAAGTGATAAAAAGTGGAGATATGTGGGCTAGCAGGCCAGCAAAATTCTTCAAAAGATATCGGATGAAGAAATTAAGCATGTTGTACAATCGGCACAAAACTATATCGAGCTAATGAAAGAATATAAAAATTACAGTTCACATTAAGTTAAATGTAATTGAGTTGTTTCGAATTTTCTCTTAAATGTGATGACACTAAAAATGTACATCAAACCAAGAGATTTTTTGCATCTTTAAATACGGGAAACTTTTTATAAATTAACAACCTTGGGAGGAATCTTCATTTAGCTCGTCATCCTTTAATATAAACCCATAATTCTGCATGGGTGTACGGGGCAGGAGCGTATTTAAGGTGGGATCACAGGTTCAAACTCTCCCGAACTGAAACATTTCTTCGAAATCTTCATAGGATACCATTGTAAATATATCTTTTTAGATAAATTTAGGGGAATATTTCACCAAATTGTCTCCAAGGTTAACGCTCTTCCCCCCCCCTCTAAAATATCTGATCAAAATAAGCCACTGATACAAGATAAGATAAGTACTCATATTTCTAACACGTGTAAGAGTACTCATCATATCCTGTAAGTATATCCTATTGAGATGTACTCATTTCTCAACAACACACGAATACTTATATTTAAGAATACTCATTAAAATGTTAATTTTCGCATGAAATGCTCACTTTACCATATTTACACTCACATATACAAATAATAGAGATCCCTCCTAGTATCACCTTTACCTTTGATAATCGCGAACACACAGTGGAACATATATATTCCAGGAGAATAGAACAAGCTATGGGTATTGCTGCCTGTACATACTTGATAGCTGTCCATAACTGTGGCCTACTCACTGGTGAAGGATTAATAGATCAAAGAAATTTCTCAACTTAATATCTCACAGATGCTTCATAAGATTCATATATGGAGAACACGGATCAAGCCGTTACGGACTTATTCAAGGATGTTAAGATTCAAAGATACAGAAGAGTGTTCCGTAGATACAGAAGAGTATCCGTAGTTATCTCTTCTGCATATATGTTTAGGTCAGTCCATTGCCTCTTGGATAATTGATCAACCCACTGTGAGGGGACAGTCATGTACGATACTCTAATTAAAGCTGTCTGAAGACGGCCAGTTAATTCCATTTTCACATTCCGGAACCAATATCTCGTGGACGTTTCTCTGGTTTAGGAATCTCTCGTAGTCTCATAATAGCAGAAACTCGGATTTGTCAGACCACGCTTCGTTTTTAATTGTATGCTGCTAAATAAAAAATTTCCTGAGCGCAGGCTATGCTCCAAGCCTGATAATATCATGCTAACTAAGAATAGGACTTGGATGGGCACAGTGCTGCAGTGACTCGCTTTGGCACCTGGTCCGAAGTAATTTTGACTGCGCCTCTTCTCTTATATGCCGTATCGATGGAGGCACCGCAGAACCTCCATACTGATACGGCGCCAGGTCCAAAGAAATTTGACTGTGCCTCTTTTCTCATATACCGTTTTGATGGCAGAGCCGCAGCGCCTCCATACTGATACGGTACCTGGTGCGGTGCATCGCTCGCACTACTCTTATTACGGCATTGGATGGGCATCTGAAGTGTAAAGAACATTCGCTTTAGTGAATACTATACAGAGTAATTTTAGCACTAGCGTTCAATGTTCCAATGCTAAATTGCATAGTAACTTTAAAATTGCCCCTCTGACGACTTTGATGATGCGGATACGTAGCACAAGTCACGATAATCCACTGGATGTTAGCAACTGCTCTTCTAAGGAGACATGTGGCAGGAGAAACGGATAATCTTAGCATCTTCTAAAATGGAGTAATCCATTCAGTTTGAATCCATTCCGGATCCTTTGAATGTCATTTAAATTCCGCGTTGAATGCTACACTAAACAGAAGTCATTACTGTAACTTACTTGCAGCGTCCACTTCGACGATAAGAGCTTGCAATTTCGTCCCAGTAGCTCAACGGTAGAGCGCCGGCCGGCCAGTTCGGAGATCTAGAGTTCGATTCCCCGTTAGAGCAGCACGGTTCTTTACAATGGCGTCCGAACAAATCAACCCTGTAGGTTAGTGCAAAGATGTCGGAGGTCTAAAAGTAACCCTAGTACGACTAGCACGAATTCTGTGGACTCTGGAAGATTGAAGCGCCGATTTCAAATTTGGATAACGACCACGCAGGATACTAAGCAGGGTAAAAATAGTAGTAGCAGGAGGCTAACCTGAGGTAAAAATAACAGGAGGTGGTCAGTCAGATTGTCAGTTGCCCACCAATCTGACATTAGAGGTTGGAGAATGCAGAGTCTAGTTCGACGATAAGAGATTGCAATTTCGTCCCAATAGCTCAACGGTAGAGCTTCGGATGGTCAGTTCGGAGATCCAGGGTTCGATTCGCGGTTGGAGCAAAAAGGTTCTTTACAACCTATTCGAGGAGTTCATTCAGAAGCAATTTTAGGGGCTTAATAGTAATACATTTTTTAATTAATATGTTATATAAGAAAAGTCATGTGTTGCCCACATCAGATTTTTTTTGGTTGTTTTTGATTTTAAAGTTTAATTAAAGTGGACGTGTATCCATTTTATTTATTAAAAGTATAAAATAAAATAAAAGTAAAAACTATTTATTTAAAAACATGTTTGTTTATTTCTAGTAGAATTTGCATCTCAAAACTGCAATCAGATAAGCAGGATCTTTTGGGAAATAACACATCTGAATATATCCATATAAAAAATCAACTTCATGAGGCAATGGCCTTCCTAACCCTGCAGCCATTCATCGTACATCGTTGCGCAGAACACTAAATTTCGTACAAATGAAGAAAGGGCGATCACATGATATGTAGATTGGCACCTTGTTTGTTTACGGAAGTAACGTTAAAAGTAGCGTCAAAACTCGATACAAACTAGCGATTTATTGTATCACGCTACTTGCTACATTACTTATAAGTTAGCGCGTTACACTACAAACTACGAGAAAAAGTAGTGACTACTGTAGTTTCGCTACTTGTAGCGCGCTACTTCCGACCACTGATTTAGGCTTTATTTTAACCTGTGGAAAATTACTCGTGGTTTTAATATTGGCATAGCTCTATGAGAGAAGATTATTTATTCCTGCATAAGAAAACTGGCATTATCCCACATAAAATAAGTGTCATGTTTGATTCGAACAATTAAAGAATGTTTTTTCTGTTTTTTACTCTCTCATACGTAATATTGTCAAAATACTGTTTTCACGAAAATTTTCGATTTCCTGATTTTGATGCCAAAATATGTTTTAAGACTCCCTGAACATGTCATGAATATTTTTGGCGTGATGCCCGTCTGTCTGTCCAATATCGATTTCTTGTGTTCACGATAGCTGCCACAAATATTAATGGATATTCACAAATCTTTATATCCGGCTTTGCTATGAAAAAAATCTAGATCTAGAACGAATTTTGTTTTTAAATTCGAGCGAAAACTTCGAAATTTATTTAAAATTTTATATTTTTACTTTCCTTATATACATAATGTATAAGGAAAGTATTGTGACGGGGTCGAAAATTCGAATTCGAGTTTTCGACGGGAGAGCACGTTTCAAGCACCCCTGATCACGAATCAAACATTTTTGAAGTGATGTCTGTGTGTGTGTGTGTGTGTGTGTGTCAGTGGGTCTGTGGAGACGATAACTGACGAACGAATGGACCGATTCGAACCAAATTTGGTACAAAAATCACAATCCATAAACACTGGAAGCCTATTGTTTTTATACGGAATCGAATGTTCAGAACCCCCCTAAATTTTCGAATGAAATTTTGAAAAAATCGTCAAAAAATCAAAACCACTAATAATGTTACGCAAATAGACATTTCTTATGTAATTTTTCATTAGAAAACGATTGACATAAATTTTAGAACGCTAACATGAATCGTTCTCGAGATATTGTACATTTTTCAAAAAAAATTATCAAAAAGTCATGTATAATAAAAAAAAATATTTCCTATTGAGAAACATGTTCACTTTTCATATGTAATACCATGCGATAAATTGAGTGACATCATTCTCGTGGATCTAACTCGTTCCATTCATGAAAAAAGATACTTTGAATAATACTTTTGTATTTGAACGCCAATAGTCATTTATCTGCTGTAAGAATAACTTATTTCTTAGTGCATAACGCTTGGCGATATTTTGGCGATGAATTTGGCGGAATGTCGCCAACTTGGCGACTTTTTGGAAATGTTGCCAAATTAACGAAAATCTCGCCAAATGGATAAAAATGACGCTAAATCTATGAAAATGACGACTCATTGTCGAAAATTCAATATCTTGGAAAGAATATTAATATCAACTATAAGAAAAACCTATTTTTTTTGCAGTAAAAGTAGTAAATTAATTACATTATATAAGGAAAGTCATGTGTTGCCCACATCAGATTTTTTTAACATGGCAGCAAAGGACAAAATTTGACATAATCATGAATAAAAGGGTTTATTTATGGCTCAATGATGAGACTTTAAAGTTTCAATCATTGTTGTGAAAAATAGCCGTGATACAATTTTTTGTTCGTGACGCCATTAACCCCCCCCCCCCCCTCGGAGGACGTGACGCTCCACATTAACCCCCTCTCGGAGGACGTGAAGCTCCATCTGGAGTTACATCGTCGAGTATTGTATCAATCGAAAAATTTTTCAAGTTCCTTAAAGTGAAAGATAACACATAATTCTAATCATTTGGACCCATGATATCGATTTTTCATAAAATTTTCTTTTTTGTAAAATTTGAAAAAAAGATAATCTAGAAATGGATTTTGATATGAGAAAGGTGATTTGATCCACACTCCAAATAATTTTTCTTAAATCTTGCATTCATTTACAGGTACGAGGTCTACGTAGCAGCAAGGAATGCTTTTGGCCTCAGCAGAGGATCCGTTCGAGCTGTCTTCACGACGCCACCCGTTGCAGAACCCATAACGAAGGCAATGCAAGCTGTCCCGGCGTACAATGAGACGGCTTGCTGCGTAGCGGCAGGTATAAAGAAGGGCTGCCTTGATCTTTGCACGTATAATGTAAGACCCTTTTCCATCAAGAATAATTCAACCCTTGTGGTGCGTTTAGCGAAAGCATGAATCACAGATACTGATGAAAGCATGTCTATACTCTTAATAAAGATCGTTACAATGTAATGAATACATCAAAGAAATAATTTCAACTCACAAGAAAATTATGGCAAAAAAAAAGAGATATTCGTTGATTATATTTTAAGAGAACACTGCACCTTTTAAACTTTTGCAATAACGTACTTTCTAACCGCTATATACGGAGCCAGAATTCCGATTTATTCCCCTCGTAGGGGTTGTTGTTGTTGAGACCCAGACCGTCCGACCTACCAGAAAGGTGTAAGGTAACAGTTTGGACGGCCGGGAAGTACCACCCAATTTAGACCGGAGCCCAGTGAGGGAGGCATCCACAGGGACCGTACCCTCCTTCCCCTACAACCAACCTCTCGGAAGGACTTACGGACCCACATGTTTAACGTGATCGTACTCCGCATGAACACGGTGGCAGCGTGCAAATCCAGCCCGCAAACCACAGGGATACTGCGCCCGAAATGTGCCAACAGCACGCGGTATTCCCAGGTGGTCACCCACCCAAGTACTAACCGCGCCCGATGCTGCCTGACTTCAGTGATCTAACGAGAACCGGTGTTTTCAGCACGGTACGGCCATTGCCCCCCCCCCCTCGTAGGGATGGAGAAAATGAGGGATTAAGTCTTTTCATATCCTCTGAAAGCTCCTCTGATGACCTAAAAAGCTGAATCTTTACACACTTATAGGATCGGGGGCGCGGTAGCCCAGTGGCTAGTGCGCCTTTATTTAGTCATTACACACGAATTCTGTTATTTTTCACATCCGATATAGTAGGGCGCGGTAGCCCAGAGGTTAGCACGCGAGAATTGCCCTCGGTAGGCCCGGGATCGATTCCCTCCGCTGTCAAAACTGTCGCCGTGTTCACGCGGAGTACGATCACGTTAAACATGTGGGTGCGTAAGTCCTTCCGAGAGGTTGGTGGTAGGGGAAGGAGGGTACGGTCGCTGTGGATGCCTCCCCCATTGGGTTCCGGTCTAAATTAGGTGGCTCTTCCCGGCCGGCCAGACAGTTAGTTACCTTACATCTTTCTGGGAGATCGGACGGTCTGGGTCTCAACAACACTTATAAGATCGATCTTCGAACCTAACATAACAGGAATTGCTCGCTTATAATATCGACCGCGGGAGACAGAGCCTAAGAGCCAATTTTTGATGAAGACGACTAATTTTGGCGCTGAATACCATACATTTTAAAACATAATAAAATTTATTAAAAAAGGGTCGCAACTTAATTTTAAAAGGTTGCAACTTTACTTTAAGAAGTTGCCACTTAACTTTAAGAAGTTGCAACTTAATCTTTTTAGTGTCGATTTTCCTGTCATTGTCAGGCCTAAATAATAGTTATACTTTCCCTACCGTACATGGCAATGTATAAGAAAAGTACCGGAATCGTGTCAAAAATCCCAACTTGAGTTTTCGACACTTTTCGAGTACTCTAGAACTCGAAAAAACTTTTTTTTTAGCGTAACGTCTGTGTGTGTGTCTCAGAGCCGTAGCCAAGCAGGGGCCAGAGGGCTAAAACCCCATCCTAAGAGATATACTCAGCCCCCCCCCCCCCCGGTAAAAATATTTAATTTTTAGTAGTAATGTGAAATTTCATATAAAATGCCATTCAAATTCGTCATACAAAAAATTTTTGAGATTTTTTATAAATTACTTAGTTTTAAATATTTTTTTTAATTTAGCTGAATTTGTAATTATACAAATGATCAATTTATTTACATATTTAATTTAAAAATTATGACAATAGTATTTAGTATACTTTTGTATTATTCACTGTTATACATTATAGAATCAAAATCAACTGATAAGTAAGTAAGAGTTAATATTAAACATTAACTTGCATTAACTTTCAGAATGTAGCTATAAATTATTAACAGATTTATTACTCGTTAATGCGTACATTAAAATCAATTGTAATTATTATATATTAATAATGATATATAGTAGCTATATGAATATTAATAATCAGCTCTTAGCTTGCAAATATAAATATGCAGTTATTTGTTGATAATTTATATGAATTGTGATATATAATAGTAACTGTTATGGTTTATAAATGCTAATGATTGTGTTTCTGGTCAACCCCTCCTTTAAGACTGTTGAGCCCCCCTTGAATATCCCTCCAGTCCCTCTTCCATTTCTTCTCTGGCTACGACCCTGGTGTATCTGTGCAATGTATGTATCCATTCTAGTTCAAAAACTAATTAATTAACTTCTACAAAATTTGGCGTATAACTAACTCACTTGTGAGAGACCCTGGTGCTGATTAGACTTCGGCCACAATTCGCAAAAAAAAAAAAAATAAAAAATAAAGAACCTGCCTTTTTTTTTGCGAAATAGCCCACAAAAATCGTCAAATTTTAAAATAAGAACTACATATGCTTAAATGTATCAATTAAATGCTTGTTTCATATGTAATTATTGATAAAAAAAAATAAGACCAACCCCATAACTCTAAAACTAGACGTTCTTGAGATATTTTAATGTTTTCGCATTTTTGTAAGGCCGCCTTTGAAAATACGTCCGTTGCAAATTCAGGACAATTTCAAATAATTATCCGTGTTATGTTATGCAATTAAAGTCACTTTAATGAATTATGACAGAATTAAAGAAAACATAAATATGACTCTGTAGGGAAAGTCATGTGCTGCCCACGTCAGATGTTTCACAACAATTTGCAGCCTAATGAATTCGAAAATGGTGGATACTAATTACTTTATGATACTTTCATTTTGTAGTGGGATATTAAAAAGAAAAAAAACTACTATACAACTTGTATAAGGATACTTTTATTAATCTTTGCTTCAGCTAGTAAAAAAAATGTTTACATTGAAAAAAAATAATATTAAAATTAGTCTCTTTTACTTAGTTACCTAATCTAATCACACAAAAGAAAAAAAGAAAAAAATCCATAATTCATAAATTAAACTCTGATGTGATCTTTGTCTAGGTGTAATTATTATTTCAATTTAATCATGCTAAAACAAATTAACCTGCACGCGATAAAATATAAAAATTTCAAAAATAAAATCATTATCTCAGTTAGTCAATTTTTAAGTATATGAATATCAATATTTTTCTTTCTCTGCAATCACACACACACACACATGTATATATACATTTATATATATATATATACAGGGTGTATATAAACTGATGGTCAGAACTGTAAGAGGTTATAGAACTCACCAAAACAAACAACTTTCATAATACAATATGGGGTCGGAAAGCAACCGGCGAACTGCTAGAGGGCGCTTTCTCTGGAGTGGATGAAACGTCGCGTCAAAATGGAGAACACAGTAAATCCGCATGCTACACGTTCCAGATGCCACCACCAAAGGTTCTCCGTGAATGTGGGGGCAAGGATTACCCACGACCAATTAATTGGCCCGTATCTGTTACCAGACCGCCTAGACGGACAGAAGTACCTCACCTTCCTCCAGTAGGTGCTACAGGATTTACTACGGGTTGTACCAGCAAATCATCGAGTGATTATGTGGTTCCAGCACGACGGAACGCCAACACATTACACCAGGATTGTGCGAAACTACCTGGACATTGTCTTTCCGAACAGATGCAATGGCCGTAGCGATTCCGTCACGTGGCCTCCCAGATCTCCCGATCAGTCCTGCCTGCATAATTATTTGCTGCCTGGATATTTTCCTCTGGGGCAGCTAAAAAGCGCCGTTTTCGAGACGCCGATCGAGTCTCCACAGGACCTTGTCGCCCGAATTAGCGTCGCAGCTGCAGACGTTCGTGAAATGCAAGGAATCTTCCAAAGTGTACGCGATTCACTTCGTCGCCGCAGTAACGCCTGTCTCGCAGTTAGTGGTCGTTCATTTGAGCATTTGTTCGAAACATTTTGTAAATAAATTTCCATTATTCGTCTTCATTTCACTCCATTTTGACGCGACGTTTCATACACTCTCAGAGAAAGCGCCCTCTCGCAGCTCGCCGGTTGCTTTCCAACCCCACTTTGTATTGTGAAAGTTGTTTGTTTTGGTGAGTTCTATAATCCCTTACAGTTCTGATCATCAGTTCATATACACCATGTATATATAAATATATATATATATATACCGGGTGGTCAGAATTAAAACACCCCTACTCCGAGCTCTCTATACATCGAACTACTCAGTGTAAAGGCTCCAAAATTGTTGAACCTACTATTCAAGACATGGGGAAAGGGATTACGCGAAATAAAATTAGTTCCAGAAACACCGATAGGTGGCGATGTACAACAGAATATATGCTGAAAAAGCACAAAATAATCACAAAAAAAACAAACACATGCGATATGGAATTTTTCCTTTTTAATTTCTTTTGCTGATATGAAAAAAAAGAAGATAAAAAAGTGAAGAAACTTAAACTGTCATTGTAACAGCAATTTCGCACTGAAGCACAAAAATTTGCTTAAACCCTTGGTTTGCAGCTACTATGTTCTGGGCATAAAAGGGGATGAAACTGGGAAATTTTCATTTTTATCAGCGATGGCTGTCACACTGCCAGAACGCTCTTTGCTTGTAAAGCTGTTTTATGAAAACAAAGGACATGCTGCAGCTGCACTTCGAGAGTTTCGTCGACTTAAGAATTTACGCAAAGGACTATTACTTCCACAAGCGCTCAGGAGAATGATCGCTCGATTCGAGAAAACTGGACATCTTGGAGTTCAGACGGGTCAAGGACGCAAATCGACTCGTTCAGATGTCGTTGACGATGTTGCCACCGCTATTGTTGAACAATCAATGGATAACGTTATAGGCTGTAGTAGTGCACGTGCAGTGTCACGACACTTGGGTGTTCCCTACAGCACAGTGCGGAACGTACTGAGAAACATAGTGCATTTTTTCCCGTACAAATTAGTCATAATCACCACTTGCTGACCATCGACAGGGAGAAGCGACTGACCTTTGTATTGACATTTCTGGCTAGAGTTGAAGTGGATGCATCGTGGCCATGGCAGATTCTATGGAGCGATGAAGCGCATTTCCATCTAAGTGGAACAGTCAACACCCATAACTGTCGCATTTGAGACACGGAAAACCCTCATACCTTCCAAGAGATTCCACTTCACTCACCGAAAGTTATAGTCTGGTGTGGATTCACAGCCACATTCATTCTTGGACCTCTCTTTTTCGAAGAGGCTACTCCCAATGGCCCTGTGACATGCACCGTGACGGCCAGGAGGTACAAAAACATGCTCGAAAATTTTATTCTACCCCAACTGCAACAGCACCAATGTCTTGATTCAATTACTTTTATACAAGATGGAGCTGCTCCACACATTGGACTCTGTTTACAGCAGTTTCTTCGGCAACATTTCACTAATGGTAGAGTAATAAGTCGTGCGTTTCGGCCAACCTGGCCATCTCGTTCTCCAGATCTTAATCCTTGTGATTTTTGGCTGTGGGGATACTTAAAAAGTCTTGTTTATCGAGGACGTCTGGTAACCTTGGCAGATTTGAAAGACAGTATCACTCTGCATATGAGAAGCATCTCAATCGACCAATTACGATCCGCAGTTGAACAAGCTGTCCACAGACTGCAGATTTTACATCTTGAAGAAGGGAACCATATTGAGCAGCATTCTCTGCATCGATAAGGTCCTTGTGATATGAATACTTGGTACGTTCGAATAAAATGTGTTACAAATGTGTATTTGGTGTCCTTTCAGCATATTTTCTGTTGTACAGCGCCACCTATCGGTGTTTCTGGAACTTATTTTTTTTTTGCGTAATCCCTTTCCCCATGTCTTGAATAGTAGAATAGTAGGTTCAACAAATTTGGAGCCTTTACACTGAGTAGTTCGATGTATAGAGAGCTCAGAGTAGGGGTGTTTTAATTCTGACCACCCGGTATATATATATATATATATATATATATATATATATATATATATATATATATATATATATATATATATATATATTACAAAGTTGCAAAGCTTTCGCTATTTAATATGAAAAAAGGCGCGGTTTAGACGTATCATGCACACAGACGATAAAAAATTGGTTCAATGCTAACGATAATTATGCAAATATCTCGTTATACTGAAGTATCTCTGAAGGAAATGGCAATAAATATGCATGGAAAAATAATAATCTGTGTAATAAGCTAATTATAATTTATTCAAAATTGCCCCTCATTTTTCGGTAAATAATAAATGTTGTATAAAAATGGCATGCAAATGATAGAGTACAGTAATTATTCCTTTTTGTTGAGCTCACTTTTTATCGTCTGTGCACATATTGCTTGCAAATTTCCGATATTAAATAGAGATCTCTGTATAACTTTTCAATTTGTAGATCCTACTTCTGCAGCTCTAAAACAAGTTAATCAAAAGTTAAAGGGATATATAAGCACTTAAAGGGGAACCCTGTTATTAAAATACTCGTATACTGCCCATTTAAACAATTTACTCAAATTCTGCACGGAAATCAAAATCGAATGTAGCCATTCATTTTAAAACTGGCATAAATTGGTACTGACATTCTCGTTCCCAAGTGGAATGCGGAAGAAAATGCATAACATTTGGTTGGTAGTTTGCAAAAATGAAAGATAAGTTAAATATAATTGAGGTTATGTCTCAAGCTATAAAATGGCGTCTTAATCTCTGTCACTAGGATCAACTTTAACATCATAATGGATTGTCTGACCTTTCCAAAAAGGTAGATACCAATCTGCTTAACGTTTGAGATGACTATCATGAAATGTTAAGCACAGTCCTTTAATTGTGTCAACGTGAGTTTAAAATGCGTGGATATCTTTGCAACGTTTTCAACAGAGTTCCTTGAACTCGCACAGATAAAAGTTATTGAGAGTAGCTTTCCAACATAGAGCTGTCACCGCGTTTAATCGATAACACAGAGTTCAATGTTTAACTTCTATACTAAAGCATTTTCTTATTACGTAGATTTCGAAGAATTCCAATCGATTCAGATAAAGATTATGATTCAGCTGACAAGGAATATTAATTACATAAATGCTGAAATGCACCTGCGATAGGATTAGGTGTATGTGACTTTCTTGAATGTAACATAAATTCACTTACTCTTCCAAGAAGATATTATACCTTGCAGAGTCCGCTTAGACTATAAGAGATTACAATTTCGTCCCAGTAACTCAATCGTAGAGCAGCGGCTGGCCAGTTCTAAGATCTAGGGTTCGATTCCCAGATGGAGCAGCAAGTTTCTTTACAATGCCGCCCAAACAAATCAACCCTGTAGGTTAACGCAAAGATGTCGGAAGTCTGAATGTGACCCTAGTGCGACTAGCACGGATTCAGTGGACTCTGGGATATTGAGCGCCGATTTCAGATAGAGAGCATAACGACCAATCAGGATGCTAACTTGGAGGATAAAAATAATAATATGTGGCTAACCTGGGGGTAAAAATGGCAGGAGGTGGTCAATCAGATTGTCAGTTGCACGCCAATCTGACATTAAAAAGTGGAGAATGCAGAGTCCACTTCGACGATAAGAGCTTGCAATTTCGTCTCAGTAGCTCAACGGTAGATCGCGGGCTGGCCAGTTCGAATATCCAGGGTTCGATTCGCGGTTGGAGCAAAAAGGTTCTTTACAACCTATTCGAGGAGTACGTTCAGAAGCAATTTTAAGGGCTTAATAGCAATACATTTTTTAATTAAATTTCACTATCTAAATATCTTCTTCAAAGAGTCTTTTAGAAGAATGAACACCAGAAGACCGCAGCTAACAGCTTGCCGATTTTAATCCCAAGATCTTATGATCAGATTCTGTGTTTTTTCCTGGTTTTACAAGACTATATGGAAAATATCGTAAATCTCACAAGAAGTTCAATATAAAACCTAACAATTTAAATTTCATTAACCCTGCTTGCATAAATCGTTTTACACTCTTACATTTATTATGAAAGTTTCGCAACCGGTTTCACTAGTCTTAATTAATAATTTTTCTGTTCGCAGATGAAAATGTCCGACCTGCAGTTACTAGCTGTTCCTTGTGCTGATCAGTTAGAAACACTTGTCCGCTGCGGAGCCGGTGGTAGAGATCACGCCTCGTGTTGTCAGAGGCGAGGGATACGATGGGAGTGCCTTCCGATTTGCTCCTCTATTATAGAAATGTCTGCACAAGCAATTGTCAGTACCTGCATCAGTGATGCTGGGAAAATAATCCAGGTTTGAGTATTTTTTAATTGCATCTATTGGGCCTTTAAATTATGAATCAGTTTTAAGTTTAACCTTGAAAAGTTCATTTTCGATCAAAGAAAAACTAAACCATTTGTAGCCAACCGTCTCTTTTAACTTCCTTTTGATCCTGGAAAAATAATTCAGGTTTGAGACTTTTTGAATGGGTTTTAAAGTATGGATCAGTTTTAAGTTTAATCTTGAAAAGTTTATTTTCGATTAAAGAAAAATTAAAGCTAAACTATTTGTAGCCAACCATCTCCGTTAACTTCATTTTGATCCTGGGAAAATAATCCAGGTTTGATACTTTTTGATTTACATACATTGGGTCTTAAAATTATGGAATAGCATTAAGTATAACCTTGAAAAGTTCATTTTCGATCAAAGAATGATTAAAGGTAAATCATTTGTAGCCAACCATCTCTTTTCACTTCATTTTTATCCGGGAAAATAATTGAGGTTTGAGACTTTTTAAATTGCATATATTGGGTCTTTAAATTATGAGTGAGGTTTTAGTTTAACCTTTAAACATTCATTTTCAATAAAAGAAAAATTAAAGTACTTTAACTTCATTTTGATCCTGGAAAAATAATCCAGGTTTGAGACTTTTTGATTTACATACATTGGGTCTTAAAATTATGGAATAGCATTAAGTATAACCTTGAAAAGTTCATTTTCGATCAAAGAATGATTAAAGGTAAATCATTTGTAGCCAACCATCTCTTTTCACTTCATTTTTATCTGGGAAAATAATTCAGGTTTGAGACTTTTTAAATGGCATATATTGGGTCTTTAAATTATGGGTGAGGTTTTAGTTTAACCTTTAAACATTCATTTTCAATAAAAGAAAAATTAAAGCTAAGCCATTTGTAACTAACAATCTCTTTTAACTTCCTTTTGATCCTGGGAAAATAATTCAGGTTTGAGACTTTTTGAATGGGTTTTAAAGTATGGATCAGTTTTAAGTTTAACCTTGAAAAGTTCATTTTCGATCAAAAAAAAAATTAAAGCTAAACCATTTGAAGCCAACCATATCTTTTAACTTCATTTTGATCCTGGGAAAATAATCCAGGTTTGAGACTTTTTGATTTACATGCATTGGGTCTTAAAATTATGGAATAGCATTAAGTATAACCTTGAAAAGTTCATTTTCGATCAAAGAATGATTAAAGGTAAATCATTTGTAGCCAACCATCTCTTTTCACTTCATTTTGATCGGGGAAAATAATTCAGGTTTGAGACTTTTTGAATTGCATATATTGGGTCTTAAAAGTATGGATTAGCTGTAAATTTAATCTTGAAAAATTCATTTTCGATCAAAGAAGAATTAACGCTAAACTATTTATAGCCAGCCATCTCTTTTAATTTCATTTAAATTCTGGGGAAAAGATAGTAGTCGTTACTATATCGGGTGTGAAAAATAACAGAATTCTTGTGTAATGACTAAATAAATTCACGCATAAATCTGGTAAAATTTCGTTAACACAATGATTAATATCTACGCTGTATAACATTTTGTAAACTGTACTAATTTTTTTTCAGCCACTTTGTTGATAATTTCGGCAAACTGATAAAAAAACCCACAATTACAGGCGTTCATTGGAAATTTCAGCTACAGTAAAAGGTTCTATAAAGAAGTCTATTGACATATTGCTAGCCACCTTGCTAACCTGAACGCCATTGCGACTACAAGCCACAAACACGAAATCTATGTACATTTTTATTCTTCTCCTTACATAAGAGTTCATGAAAAAAACACTTTTTTCAATATAAACTTATCTACGTAATAGACGTTATTAAACGTATCTACGTAATTTGGGGTCAGCCTGAAAAACTTAAACACCAGACAAATTGGTTTACCTTATTTACAATATGTGACAGCACATTGAATATTAAAAACCAACATACTAAATATTAAAAAACAGCACATGGCCACTTTACCCACCTCTCTTCTACAATATTTATCACAGATGTATACGTTCATGCGTGAGTGCATGGGCTTCAAAATCAGAAAAGAATACCAGAAAGAAAAGGCATAAAGAATGGTTAAAAGCGTTGAAAATCAGTGCTTAACATGTAAAATGTATTAACCTTTTGCTTACGGGTGGGAAAGCGTCAATCCCAAACAAAGAACCTCCCAAAAAGACAGGTATTTGACATACCCTATCCCAAATAGTTCGATTACCTTTTGCAGGCATTGGCGTCCATAGGGTTAAATCGTCAACAGAAACGATGGCGATCTAACCCCATGGACGCCAATGCCTGCAAAAGGGAATCGAACTATTTAGGATAGGGTATGTCAAATACCTGTCTTTTTGGGAGGTTTTTCGTTTGGGATGGACGCTATCCCACCCGTAAGCAAAAGGTTAATGATTAGTTTTCTAATGTTAATTCAAAATGAAATTAGCAGTTAAAAATGCTTTTCTCATTGTTGTACCTTAGATCGCAATCAAGATGATTAATAAATCTTTTATTACAGTGTATGGCTGAAGGGGTCGGTACTATCCCAGAAGCTCCAGAGGACTTGCATGCAGCTAGCATACTGCCGACAAGAATTCATTTACATTGGAAATTCCACAACACGACAGGAGGTCCTGTCTGGTTCGAAGTGCGTTACACCGAAACCCAAGAAAAGATTCCGCCCCACCCACTGGATTATGCTTACGTACGTTTACTCATATTCTAATATTTACTATTAGAATAAGGTTAACTTTCATAGAATTCATAATGTCTACAAGCGGAAATTTAAAAAAGATCATTTACATGCAAAACTTTCAGAATAATGTTGTTGATATATTTAGGGAAATACTTAACCGTAGCGAAGTAACTTGTAGAAAACACGTCTCGTAATACCAGAGCTAAAAGTGTGTATTGTAGATAGACATGAACTTTCAATTTAGAAAGTTGTTACGTGTAATGCAGCCTTAAATGTGAACGTACCGACAGTGTGAATAAGCCTAAACTATATTTTGATCTATTCTGTACGTTACAGTAAAGTTTAAGAACAATGCTATGCTTTCAAATTCGATAAGTTACATTATATCATTATTGTTAAACATATTTGCGTGTTTTCGAACGTTCTTTCGATGAAAGGTATAGAAATTTAAATCTGTCACATCGTCCCTCCAGTATATCAAAAATCACAAAGAAGATAAGTGATGGTTCGCGAAGATAAGCTGGGCACTAACGCCGTTAAAATTTTCAATCAGAACCCATTATGGCCTATATGAGCAATTTACTTTCATGTGATAATAAAATTGGCCATTTTCTTATAAAGTCAATACATGTGACGCAAGATGACGTCAATACATGACGCAAGTCAGTACATGACGCAATGATAAAGTCAATACATGACGCAAGATGATACTACATAGTACATATAAATATGCTCGAATATTCCATTTTGATTAAGTGACAAACAGAGTCTGTAAAGCATAATCAGACATCGACACTGATGCCGCACGTGCGCAGAAAACTACTGATCCATTGTAGTCTCTAACTTCTTGTGGTTACAACTTACCACCTTTCTTCGCATTTCAACCTTATTTGATTTAGTACATTGCTTCAAATTAGTAAATATTGTTGTCTGCATGCACTTAATGCGCAAACATCTGGACATATTTAATTGGACTTCATATGAAAATAGTTATACCTGCAAACCAACGCTCAAGACAATTCTTATGTTACTCTTTAAAATTAGTCTTCCAAAGATTTTTTGCATGGAAATATTCAAAATCTTTAATATTCGAATTTTGTTTAAATGTAAAAAAATCTTTAGCAGCGTATTTATGCACAAATAAAAAAATCTGATGTGGGCAACACATGACTTTCCTTATATAATGAAATGAATTTACTACTTTTACAGTAAAATAAATAGGTTTTTCTTCTAGTAGATACTAATATCCTTTCCAAGATATTGACTTTTCGACAATTAGTCGTCATTTTCATTGATTATCGTCATTTTTATCCATTTGGCGAGATTTTCGTTAATTTGGCAACATTTCAAAAAGTCGCCAAGTTGGCGACATTCCGCCAATTTTGTCGCCAAAATCTCGCCAAGCGTTATGGACAAAGAAATAAGTTATATATATATATATATATATATATATATATATATATATATATATATATATATATATATATATATATATATATATATAACTTATTAGATATTGAATTTTCGACATATATTATATAACTATTATTATATATTTATATATTATATAACTTATTAGATATTGAATTTTCCACAATTAGTCGTCATTTTCATTGATTTAGCGTCATTTTTATCCATTTGGCGAGATTTTCGTTAATTTGGCAACATTTCAAAAAGTCGCCAAGTTGGCGACATTCCGCCAATTTCGTCGCCAAAATCTCGCCAAGCGTTATGAACGAAGAAATAAGTTATTCTTACAGCAGATAAATTGGCGTTCAAATGCAAATGTATTACTCAAAGTATCTTTTTTCATGAATGGAACGAGCTAGATCCACGAGAATGATGTCACCCAATTTATAGCATGATATTATATATGAAAAGTGAACATGTTTCTCAATAGGAAATATTTTTTTTCTATTTTATTTGACTTTTTGATAATTTTTTTGAAAAATGTGCAATATCTCGAGAACAGTTCATGTTAGCGTTCTAAAATTTATGTCAATCGTTTTCTAATGAAAAATTACATAAGGAATGTCTATTTACGTAACTTTATTATTGGTTTTGATTTTTTGACGATTTTTTCAAAATTTCATTCGAAAATTTAGGAGGGTTCTGAACATTCGATTGCATATAAAAACAATAGGCTTCCAGTGTTTACAGATTGTGATTTTTGTACCAAATTTGGTTCGAATCGGTCCATTCGTTCGTCAGTTATCGTCTCCACAGACCCACTGACACACACACACACACACACACACACACACACACATACTTTCACACACACACACACAGACATCACTTCAAAAATGTTTGATTCGTGATCAGGGATGCTTGAAACGTGCTCTCCCGTCGAAAACTCGAATTCGAATTTTCGACCCCGTCACAATACTTTCCTTATACATTATGTATATAAGGAAAGTAATAATAATAAACAGCATATAGCTGTTTCGAGGATAAGCTTAATCCCTTTCGTCAGTGCAAGTGAACCAACAAATCCGAAGTCAAAAAGGCGAAATGGCCACAAATAAAAGAAACATCGAGGTTTATATACCAAAGTCATGTATTAAGAGTTCATCTGAGAGAGTCAATCAGAAAGCAGAATAAAGAACAATCCAGTCAATCCGAAACGAAAAGTAACACACAAGATTGGTGTACTCCAACGCACGACATAAGAATCCCAACAGAACGAGTCAAGTTCGAACAAGAATAAACGGGATTCAACATGACTAAAAATAAGCCAAACGACACATAAGAGCCTTAAAGGCTAAGAAATGGAACAAAAATAAGTAAAAGGGATAAAATTACAGGGCACTCCGTCACACAGAGGACAAATGTGGAGAACTGGACGAATTATTAACTAAATTACTAGTATTTTTTGGATATGGAAGGCTTAAAACAAAATATTGTGTTTAAATACGTAGCTCAAGTTTTCCTTATCCTTTGCACAAAGTGTTTTTTACTTTCTAATTTGTTAAAATGTATTGAATTAGCATGTGTCTTGTTAGCATCGAAATCTTTAAAAGAAAGAAATAATGTCTCTTGTTTTTTCAGGCAGACAATACCACGGAAGCCAACTTCGCCCTAAAGAATCTAAAAGAAGACTCTTATTACAGCATTTACATCGTCGCCATGAATGAACATGGAGTTTCTCTTCCATCACTAGTTTTACTTATTCACACGCCAGAGAGGGATGACATTTATAATGAGACAATAGAAGGTATAATAAATATCAATTCCTTTAAATGGTAGAAATCTACACAGTATGCAGAATAGGTATAACAAAAGTTGCAATTTCATTATAACTATTCTGCACAGTATTTGTTATCTGTAATTCATGGAGCTTTAAAATGGTTTCTAATAGACATATTTCAATAAAACACAGTATTTATATTAATTAAATAATTGCTATAGAGAAAAACAAACAAGTTTATCCATGCCCTCCCCATACACAAAAGTGGCGCATGAAAGAATAGAAAACAATTTTCCCCTATAGAATCAGGATAACATTTCATCTGAAGACAGTAAATCGTAATTTGGAATGAAAATGCATGAAAAGTGCAAAAATATAGCAAATATGTAAGTTAATGATGTAGCGATGTAACGTAATGACGTGAAAAATTGATAGATGAAAATGTTCCACGTGATGAAACCGTGTATCAAATTTCAGCTCTTTGTGCTCTTGGAACCAAAAACAAGCCCGTCAAAGAATTTGAACGAAATCACAAAGAGAGTTAACGTTAAGTTAAAAAGGACTGGTGTAGGTAATAAAAACACATTTAGAATTTTTTGAGCTACTAAAATTGAATTTAACCTACCTAGTTTAATACTACAATGTAATTTAAAACTATAATCTCAGAAAAACTTCAAAGAGGAATTATCAAATCAATAAAATTGTGGAATTGTAACACCGCATTATTCATTGGCAGCTTAAATGTTTCTCATAGAATTTGTATGTCATAAACGTATTATCCTTGCATTTAGCAAGACCTTATATACCTCATGTTATTAAAGTTCAGGCACTTGATTAATAGATCGTTCGCCCAAACATTAGCCAGAACGTGAACCATTTTGCCGTCACATCATGCTAGATAATCTTTCCGATATCCTTACATGCAGAATTTTTGTAATTGACTTAAAATTGTTGTGTTGAATTGAGCAAAGCTATGGAATTCTTTTCAAAGAAAAAAAATTTGATTTTATGCCAAAGAAGGAAAAGAAAAATTCTTTTCCTTCTCTTACAAAAAATCGAACAAAAATGTTATCTTTGTAAATCACACCACAGCAGCAAAATTAACACAAATACCAAGTTTCATAGAAATAAAATCATTTGAAGTCGTTCCAGAGCTATACGAGTAGGGTCAATTTTATAATAACTACCCTGCATGACTGTATGATGCGTTTCTGTTCTTTAAGCTACACTTGTATTTTTACAGCAACATTGGGTCCACCTCACTCTTTAGAAGTCACCCACCAAACAATGGACAGCGTGTCTTTAACGTGGAGATCTCCTTTCCATGTTCCATCCAACTCATCCCTTATCTACCTCGTCATGTATCAACCAGTTAACTCAACCAAAGAGATTGAAGATTCTCATGGCCGGCTTGGTACGGTCTACAACTCCATTACTCTTGACAATCTAACAGTGAACACACAATACGCAATAGCAATACGTGCTCGAACTGGCTATCAAGAGAGCCCTCTATCTGAGACTGTTCTTGCCTGGACAGATCCGGCAATACCTGCTTTTCTGAACCCGCCAGTGGTCGTTCCTCCAGAGCCAATAGTAGAAGGTGCCAATGTGACGCTGCTTTGTGTAGCAACTGGAATGCCAATCCCAGTTGTATCTTTATTCGTGAATGGGCAGTTGATAGTGCAGCAACAACAGAGCCATGTTGCACTGGTAATTCCCAACATACAGCACAATGTGACGAAAGTGGATTGCTTTGCAGATAATGGATTAGGACAAGGTGCCCAGAGTTCATCCAATCTCGAAGTGAGCTGTAAGTAAAGCTTATATGTGGTATATTTATGGAATTATTAAGATGAATGAATTGTGTGAATCTAAAGTACTTAAAGAAAAAATATTTGATGTACATCAATCAATATCTTATATTTAGACAAAGCATAAATCGGTGACTAATATTTATTTTAAAGGTGCTTTTACAAGCAATAAAAATAAGCATTTTCATTCATCTTTTACAGTTCAACCACATGTTGAATCAATGGATAAGCGTATTCCAGCAGAAGAAGGCAGCACTGCAACTATTAGATGCTTAGTTTCCGGACATCCAGAACCGAGGGTTCTCTGGTACAGAGATAGAAAACTTCGTGAACCAATAGCAAGAGGGCCGGATTTCGATCTAAATATGAAACCTTACAGAGAGGTGCGTGGAAAAAACTTATTTTTTTTTTATTTAAATTTTTTTTTCAGAATTTTTAATAACTTTTTAGTTTTTAAAATTTTTATTTTATAGTTTTATAGGCTACGCACATAAATCTAGTATAATTATTGGACAATGATGTTATTGCTAAGCATACAAAATTTCGAAATAATTCATCAAACGGTTTTTGAGTTATCATCCGCGCAGATTCAAAAATCTGTGTTTTGAGAAAAGCGCATGTAAAGTAAGATCCTATGCTTGGTATTGTATTGTCTTAATATCTCCAAATATAATTAACATTCATATATACCAGTGGCATCAAATTGTTCAAAAATGTTCACTTTAGAACTAGAGAATGAAAGCAAAATTGATTTTTTCCTGATGTTTTAATAGCAGCGTGTTCTCAAACAATCTAGATTAGAAGAAAGATATATGTATAGAAAATTCAATAACTAAAATAATTCCATTTCATATTCTAGAAGTTGTACACGTATATGGCCACTCTGACTATAACTCAAGTTTCAACAGTTCATGAAGGTCAGTACTTCTGCTATGCTGAAAACCACTTCGGGAAAGATACCGTGTTTGTTAACCTGGATGTATTACCGAAACTGTACAGCAATGCCTCAGGTAAGTTTAAAACATAGTTCAAACACAGTTCAGACAATCAACATTGATGCTATATTACAGACATGTATGAAGGTGGCGATTTCTCTAGTTCGTAGACAGTTGGGAATTAACTACGGCACTGTTAACAGATATGCCTGGAAGTCAACCATAGAACCACAATAGCAATAACAAGAAAGATCAATCATGCTTAAAGCATTGATTATGAAACACTTTCCAACTTCAATGCAATTTTATTTAAACAAGTCTAAAATGCAATACATTCCTCGGTAATATTTTGAAACTTATCACAATACTGCATTAATTTATTATATTTGAAAACTTAAACCTTCATCGAAAAAAATGAACTTCATTCAAATGACGGCATTGAAATATAAATTGCCTGGTTTAAACATCTCTGAAATGTTATACATTCCTCGGTAATAGTTTTAGAATTATCATAATACTATGATAATTTATTATATTTGAAAACTTCATCGAAAACAACTGAAATTAATTCAAATGACGTCATAGAAAAAATAACACGCCTGGATCTCTCTATAAAAGCAACATTTCATTCATAAATAATTCCCCCATTCATGTCATTCATCACAATAATATAATAATTTATTTTATTTAAACATTTTGTTTAAGGCCATGGAGCTACAAAAAATTAAACTCTATGCTTGAAACTTCATCGAAAAAAATCGTCCTTCTCTTTATGAAATCACTTAATATTTCATTCATATCAGCCATGCAGACTCCATGGACTAAATTATTTTGTGTTAAAAAAATACAGGAATTCTAATACAACTCATTCTATATATTTTGCTGTTTATATTTTACATAGGTGAAAAATAGGCTTAGTTGTAGAAATAATCAAATTTAGATGAGCATTTAAACTCAAATATATTGTCATTGCGTTGTTTCTTTATGTAGATGCACAGAATTTAAGCAAAAATAAAGTAGTTTTAGGACGGATACAACACTCAATATGAATTAAAAAGAACTTTAAAAAATCACGATTTTGAAACAAGATGGATGCCATATATCATTTTGAAGTGGGTCATGTGATCGCTTCATATCATTTTATATATTTTATGGAACAATTTGAATATTACCTAAAATTTTCGAAGCAATTTGTGAATTTTAAATCCGCTTAAAAAATGTTTGAAAAATTAGGTCCCATAGGGCTCAATGTATTTCATTTTTTCGACCCGGGTTCAATCCAAAACTAATTGGGTAATATTATTCATTTATATTCCCATAGGTTCTACAGACCGTCTGAACAACATACTAAAATTTCATTTTGATTAAGTCATTTTTATGGCAGTTATCGTGCTAACAGACAGACAGAATGAAAGAACAAAGTCATAAACACTTTTCAACTTTGTTGTAAAGTGTTAAAAATGCAAAATTATCAGTATAACTAGCGGTACAAATGGAGAATCAGCAAACATATCGTTGTTAGCACTTTCCAATATAGTTAAAAAGTGTTTATGACTTTAGTCAGTCTGTCTGTCCGTTAACACGATAACTGCCGTGACTTTAACAAAATAAAATTTTAGTATGTTGTTCAGACGGTCTGTGCGGATGTCTGGAATTAACCTAATTGGTGGTGAAGATGAATAATATCACCCAATTAGTTTCGGATTAACCCATGGTTGAAAATATGAAATATATTAAACCCTATGGGAGTTCATTTCTTAAACAGTTTTTAAGTGGAGTTAAAAATTCATAAAATTGCTTCGAAAATTTTAGGAAATATTCAAATTATCACATAAAATGTGGAAAAAAAATTTAAGCAAAATATGTTGGGTAGTTTTTTAAATAAAACTTGAAATAATAATTACACCCATATTACATACATTGCCATAAAAATTTGCGCAGCAAGAATTAATAGTGGGATCGTAACGAAACTTGGCATGAAGGTACGTGTCATGCAGATATGCAAATGATTAGAGGTACAGCGTGATTGCGCATTGCGTGATGCCACCAGAGAGTGTTGAACGTCGTTCTCCCTGGTGCAGAAAAAGGAACGCAGAGGCCTTTTACCTGTACTTAATCTGTTGCAGAGGGACTCTTTTTCATTAGGGATGCCGTTACGCTGCCATCAAAGACAATATGATCAGCTGTCAGAGTTAGAGAGGGGAAGAATCATCGGGATGATGAAAGTCGGCTGGCTAACTCGGCCAGTATCCCGCCACCTAGGCCGTTCTGACTTTACTGTGAGGAGGTGTTGGGACCAATAGATGAGAGAGAGGTCGCACACACGGCGACCAGGCTCAGGACGCTCTCGACTTACCAATAGCCGAGAAGACCGTCACATTACCCGACACGCATGCACAGCGCCAATTGCATCATTGTCCGCCATCCGGACACAGGCAGAACCTTTACTACGGCCCCTGTATCTGTCCGTACCATTGCGAGGCGTCTGGCTGAAGGATATTTGGTATCGCGACGCCCATTACGTGTGCTGCCAATGACACACACCCACCGTCGTCTCCGTTTGGAATGGTGTCGCGCTCGACTGGATTGGACCGCAACCGAATGGAACCAGGTCGTCTTCAGCGACGAATCGGGATTCAATTTGGGCAGTGATGACAACCGTGTACGTGTGTAGAGAGACCCCGTGGTGAACACCTCAATCCTGCCTTCGTTTTACAGCGGCACACCGCTCCCACAGTTGGTGTGATGGTATGGGGTGCCATTGAATAGGACACCCGGTCACCTCTAATATTGAGCCACGGAACCATGACAGCCCAGCAGTACGTTCGTGACATCTTTTAACCACATGTGTTGCCACTCTGGGCAAGGCTCCCAGGAGGTATTTTTCAACAGGACAATGATCGGCCACATACAGCAAGGGTATCACAGGAATGCCTCCGCCACATTACCACCCTTCCCTGGCCTGCCCGATCCCCAGATTTATCACCGATCGAGCATGTCTGGGATCACTTGGGACGGCAAGTTGGACAACCTACGAATTTGGTCAAACTAGGGGCGCGTTTGCAACAACTGTGGAATGAGATGACGCAGGACACCATACGGCACCTGTAAGCCTCAATGCCCGCCCGTGTCGTATCGTGTATTCGCGCCAGAGGTGGCTTAGCAGGGTACTGGAACCTCCATTTATTTGTAGTTTTTCCTGTAATAAATGATCCTTTTGCTTTGATTTTGTAATCACTTATATCAACGCTGCATTCACATATATTCGTTCGATTCTAACAACTCTTTCTGGGTTCGCAAAGGTTTATGGCAATGAGTGTATATAAATAGAAATCACGTGACTCGTTGTAAAATAAAAGATGGCTTCCGTTTTTTTCCGCTGTGTGTTTTTGCGTAGATGTTTAAAGATCGTTTAAATTTATATTTAGTGTTTCATCCGTCACAAAACCGCTTTAATTTTGGTGATTTGTCTGTACATTTAAATTCTGCGCCAATGCAATTACAATACTTTTTATTATAAATTACCACTAGCCTTTCTTTATTTCTACAATGAAACCTAATGTTAATGTTAATCTTACAGCATACAGAATGTAAAGAAGACAAGCGATTGTAAAGTGAGTTGTATAAGAATTGCCGATTTTTTTTACGCAAAATTATTTAGCTCTGGAGTCCGTAATATAAGTGATATGAACGAAATATCCATTGATTTTACATTGAGATGCTGACGATTTATATTTTGATGACGTCATTTGAATAAAATTCATTTTATGTAACTATCATTGTCTTTTTCGATGAAGTTTTAAGTTTTCAAGTAGTAGTACTGTTATAATTTTAAAAATGTCAGCTCTGAAAACATCACATTTTAGAGATATTTAAATAAAATTGCATTTCAGTTGGAAAGTGTTTCATAATCAATGTTTTATGCATGATTGATCTTTCGTGTTAAGATAGTGATGACTACTTTACTGAAATATAAAAATTTCCTCAAACTGCTTGATGCTTAATAAACATTATGGCACTTAAACCCGCGTGTATCGTCTTAAAAAAAAAAACCTATTTCTATCTGAGGATAATATTGCACCATTTAAAGAAGCAACATATTTTTATGATTTGAGGACAGTTGACGAAATATTATGATTTCTTAAAGGCAACATGCACAAAAATAGAATCAATATAGCTGATAACAATAAAGAAAAAGATCTTGAAAGAAACAGCATCATTTAAAGGGGGAAATTACCCTTTAGTTCTCAAAAACTTCAATTTTTCTTTTATTTTCCATATTTATTGAATAAAATGTCAAGAATATTAAAAAAAATTATCAAAATATTCCAATTAGAACACGTTTTATAATAAAATTGGTGAAGCAATATATGCACGAATAAAGCAAGCTTCCCTAAAGGCAGCATTACAGGCAATAACTTTCCTATGTGCATTCTGTCTTGGGCTTTCCCATGAGGAAGTAGAGCGTGTAATATACACAACGACGTGTAATATACACATTATACACAACGACGTGTAATATACACATTATACACAACGACTTCCCTATGGGGGGTCTTCCCCTTCGTGGGTTTACCCCGTATTGCACGCGGTGATTCCTCATGAGAAAAGCCCATTGATCAGAAAGCACATTGAGAAGTTGTAACGTCTAATGCAGTCCTAACTTCGAGATCTTTTTTTTTTATTATTATTTATTTATTTATTTTTCAGAACAGTTATTTTCAACCTTATGCACATTATACCGTCAAAACTGGTCTGATGAACTCAAAATCTTAAAATATTGAATGCTATTGTATTATGTACATATATGCATACTCTCTAAATTTGAATAACTATATGTCATAAATTTTAAATAAAAAAAATTCTACAAGCGTTTTTGATATTTTTAGCAAAACTACTTTTTTTTTCTTTTTTCCAAACTTTTATATAACTTTAAATAGAGTTTAAAATATAACCTCTTAAAAGAAATGTTATTTAAAAAAAAAAATGTGCCCACACAGTTAATCCAGATACTTGCGCACAATACTTGTATCGAGTTTACATTTTTTTAAAAACTAACAATTAATTTGTCATAAAACATAATAAATACCCTTCGAAATAAATAAAGAGCAGGATAACACACCCTAATAATTGATATCATTTAAAGAAAAAATGGCTGGACCATAAAATTTTGAGTATTCCACTAGAAACGTTTTTTAAGCTGGTAAGGCCGGTTTCCCCTAAAAATGAAGCGGCTACAAGAAATTTTTCTACGAATTTATTTAATTGTGAATTTTTTTATCTAAACAAATTATAGAGTATATTTAAAGTTGATATATGTATACGACGATTTTTACTTTCTCATTGAGAAAGTATTGTTTTCAGGAAAATTTTCGATTTCGAAATTTTGATGCCAATATATGTTATTATAGAGACCTGCTGAACACGTTTTGACTATTTTTGGAGTAATGTCCGTCTGTCTGATGTCTGTGGTCGATTTATTGCGTATTCGATAGCATCCACAAATATTAATGGATTTTCATGGAACTATATATCCGGCTTTGCTATCAAAAAAACTAGTACTAGATAGAATTTTTTTTTAATTCGAGCGAAAACTTCGAAATTTTAAATTTCTTTAACATGACGGCATAGGACAAAATTTAGCATAATCATGCATAAAAGGGTTTATTGATGGATCAATGATCACGAAACTCAATAGTTGCAATCTTTGTTGCGAAAAATAGCTGAGATACAATTCGAAAATTCAAATTCGAGTTTTCGACGGGAGAACACGTTTCAAGCATCCCTGATCACGAATCAAACATTTTTGAGGTGATATCTGTGTGTGTGTGTGTGTATGAGTGTGTATGTGTCAGTGAGTCTGTGGAGACGATAACTGATGAACAAATGGACCGATTCGAACGAAATTTGGTATGAAAATCACAATTCATGATTACTGGAAGTCTATTGTTTTTAAACGTAATCGAATGTTCAGAATCCCCCTAAATCGTCGAGTGAAATTTTGAAAAAATCATCAAAAAACCAAAACCTTTAATAAAGTTACGCAAATAGGCATTTCTTATGTAATATTTCCTTAGAAAACTATTGACATAAACTTTAGAACGCTAGCATGAACCGTTCTCGAGATATTGCACATTTTTCAAATAAATTTATAAAAAAATCCCATAAATTAAAAATATATATATTAACTGTTGAGAAACATGTTCACTTTTCATATGTAATATTATGCGATAAATGTGGTGACATCATTGTTTAGATCTCATCATTCTCGTGGATCTAGCTCGTTCCATTCATGAAAAAAGATACTTTGAGTAATACTTCTGTATTTGAACGCCGATAGTCATTTATATGCTGTAAGAATAACTTATTTCTCCATCCATAACGCTTGGCGAAATTTTGGCGACGAATTTGGCGGAATGTCGCCAACTTGGCAACATTTTTAATTGTTGCCAAATTAACAAAAATCTCGCCAAATGGATAAAAATGACGCTAAATCAATGAAAATGATGACTCATTGAAGAAAATTCAATATCTTGGAAAGAGTTTAAGTATCTACTATAAGAATAACATTCTTTTTAACTGTAAAATTGGTAAATTCATTGCATTATATAAGGAAAGTCATGTGCTGCTCACATCAGATTTTTTTAATAGTGTGCCAATACAAAAATTCAGTCGGAAAGGACCAAGTCCATGCTTAAACTTGATCTTTAGTCCTTGAATTAAAGCAGGGGTCTCCAAACTACGGCCCGCGGGCCAACACCGGCCCTCGAGCACCACCAATCCGGCCCTCGAGCACCACCAATCCGGCCCGCTGTAGCGGACTGGACATGCCCGGTATCCGGCCCGCCATAGTTTATGTTGATTACATTGTAAAATTTACAATATAAATAAATCATACAGAATAATAATCAGATGTTTTTATTTAACGACCAATTTAGAGACACAGTAATTGACATACATAATGAAATTGAACATTTTAACTGTAATTAAGGATATGAGATTTATCCTAAAAACTTACAATAAGTGACATACAAAGGTAATTCACATAATGAAATTAAATATTATAATTATGATTAATGAGATTTACGTAGCTGTAACTTTCCACTGACAATTGTTTGCAATTGTGGATCAAGTTTACTAGTGGAAAGTATCAGCAGCGACTTCAAATGCTCATCAGTTAATTTGGATCTGTAAATATTTTTTGTATATTTCATTTTGGAGAATGTTTTTTCACACAGATAAGTAGTGTCGAAAGCGGAAAAAAAGCCACGAGCAAATTTATGCAACTGATCAAACTGTGTGAGTGGAAGACTGTTATAAAATTTCAGCAATGATGACTTTAAATATTTTTTTTTTAAAATATCGATACACTGCAAATCAATCATTTCCATTTGAAGTTCTGGGGCAAGGGTTCCTATATCGGCGTTAAAAGAATTTCGAAAAATCTTGATATCGTTTGCAATTGCATCAAAATCTGAAAAACGAGACTCAAAATTTATTTTTAAAGCACTCAAAGCTTCAGTTGCGAAATTTACCAGAAATGAAGTATCAGTTTGCTGACTGAATGTTTAGCATGTATTGAAAGGCATGAAACATGTTTTATTGAATTGATATTGAAACAAAACAAGTTTTTTTGTCTTAATATGAGTGTATAAATTAGGCACAAGCTGGTTTCTCCTTGCAATTTTAAATTAAGGTCATTCATATGTTCAGTTAAATCTGTATAAAATGATAACTTCCATAACCACTCATTATTTTGTAACTCAGCCAGAGGACGAACTTACTTTCTTAAACAACAATTGCTGAGATTTCAATCAGCGTTTCAAAGATTCATATTTTTTTAACCGTAGGCTTCCTGTAAATTTGGAGTAATTCCGAGAATGTTTAGTCTCATAATGACGTTTTATATTGTATTCTTTGAGGACTGATATTGTTTCATTGCAAATTATGCACATTGCCTTATTACTTGACTCAATCACGAAATATTGATATTCCCATTGCTCTATATATGTTCTGCACTCAATCTATATTTCGTTTCTTTTCCATATTTATACAAATCCACACAAAAGGGACGTAACTTAATCAAAATAATGCCAATTAATATTATTAAGAGCAGAGGTTCTGAGTAAACAAAATGCACTGGATTTATCTTTAAGACACTTTTAATTATATTAAACACACTGTATTTTCACTAAAAAACTATAGTCACAAAACACACTAGTCGCACTATATTTCGCTTTTCAGATCGCACTTGTCACTCCGAATTCAAACTTTGGAAATGTCCAACTCTCGGTTGTCTCCCGTATTTGTACCACGCGTCCTCGGTGCGTAGAACATATTCGAAAACTCTCGAAAGTACTCGAATCTTCCAGACAAGCGATCACGATGGCGTTGTATACTTCGACTAACCAAGGATAAATGACGTTTTTGCGTAATTCCGCCGCTCCCCGCAAGATGGCGCTGTACTACTATAGCTTTGCCACGTCCTGCACTTAACTTCTCTATTCTCCGCAAGATGTCACTACTATACATTTAACATGGTCGTTAGTAGTTGTAACAATAAGTAACTCACAGCACGCACATCGGCTATCTCCGCCGCAATGAAATGCCCTTGATATTTGCCCGTAAGTACCAGCCAAAATTGCTAACAGAGCGGAGTCCGCCCCCCCGCGCCATAGATATCTCACTCACCGGCTAGTCCCGAAACGAAAATTTGCGCGTAATTCAAAACTACAGTATGTTGGTATGATGAGCGAGCTAGGTCTTGGCCCTTGGAACTCAGTGGAGGAGTCAGTGTGACCCTTAAGCTAAAAAGTTTGGAGACCTCTGAGTTAAAGGACCAAGACCACGAGATTGATGGAAGAAAAGTTGGAATATGATAAGTCTAATTGCGTAGAAAAATTCAATGCCAAATACAGTAAACTTATCAACCAACCACTGCATTGTTTCCATAAAAATAATTCAGGCCTCAGATTCTGTAGAACTATGAAATGTGTTTCTCTTAAACTAAGAAATTCATTTTCCGTGCTTATCAAATGTCTTTCTTTTGCAGCCTGTTGTGAAGAAAAGGGTGTGAGCGACGAATGCCAAGAAGCGTGTAACATAGATATTGATATTCAGATGGCTCTGAACAAACCAAAGTGCTTTAAAGACTTGGACAAACTAATGTACTGCGCAGCTGGTAAGAATATTCTCTAAATAATAATTTATTCTAAAAGAATTTTATTTGATAATACAAAGTTATCTTACTGTTAATTATGAAAGAGGACCACATTTTTCTCGATTGAGCAGCATATTATCACATTCAATAAGTAAAAACACTTTCATAAAACTCAAAACCCGCCTATAAGGGGCATACCCAAAAATATGGAACCAATCCCATTGCAGATACCATGTGTTTTATGAACTTTGCAGCTTTGTGTGGCCGGATCTAAATTGTAAAGGAATTTTATGGCGGCTACATAGAAGCCTAAAATTATCAATTCCCATAGAAACTCGCAAAAATTGTGGCTTATAGCAAGTGTCTTGCTGCAATTGTAAATATCGGCTATTCCATGATGATGAGCGCATAATAACTGCGAAACCGGTTCATGGATGCTGGTACCTATAATGGGAGCGTATTCCATAAAAACACTAGCCACTAACCAATGTAAACGCGATAAGCGCAAATAAAATGGCTATAATAAATATATATCAGTGAATAAAATGCATTGTATGTAACGGATAACATTTATTCTTGTTCGTATCGTCGGGTTACTCCTGTTGTGGTTTAGCGCACGCCAATCTTGTGTATTACTTCTAATTACGAATTAGCCGGACTATTCTTCATGCTGCTTTCTGATTGGCTATCTCTTAATCCAGTTCTTGGGTATATAACCCCTCTGTTTCTTTCTTTTGTGCCCTTTCCTCTTTAGAACTTCGGATTACTTGTTTTTCTTGCACTAACGAAGGGGATCCCGCGTATCCTCGAAACATCTGTATGCTGAATTGTTTTGTTATTTGTGTTTATATACGTTGATCAAGTTTTCCTCAAATATATATCATGTCAAATAAACAGTAATAGATCGAAGCAGTAAACTCTAAACACACAATCAAGGTAAAAACGAAAACTCAAGACAGCACATCATCAATAAGTACAATAATGCTTTGTGCGAAGGATAAAAAACACTTGAGCAACAATGGCACAATAATGCAGCATACAGCTATTTCGAGGATACGCTGGATCCCCTTCGTCAGAACAAGAGAACCAACAAACCCGAAGTCCAATAGAGGAATGGGCGCGAAATAAAAATGCAGGGGATCTTTATATACCTAATACCTGGATTAAGAGAGCCAATCAGAAAGCAGCATGAAAAACCGCCCATCCAACCCGAAACGACGTGTCGTTTCACATTGGCTAGGAGGTTCATTCTGTTATTTGAGCTTATGTACGTTGTTCAAGTTTTCCTCAAATATATATCATGTCAAATAAACAGTAATAGATCGAAGCAGTAAACTCTAAACATACGATCAAGGTGAAAACGAAAACTCTAGACAGCACGTCATTCGTTCTTGACGACTAAATCAATCAAAACGAGGTAATTTTCCAATGCGCAACAAAACTTGTCAGAAAATGCAACAAACATGCAACTCTTGCAGTGTTTCCCAAGGTTGTTGCAATTTAAGAACTGCTACGTAGCAGAAAAGCCTTGAATACACCTATTCATTTATTTCCACTATGAATGCACGGCAAGGGTGTGTAGCCACACAGGCAATGATGCGTGTACAGTGTCGATACATTATGCAAAAGAACTAAATAGAATGTTTCGTAATACGCATGATTAGAAAGCGAATTGTTCCAAATTTAATATTTTCATAGCATTATTTTCTATAGAGAACAATAATTCTTGGAACAATGACAGCAGTATACTACTGTACATAGCCAATGTATACAGTAGTATAAATTGACTATATACAGTAATATATACAGTTTATAGTAGAGAGAACAGGGCTCCTAGGAAAATTCTTATTTACCTCAATAACTTAGTAAGGAAAAGTCTACGAGTGTTTACGTTAGATCTATCTATAGTAAAGTGGCCATATCCAATCGAATAAAAGGGATTGCTAGATAGAATATATCGCAATTTAAAATTTTAATAACATTATTTTCTGACGAGCACAATAATTCTTGGAACAATGGCAGTAGCATACTACTGTATATAGTCATTGGATACAGTAGTATATATTGACTACGTACAGTAGTATACAGGGTGTCCCAAAAAGATTGAAACGTGCTTTAATTCTTTACTTGATGGAAATAAATGGGCAATGTAAATTGCAAAAATGTTGAAAGTAAGGTAGGAAATAAGACTGCGTTAATGAAATAGTCCTCCCATTAATTTTCAAAAAGTTACACTTTTTAAATTTTTATACGACCCCCTTAGACAAATTGGGTCAATCAGAAAATTTTTATTTTTAATGCAACAAGATCATTAAAAAAACCGCATATCTGTATCTTTAAAATTGAGCGAGTTATATTTAATTAAAAATTGAACATTGTGAATGAGAACCCTATATCACATTAGAAATGTAAATTTGTGACATATCACAAAAAAAGATAAAACTGGATGATAATGCATAGGATACTCAACCGCGTAGTGAGTACCACTGCTTTATATGATCTCTGTCTGTGTAATGCTTTATTTAGATGCATTTGTGATAAAAAAATTTGACACATATTAACGTATTTTTGATCTAAACAATTTCCATCGTCAATTTGTTTATGATTCCTATTTTCACTGATGAAACAGCCTTTCACATGGTACAGAAAAGTGGCATAATTCAGATTTTTTTCCTTTATCACAATTCAATTGATTTTAAAGATACAGATATGCGGGGGGAGGGGGGGGGGGGGTAATGATCTTCTTGCATTAAAAATAAAAATTTTCTGAGTGACCAAATTTGTCTAAAGGGGTCGTATGACCAAATTTATCGCCGTCTGCGTTGGTTCACACACAATGTACATCCGGCCACACATCTTGCTACCGCAAACCCTAGGGTTGGTCGTGTGGTCTGGGCCTTCAACACACAATGTACATTTACATCGGAACGGGAGGGATATGAGGCATGGGACAGACACATCCTGCCTTCGCGTTCTTTAGGCTTTAAAAATGTGATGGTGAAGCAGTTTCATATGAGAAATTACGTAGAGGTTAATATGACCATATATTGTATGGTCGAGGAAAAGAGGAAGTGCTGGCAGACTTTGGTTATAGTAGTGGTGTGGGATAGAATTTAATATAGCTGCAATACGTGCTGGAAATGAAATTGGAATTTGGAATAATAATTATAAAAGAAAAAGGCGCGTTATTGGGGAAAGCTTAAAATTCCTGTATCATATATATATATATAAAGACATAATGGAAGTATAAAAGAAGAAGGAAGGTAACGTAAAGTGCTTACACAAGGGCGGTAAGGGGTAGTGACCTTACTCCCCAGTTATCAACATGCATGTCTTTAATGCCGAAGCATGCACTCCTGGACGCTAGCACTGACATTAGCCAACCTCCGGAGTGACAATCAAAATTATCACAAGACCCTTGATAAAGGAAGGTGATATGAAAAAGTATGGTCCAAGTCATAGAGACAGCCAAGTTCCTACACATGCTACCTATTTATAACATCAAAACATTCAAATCAGCAGTTTAGATGTCTGTGATGTCATAACTTACAAAGATGTACGATCAAAATTCATAATGACCTCAAATATTTACACAAACTCAACCCATATATTTCATTTTTTTCGTAGTAATTTTTGATGTAATGTATCATAAATTGCTTTGGATATTTTCGCATGAATGCCTGTTGTAAGAATTATACCGAATACTGAACTCGGTATACGGGGAATTTGAAATGCAAAAATATATAGAAATCGAAAGATATAGATCTCTGATAAAGATTGTTATAGAAGAAAACTACCTATATAACGGACTGAATTTCTATAAGCAAATCAAAGGCATCCCCATGGGTGGGGGATGCTCATCAATTTTAGCAGATATCTATCTTGATCATTTTGAAAAAATGTCCCATATTAACAATGAAATAATTTACATACGTTACGTTGATGATTTGTTAATAGCTTATGAAAACGAAAATTTTCAAATGAATTTTGAATTTTATCACTCAAATGTAATATTGGAAGAAAATCCACCAACCCAGAATAATGTAGTAAATTTTCTAGATCTCAGTATTGATTTCAGCCATAATATACTTTCATTCTATATATATGATAAAAAAATGACTTATAATATTACTACAGCAGGAATCATACATTGGACCTCTAATTTACACTTGAATATATTTAGAAATGTATTTATTGGTGGACTAGCGAGAACAAAAAGAATAGTAAGCAGTGACGTCACCAGACTGGAAAGTGACAAAAAATTCTTACTACAGGCATTCATGCAAAAATATCCAAAGCAATTTATGATACATTACATCAAAAATTACTACGTTAAAAAATGAAATATATGGGTTGAGTTTGGGTAAATATTTGAGGTCATTATGAATTTTGATCGAACATCTTTGTAAGTTATGACATCACAGACATCTAAACTGCTGATTTGAAGTTATAAATAGGTAGCATGTGCAGGAACTTGGCTGTCTCTATGACTTGGACCATACTTTTTCATATCACCTTCCTTTATCAAGGGTCTTGTGATAATTTTGATTGTCACTCCTGAGGTTGGCTAATGTCAGTGCTGGCGTCCAGGAGTGCATGCCGCGGCATTAAAGACATGCATGTTGATAACTGGGAAGTAAGGTCACTACCCCTTACCGCCATTATGTAAGCACTTTACGTTACCTTCCTTCTTCTTTTATATTTCCATTATGTCTTTATATATTTTTAGTGTTTCATGCTGCTGTGCGCCAGTACACTAAAAACTTATTTCAATAATTTTCTTTAGAAATCTTTCTATTTTTACATATATATATATATATATATATATATATATAAGAAAAAAGGTTTGAAGATTCAATGAAAGAAAAGTGAGAAGCTGTAACACGAAAATTCAACTATCTAACAGGCTTACGAAATGAAAGTATTAAATCAACATATATATATATAAATATATATATATATATATATATATATATATATATATATATATATATATATATATATATATATATATAACGCTTCGGCAGACGATAATTAGCTGAATATTTTCAGACATGAAGCTGGAATTTTCATAAATGCTTGTAATTGTGGCTTTTCTTATCAGTTTGCCGAAATTATCAACAAGGTAATTGAAAAAAAGGAGCAAAGTTTGCAGAATGTTTTACAATACACACAGGCGTCACGCTTAAAATAGATTATTCGTGTTCTAAAGGTCCCAAAACGTGTAAATCCGTCGAAAACTCGAGTTGCGATTTTCGACACCATTCCAATACTTTCCCTATACATTACCGTGTATTGCAGGGAAAGTAAAAATAGTTACCTTGTAATGCACATCTGAAAGCAGTTGATGATTCTACTTTTGCATTATTTCCAGATGGCAGCGATCACAGGAAGTGCTGTCGAGACAATGGCATTCAACGCACTTGCCTCAGGTGGTGTCAAGGGCGGCCCATCATCAATACCCATCTATGCATATTGCATGCATCAAAAATTGTGAGCTGCTTTGAAGAAGGAAAAGGTAAATATTCAAACAATATTTAAAACAATACAAAAAAGCATTATATCTTCCGACGATACCTACGGACGTCTGTAATGAAAAGTATGTTTGTTTCGTATACAAATTCCAAATTTCTTGAAGGCTTTTTTTTTTTTTGCGAATTTGGTACGGTTATTCTCTACCTTACTGCGGTTATTCTCTACCTTACTGCGGTTGTTCTCTATCTTACTGCGGTTATTCTCTATTTTACTACGGTTATTCTCTACTTTAATGTGGGAGGGTATTAAATCGTTGCAGACATTGTTGGAAAAGTCGTGCAGTGTGTGATCAAATGTTGTCTTGTTAGTAAATAGAACCTGGGCGGCTTGCCAGCATAAGCAGTTGGTTGGTTGGTTGATTATGGTTTTTTGGCACAAGATCCAAGGAGGATATGCTGCGCCAGACATATGGTACCGAAATACATATTAGCAAGGAATAAAAACAAGTGTATAATTTGAAAGAGTGATAATGTGTGAATTAAATATAACAATAGAATATGTACAATAATGCAAAGAAGATGAAAAATAGCTAAAAGGTTATAAAAGATGACGTTAAAAATGATGGAAAAAACCGATGTTCAACAAGAATGCCAGCATAAGCAGAACAATCGGCTACAGATTATTGTCGACATACAAGCGCGTCGTCAAATTGAATTTGCAGCACAATTAGAAGAGATCGGTTGTCCCATGAGATGGCTCCCCAGATTGTCACACCACGTGTGATGGGCGCATACCGCTGGACAACAAATGCGGAATCAGGACGCTGACCAGTTCTCCTCTACATAATTATGCAGCGGTCATCATCACTGAAGAGAAGCAGGATTCATCACTAAAGCCAACATGCCTCCTATCAGACCACTGTCCAGACTGAACCAGCTAGGCACGAATCCAGACGGATGCGCCTATATTGAGGAATCAGTGGTGAGCGCCTTTATGGACGTCGACACTTATCCCACCTTCTTCCAATCATCTCCGAATAGTATCCCTTGATATATAATCATATAATGCATAGAGGATGACAAATGCCTTTGAATGGCTTATAGCGATGTCATTAGTGCGTACGTGGCTCCTCTCCTGGCTGAACGATCCTCTCGTGCAATTATCTGTCTAGGGCATCTGCAACGGTGACATCTGCAAGCTTCTGCAACGGTGACATGCGCCTTCTCTGATCCACTGTTGCCAACACCGAGCAACTAACATATAGCTCTGACCAAGATGGACCAACTAGCTTCCCATAGGCCTATGATGCGACCTCTCTCTAAATCCAACAATTGTTCGTAGCAATGCCGAGTATGTCGTCTCAAGCGCATCTTTGTACATAACTGGCGGTATCAAAGCAGAAAATCCAATTCCAATTGTGCGTAAGTGAGAACACCATTCGTTTTAAATACTGCACGATATGTGCGTTGCATGAGCCCTATAACATCATTAGCGCTGACAGACTGATCATTTGCATAAGTCTTAAAGCGATATTTGTATGCCGAATTTCACGGCTGTAGTTCAATTTTTTTATAGGTACATATATTTTTTTTACAACAGGGTGTATTTCACAATAATTAATACTTTCTTTTAATTTTATGTGATTTCGTAACATTAGGACGACGGATATTTTAAACTACCTCGAACGACGGACAGCAGTCAATTTGACCACCATAGAAAAATACAACATACCTTTAATTCAAAACCAAAACATCATAGTTACAGTATTTAGGATGTTCCTTCGCCACATTTTTTGCAATAAGCGTTCTTGATGCACCGCTTGATGCATAAATTTCAATGGGCTGGTATTAGCCGTTTTGGAGGAATCGTATCTCAAAGTAGTTGTGCGGTCAAAATGACGGCTTCCGTCATTCTAGTGTTAATACATTTATTTGAAAAAAGTGAAATATCAACGGTTCATTATAGTGTTCTAAGATTTCTGTCAATCGTTTTCTAATGAAAAAATACATAAGAAATACTAATGACAAATTACATAAGAAATACTAATGATAAATTACATAATAAATACTAATGACAAATTACATAACATTATTAAAAGTTCTGAATTTTTGATGACTTTTTTCAAATTTTCATTCGAAAATTTAGAGGTCTTCCGAACATTCGATTGCATTAAAATCAATAGGCTTCTAGTATTAACTAATAGTAATTTTCGTACCAAATTCCATTCGAAACGCTCCATTCGTTCGGGAAATATCATTTACACATACACACGCACACACACACACACACACACACACACACACACACACACACACAAAAAAAAAAAAAAAAAAAAAAAAAACGGTTGATTTTGAGTTCATGGATGCTTGAAATGTGCTCCTCCATCAAAGACTCGAATTTGAATTTTCGACCCCATCACAACACTTTCTCTACACATTATACTATGTATATAGGGAAAGTAAAAACACAAAATTAAACAATTCATAAAAATAGCAGTATGTAGAAACGATTATTTTCCGAAAATTTATATCAAGTTGCCCGTGTGCTAGTCATATGTGGATATTCAAACGAAAGAATAAATGTTTAAGACTACATCTATGTTAAAAATAAATTTGCTAACTCACTGTTCCAAAACTAAAGATTTTAAAGACATCTGTGCTATTATCTGTACTGTGGATAATGTGAGCAGTATTACTTTTTTTTACTTTCCCTATAATACATGATAATGTATAGGTAAAGTATTGGAATAGGAGAATGAGAAATCGAGTTTTTAACGGATCTGCATATATTTGAAGAATTGAATTTTGTATTTTAAGCAGTCTAATTATTATTTTTTTTTCGTATTTCAAGTGTTGTTTCGTCTTAATTAGCCAGCAATTCATTTTCGTTTTCTGCATTTCTTTTCAGCTGTCCTGCCGGGTCCACCTCAAAATATTCAGTACCACAGGGTAAGCGATAAAGATTTAGAGATAACATGGGACATGCCCCAAAAGAATCCAAAAGTTGTGCAATGGTATAAAATATTCTGGAGACCGGTTGGATCCAGGCAGATGTTCAGGGTAAGTAACGTTTCCTATTTTATGAAAAATTACCATGAACTTTAAAAATTAACAAATACATCTTAGCACTACTTTAAAAAGTGGCCAGAAGCTTACGCAATCCCTGATCAAGAATCTACAACCCTCAGTGAAGTTCTTACCCGGAAATGGATATGTCGTTACGGGGTTCCCTCGCTCATCCATTCTGACCAGGGGACGAACTTTAACTCTAGCATATTCACGGGACAGCACAAACTAAGGCTTCTCAATATACAGGCTGACGCAACCGCCATTTTGACTCCAACCCGTCCAGTCAGTTATCGACTGCCTGTGCTATTTCAATGACGTGTGCATGCTGATATTTGATACGCAATTTAGCTGTAAAATAGGCGCTTCTCCTTTCAAAAAATTGGGCCAATCATTCAAGAAAGTAGTTTAGAATGTTTCGATTTCCTCGAGATTCCGAGAGAAGAACGGAAAACTAACCCTCTTTTCGACATGTGTAGCCATAGCTTCAACTAGGAGTCAAAATGGCCGCTGTTGCGCCAGCCTCTATATTTAGGAGCCTTACAGGGAACGAACTTTAATTTTGGCATATAATATGCAAACTACTTGCAATGGACGAAACTCGAGCAACTCCTCTTCATCCTCAATCGAACGGTACTGTACAGAGATTCAACAGAATAATACTTAAACATATCTCTATATCCGTATTCAGAAACCAACAAGATTGGGACCGTCACATACCTTTGTTCCTCCTGGCTTACAGAAATGCTGTCCACAAATGGACCAGTCATTTTCCATCAAAACTGCTAATTGGCCGGGATCTATGACTAACATGTGACCTAATGTTTGAAAAACCATGTGATGCTCCTTCATCGCCTGATAAATATGTGCAAGATCTGCAAAAGAGTTTCATCATTTTGCTCGTGAAAGGATGAATCAACATTGCTACCGAGAGAATGAAGACCTGGTACGGTGCAAAGCTAATAAAGACCGATTCCAGGAAGACTACAAAATGTGGATGTTCAACCCTCGGTGGCGACCAGGATTTTTACCGAAACTGCAACACGATTGGTAAGGACCTTACGTCGTAATGGAACGAATAAACAATGTCGTTTATCGAATTCAGATATTGTCTTCAACCAAGCCAAAAACCGTCCCTATCAACAGATTAGCCCTATATTTTGGACCACAGTAGGTACTGCCCAGGACGTTCAACCTTAAGGAGAAAGCAGTGTTACGAACATGTAAAATGCCTTCATTGGCGGCCCTTTTGAGAACCAGGAGAAAATACCTTTACATGCAGCCATTTTTATGACGCGAATGTAGGGTTGCCATATCCAGACTATCGAGGCAGGGTTTCCAGATTTGGCGATTTCTCGAACCTTCTTAAAATAACGAATATTTTTTTTTCGAGATACCAACCCCCTTCTGGAAGTTTCTACGGAGAGCATGTAAAAGGAGACACCGCTCAGTTGGAGAGCAGTAGACGTGTGATACGATCTACATTGAATTGTGAAGTACGTCAATGTTTTGAGAACAGTATCGACTGTTTTCTGAAATTAATGGAGCATTTCATTGCTGTTTTACTGTACCTGACAGTGATCGCGTGAGATAGTCATCGAGCAGTTAATTTTCTGTATATTGTTCTCGTTTACGATGTGCTTGTAAATAAACGTGTTAGTTATCCAGAATTTCTGAACTCATGCTTGTACTCTGAGAGTAATTACACCCACGATTCCAGAGGATACTCGTTACAGTATTATGACTAATTATTCAAAAATAGACCTTTAAGGAAAAAAAATACATGAGTGTAATTTTTACTAAAATGATTACAACTAGTAGTATGTGAAAATAGTTTGAATCTGCGTTTCCATGAAAAAATCCGATGTGGACAGCACATGACTTTCCCTTGCAATGAATTTACTTTTTTCACTGTGTAAAATGATGTTAGTTCGAAAGTTTGGAGGTGTTCCGAACATTCGATTGCGTTTAAAGTTAATAGTTTCCCGTATTCACTGGTTGTAATTTCATACAAACTTTATTCGAAACGTACTTTTCGTTCGTGAGATATCGTCTCCGCAGACTCATGGACACATACATGCACTGTCACAAACACACACAGACATCGTCTCAGAAACGTTCAATTCGAGTTCAGGAATGCTTGAAACGTGCTCTTCCGTCGAAAACTCGAATTCGAATTTTCGATCAGAACACAAACTCTTTTCCTATACATTATACTGTGTTTACAGGAAAAGTAACTAGCCGATGCCAGTCCATGTTCCATAGCCAAAGTACAGAGTGATTATAATTAAAGTTCCCGGTTTGAAAATGGTCTCAAATAAAAAAACACTGGTCAGAATGATTTGAAATTTTGCGTGAACACTCGTGGAGCAATGGAATTTTGTTTGGTGAAGAAGAAACAGTAACTCAAAAAGTCGCCGCTAGGAGAATAATTGGCGCTTTACTACACTAGAATGCAATACAAAAGTAATAAACGTTAACTTACTCATTGGCTAATGACGTAATAAATGTTCAATATGCTGTCCTTCGAATACTGAATTAAAAGTCGATCTTTCATCATCATATGCATGCAAGTAATGAAAAAAATTTCATCCATTGAAACAATGTTAAATTCTAAGCAAACGTAAGCCGTATCTTTATTTAAAAAAAAGTGGATATAACCTTTTCTGCATAATTGCTCTTCAAATACTGCTGCAAATTTGCATAAGACAGTGACGTTGCAATAAACGTTTGCTATGAAAAAGGAAGATCAGAACTTGTTTCTCATAACTTAATGAAAAATCTCTATTATTCTGTCGCAATGACTCTATGATTAAAAGATCGTGCTCTTCTTGTCAAATTGTTTTATGAGAATAACAGCTCCTGTTTAGTAGCTCTTAGAAAGTTCAGAACGTTGAAAAAGTTAAAATCTGGTCCTCTGTGTGGCAAAAGCTTGCGCAAAATGATTTTAAAATTTGAAGAGACTGGCTCTTTGGACATCAAACCTGGCAGGGGATGGAAAGCAGTCGATGGAGAGATAGTGGAAGTCGTAGCTACAGCGTTAGAAGAAGAGCGTAACGCTAATTCATCTACGAGTGCACATGGAATTGCCAGATCATTAGACGTACCCGTCAGTACGGTGCAAATATTTTTGAAACACATTTTGAAATGTTATCCTTATACGAACTGATCCAAGTTCAACAGTTGCTACTTACGGACAGTGTTGCACGTGAAATGTTCGCACTTCAATTTCTGGTTCGGATACAAGTGGACGATGAATGGCCCTGGAACGTTTTGTGGATTGACGAAGCACACTTCCATCTCCACGGAACTGTTAATACGCAAAATTGCAGAATCTGGACAACCGAAAATCCACAGGAACTACGCCAGGCGCCTCTTCATTCCCCCAAAGTCACTGTGTGGTGCGAATTTACAGCAGCGTTTATTGTCGGGCCTTTCTTTTTTGAGGAAATTGGTCCTCATGGCCCCGTCACCTGTTCTGTCAATGGCCATCGATATGAACGTCTTTTGAAAAGTCACGTTATACCCGCACTGCAAGAGCGTCAGTGTATCGATAACACTATTTTCATGCAGGATGGCGCTCCACCACATATCGCAAAACCAGTGAAGCGGCTACTTCACAGTCATTTTGGAGATGACAGAATCATCAGCTGCCATTTTCCTGTAAGATGGCCAGCACGTTCCCCTGACCTCAACCCATGTGATTTTTGACTTTGGGGAGCATCTGAAGAATGTGGTGTTTAATGGACACATTACCAATTTAGCGGAACTTAAAGCTAGCATCACGCATCATATCTATAACATCTCTACAGAAACACTCAAATCTGTTGTTGAACATGCTATTTTGCGCTTTCAGCTTGTTTCAGAATGCGAAGGACAGCATATTGAACATTTATTACGTTATTAGCCAATGAGTAAGTCAACGTGTATTACTTTCGTATTGCATTCTAGTGTAGTAAAGCCCCAATTATTCTCCTAGCGGCGGCTTTTTGAACTACTGATTTTTTCTTCACCAAACAAAATTCCACTGCTCTATGAGTGTTTACGCAAAATTTCAAATCATTCTGACCAGTGTTTTTTATTTGAGACCATTTTTAAACCGAGAACTTTAATTATAATCACCCTGCATATAAAACTTTTATAGAATTTTTTTTCCAAACCAATTTAAAAAAACATTTTTTTCTGTTGACAGAACCACACGAAGCAACGATCGATTTCATTACATGACTTGGACCCTGGACAGACATATGAAGTGATTGTGAAAGCGGGAAATCATTACGGTATAAGCTTACATTCGGAGCCGCTCACCTTCACAATAAAAGGTAAGTCTACAATTGAAAAGAACTTAAGTGCTCGAGTGTGAAATCCCACTAAACTTTCTTATTTATGTATATATATATGTGTGTGTGTGTGTCATTGGAGTACCGCAAGGATTCACTAGTAGCTCTATGCTCGCCAACCTTTACATTTACAAAAGACAATCCACTCTGTTCATTCATAACATTTCTATTTTTCGCTACATTGATGATGTTTTTCTTTGTTTTCATACTGCACATGATTCTTCACCCACACTTAATATTTATACATCCAATCTTGAGTTAATACCTAATGAATCCCACCCTTCCAAATCTAAATTATCTTGATATCACCATATATACAAAGTAACTCATTCAATACTACTATTTATGATAAGAGACATCAATTTACATTTAATGTAAAATTCTTCCCTCATTTTTCTTCTTGCCTTAGTAACCAAGTATTTAAAAATCTAATCATTAGCTATTTGCTTCTCATCAAACGCCTTGATAGTAATAAGTGTACACTATCACATATTAATCGTCTCAAAAGTCTATGCTATATGTACAATTCTCCCACCTTATTTGTAGATCGCAGTATAAATACGATACTCGATAGTAGTGGAAACACCATAAAATAAACACCGCCCCGGAGGGCAAAAATAAAAATTCGCAAATATTACAAAAACAGTAATTTCGGTTACACAAAAAAACGTGCAAAATTTTAAAAAAAACCGCCTCGGCGGGTAAAGAAAAAAGTTTAAAACTCTAATTGTTAAGGCGGATATCTAAAAAGCAAAAACAGGCTACGGCTCCAAAAAACAGTGTTATCCATACTTCAAATGTTTTCGATCGTAGTGGTCACTTCTCGGTTAGTTTCTGAACTCGTGGGTTTGTCTCACTGAAAATATGTTCAACTACTTCCACTCTCTCTGGTCTGGTCCATTCCGTCGCGATATTTCGCGTGGTAAGCATTTAAGCTGGATCACGTGGTGGACTCTCATGAAGATTATTCACGCTAGCGGGCTTCAGACTTGTGAGTTGCCCTTTTTTTGCATGCTTGTGCGCAATATTTTTCATGATTATGTGATATTTTATGGTTTTTCGTTGAATTTTGTCCTCTTTGGTCTTTTTTCTGTTAATCTCGTTTATTCTGTTGTTTGGCACAGATTGCATAAAATTTTAACCACGTGTTTTTATGCAATCATAGAAACAACGGATTTTAGTATATCTGTCTAGAACGTACCCCTGAAGACGTTTCTGGCAGATATACTATTCATTGATATATTTTCCTTGTCCTGGCCTTTCCGTGCTCTACTTTTCCAGCCCTTCCTCGTTACTTTTTACTTTCTGTTATTAAATACACGTTATTATATTGCCCGTGGTTTGATACTGTGTTTACTTATTTGCACTTTCGTTTTTAATATTTTAATTTACATATATACATATTATATATATATATATATATATAGTATATATATATATACATATATATATACTTATATATATATATATATATATATATATATATATATATATATATAAACATATACAAGGTAGGATCAAAAAGTTCGGAGACTGTACTGATATCTACAACCTTGATTGGAGGAGAGGGAAACTATTTTACCGTGGCGTAGAGGCATATGTGACGCGAGATGTGAAAAGGAAGAAGCGTGTGTTTTCCAGACAATGCGTGTCAGTGAACTGTAGTCGTTCGCGTTCGTCGAAAACAGAAATGACGTCTGAAGAACAACGTGCGAATATCAAATTCTGCCAGCGTTTGGGGAAGTCGCCGACAGAAACTTTGCACCTTCTGCAGCAAGTGCAATGTTTCTAATATAATTCTAATATGTTTCTAATACGATTTTCAACTGAAATGCTGGGTTGATAAATTTTCATATATTATTCAAAAGGAATACAATTAGAATTTAAAAAACTAAAATGGTATATAACTGTATAGCGCATTTGCTGCTAATACAAAAATTACCCAATACCAGTTAAATATAAATGAAAGAAGAGGAAAATACCCACAAAATACTAAAAGAAGTGGCGGAAGAGCGATTGTGAACTCTTCTGAATCCCGGTGACAGCTAGCCGCTGAGCCATGAAACACTCCCGGATGCCAGTAAATGTATAGGCATTAACCCCGAAATGCCGTCATAAAATACGGCATCAGACCTGCATGAAGCAACACATAGTAACAGACCACAACAAAACACAGAAATTCACGATCACAAATACAATCAGAAAAAACGCCATGACACTCACTGTTCCATCACTCCGAATCTAACCTATTATAGGCTAAGTGACTGATTTACATTCCCTTTTAACTGACTTACAGAATCCAAACTTTACCGCTACAAAATAAGTCGTTTATCATTGCCATTCCTGAATAATCCAATATGAGTGATTTATTTATGTACTATCTCAGTGTAGTCATATATCCTCACTCATTTAGCGATACTTTACCTTAATTAAAATTAGAATGTATGATTGTCCAATCTTAAATAGATCGCTTATTATACCTTTATTATCCTTTACCTGTTCCATTACATTCATCAAGCTTCTAAGATACTTTGGCTGTTTTGAGTAGAAGTTAGTAATATGATGTAATATACATTGATGTGGATATTTCTGACGGTATACTTGTCTAATTAAAATTTTATCTCTTTGTAATCTGTCGATTTCATGCGAAATCAAACTATTGTTTCTGTGTAAATGATTGATAACAATATTTCTATAAATATTAATGAGTATATTTGAGTTCCATTCAATATATATATATATGTGTGTGTGTGTGTGTGTGTGATACAGAAGTTTTAAGCTTTCCCCAATAACGCGCCCTTTTCTTTCATAATTATTATTCCAAATTCCTATTTCATGCCCAGCATGTGTTGCAACTATATTAAATTCTATCCCACGCCACTAATATTTACAAAGTCTGCCAACACTTCCTCTTTTCCTCGACCATACCATATATGGTCACTAATCTTAACCTCTGCGCAAATTTTCTCATATGAAACTGCTTTCCCAACACATTTTTAAAGCATAGAAAACGCGAAGACAACATGTTTCCCATACCGCCATATCCCTCCCCCTCCAATGTAACTGTACGTTATGTTGAGACCCAGACCGTCCGACCTACCAGAAAGGTGTAAGGTAACTGTTTGGACGGCCGAACTGTACATTATGTGAACCAACGCAGACTGTATTGAAACTTCTTGAGCTGATCGCCGAAGCTCGGCCGGCCTATGCAACTATATCCATTTCGAGTGTCATATAATAAAGTTACATTACATACATACATACATTTAGTAACGTGAAATGTCTCTTCCCTGGACTATTGTAGCCTATATTACATATATATGTGTGTATATATATATATAAATATATATAGACATATATATAGTATATATATATACGTGACAGTGAAAATGAGACACAAAGGAGTGGGCAGAAAAATATGCAAATTGCAGGGTAGACGCAGTTCACAGTTATGTAAATGATGCGAAATTCGCAGCTACCCCATGCACGTTGAGTGAGATATAAGGGAATAAACCTTCAGAATCGGCAATAGTCGCGCCGCTCTGTCTGCCAGGGAAATCATTTTGCATTTTTTTTTGTCTCAGAGGAAACGTGTAATAGCAGAGAATGTCAGGCCGCCACCAACCGAGACAGTTCCAGCAGACAGACGATTTCACGAGGGATATGGTGATCGGACTCAGAAGGGCAGGTTGGTCCATACGTCAAATCTCAGAGGGCCGCCACCTACACGCGTCCACGGTGCACCGGCTATGGCGAAGATGGTTGGAACAAGGGAATGTGGCACGTTTGGGGGGTGCCGGTACAGCCAGAGCGGCGTGCGCAAGCGTGGACCGACGCATCCGCCAGCAAGGGTTGGCGGCCTCGCAAGCCACTTCCGCCGCCCTTTTGCAGCATGTGCAGGACACCCTTGATGCTCCCATATCGACCGGGACCATTATCCGCGGATTAATCGCCGGCGACCTGCACTCATGGCGCCCGTTAAGAAGACTGTCATTGACCCAACAGCACAGACACCTCCGTTTGTAATGGTGTCAGGATAGACCCACGTGGACGGCGGAATGGCACAGGGTCCTGTTCAAAGACGAGTCACGCTTCTGTTTTAGCAATGACAGTCGCCGTGTACAAGTCTGACGCCGAAGTGGTGACAAATCTAATCCGGCCGCATCTGTGGAAAGCCACACCGTGCGACAATGTGGCGTCATGGTTTGGGGCACCATCGCCTACGATAGCCGGTCACCTCTGGTCCGTATTGAGAGCACTGTGATGGCCCAACGATACGTGGATAGCGTGCTGCGGCGGTAACACCTTCCTTCAGGGGGTGCTCAATGCCATTTACCAGCAGGATAACACCCGACCACACACGGCACGCATCAGTCAACATGTCCTGCAAGGTACCCAGGTGCTTCCCTGGCCACCAGTCTCCCCTGATCACTCACAAATCGAACACGTCTGGGACGTGATTGGACGTTGGACGTCGCTTGCGTGGACTGCCACCGCCGCGTTTAGAAGACGAACTCTGGCGAATGGTTGACAGGGAATGGGCAGCCATACGTCAGGACACCTCCCGCACACTCACTGACTCTGTATCTAGACTGTTGCTGCCTGTATCGCCGCCCGCGCTGGTCCTACAACCTACTGGTCAGACAGTGTTATCGCTCAGTGTATAAGTGTATCATGTTGCAATAAACATCACTTATTGTTCGTTGCTGTCTCTCCTGTTTGCCGATTTTCATCACTTTCTACCCACTCCATCTTGATGTCTCATTTTCACTGTCACGTAGTGTATATGCATGTATCAATGGGTATAATGGGATTGTATGTATCAACAACTAATGGTTGAATATATATTTCTAATGGCTAGGCACTTGATATATACAATCATTCGACCCTAAATCTTGAACAATTTAGCCACCACATGACTTTGCCCCGGTGCGGGCAGAACATACTACGCCCAACAACACAACATCCTTAACCCACAACCTGGCAGCCCAGCGAGCTTGATGAAATGCTTGCCTTGACCGCTGAGCCACTGTGTCTGCCATTCATATATATTATTTAGATCCAATGGAGTTAAATTATTTTAAATTTAGATTAATTTGTGATCTGATCTATTCAAATGATACATACATTCGACCCTCTCTAATAAAAACTTATACCTGACCCACGAACAGCGAAATTTAATATATTTTGAATGAAGAATAATAATTTCCACAAAGTGACAGGTTTTATCACAATATAATTTAAATTTTAGATACACTAAATTATCATATAGGTATACCAACTTGACTATATTTACACAAAAGTCGCAAAGATGGCACTATTTTGCAAAGCATGACAGTTTTTCTTATGTATATACTAGAACGAATATCTAGCGTTGCTAAGATTTTAGATGCGAACCTCTGATTAAAATTACATCGGAACCTGCAACGAATTCTCAAAAACTAAAGAATGCTTTTTACCATACGCCCATTTAGAACAAAAAATAAAATAAAAATTTTGTGACGTCAAGAAGCCAGAGAACTGCCGTGGGAGAACTTGTTTCCCGCTCGCAGTTGATTTCAAAATCGCAAATTTTAGAGACTCATTTAAAAATTCAAATAAATAAAGTAGTTACTTTTTTAATAGATAACGAAGATATCTCTCCTATTCATGCCAAAAATTAGAATCATATTAATCTTCAATTCTTCGATGCGAGAAAGCTAAAATGAAATAACTTAAAATGTACATATTTCGAAGTTTTTCAAATATATTGTAAATATGAATTGTCCAAAGTTTTTTCAACCATGCCTTTTCCATGCATGCACTTTCAAGGATTTAACCAACAAAATGGGAATTTTTCAAGTATTTTCAAGGCTTTGAAAATGATAATATAAAATTCAAGTACTTTCCCGATTTTCAAGGGACTCATATGTACACTGATTAACCTAACAGTCGATCAAATTGTCAATTCTAATTTATGATAGTCTCTTTTCTAATTCGTGCTAATAAAGAATTTAATAACAGAAACGTATTTTCTCTTTTCAGATTTTGATGGGCGCAGCAGTTACTTTTCAGAATCAAAGGGTGAGTATGAATTAAATTGCATTATTTGATAACAATTTACCATTCCATGTACATCTAATTGAATGGTATAATTATTTCAGATGAAATGAATCCGATAGTCAAAACAGCAGTGGCAGTAGTTGGCACTGGATTGTTTCTAATCCTCGTCGGTGGCTTGGGAATTTTCTTCTACCAAAGACAAAAACTCATGAAGCCACCACCAGGAATAGCACCTGGTGTTTCGTTCGAAAATCCTACTTATATGAAAGATAATTTATCCCAAGTAAGTGATTCTGAAATAAGAGTATTACAGTATTACAAAGTATACTTCAGCATCACAAAAATAATGTACAAAACTACCTAGCAATCCGAAGCTGTGAAGATAGCTATAGCAGGCATTGCTAATCTTCTATATTTACAGTATATCTATATTGATATTTTTCTTGAAAAGCAATGAAGTTTCCACTTCTGAGACTTCAATTAAACCTGTTTTAAAAAACGGGAGAGCTTTTCCTCAAAAGAAATGACTGTCATCTGATTATTCAACAGCTAAGGAATAAACTCAGCAAAAGACAGAAATACCTCAGACCAACACATAGATCTCAGGACAATACATGGTAGAATTGAATTTGTCAGTCTCTAAGAGGTTCGCAAAATAAGTGTCACATAGCAGTTTTTTATTTATTTATTTTGCTTCCATTGCAGATATCAGCTTTTCCATGCTAACATGCACATAAAAAATGCAACTGGTCCATAGTAGCTGCTATTTGCAATGGGAGCGCGATTCTAACTTTGGAAACACTCCTTATAAGAGAGTTTAAAGATTATGTTTGTGAGTTTTAAGATCAGAACATCAAATGCTTATAGATAGGTCAGAGGGAGAGAACTTCAGAATATGTTGAAAACTGCAAGAGCTCCTGTGCTGCTTAGTGTGGGTGGCATGCACTGGCCTTCAATTGATAAGGTTCAATTGATAAGGAAAGATAATTCTTGCAATTCCTTACAGGGAACCAGATATGTAGCAATTCTGAGCACAATCCAGGAGGCCTCCCCGAGAAACAATCCGTCAGGGACAATTGCTTTTCAGAGGTTAAAATAAATCAAAATTTTAATGGCACATGGATGCAAAATAAATTGTTGTGTGGTAGCTGTCTTAGAAAATTGAAGCCACCTTCTTTCAGTTTTGTTTCGGAAGGAGGTGAATTCTAACAATTCCCTTACACGATTATGCTTTTGCGATAGGTCTAGGTGCAATCTAGGAGGCCCTATTTCGATCTCCCACCCTAGCTGATGTCTTTTTCACTAACTAAAATAATGTCCCAACCATATTTCGATACCTGTAAATAAAACAAAATTGTCTCTTACCTAGGCAGTGGCGAAGCTTGATTTGGCTGCACCTTTCTCGCTGTCTAAAACATTGCACCCACCCCTTCCACTTAACAATGAAGAGGTATGATAGCATGTATGCTAAGAAACGTCTGCTTTTTTTTTAATGTAGAGGGTTTTATTTTTTATTTCATACATAAATATTGTTTTAATATGAAATATTAAATACGTAATTGATATTTTAATGGTTTAAGTTTTTGCAATCTCCCCAAAACGGCACCATTCCGCTTTTCAGCTGTTTATGCCACAGACAATGTGCAGGATTTCTGAAATAAAGCGCTGGTTGAAAAACGTATATCTGAGTATCTCGCCTTCAACGATAGCTTGAGAGAAAAAACATGGAGCTACGTATCACATCCTTAAAGTGATAAAATTAAAAGATGATTTTCCTTCTTAACATTGAGCTTACAAATCCCTTCCAATCTCTCGCATACCCCCCTTCCCCCCGCAGTCGCAAGGCTGCAGAACCATAGCTCTGTCAATCCTCGTCAATAAAACATCCTACAGTAGTAGCTAAAGTTATGCTTTGCACAAACTTCTGCAATGGGATGAGAATCATAAATATAGAAATTGGTTTTGTAAAATCGTTAGCGAACCAAAAACAAAGCTGCATCAGTTACCCTATGCAGTTGTCAAATTTGAAAATTTTAATAATTTCACTTTCATCAAAGAACAAGCCAGTACCTTTTATATCTATTCAATTGACTTGAAAAAGTAGGTGTAATTTTTGTCAAGAAGTTGAAAGCATGCAGACAAAGTGCATTGCTTAATAATCATAACAAATAATGATAATAAAATAATTCCTCAAAAAATAATAAATAAATGTGGTATGGATGAACATGCATGCAATACTCAAGGTGGATGCATTAGAAAATCAGCTACAGTGGGGCGACAGTTACAGCAGTGCACCACCAGACAAAATAATCATGTCTAAAAGCAAAGTATGTGTGTGTGGTCGTGCAAAAACTGAGAGAAAAGTTAACCAACTTGTCCAGTCCAGTCCAATACAGAAGGCAACAGCTTGTCAAATTACAGATAATCTGACTAGGAAACAAAGACAATCCACCACATCATATTAGCTACAGAAGTAGAAATACTATCCAGGTAGTCATATTGATTTGGCCTCCGTATAACCAATACCCTTTATCACAATTTGAACAAAGTGTGTAGATTCAGGCATTTTTTAAAATTACGTATAAATACTATATAAATACTATCCAAGCTATTTTGAATTATATAGTAAAATTTTTATAAAGGTAGCAAGCTCTTTGCCTTTCACCAAAATTAGCTGTATGAATGTTTTATAATTTGGAATATTTTAACTTTTCCTTTTTTTTTTATCTAACCAGAATGCTACCACTCCTGGAGAACATGCTGAACACTCCAATGGAGATGCCAAGAGAGAAACACAGACATGAAGTCGACATATGTGCTACTTAATTTTGTTGAAACTGATATTTTCTTCAAAATATAAACACTTCGAGATGATCTTGATGAAAGAATGGAACATTAATATATTTGTAACTCTTCAAAATTGATATTTTGAAGATTTGGGACTTGCAAGTGTAATAAAAAGAAATGTATTGAACTTTAAATGTTGATAAAGGATATTTTGCTTCAAATACAGCTAAATAGTTTTGATAGGGAAAAAATTTTCACCTGTTGTGAATTTATGGGAGAAGAGAAATCATTCCAGAAACTAAATAAAAGTTTCACAACCAATCGATCCATCAATAATACATTAAATTACTTTATGTGTATGTAAAACACATTATATTCTCCCAGATTATATATAAAAGTATTAAAAAATATTTAATAAATTTGTTTTAATTTTTGCCAAACCCCATTTGCTATCTCTGTGCTAGACTTAGTTTCAATACTTCCGATCTAAAATATTTATCTTTTATAATAATTTAGCTAGATCTGCTGTGATAATTTTGCAAAACTGTTGGCGAGTAATGTATTCAATTTTTTTTTTTATGTACTGTCATGTTTATTTTTTATTTCAAAACTCCGCAACATTTCACAAAAGTCATCAAATTTGTTGCTAAGTGGAACAGACAGACCCTATTGAAACATAATTAATATATCGTCCACCATGTTTGACTTCCAATCCATTCCTAAAAGTTAAGATCAACATCCAACTTACGTTTTGAATTTAAATTTTATCAATGTAGTGTCATTTTCATTATTTTAGCATTGTTTTCATATATTTTACAAATCATCAAATTTGTCGCCAAGTGCTCCAGAGAGACAGACAGACCTAGGTCATTATAGTATTAAAAACCCCATCAAAACTAGATAGCCACTTTTCATTCCAATGTGCATACTCCTAAAAATACCCTTTATCATTCCTTTGAATTGTTAAAAACATTGTGTTTAACTTTAACTGTGATTAAATTGTAAAAACTGGTGATTTTTGTACAGATGTTTATTACATTACCTAGTTTATGTACAAAGTGTTGTTTTAAATCATTTTCATATTTTATTTTAAATGATAAAGGCATTGCAATATAAGATGTCTACACTATATTAAAATAAAGATGGTTGTTCAGAAATAGTGAAATATATATTTCTAGTTGTTTTTGGAAATGGGCAAGGTGAAATACTCGAATACTAGGAAGTATTCAAGAACTCGAATATAATGTCACTACAAGAAATTCGAATACTTTGAATAATCACATATGATTAACAGCAGGTTCTGGAATAAAAATCCAAAAATTTGAAAATAACCGAGAAGAGAGTTTATTTTCACCAAAGAAAACATTTTTGACTACTGCTAAAAGAACAGTCTGTATCTTTACTTGCAGGAATTATCTTTGAAGTATTTGATCATCATGCCACTGTAAACAGTATTTTTAGAAGAATCTTCTGCACCTCTGATTTAATTTGTGACAAAAATAAAGAATCAGACTATATCCTGAATGTGTTTAACTATATAGTTTTTTAAAAAAAATTCCACAGTAGGTGAAAAGAATTTACAGTTATTAAACTATTATAGTTAAAAGTACCTAAAATAAAAAGCTAATGCAAAATAATAAAAATTTAAAAGTAAAATGTTTCATTTTTAAATTAATGTGCTTTTATTATATTTTTATATTACATTATAAATTTAATTACTAATAATAAATGTTTATTAGCAGTTTAAAATAACTATTTGAGGTATTCAAATATTCGATATCTTGTAAATATTTGTATTCAATATTGAAATTCAAGAAAAGTATTTACTCTTCTATCTCTAGTTGTTTTAAATAAAGGCTGGTCAGCAATTTATATTCAGGGTATGCAAAATATTTAATGAATATATACACTAATATCAAAAACCATTTGTTCTTTAATATCTATCAATCAAGAAAAATCATATGGCTAGAAGCAAAATATATAGAATAATATCCCTTAACTGGTAAGAGCCAGTAGGCCCATGGAATCTCCAATCTCACTCCTAAATCTAAAAATAAATAAAAATCCAAATCTTAAAATAATACTTGGAACTTTTAGTCTCATCAAATTTAATATATACTAAGACTTTTTGCAATTTTATTTTGTTGCCACAAACAATAGGGCCATAATAAAGGAAAGAATGTAATACATCAACTGAAATATTTTGTTGAAATTTAACATATTCAGATTGGAAGAACTAAAATAAAAATCATATACTTTTGTATAACAAGTGTCTATCTCGCAATTGAGACAAAGTAACTTAAAATTAAAAAGCTTATCCAAATAATAAAAATGTAATATATAAAATGTGAATCTTTAGGCAGGCAAGTTTATAAAAAATGTAAATTAAGAAGAAAAACCTTGAATTCCCTACATGAGAATCGGAAACATATCATTACATGTTACAGTAAAACCTGCTAGAACTGAAATACTTTTTTTAACTGAAATATTTTTAGTTCTGCTGTATGCAAACACTTAACCTGTATCAACAATTCAAGATTTAAAACATATTTTCAGCTCCTTGAAGTTCAATTTTAGATATACTCTATATTTAAGTATTTTATGTTACAGACCAGTAAATAAAAACATGTGGATCTGCTGAAAGTATAAGATGTTAAGTTACAATGAGTAAAATAATTTTCTGCACTCTAAGAACAGTGGGGACAGTTATTGCAGAACAAACAAAAAATGCAGCCATTGTAAATAAAGAAACCTCAATTCTCTTGGCCCACTGCCTACATTGGAAATTATTTTAATAACATGGTAGCAGGCATCCAATTAGAGTATATATATATATTTTTTTAAATCAATTAAATTGTTCATCAACTTCTAGTAAAATAATATGCCTTACATTCCACCTCAATAATAATATCAGATTATTGGAACTTAAAAAACTTAAATAAATAGGAACTCAGTTCATAGTAATTCCATGATGTCCAAACTTTAATAACCATAACTTTGATAATTAAAATTTAAATTATTCTTTTTTAATTATAATATATATATATATATATATATATATATATTTGCAAATTATTGGATTTTTCAAATGAAAAACAAAGCAAAAATCTCATGTTGTGGGATATACAAAAGAAGTAAAAACTGACTTTCATGTTAACACATTTTATCATCTAAAAAAAGTAATACATGACTTATGTAACCAGGTACAAATAACAATATGAACAAGAAAATTTTAAAGTAATATTTACTGTTAGGCTAAAAATATTTAACAAAGTTTAGAAAAGGAAATAAATACACATAACTTGAAACAAATGAAAATCTGGAAATATTCATATGCAAACTACAAACTTTAAATGCAGTTAAACATCAATGAAACTAAATTGCTTGTTTTCAATTTTTAATTGTTTTTACCTAGCATCTAGTCATTTATAGAAGCACACAAAAGCAGTTTAGTGATTGAAAATTTGATATAAAATACTATTTTGGAACTAAAATATGTATTTCTAATTTCTATAATGAAATGTATTTTCAAGATTTACATTTCGCTATATTTTTGTGTATTCAAATTAATCATTTTTCTAGTGTCATTTAAATATTCAGGGAGTGATAAAATGCAAGAATGTATGTAACAAATGTAAATAAAATGAATTACATAATTTGAAATATTTCTTAATGTTTCAAACTAAACACACAAACACAATTTAAAATAACTTATTTTAAATATTAAATACACACCTAAAAATCCCAAACAAAATATATTACATGTTTTTTGTATAGTTCACAAAATATTACTTACCAGTGGTCACTGCATAGCAAAATGTTATTTATCACACTTAAACACTACAAAATCTGTTTTCATGAACTTTCATAGGATAACTAAACCAATCTAAGCCATTTATAAAAAAAGACAACCTTACACACTATCGTAAGGAAAATTTTCCGGCAATAAGGAAACTTCCACAAAAGGCACAATGAAAACAAACTAGTGTATTCTTCTGTGAAAAATTCAAAATTTTAGCTAGTAGCCTATAACAGATAAAAACCAATTTTTAGTAATCAGTACCAGAACTACAGAATACAGACACTTTCCAAACTGCAACTAATTTTGTAGATAATTTTCAGACAAAATATAAATTTTGACCTTTCTTCTGCTAAGCAGGAATGTAAACATGTTTAACACTATTATTTGAAAACTAGTGCATTCATGATCAAGAATTCATAATCAATTCTTCTCTTTTGCTTTTCCTGTTTCAATTTAAAGCTGTTTCAGTTCAAAAAGTAACTTCCTGTTTCAGTTAATTTTATTATTAACTGTGTAAAATTATTCTTGTTGATCAACAGGTAACCTTTATTTAATACTAAAAAAGGTACCTGGCAATGCCAGAGATTTAAGATATGAACTTCTACATAAAATTACACCAGAACATACAACAAATTCTCGAAAACCAAACAAAGCTTTTATGATTACTTAGAACAGAAAAAAAAAACTTGCTTTGAGGACATAATATGCCTAAATAAATGTGTGGGGTGCATGCAATCCAGGTACACAGTCTTCATTAGCTCTTATTAAAAAGCAATATCTTTAAAACTAAACTCTAGCATAATTAGAAGCTGAGATTCAAAATTTTCAAACAAATGTATTCTATGTTGGTTTCAGATCACCTCACAATGAGGTAATAAAATAGCGTTATGATTAATTCAGAATGAGAAAAAAAAAGTGTTTCTTTACCTGACAAGTAAGATTCAAAGCAATAAATACAATCTCTTTCATCAACTTTATGTAATTTTAATACTCATAATGACTCAATAATACTCATAATGACAATGAATATAATACCACATTAGAAAGTTATAACAAAATCTTTTAAATTAGTAAAGTTAGAATGTTGCATTTGAAGCCCTAGTTACTGTAACCACACCTGTCTGGAATGTGCACAGAAGATTCTTCTGTCGCTGCAATGAGTAAAAAGATTTGATGAAATGGCTGAAAATAACAGATTTTAGTCTTTAAAAGTTCATAACTTTTAAACTAGTGGAATTTTTAAAAACGTCCAACTGATCAGTACAATCCGGGGCCATGAAGTACTGAGTGTACATGCTGTCCGAAGCTTCAATTTTCTGCCACAGATATACAGACATACAATAGATTTTTTTATTAATCAAGATACATATTTGTAAGCTGACAAAACTAAATAAAATTCAATCATCAAATGATGAGTAATAAAAAGCAATTCAATCATTTTATGTGTGAAATTTGAGATGGAGGGAGGGGAGACAGAAAAAAGTTGTATTAAATTGCAATAAATTTGAATTTTATTATGAATATGAACAAATTATATTTAACATAGATTTGTCCCTATGTTATATCACTGCAAGAAATAAAATAATGGTACAATAAAATGTGATGTTTCACCAGACAAAAATATATTTAGGTGACTAATTGTCTCATTCAAAGTAATCCTCAATCTTTCAGGAAGACAAATGTGTCCCAATTTTAAATTTACATGATTAAAATTAGCAACTTTTTATATAAATCTATGCCATTTATATAAATTATTAACTAAAATTTAGTCAACCCTGTATACAATAAGTAGTTTTTGTAATAAAGAGCATGGGTCAAATCTAAAAAATTTTAGAAATTAAGCTTACTTTCACATTTTCAAACTAGTAAAGAAATCACTATGAGTGGAATTACTAAATTTTCTTCACAGATTCGGAAATAGTTTTGACATATCATACAATTCTATGGTAATAAAATAGTTGTTAATACAAGCTAATTTTTTGTAAAAAATTTTTAGTTTGAAAACATTTCATTTCACTAAATTAATAAATTTTGAATATATTTTATGTTATCTTACCCCTCTGTCACTGTTGTTTTGTATTCCGAATCAAATTGTGCAAAACAGTAGACATAAAAGAGCCCCAATTGATAGAAAATAAAGATACATTTTCTAAACTTTAAGAATATTTTTTAAAGAAAGCTATTGAGTAACAGCTAATTTTCTATCATGAGATTACATTATGTTAAAACTATATTTTAGCACTTTTCAGATTTCACTCCAGAGGGTTTTCCCTGCAAGCTCTGAGTCTTAAACTTAACTAAACAAACTTTTTTGAAATTATTATCTTTGCCATATTAAAATACTTAATAAAAAAAATAAACATACATTGCATGTGATTAACATGCCTAAAGATGTGAGAAGCTGTGAATTATATACAAAAAAAAAACTTCACTAATAATAATTTTTAGAGCAATAACAAATTATTTTTCTCATAAAACCTAGATTTTAGGTGAATAAAATAAATAAATAAATTAGCATATTATTTTGATAACATTTTATATTAATTACTTCAAAATTTAATGCCTCAAAAACAATTTTTTTTTATCAACTGAAATTTAAAAAAATGCATAAGCATTTATTAAAAGTGCCAAATATTTCGGAAACAAAACACTGCCTTTTTCTGCAGGATGAAAATACAGCAATCGCACTACCATAAATAGTCAATAGTTGCATGAACTCTGGAAAGAAATTACTACCAAATGCAAAATAGAAAAACTGAAAAAAAAATATAAGAGGAAGAAAAAAAACAATAGAAAAAAAAATCTAAACTTTCACAGTGGATAAAACTACAAACTGAAGTGCCTTGTGGTAAAACATAAAAACATGCAAGAGAAACACCACCAACTAATTAAACAAGAAAGATCAATCATGCTTAAAGCATTGATTATGAAACACTTTCCAACTTCAATGCAATTTTATTTAAACATGTCTAAAATGCAATACATTCCTCGGTAATATTTTAAAACTTATCACAATACTACATTAATTTATTATATTTGAAACCTTAAACCTTCATCGAAAAAAATTAACTTCATTCAAATGACGGCATTAAAATATAAATTGCCTGGTTTAAACATCTCTAAAATGTAATACATTCCTCGGTAATAATTTTAGAATTATCATAATACTACGATAATTTATTATATTTGAAAACTTCATCGAAAACAACTGAAATCCATTCAAATGACGTCATAGAAAAAATAACACGCTTGGCTCTCTCTATAAAAGCAACATTTCATTCATAAATAATTCCCCCATTCATGTCATTCATCCCAATACTATAATAATTTATTTTATTTAAAAATTAAGATCATGGAGCTAGAAGTAAGTAAAACTCTATGCGTAAAACTTCATCGAAAATTATCGTCCTTCTCTTTCTAAAATCAATGAATATTTCATTCATATCAGCCATGCAGACTCCATGGACTAAATGATTTTGTGTTAAAGAATTACAGCGATTCTAATACAACTCATTCTACATATTTTGCTGTTTACATTTTACATAGGTGAAAAATAGGCTTAATAGTAGAAATAATCAAATTTGTATGAGCATTTAAACTGAAATATATTGTCATTGCGTTGTTAAAGTATGTAGATGCACAGAATTTAGGCCAAAATAAAGTAGTTTTAGGATGGATACAACACTCAATATGAATTAGAAAGAACTTTAAAAATCACGATTTTGAGACAAGATGGATGCCATATATCATTTTGAAGTGGGTCATGTGATCGTTTCATATCATGGACACGTGATCGCTTCATATAAGAGGTGTTATTATTATTTTAATTTTTATTTAAAAAACTACTGAATATATTTCGCTGAATTTTTTTTTATATATTTTATGGAACAATTTAAATATTCCCTAAAATTTTCGAAGCAATTTGTGAATTTTAAATCCGCTTAAAAAATGCTTGAAAAATTAGGTCCCATAGGGCTCAATGTATTCCATTTTTTGAACCCGGGTTCAATCCAAAACTAATTGGGTGATATTATTCATTTATATTCCCATAGGTCCTATAGACCGTCTGAACAACATACTAAAATTTCATTTTGATTAAGTCATTTTTACGGCAGTTATCGTGCTAACGGACAGACAGACAGACAGACAGACAGAATGAACAAAGTCATAAACACTTTTCAACTTTGTTGTAAAGTGTTAAAAATATCACATGACCCACTTCAAAATGATATATGGCATCCATCTTGTTTCAGAATCGTGATTTTTTAATTTCTTTTTAATTCATATTGAGTGTTGTATCCGTCCTAAAACTACTTTATTTTTGCTTAAATTCTGTGCATCTACATACTGAAACAAAGCAAATACAATATATTTGAGTTTAAATGATTATCCAAATTTGATTATTTCTACAACGAAGCCTATTTTTCACTTATGTAAAATGTAAACAGCAAAATATGTAGAATGAGTTGTATTAGAATTGCTGTATTTCTTTAGCACAAAATAATTTAGCTCATGGAGTCTGCATGACTGATATGAAAGAAAGAAATATTAATTGATTTTATAAAGAGAAGGACGATTTTTTTCAATGAAGTTTTAAGCATAGAGTTTAATTACTTGTAGCTCCATGGTCTTAATTTTTAAATAAAATAAATTATTATAGTATTGTGATGAATGAAATGAATGGGAGAAAGATATGAATGAAATGCTGTTTTTATAGAGAGATCCAGGCGTGTTATTTTTTCTATTACACCATTTGAATTAATTTCAGTTGTTTTCGATGAAGTTTTCAAATATAATAAATTATCATAGTATTATGATAGTTTTAAAAATACTACCGTGGAATGTATCGCATTTTAGAGATATTTAAACCAGGCAATTTATATTTCAATGCCGTCATTTGAATGAATTTCATTTTTTTCAATGAAAGTTTAAGTTTTCAAATATAATAAATTAATGTAGTATTGTGATAAGTTTTAAAATATTACCGAGGAATGTATTACATTTGAGAATTTTTTAAATAAAATTGCATGGAAGATAGAAAGTGTTTCATAATCAATGCTTTAAGCATGATTGATCTTTCATGTTAATTCACATTAAGTGTTGTATACGTCCTAAAACCGCTTTCTTTTTGTCTAAATTCTGTGCATCTACATACTAAAACAACGCAATTAAAATATATTTGAGTTTAAATGCTCATCCAAATTTGATTATTTCTACAACGAAGCCTATTTTTCACCTATGTAAAATGTAAACAGTAAAATATGTAGAATTAGTTGTATTAGAATTGCTGTATTTCTTTAACACAAAATCATTTAGTTCATGGAGTCTCAGTAGCTGATATGAATGAAATATTCATTGATTTTGTAAAGAGAAGGACGATTTTTTTCGATGAAGTTTTACGCATAGAGTTTAATTACTTGTAGCTCCATGGTCTTAATTTTAAATAAAACAAATTATTATAGTATTGTGATGAATGGCATGAATGGGAAATTATTTATGAATGAAATGCTGCTTTTATAGAGAGAGCCAGGCGTGTTATTTTTTCTATGACGTCATTTGAATGAATTTCAGTTGTTTTCGATGAAGTTTTCAAATATAATAAATTATCGTAGTATTATGATAATTCTAAAATTATTACCGAGGAATGTATCACATTTTAGGGAAGTTTAAACCAGGCAATTTATATTTCAATGCCGTCATTTGAATGTAGTTCATTTTTTTTTTGATGAAAGTTTAAATTTTCAAATATAATAAATTAATGTAGTATTGTGATAAGTTTTAAAATATTACCGAGGAATGTATTGCATTTTAGACATGCTTAAATAAAATTGTATTGAATTTGGAAAGTGTTTCATAATCAATGCTTTAAGCATGATTGATCTTTCTTGTTGAAGCTTAAATTCTGCAATATTTGCTTAAGATTTTATAAGATTCTACATCAAAATTTAATTCAGAATCCTAGAAAACATAAGAAAGTATATTCATATAAATAGAGAAAAACAAGAAAGATCAATCATGCATAAGCATTGATTATGAAACACTTTCCAACTGAAATGTAATTTCATTTAAAAATTTCTAAAATGTGATTCATTCAGTGGTAATATCTTTTACATTATCACAGTACTACAGTAATTTATTATACTTAAATATTTAAAACTGTATCGAAATATAAATCATCTGATTCTTTATGCAAAATCAATGAATATTTCATTCATATAACTTGTATTCCAGACTCCAGAGCTAAATAATTTTGTGTGAAAAAAATTCAGCAATTCTTATGTAATTCATCTTACAATCGTTTGAGATATTTGCATTCTGCATATGTTAAAATTAGGCTTCCTTGAAGAAATAATAAAAGTTTAGGGATCATTTAAAATCACAACTATTGTAATTGCATAGGCACGGAATTTAGATACACAGATAATATATATGTGTATGTGTATATACTCAAAGTATTGGAATCGTGCCGAAGATCGGAACTCGAATTTTCAAAGGATCTACACGTTTTGGGACTTCTAGAACACGAAAAAACTACTTTTAGGAAGACGTCTGTGTGTGTAAGGGTGTATCTGTGTATGTTTCTGTGTGTCTGTGTGGATATTACATCCACTCTAATTGAAAAACTAATGGACCGAATTTCATACAATTTGGTAGGCATGTTTTTTATGGGAAATCCTGATGTTCATTAGATTATAGTACGATTCGTAATAAAAGAATCTGCCTTCTTTGCGAAATGGCCGCAGAAATTGCCTTTATCCACTCTAGCTAAAAACTAATGAACCAAATTTAACAAAATTTGGAGTATAATATTTCAATAACCTACAAGTGATTTATATACCAAATTTAACAAAATTTTGTATATAAATCATTTGTAGGTTATTCTACTACGATTCGGGAAAAAGGAACGGGCTATTTTTGCGAAATGGCCAGCAAAAATCGTTATATATAAAAATAAAAGACTACGTGTGCTCAATTACATCAATTAAATTCCTATTTTATATGTGATTTTTGACAACAAAAAGAATAAGACTAACCCCATTACTCTAGGACTAGCCGTTCTTGAGATATTCTAGTTTTTTCGCGTTTTCGCTACGCCACCTTTGACAATAAGTCCAGCTATCAAATGAGAACCAAATTTAAGTTTAACGTGTAAATTCAATGTCATTTAAAATACTTATGTTGTGCAGATAAACTCAAATTATCATTAAATAAATAAAGAGAACGAATATGAGTCTGCAGAGAAAGACATGTGCTGTCCACATCAGAATTTTTAACAATATTACACCAATGATTTATAGAAGTGAACGGGGATTATTTTCAGGCCATTTCGAAAAAAATGTATGATCTATATTTAAAGATCCATCAAATTTTTGTCGAATAAAATGTTCAACAAATTTAAGCTGTGTACCAAATTTTAACTCTCTAAGACGTAGGAAAGTGCATTTAAAATGCCATCAATTAAATTTATCAAGAAGAGTTATATAAAATTTAAAAAAAATGAAAAATTGTTATCTACCAAATTTATTTTAAAATATGAAGCCACTCCCATATGCAAAACGTTTAAACAAAGGGAGATATATTTATTATATAATATCTCTCTCTTTTCTTTCTGGAAGATATCCCAAAGTCAGAATTTAATTGAATTTGTTTTTTTCCCTATATTAAATAATTTTTTTAATTAAAAAACTACTTAACATATTTTACTGAATTTTTTTTTATATATTCTATGGGATAATGTGAATATTTCCTAAAAATTTCGAAGCAATTCGTGAATTTTAAATTTACTTAAAAAATGTTTGAAAAATTAGGTCCCATAGGGTTCAATGTATTTCATTTTTTCAACCCGGGTTCAATAAAAAACTAATTGGGTGATATTATTTATTTATATTCCCATAGGTCCTACAGACCGTCTGAACAACATACTAAAATTTCATTTTGATAAACTCATTTTTACGGCAGTTATCGTGCTAACGGACAGACAGACAGACAGACAGACAGACAGACAGACAGACAGAATGAACAAAGTCATAAACACTTTTCAACTTTGTTGTAAAGTGTTAAAAAAACATACACAAAAATTATAGTAAAAGTATTTGTGAATAAAAGTCTACTAAATTATGTATTATATAACAAAAAAAAAATTTGATGTGGGCAGCACATGACTTTCCCTGCAGACTTATATCCACATTCTTCTTATTTTAAATAAATTTAATTCACAATTCAATTTTCATTCTCATTTAGTAACTGGGCTTATTTTCAAAGATGACGAAGAGAAAATATGAAAAAACTAAAATATCTCGAGAACGGCTAGTCCTAGTGTAATGGGGTTGGTCTTATTCTTTTCGTTAAAAATTACATATAAAACAAGCATTTAATGGATATATTTGAGCATACATAGTTTTTATATTAAATTTCTACAATTTTTGCTAGCCATTTTGCAAAAAAAAGGCAGGTTATTTTTTTTCGAATTGTACCAAAATCTAATCAGCACCAGGGTAACCCACAAGGGACTTATCTACCGAGTTTTGTGAAATTCGGACCATTAGTTTTTCAGTTAGAGTGGATACAGGATTTTGGGGGCCATTCACAAAGGCAGGTTCTTTTATCCTGAATCGTACCCAAAACTAATCAGCACCAGATTCGCCCACAAGTGACTTACCAAATTTTATGAAATTCGGTCAATTAGTTTTTTAGTTAGAGTGGATACAAAATCTGCACAGATAGTTTTCTCATATGCTAGAGGTCTCGAAATGCGTAGATCCGTTGGAAACTAGAGTTGCAATTTTCGGCATGATTCCAATACTTTCCCTATACATTACGATATATTGCAGGGAAAGTAATAAAGAAAACAAGCTGTTCAAGCTTCAAAAACAAACAAGATTTAGTTCATAGTTTTATTCACTCAGAGCTTTTGAATTCCCTATTTCTTTCTTTTTTCTAGGATTATCATTTCATTTTTCCTTTGGCTATGATTTCCTTCCTGGGTCAAGTGATGCAACTATTTTTGACAGACACCTTCTCATTTAAGCTAATGTAATTGCTCTGTCTTTTCATCCTCAAAAAAGATGCTTTTTGTCTCTGAAACCAGTTGATATTTTCAATAAACTAGAAAGCTGTTACTAAGAATTTTTTTTTTTATTTCAAATTACTTTAGACATCAGTTTGAGTGAATTTTCGTAATATTTTTACTAATGTCAATATATGTTAGCTAACATTCAAATTACATATTGTTAATTAAAACTTAATTCTTAAAACCAAACATACATATTTATTATTTAAAATTTTATAATACATTATAGAGAGACACAAGATAGTTGCAGAAATTTAAACAATTATAGTATCAAGTTTACAAAAATTTGTGAAACACAGAACCGTGTGACTTACAAATTACTATCAAAGCCTTTGTGCAAATTCAGACAATGCACACAAAACAATCAATATATTTTTACTGCTATCTATTAAAAGGTATTTGTTTCATATATTAAACAAAAATGAACAGTTGTAACATAAAAGTACAAAAGAAAAACCCACAGATAAATATATCACTTTTTTAAAGAGTTAATAACTTCTTTTAAAGAGTCTCTTGAACTCGAAATAACACTGGAAGGCACTATTTCATTCAATGGTCTTATGTCATTCTGAATATACTTCTGACACAAACCATCAGTATTACAAATCACATGCATGCCACAATCATAGGTGTTGCTCTGTGGTGTGCATGTCATCTCCTGAATTATAGGTTGATGAGTAAATTTCGAAGAATTTCGAAGAAAAACAGCCAACACTTTGGCTAAGTTTTCAGCAACAGATGAATTGTGGCTGGAAGAAAGAGAATCATAATGTTGGAAATCATTAGAATGAGCATTATAGACTAAGAGGCTCCAATGGGTGCCTCCTGGTACTGTCTGTGCCCTGCAGTCGTTAACTGGAAAAAATACATATTGCTTTTTGTGCAACTCTAAACCTTCAATTGTCGATTTTACATCTTCCATATTTACAAATTTAAGATATTGAACTGTTTGGGGACAAACAAATCCAAACATATCCTTGCGATCTTTGTAAATGGTGTTTTCAAGATATTCAAACCAAAATGCAATGATGTTATCATTTAACCAGTTAGGGGGATTTAAGAGATAGACATCTGATTGTCGAAGTAAACTGTTTTCATAGCTGAGAACTACAGGGTCACAAGAAGACATATTTTTTCCTATTGTGTACTTAACTCAAATTCCTAATGTAGCTTCCAATTCGGGATACATCCAAGCATCATCTTTTAATTTTTCAGCCAAGTGTCGCAAGTTCTCTAATCTCTGCACATGATTATCTAAAAAAATAATAAAAAAAAAATGAAATTTAATAATAAAAGAATATATCTTTAATAATATTGTATCAACAAATGTAATCAATATACAGAACATGGTCAAGACTTTGACCATGGCCATTTATCCATGTGTATATCTAAATTTACTTGTGATCATTTGCAGTAGTCAACAGAAAGACAGATGGACATAGTGGTCAGATCAATACGGTAGCAGCACAAAATTTTAGTGATGAGTTTATCAATCCTTATAATATTTCTTAATAGATTTCTACAGGCATTTTGAATTATTAGTTGTGAATGCAGAAAATATAGTCATAATAAAGAGCATGGTCGGTAGTACAATAGACCTCTGGTCCATGTGCTGGGCTCTTCTGGAGTCACCCACCTTCATTTCATTCATTCATTCAACAGCATGGTAAACATGTCAACCAATAAAATTCAAAATCAAAGATAACCAAATAAGTGGTTAAAAAGTCATTTATTACAATATTCCGTATTTTTTTCAACCTATGTTTGATAAAACTTTTCTTTTAATTAGCTGTAATAACCCCCCGTAATATTTTACTTTATGAATCCCTTTTTATTTATATTTACTGTAATTCTATTTGTAATTTTGACCCTGTTTGGACACTTAAGATATGCTTGCAGACTCATTCTTGACTCTCTGTGGGTCAAGCCTTTAAATGATTTTCTAAAAATTCAATAGTACTTGCTTTTCATTTTTTGCCCACATTCATGTTGGCTATTAAATCCTCTTTCTTATTGTAACATGCATTTTTATGATTTATTTTACCTCATTTTTTAAAAAATTAAAAATATATAAATTGATGTATGTAATTTTGTGTGTAGTTGATATATGTAAATTTTACCTGGTGGGTATGGCCTATATTTAAGCACTTGTTCGCACTTTATTTTACCTCGCCACTGATGAAGGGCATGATAATGTCCGAAAGCATTTTAGCTATGTGATTGTGTACATCATAATAAGGAGATTTTAATAAATGACTTTTTAACCACTTATTTGGTTGCCTTTGATTTTAATGCAGTCATAATTTCAGAATATACTTGCTGAAAAGTACTTGTACTTTTCAGCAAATATATTTTAAAATTATGCTCTATTTTAATTATGTTCTATTCCAAATATGCTCTAAAATTTTGCTCTATTCTTTTTCAGTAACTGTTGGAAAATTTTTATTATAAGTAATTATAATTACTAATAATAAAAATTTCCCAACAGTTACTGAAAAAGAATAGAGCAAAATTCTTATTTAAATCAAATTCTAACTAACAATGAAATATTCCCAGAATGCACACAAATATCCAACCTTAAAAGTGAAGTAACATGTAAATGTGGAGAAAGAACATCATGCTTATTTTAATCATATTTTCTCAAAGTGAATGGTGAATAAATTAAATTTTTAAACATGTGGTAGAAAAGTCAAAACAAAAGATACATTAAAAATAGATGGTAAATTATAAAAAATATGAATATTTATGAAAATCTGAACATATGGTGAAATAATGCTCGAAAATTTACCAGATAGTGGATTTTTTTTTTTTTTGTTACATTCTAGGACAGGTAGTGGAGATAGCTGATTGGGAGTTCTATGGCTCCATGGATAGACTTATAATTATAACCAATACTTTGTATTATATCTTTAAAAAGCAGAGCTCTTCATCAGAAAAATATAGTAAATTATAAAAGTTTATTAATTAATAGCTAACGTCGGTGACTAGTGTAACTTTTTAAAAAACACCTCCAAGACGTCTTCAGTACATTCAAGTAACGTCATACATACCTAATAAGTTGCATATCACGGCTAATGATATCTACACACTAGACCTAAGAACAGGCACTCGCCACAGCTCGATTAAACAATGCACAATGCGGTGTGGTGATGAAATGAAACAACTAACCAGCCACCACTCCCCTCCCCCATTCTGTTTTAATGGGCAAACTGTCCAGAAATTTACTAACTGTATGTTTCTTCTCTCCCAAAATCTCACACCTCATATGTATATACACACTGCAAAAAAATATATGCACCCATAAAAAACTAACCATATAACTCTTCATGCAAATGTTGTTTTTAGAGTTATGCAAATGATAAAACTGTCAGCACCAATGATGTTACAGGGCTCATACAACGAGCATGAGAACAACACCTCATGCAGCATTTAAAATGACTGGTGTTCTCACACACAGACAATCGGAACTGGATTTTCTGCTTTGACACTACAAGATGTATACAAAGATGCTTTTGAGACATACTTGATGGTGCTATGAACAATTGTCGGATTTAAAAGAGGTCACATCATAGGCCTAAGGGAAGCTGGTTGGTTCAACAGACGCATCAATCACCATCTTGGTCAGAGCCATGGTAGTTTCTTGATGTTGGGAACAGTAAATCAGAGAAGGCACATGTAATTGTCAGAGACTCAGAATGCCCCAAACAGACAACTCAAGACAAACTCCCAGACAGACAATTCAAGAGGATCGTGCAGTCAGGGGAGGAGCCACGTCCACACCAATGGCATTGCTATCAGCCATTCGAAAACATTTGTCATCCTCCATGCATCCTGTATCATAGGGATACGATTTGGAAAAGACTGGCAGAAGGTGGGATTAGATGTCAACATCTATTAAGACATTCACAACTGAACCCTCCATATAGGTAGAGCCATCTGGATTGAGGTTGAGCTTGGTCAGCCTGAATACTGAATAGTATCCGACTGGAGGCATGTTGTCTTTAGCAATGAATCCCGCTTCTCTGACAGTGCTTATGATCACCATATACGAGTGTAGAGGACAACTGGCCAGTATTCCATTCCTGCATTTGTTGTCGAGTAGCAAATGGTGTGATAGTCTGGGGAGCAATAGATCTCACAGCCAATCTCTTCGAATTGTGCTGTAGGCCAATCTGACGACATTCTTGTATGTCAATTGTATGCCCGAGTTCCATTTATCAAAAAGACAATGCTCAACCACATACTGCACAACTTTCTCAACAGGGTGATTTTCAAATGAATTGCCATTTTAAGCTTTACATCACATAAAAATTTGACTTAGATTAAAAATAAAATTATACTCTGTTATTAATTTTTTGTAATCTGCAGCACTGTAAACTGTAAATAGGTGACCGTTTATGAGTTTCTTTTTTAATATTTGAGAAATTTAAAAAAATTTTTGGCAAGTCACAATTTTTCTCATGAGTGTTACTTTTTTTTAATCTTCTGTAATATTTTTTGTGTCAATAATTAGTGAAACAAATTGTTATTACTTTAACTTAAACACTTAATTTAAAGTTATAATGGTAACATTATTTATTTATTTTAAAATTTTTTATTAGTATTTTCTCTCATGAGTGTTACTTTGCTTTTTAAATATGAGGGTTAACTTCTAATAAAAAAATTAGTGATTTTTATGTCAAAGTTTCCACTGCAGTTACTATGAATAATTGGAGAGTTTAAAGTCACAGCACAATTTATTTATATCTACTAGCAAATGTATTATTGTAAAGCTGACTTTTAGCTATGGTAACACTCATGAGATGCAGTACAACTCATGATATTAAAATATGTAAAAATGATTTATAAAAAGAGAAATATCACAATTAAGAACTTAATGGAACCTTAATAAGTACAAAATAAAAGTAGTGATTAGCACAAAGTTAACAGCTTAATGTTCGTTTCAAAAATTAAAAAAAAGAGTTAGATGTTGAAAAAAAGTTTTGAACACATTTTAGGTGATTACAGTCAAAAACAGTGACCAAGCAATATTTGTATCAAGTTCTCAAAACTATAAAACATCCTCCAATACTCTCACTTTTATGTATTTTGTTCAAATAGATCTATTTTTCCAGCAAACTTATAGAACATATGATCTCCCTTTATTTTTAAAGTAGGCTGTGGATTTATGGCAATAATTTTTTCAAACTTCACATAAGCAATATCATTTTCATTTAATCTGAATAATGTATTGTGTCCTCCAGAAATATTTAAAAACATTACTTTTATTTCCCTGTTTTTATCAAGTGGTGACTGGCATACTCCAAAATATCAGAACTTTGTTTTCTTTTTGGGTCCACCTACAAACTCAACAAGCATAAATATGCCACTTTTGATGTCAATTACAGAAGGAATTTCAAGATTAATTTCTTTTTCAGTATTGATAAGTATATTTTCAACATCCTCTTCATCAGTTTCAGCAAAATTTATGACTTCATCTGATTCACTTGTGAACTATATATCTGTTCTATTCCTAATCTACTACTCTTCTTACACTTTTCTGTAAGAAGGTTTTCTGTTTTCAATCCAAGATGGCATTTACACAAGTTCCCTTATGCCCATATATTTTCTAAATGGAGGCAAGAAATTTAACAATGTAAGATTCTGCCTTTTATATTAGTTGCAATTTGGTGAATCCTTTGCGTATGAACAGGTTTTAAATTTTGAGAAAGCAACGTAGAAATTCTGTTAATTTGGTTTTGGGACACTTAGTATAGTCTCACTTCAGAATCTTTCTTCAAAACAGAATATAAAGTTTCTGTATCTGGGAAAGTTACTCCATAAGTAGCATAATCATTAGCCTTTCTCTTAAGGGGCCCCACCCACACCATCTGTAACTCACTTTCCATGGGATGATTCAAAATATGATCAAGTTCCACACGCAAATATTAGCTCAAACAAAATAATGGAAAACAAAAAAGTTATATTTTTACGGTACTGAGAAGACTGTCTATCTGAAAAATAACGAAGGGTTTTGACCTGTGGGAACTGTTTTTATAAATTTGAAAATAGGGTTCAAATGTGCCCAGATGGCTGCTGGACTATGTTGTTGTCGAGACCCAGACCGTCCGACCAACAGAAAGGCTGGACTATGATGTGGAGAATCTGAGATAGAAGCAAATGAAACTTTCTTTTCAGTTACATAAAGAACTCCGGTGTGAATAGTTGTTTGATTACAGGCGGCACCAAAGTAAAAAGATTGAACTTCTCTTGATAACTTGCAAGGATTGTTTTCTGAAAAGTCTATGAGAATTGCTGCTTCCCCTACCTTCAAATTTTTTTGCAATCACTGAATGCCTTGTTCTAATGCTTGATATTAAACACATGCTTTTTAAATTTCTTCATATCTTATTGAAAGCTATCTTGAAGTTCTCTAATTGTACCTAATACTTCTGTTTTTTCCAAACTTTGTACTTTCTTCTGTGATTTTTTCTCCTCTTTTTATTTTTTATTTCTTTTTTTAAACTATTTACCAAGCTTTCCAATTCATTTTTGCTTCTGTATCGACATCATTGCTACATATGGGTATTATTTTATCTTTCTATTCAGAACACTTGTACATGTAATTTGCTGAGCTCTTATCATAAACTATAAATTTGCACAAGTTGTGAGGATTATCATGAGATAGAAAATACATCAGTTTGTTTAAGAATCCAAAATGGATTATATCTAGTGAAGGTTGGGTAACAAATGTTTGAATGACCATGTTCACGAAGAAATTTTTTGTACAAGATTTTCATTGATGCATTTAAGAAACGTTTGTTTTTAATTTTTTTTATTTTTTTCATGTTGAAGTTTCTTTTGTTCTTTTAGCATTTCTCTGCTCATGACTTTCTTTATAAACTGCCTCTCGAGTAGTATCAAGCTTTCTCTTTTCCCAGTATCGTCAATGTTTCTCGGCTACTGTTAATGTTACCTAAAAAATAAAAGAGAATAAATTATATTTTATTTTGACAATAGCTTGTAACATTTAGGATTTAAAGTTAAGTTGTTTGGATAAAATGGCTGTTTAGCAATAATTTATCTTTCATAAAAAAAACTTTGTACTTTAAAGACTATAAAAAGTTGTTTTAACCATGAATATTATCTATAAAATCAAATTTTAAAGTTAGAATTTTGTGTTGTGCCCATTTTTATACAAAAAGTATCCTCAAAACACATATTAAGATTAGCTTGATTCTGATTTTATACAATTTCTATAAATGTAAGTTCAATTATTAAATGATTGCTTTTTGCTTTTAACTCATGAGTGTTGCTTTCTTCACATGAGTGTTACTTGTAGAAAGTAACACTCCTGAGAAGTAACATTCATGAGATTTCTGAAGGAATTTTAACTCATAAAAAATGTAATCATTCTTACGATAATAAAGTTAGTCTTATTCATTCTTTAACAAAAAATATACTATTCTTAAATTGAAAATCTTTATACTTAAATAATAAAATGAAAAATATATAGATAACACTCATGATAGGTAATAAAAATACTTACCATATAGATATGAACTTTTCAATAAACAAGAAATAAAGAAGCAGTCATCTAGTTCTTTTTTTTACCAGATAAGAAGGAACAATATGGCTTCAATTAGCTTTATTACCAACTGCAGAAATCAAAACCTATTTAAAATAATAGTAGTAACACTCCTGAGGTAGCATTCAAGAGATGTACAGGGGACACATATTAAATTTAAATTTAAAAATATTAATAATTATATTTTAAAAGAATCACTTGCATTTTTGTTAATTAAAATGTAAAACCATATTATTTAATTCATATACAAAAGCTAATCTAGTTTGAAAACATAAAAAGAGACTTCCTTAAGTGTGGTGTTTTGAGTGTTTGAGTTAGGACATACAAATTTCTATTACTTGAAAACTAAAAATAGAAAATAGCTAATATTTGTAAAACAAACACTTTAATGAGTACATTTTATTAATTATAAACTAATGCAGGGTTCATTCTGGGATTTTCAAAGGGGAGGGTGCTACCTACCGAAAAAGGGCACATTACGTACTGAAAAGGGCACATACTTTTAAAAGGGCCCAATTATAAATTTTAAAAAATTGCTTTGCCAAAAATACTGCCAGGGCTTTAATAAATTATGAACCAGATAAAACGTCACACATTTCTCGATGTTTTGAAAATTTGAGAATATATGGGGAAGTGTCATTTTTAAAAGAAAGGCTGCACTTTTTTATGTCAGGGCACAAAATTATAGTACTGAGGCATACAGGGTGGGTGTTCTAATTTCTAAGGGCAGCGGGGCGGGTCGCCTCGCGAAAAAAATCTAGGATGAACCCTGCTAATGTACCAATATATGTTCTAAAAGTATAAAAAAATTTTATTGGTATGAAATATGGGTTTAAAGATTGGGACACCAAACAGGCGGTCAATTTGAAAATCACCCAACAATGTTTTTGAGGATTTAATACCCTACCATGACTATCCAGGTCCCCAGATCTATCACCAATAGAACACATCTGGGACATGTTAGGACAGCAGTTACATCCTTCTCAGATTACCCCTGAATTAGCTGACCAGTTACAACATTTGAGGCAGAATCTTACGCAGAGGGACATAAGCAACTTAACTGACTCTATGACGCACTGAATATCAGCTTGTTTAGTTGTCAAGGAAGGATTTACCACTTACTAAAATATTATCTTATTGCCCTTATTTTATTTTTTTTTTTTTCCATTTTTCAATTTTTAAGGATTTTGGTCTATTTTTGACACTATTTTTGATCTGGGTCTATTTTTACTTGCCGGGATAGGCCAAAATTCGAGTTCCCTGAAATTCGCAAAAATTGCTATAACTCTATAACTATCCCAGATAACTAAACAAAAATTTTCATTTTAAACATACACATTTTGAGCTCTTATATTGCATTTAGTTTAACTAGATTAAAATGGACTTAGAATTAAGTTTAACTAAATTAAAATTCAGCAAATATAAATTATAAAATCACCATTTTCAGGTGACTATAATTCCAGAAGGGCTAAAAAGCAGGAACTAATACTTTTTCCTCACAAACTACAGGAAAAAAGCTTTTAGCTAATCAAGAAAAAAATTCATTTTTTTAACTCCTTTTTACTGTTTTTAACACTAAACTTGCCAAAATTTCAAAAATTCACATTCTTGGATAAAATACCTTAGAAGGGGGAATCTGACAAAAATTTGAAATCTTTTGTGTTAACTACTCTATTGGTACATGAATTTTATTTTATGGTTCAGACTGGTTTTAGAATTATGAAGGCTAAAAGTATAGCAAAAAAGCACTCTCATGACAAACAAAAAGTTACGCATTTAGACTATTATTGGGCAAATATTAAATACATAATAGATAAACATTAAATATAATTAAACATTAAATACAATTAGATATATTTTATTTTGAAATGTTATATGTTGAATATGCCCATATTTTTGCAAAATAATTACCCAATATTTACATATTATACATTAAAAATGATATGTTTCCATTGTTTACTTGAATTGGCGTACAAAAAAAATCTAGTTTTTTAATATTTTGTACATTTTTGATACAAATAAACATGTGTTACACAATTATCTTTTTATCAAATTTACTATCAAAATATGCTTAAAATTCCATTAAATCATGCTAAGCAACTTAATCATCTACTAGTAATCTTAAAAAATATTACCAAGAACTTATTCCAACCAAAAGTTTCTAGAAATGATAAAGTTCAAAAAAAAATTTTTTTAACCTGAAATATGGCAATTCTCAGAAAAATAGCCATATGTACAACTTTATTATGAATTGGGTCAAGTTTCTTAACAGATATGAATGCCCTCCCATAAACATTTACATCCATAATCAAGCTTGGTATGAATGATCGCCTTATGCGTAACATTGCAGTTGTATCTGCATCTCATTTTGTATTAGAAGGGACTTTTAAAATGTTAATGGCCTCTCACATTTCTTCTCAGTTTATGTACATGGGGTAGAAAAGTGAGGTTTATTTTTATCAAAGCAGATTCCAAGAAATTTCACTTTGTCCACAACAGCAATCATAAAATTCTCCATGAAAATCTCTGACAGTAAGTAAAGAAAGACTTTGTTTTCAGGTGAAGTGAACACAAGTCTTTGCATTGGACTATCCGTGACATCACAACTTTTTTTTTTTTTCTAAACAGGCATATTTTTAAAGTATTTGTTCATTTCCAACATTCTGAGAGATTTGGTTGAATTTTGATCAGAAGTTTGCATTTTAGATCCCAGGCTATGCCTGGTATTCATTCCAGTTTCTATAAACATTTAGATCTGAAGAGATATATTTCTGACTACAAATATTGCGTTAACACCATTTGCGATCAAATGTTCATCCAAACCTTTACTGAAAGAATTAAAACATAGACAATTTAAATAGCTGTTTAATTCTAATTAGCCCATTAGAAAAAAAAAATCTTGGCAGAATCAGCTGGTAGTGTAGAGGGCAGATCTGCCTAGATTTGAAAGGGCCCAAAGATATGGGACATAAACATGGACACCCATGCATGGATGATAAGTGGGGCTCCCTGTAATATTTTCTGGGTTGTTTGTTTTTTTTAGATTGATTTGTTTTAAAAAAATAATGAAATTTTTGTTAATTTTTTAACAACCTGTCTTATGAAAATTTAAAAGTGCATTAGTTCAGAATTTTGTTAAGATACTTTAAAATTCCCTTTCACTATGTTATATTCCCAAAATTTTCACTCGAGGAATGGGGTATCACATTGATGGGATAAAGTTTTTTGGAGAACAGTTCACACTATCTGCTGGTATAGCAATTGAAATTTCCTAAACTCAAATTTTCAAAAATAGAGTTAATGTTTTTAAAATTGCTGATGAGCTAATTTTAATTTCCTTTAACTCATCTTTTATAGCAATCAATCAATCAATACAATTTGAGGGTTACAGTACCCATCAAAGGCACTGTTTGGAAAATTCTAAAAATTATTTATAAATTTTATTCACTTTTGGAAAAATAAGCTCTTTAAAAAAAAAATTAAATTTGAAAAAATCAAAAGGAATTAAATGAAATATTTTTTATTAATATATACGTCAAAACCTTTCACCTGCTTTTGCTTCATGAAAGAGTGACATACTCTCAAAATACAAAATGGTAGATATGTATTTTTCAACTTTGACATGTGATATAACTGAAAACAATAATTTAAAAAAATTAATTGTAATTAAATTTCATATCAATAAGTTTGTTTGCATGTTGAAAATTATTAATATTATTATATAATTATATCATGTCAAAATTGAATCATGCACCTACTAAACATTGTATTTTGACAGTGTGCCACTGCTTAGCAAACGAAAAATCACTAGACATATTTCAAAGTATTTCTGATGCACAGCGCCTATTATACTGATTTTGCTACTGGGGATAGAAGTTGAAAGTATGGAAGATTGGAAAAAATGATTATTATGAAAAAAGAACAAATAACTTTATAAAATGGGGATAAATTGTGCTTGTTATTAAATTTGCTTTAGAGTTTAGATTAAAGCATTTTTTCAATTTTCCTACTTATTATGTATTATTATATCACAATTTGTAAAATGTAATTGTTTTCTCATACGAAGCAGTAGCTGAAAAAAGCTTTCTAAATTAATATACTGGCAATGAAAAAGAAGATAAAATCAGTTTGCATATACATACCTTTCACAATAGATTTCGCATTTAATTCTACATCAAGGTCAAATTGAAGAAAGGCTTTGCTGGTCATAAACTCATTCTTATCATAACCTACAAATAACAAACAGAAAAATAAAGGTCAAATTGAAGAAAGGCTTTGCTGGTCATAAACTCATTCTTATCATAACCTACAAATAACAAACAGAAAAATAACACTTACCAATGCACAACTAGAACTATAGAATGTAGAGTATATGCATACAGAGACACTCAAAATTTTAGTTATTGATGTTTGATAATAGAACAACCACTGCGCAAATCCATCTCAATAAAAATAACAAATTATACAATTTGCATGGGTCATTCTTCAGAGATAGTAAAAAGTTACTACATTTTTTTTTTCTTAAAAAAAGTTTATAAAATATATACTTGATATGTAAATATAACTGTACTTAACACACAATTAGCTCAGTTCATGTAGTTATAGAGATCAGTCTTTTTTACCATCTTTTTTTAGCTAATTCTAAACATTTCTTATACCACGGAGTTAACAAGCTATGGAATGAATTTGACAAACAGTGGTACAGAATTTACAAGCAGTACCACAGTTGACAAATACTGTCACACTGCTTATACAATTAATAAAAGACATGAAAACATCTATATTAAAACACTGGCCGCATACTACTTCTTCGTACAGAATATACAACATAAAGAAACTTAAAATTCACAATGTGCAAATTCCTATAGTACTCTAAATGGCATTATTATACAAAACATTCTATTAAACTTCTTTTTAGGAGCATAAAATATTTTGAGAATCTCTATTCTCACTATACAAAATTATCTTCACAGGCAGATCTAAAAAAAACATCCTGATCCCATATCTAAACAAATTTACAGAAAATATGAAATCAAATTTATATATACCAGAATAAACATGCAAAAATTGCATTAGAAGTATTGTATTATAACCCACACTACTTATATTCTTGTGGACTAGAAGTACTACTTATATTTTCGTAGATTAGAAAAGATATACCCATACTGCAATATATGAATTCATATTTTTACCAATAATCAAAGCTTCCAATAAAAAGTTTATTTACATGATATAATGTTAATACAAAAAAATTTTCTCCTTAGCACTTTTGGTGTATAAGCACTCTTCATCAGAGGCATATAAGTACACAGTACAAAAAGCTTAAATACAGTCAACTTACAAACTAAAATTTGCATATTATCAAAAGCCAATCAGCGAAAAAAATATTTTTCCCAATATGAGGATTAGTACAAGAAGAAAAATATAAATTCATAATACCCAGAAAGAAAATCATCGAAAGAAAAAACATCTTAGTTCATTCAAAATACTTTCTGAATGAACAAAACTATGAACGAAGTGCCATATGAAGAAAATTAGGAAATCAACTGATTTTAGAAGCTACAGGAGAGTATTGATCTTCTAACTTCTAAGTACACACACAAAAAAATTATTACAAAAATGCTTATGAATAGAAATTGAAGAAACAACAACCAATTTCGGAAGGTAGAAAAGTCAATAGAGCAAACTACTGTAAAAAATACCAGTGGCACTGTGTACCCATTAGATGTTGAAAAATAACAAAATATGCATTTTTTAATTTGCAAAACAGCTTTGTTTACAGAAAATAATCCATAATTTAGCTTTCTGAAACAAAATGATATAAATCACAGGAGTTGGTCTGAATTTTTTATTTACTTTCACCCACCTATACTCCAAATGGAATTTTTGTTTCCCAAATTTTATTTTGACTTTTCATTTGAAAAATTTGATATGATCTTAAATTCTAAAGATCATTGTTATGGAAAATATACACAGTAAGATACATTATGATTAGTATACCACGATTTTTGATTTTGACATCATTAGAATTCATAATCGTCAAATTTTTTTCAACTGCCAAATTTAATATTCTGTCACGAAATGCAACAATGGCATTCGACAGTGTGGCTTCAGGATTAACTTTGATAATTTTACAAACATTGTATTATAATTTTACATTTGTACACGAGAGCTTGTGTTTACTCACAATTGCCATATCAATCAGTACTTTTAATACTAAATTGGGTCACTATTTAAAAACTGTGAGTCAGATATGCTCACAAAATTCATACAATATATATATATATACAATAAATTTATATATATACAATATATATATATATACAATAAATTTATATATATACAATATATATATATATATATATATATATATATATATATATATATATAAATATATATATATATATATACAATATATATATATATATATATATATATATATATATAAAAATTGAAAGATTTTAATCGAAAATTATGCATAAACTACTGTATGTACAAAAAAACCCATCACTAGCATAACTGTTACAAATGAGTAACTATAGACCAAGACTAAGGATATATATATATTCCTGCAACTCGATTCAATTGTTTAGAAATATTATACTGAATCAACTTTTTAGAATTTATAGATTATCAGATAAAAAATTTCATGCTTTGCACATTAATAACCTCAAAATTACCAGTAAATTCTATGAATATCCAGCATATTTAGTAAATGGAATAGCTAAGTTTCAATTAGCCTAAAATTCTCATAATCTCTCATTAATATCTTATTTTAGCCATACTTCTACATTCTCTTGAATTTACATTATAATATATTTTCATCTTTCACTTTTGTAGCTTTAACTGTAGAATATCTCTTTTTATTGCCTTTACGCAGTACAGTTTTTATTACTCTCTTTGGCAACAGCAGATAACTTCTTTTCATTGCTGTGTATAGCAACATTGGTCTAGTCATATATTGCTCATCATGGTTGAACTTTAAGAGGTGTATTTTAAGGTATTTATATTTCCTATATTTTTTTCCAATCTTTATGCTTGTCGTCCATATAACACAAGTTCATAAATAAAATCTATTTTGTGTTTCAGAAACAAACATTTTTGTGTTCATTTCGAAGGGATATATGGACTTAAAAAAGAATTTTTTTGAAATGAACTATTTTTAAGCCTAGAGCTCTTCCACGTGCAAGCTTTTTTGCTTGATTTTTTTTGTTTTCCTATTTTCATTCCTCCCCTTTGAAATTTGTTGATTATCTTTGTCTTTATGACCTGCATTACGTTTTATAATTTACTCTTTATGGTTGAATATCCTTTATTTCATTGTATTTTGTAGGAAAATTTTAAGATAGTGTATTATGAGTTACTACTTACATTCTACCATTGGATTTACAATTTTATTTATATATATATATATATATATATATATATATATATATATATATATATATATATATATATATATATATATATATATATATACACAATATATACAATATATATATATATATATACAATATATATATATATATATAATCACTAGATTCCATTTATTCAATTTCCAAACTTCTTGCATAGCTCATCGTGCTACACTAGGCTTCTGATTTGCAAAAACCTTCAGTTTATAAGCAATTTTCATTGGTAATTCTCGGGTATATATATTACAAGTAAACCTAAAAATCTTCAATTATATATATACAATATATATATATATATACACAATATATATATATATACAATATATATATATACAATATATATATATATATACAATATATATATATACAATATATATATATATACAATATATATATATATATACAATATATATATATATATACAATATATATATATATATACAATATATATATATATATACAATATATATATATATATATATATATAATATATATATATATATATATATAATATATATATATATATATATATATATATATATATATATACAATATATATATATATATATATACAAAATATATATATATATATATATATATATTGTATAATAAACTGTAACAATATTTTATATAAACCGTGGAAAGTCAACTTTCCATTTAAAGAACAGAAGGCAAACTTGCGAATGTAGCATGTAAATATATATAAAGATGAATATAAACTTTTTTTGATAACGCATATCAACACATAATCTTAAGAAATCTACTAAGATATGGGGGGAAAACATAAATTTCTACATACATAAATTATTTTTCTAGAATAAACCTCAATAAAATTATAAATGCATTACCATTAGAATCGCCGAGTGTTTGTAAATGCTTTGAAGAAAGTCCTCTTTGTTTTTGAAATAGAGCTTTGCGAGGTAGAGGCTGCTCTGAATCCATCGAAATTTCCAGAATTTACAAAACCATTTATTTAACCCAGATCTATATTTGGAATTGTTTTTCCTGACTTTTCAGAATTCCCAAGTTTATAGAGAATGGGAAGGTTCCGGAATGAATATACTACTTCCAAATATACGCGATCGGATCATCCCTGTAATAGCTCCACATACTGGGCATGCGCAAAATCATTTTAAGAAAGTTCGGATGGAAGTAGTAGGAATTGGCATTTTATAGTAAACCTTCTTCGCTAGTCACCCTACAGATTGGAAGAGTGATTTCGTAATAACATTTCCATTCCTAGGAAAGTAATCGGAATGTATGTGGTTATTACTTGGGTTTAGTTTGTTGCTATAATTTTCAATAAAAATTAGCCAATTATACTCTTAGTATAGTTGTTGATTGCCTTTTCCTTCATATATCTTTAAAAAAGTTTTCTGTGTCTAATTTTTAATTAGATGTTTCTGGTAAATTATACTTACAGGGCCGCTCACCCATTGGACAGACACCACTCAAGTTTTGGTGGGAGCTCTATGAAGAACGGGGCACCCAATATTTTTTTATGGAGAAGAAAAGAAAAATCAAATATAGCGAGGGAGGGCGTGATAAAAGCTTGTTGGGGCCCACAATTGGCATGGAGCTATTCTGTTTATATTTCTAGATAAATTATTTTTATTAAATTGCTTTTTTCATTTGTTAAATACCTGTTACATGGGGGAGTATATTATTAAATTTAGTACACCTTCCCCCCCCCCATACACACACACACACACACACAAATCAACATTATAAAGTCAATATAATATTTATTGTACAAAATTTCAAGCTTTAAATACATTTAAAATATTGACTAGTAAATAAAAAAGGATTCAATGAAAATACTTACAGGGCCGCCCATAGGATGGACACCACTCGAGTGAGGGTCTGGCTCCAGAAAGAACCTAGGCTTCGATAATTTTTTGGGGAAATTTATAAAAAGAATAAAATCAAACATAAAGGGGAATGATAAAGATTTGTAGGGGTCCATAATTTTTATGGGCGACTATTATGCTTATATTTTTTGATAAATTATTCTTATTACATTGTCTTTTTCATTTGCTAAATGCCAGTTGTATGTCTGCTAGATGAATCAAATATTACTAAATCCAGTACTCCCCCTCAAAATATTAACATTTTAGAGACTAATGTTTATTGTACAAAATTTCATGCTTTAAATGCATTAAAATATTGAATAATAAATAAAAAAGGGATTCAATAAAAATGCTTACAGGATCGCCCAAAGGGAGGGATGGACAGGCATTACTTCAATGAAAACAGGCTCTAGAAATGGGCTAGACCCCCAATATATATATTTTAGGAAGGTAAAGATGTGGAACATTTAGAAAAAGATAAAAATCAAATATGAAGAAAAGAGGGCTATAATATAGGGTTGTATGGCTCCCTACAAAACATTGTATTTTCCCATAAATAAAATCTCTAAAATGAAACTATATGCAGAACAATTCGCCAGTGCAGTGGAGTCAGAGTCAATATAAATATACAGACTAATAATTTTATTTTGGAATATTCTGCTATCTGACAGCCAACCAAATTTCAAAACAAAATGTATAATTAAATTTCAAAAACAAAATTTTGATATTTAGATGTGTTAAGAAAAGAAAATAATTTTAAATTATAGAAATTAAACAATATTTCTCATTGAAACTGTAAAAACTAAAAAAATGTTTTACACTTAGCTTATTTGAAAAAAATCTAAAAATGTAAATATATATTGAATTGAAGATATAAAAATATATTTGGGTGGCAAAAATTTAAAAAATTGTAAAGGGAACAAAAGCATTTTAACATTTAAATAATGGAAACAACATTTTTTTTAAGAATTTAAACTATACAATTAAGAAAAAATTGTTTACATTTTAAATTAACTAAATATAAATGAAACTTTTTTAAATAAAATGCCACCTATAGGCTTATTTTGTTGGTATGAACTTACTGGTTGCAACCTAATTAATGTCGACTGTCTGGTAGAACTAAAATTTGTCGGTATCCATAAAGTTTCACGAATTGTGGCACATAGCAAGTTTTTTTGTTGCCGTTTCAGATATTGAATATTCTATACTGATATATCCGCATATAAAGTATAAAATTGGTCAACGAATGTTATCTGCAATTAGAGTATGATCCTAATTTAGGAAATGCTCCTATAGGCTAGTTTTGTGAATATAATCTTCGCCGCTGCATGGCAGGACTGACTTCATCATTTATCACAGAAATTTACTAAATTACAGCACATAGTAAGTTTTTTTGCTGCAATTGCATACTTTGGCTATTCCACTGGCTTTCACTTGTATACGAGGAATGCAATTTACTATCTCATATTGCTATTTGGAAAATCTATTTTACGTGAACTTTTCATACTTTCTGAGGTGGAGGTGAGGGTCCTTCGGACCCAGGTACTCCGAAAGCAAGTTTGCTCTTGGTATAGCTCCTCTACTACAGGCTGACTTATCAAGCATATTGAAGTCAACCATTGCTGAAAGCGCAAACCATTAGCATTAGCTCTATTCGTATTTTCACTTTAGGAAGTATTATTGAAATAATTATCTGCGGTTGTTCTGTACCAAACTGCTCTAGTCATTCTAGAAAAGTTTTAGGCTATTTAGTTTTCCTAGAAACGAAGAAAGAAGAAAACATTGGCTAATAAATAGTCGGCGCGATAATTGGATACCCGGTACTGAGGCATACTTGTGCGAGGTAAGTTCTACAATATTCTAATTGAAACTTCTTTTTTTATATAAAGTATTTATTTTAAACACTTATTTCGTAATTTCTGTAACTGTAATATTATGGATTATTAATAAGTTTTATTTGTTATAGTTTTATCTTAGGACGCTTGGTTTGTAATGCAAATATTACCTTGAATACATTATACTGTCTTCAAATCCTAGAAGTAAATAGCTTCAAATTATACATATATTTATTAAAGATTTATTCCTGTTACACCAATATCTTTCAAGTTTTATACACTGTGTTGTATTTTTAGATCATAATGAATCACAAAATTGATGAATCCTACTATCAACAAACTGTCGACAAGTGGAAAACTTGCCATGTTATAGTAATTATGCAAACATAAGCTAAAATGGTAAATAAATCGAAATACGTTTATCATATAAGATATTTAATGATCAACTATTATCTCTTCGAAAAACTGCTATAAAATTATGTTCGAATGACGCGAAATTACTTTTTAACGGCACCGATTATTTTATCGCCAAGTGGATGTTTGGCGCCAATCATTTGATGTAAACATTGGCGTTCTGTCTTCTCCTTTATTACATTTTTTCAAAATGTACTTAAATTCTTTTGTATTACGCATAAATATATCGTTTGCAATATAGATTTATAAAATGCATTATTATTACTAAGATTTTAAATGTTATGACTGTACATACACAAGTTTGTAACAAAATTGCCCCCCTTTAAATTTTCAAGTCAAAGGTGTCGGATAAAATAACCCTACTTCCTTTCCTTTTGCTACTTTTACAACGACAGTGAACCTCCAATGCTCCACCCACTCCCCTTCACAAAATTATTAATTTTATTTTAATTTCCAACAAAACTAGATTATTTTAGCAGAAACAGGGGAAATTGGAAATCCTTCGTCTGGATGTGGTTACAATATTGAAATTTTAAATGTATTGTACTGTTTTCAATAAAAATGTGTGTTGTACTGTAGCATACCATTTGTTGGGTGGGACTACAGAAAAATATTTTTACATTCTGTAGTAACCGATATCTCATAAATAGGAAGTAGAAATTAATTGAACTTTTCATAACTTATCGGATTACCTTTATCGGTACTAATGCTTATTGGATGTATAGTTTTGGCAATATTATCTACTATGATGTTTCTGTGTGGTCAGTGATTTTTCACGAATGAATCGAGAAAACTAGTTATATTTTTTTAATCATATCTATAGTAATAAAGATCAAAAGCCTGTTGATTTCAAATTTCATTGGATTTATAGTTCTGGCAATATACACTAATTGTGTTTCACCTTTGATCAGTGATATGTCACGAATAAATGATTGAGATAGGTTAAAATACATGCACCAAGCTTTTAACTGTACTGGAAATCACAGAAAATACACCAGTAAGCTGCACCCACATTCATTGACAAACATTTAAAAAAATTAGATACTCAAACATTCTACATATTGAAATTGGCACTCATGTATATACAATTTAAAATTCTCTACATTTTGAATAAATTTTTCAAAATAGTTTTACTTTAATGAAGTTTTTCAATAACATGTATGAATGTTTGCCTCACATATTTGAAAGTTTGTTAACTACTTTGTATAAAAATACTAATAATAACCTACTGAGCTCGGTTTTTTTTTCATCAAGGATTTTCAAAAAATAGTTGATCATTAAGTAGCTATTATGATAAACGTATTTCGATTTATTTACCATTTTAGTTTATGTTTGCATAATTGCTATAACATGGCGTTTTCTATTTGTCGACAGTTTGTTGATAGTAGGATTCACCAATTCTGTAATTCATTGCGATCTAAAAATACAACAAAGTGTATAAAACTTGAAAGATATTGGTGTAACAGCAATAAATCTTTAATATATATATATATATATAATTTGAAACTATTTTCTTCTAGGTTTGGAAGAAAGTATAATGCATTCAAGGTGATGTTTAGATTACACACCAAGTGTACTAAGATAAGACTATGGCAACTAAAAATCATTAGTAATCCATACTACGGTTACAGAAAGTAAAATTAAGTATTTAAAATAAATAATTTATATAAAAAAAGAGTTACAATTAGAATATTGTAGAACTTACCTAGCATAAGTATACTCCAGTACTGGGTATCCAATTATCACACCGACTATTTATTCGCCATTGTTTTCTTCTTCGTTTCTAGAAAAACGAAATAGCCTAAAACCCTTTTTAGAATGATTAGAGCAGTTCCGTGCAGAACAACCACCCATAAGTATTTCAATAATACTTCCTAAAGTGAAAATACGAATAGAGATAATGCTAATGGATGGCGCTTCCAGCTACGGTGGGCTTCAATATGCTTGATGAGTCAGCTCGTATATAGAGGAGCCTAAGCTCTTGGCTTGGCTCGCTGCTATCATAGCTAAAACATAGGCGCCGACTGCGGGGGGGAGAGGACACAGGTAGTGCCGGCCCTAGGCTATTTGCCGCCCTGGTGCAAAAAATATTGCCGCCCCGACTAAGAACTTATTTTTCTCTGGAACAAAGGAATTGAACACACCTCTTCAGTTTATAGGAAACAAATTAAAAAAGGTTATCTTATCAATAATCTTTATCAATATTCACATGAGACAAATATGTACAGTCCGAAACATGCTTGTAAGCAGGCAGTTATTCAATAAATAATTCATTTAAAAATATTTTAGGACTTTTTAACTATTATTTTGGTGTGTATATTATATATGAACTGAAATATAATAATAAAATTTCAATAGATAGGAATGGTTGCTAATTTCACAGAAAATTTCAACTTTAATTTAGTAAAAAATTCCATGTCTTTTGCATGTAGAGTCCGTAACATGCAATATATATCCCTATATTTTATATAAATTTGAAACAAATCTAAACTTTTTCTATGCTAATGATATATTACACATAGGACGATAGTTACATATAAAATTTAACCTAAATATTTGCACCAATACAGAATATGAAGCTAAAATATGTTTATGAAGTGTAAAGTCCGTAACAGCTAAATACTGTGAAATGCCCCTTATGCAAAACTGTTCACGTTACATATTCCTTTCTCATAAATTTTGTATAACATGATTTGTTAAATTTACAAAAGAAACACATTTAGTTTTTTCATTTACCGTACTATATGAATAAACTTTGCTTTAAATTATTGAGAGGTCAAAATTGTTCGTATAACATGGAAAAATATTTTATGTTATGAAGAAATTCAAAAAAGGGTATGAAATGTGTTTGTTTTTCAAATGTCGAAAATTTAAAATTATATTTTCTATATTTGTTTTAAAATATTCACATTAATTTCATATTGATAAAAAATTTAGTTTTTTCACAAACTGTAAAATATATTAAAAACAGATGTTATTTACTTATTGATAGAAAAATTAGAATAAAATTTACATATTAGTAAAATATGTGAATTTTTCCTTAACGAAAAGAAAACCTAATCAATCCCTTGCCTTCACTTATGAAATGGTATAAAAATTATTTTTAACAGATTATTGTTTTATACATATATTCCTTAATTTTAATAAATGTAGAGAAAAAAAAAATTAAGGGTATAAACATATTCCAAGAAATAATTTTAATTCATAATCAAATTAGTTTTACAAGGATAACTCAAATTTGTATATTTTGAGTATTGAGTGGTAACATTAACATATAGCTTTAAAATATATAAAAGTTTTAATCTACTATTCTATGATTGAAAAATAAAGAAAATAAGATTTCCTTACACCGACTCCTTTATAATGGTAAAAATAAGATTTCAGCTTTCTGAATTCACAATTTATACACAAAATTTTTAATTTTACTTAAAATTTAAAGCAAACAAAAAATACTAAATTGTATGAATTAAATATTTTGCTTCAAATGATTGAGGAGTCAAAATTTTTAAGCAACGGCAATGTTTCAGAAAATAAACAGTCATTCCACTCTTTATTTATCAAATGATCCAAATAAGAAAAAGTGTTATAAATTAATGTATTTGGAGACTCATTAAAATCAGTAGAAATTAAAAACATAACATAGTCATTTCACAGTATAAATAATCTAAAAGTATTTTATTTCTAATGTTATCTGCTTCGACACATCCAGCAAATCAGCCTGAACTGAACAGACAGAAAATTAAAAATAATTCTATCTCAAACAAGCTAATCAACTGGCTTATGTCAAGCTATTCTAATCAACTGGCTTAAGATTAGTAAAATTAAAAGTTTTAAGTATACAAATGAGTAAATATAATCATGATAAGAATCCTAAACGATAAGATCACTTATTTTTAAAGGTGTTTATTGCGATTGCATATGCATACTAAATAAAACAAGAGATTAAATATTTTTAGGATCGAAATAATTCACGTACCTTTTGTGTTTAGAAGAAACTCAGTGAACTGGTCATTTTCGGACAATCACAATTCGGACAATCAAATGTACACAGCCCAGAATTGTAATACACGATTAAATACATGTCAACCATGTAAAAGAAGTGACAAAAATATTAAATTAACAGCTTAAAATTGTAATAAAGTCGGCCCACGTGGAAATACAACACACTCGCACATTGACTTGCGAAAGAAATAACCCAAGGTATTTAGAAAGAAGGTAGGTCAAGCAGCGCAGGAGAATGCCATTGGTTCCCGCTCTGTGACGTCATATCGGAACTGAAGGGAATTTCTTCAGTAGTTTCTATGTGTTTTTGAGATCTGGTGCCCTTTTCAAATGATTGCAAATTTCAATTATTATTGAACTTTTAGAAAATGATTTTGTATTATAGCAGATTTATGAATAATTTTAGCCTATGTTGTAATGAATTATCATAAACTTGCATGTTTAAGATACAATAAAAGCGATTTCTCTATTTGGAAATGATAGAACAAAAATAAATAATAATTAATTAAAAAAAAAAGAACTTAAATAGAAATTCCTTCTCCGTAATTGGAATTGATTGAACAATAATTGTAAAATAGAGCATAACGGTATAACCGTGTATTTCTTATTTTCAATGAAGTACAGGGTTTAATGCTAAAATAATGTATTTAATATATAAATATCTGCTGTCACTTTTTGAATATACAGGGTTCACATCCTATTAGAACATAATAATATCATCCCACTAGCTTAATGAAAAGCACTCTATACGGCTATCGACTCATTATAACTTTTGTTATACGGCTAATTTTAACTCTTGTCTAATATTAATTTAATAACTAATCTGTCATACGAATCACTGGTGAAGCTTGAGTATTTTTATAAATTACACCTAATATGAGAACAAAATTTTCTGGCATTTGATTTAATAGCAAGAAAATTTGTGATTAATTAGTAAAATGAATCCCATCATATACTGCATTACAATAAAAGTTTTATTACTTTCCTTATATACATAGTATAATGTATAAGGAAAGTATTGTGATGGTGTCTAAAATTCGAATTCGGGTTTTCGACGGGAGAGCACGTTTCAAGTATTTCTGATCACGAATCGAACATTTTTGAGGTGATGTCTGTACGTGTGTGTGTGTGTCAGTGAGTCTGTGGAGACGATATCTCACGAACAAATGAAGCGATTCAAATGAAATTTGGTATATAAATTGCAATCCATGAATACTGGAAGCCTATTGTTTTTAAACACAATCGAATGTTCAGATTCTCCTAAATTTTCGATTGATATTTTGAAAAAAATCATCAAAAAATCGAAACATTAAATAAAGTTACGCAAATAGACATTTATTATGTCATTTTTCCTTAAAAAAACGATTGACATAAACTTTAGACCCCTAGAATGAACCGTTCTCGAGATATTGCCCATTTTTCAAATAAATTTATCCCCCCCTCCCCTCCAAAAAAAAAGTTAACTCTTGAGAAACATGTTCACTTTCCATATGTAATATTATGCGATACATTGGGTGACATCATTCTCGTGGATCGCTCCATTCCTAAGAAAAGATACTAATTGAGTAATACTTTTGTATTTGAACACCAACAGTTATTTATTTGTTATAAGAATAACGTATTTCTCCGTCCATAACGCTTGGTGAGATTTTGGAGACGAATTTGGCGGAATGTCGCCAACTTGGCGACTTTTTTAAATCTTGCCAAATTAACTAAAATCTCGCCAAATGGATAAAAACGACGCTAAATCAATGAAAATGACGACTAATTGATGAAAATTCAATATCTTGGAAAGAATACAAGTATTTACTATAAGAATAACCTTTTTTTTTACTGTAAAAGTAGTAAATTCATTGCATTATATAAGGAAAGTAATGTGCTGCCCACATCAGATTTTTTTTGCATTTATGATTGGCTTTCTTTTTTAGGAATCTAGTTTTTAAAAGGTGACGTTGCTACATTTTTAACATGTATAATTTTAATTTATATCTGCAATTAATTCATTAGTCCTGTTTTGGTATTTATGTTTTGTTTTGTAAAATAAAATAGATTCAACTATTATTACTGTAATTTTAAAGACAAGTTTTTAAAAGAGTTATGTGTTACACGGGCGTATACTAAAATGAAAATTGGTTCGCTGGGAAAATATTTAGATATTGATACTGTTCATGTAGATTCTAAACGAACTGCAATAAATTTGTATCCGATAAATTTGTATTATTCCCGTATATCATTGATTTGTGGGCGCTTTAAAATTCTGCAGAACCAATAATGGAATTCTTTGAGACTGAAGATCCCAGTAACTATTTAAATCAAAAAGTATGATGTGGCAGCACACAACTAGCCCTATATAATGAAATTAATTTAACTTTTTTACAGTGAAAAAATGATGTATATGATCCACGCAACTGGTTTTTTAATACAAGATAGTACATTTGACATTTTTCCGAATCATAGCTATTTCGCAATACCCAATTCACTTATATTTCACACAACTCTAAATTGGCAATTATCAATATTGATGGCATCAGCAATAAGCAATGGACTCTATATATTTTAAGAATTAATCCATTAATTTGGCGTCATTTTTGCAATTTTTACGACAATGGCGATATTTCGCCAAATTGGGACCAAATTCGCTAAATTTATCACCAAGTGTCAAAAACAGACGAAGTGAACAGCATTTCTTACATATAAATGACTGCTGTTGAATTGTTATACGTCAAAATGCAAAACTATTACTCAAAGTATTTTCTCTCGCGAATGGAACGAACTAGATTCCCGAGAATGATGTTTCCAAATTTATCGCATATTATTACATATGTAAATTGAACAATTTCACAATAATTTATACTTTTTAATTTTATTGGATTTTTTTGATAAATTTATTTGAAACATGTGCGATATTTTGAGTACAATTCCTGCTAGAGTTTTAAAGTTTATGTCATTCGTTTTCTAATGAAAAAATTATATAGGAAATGATCCTTTGTGTAACATTATTAAAAGTTCGAATTTTTAAATGATTCTTTCAAAATTTCATTCGAAAATTTGTGGGTGTTCTAAATATGCAATTGCGTTTAAAATCAATAGGGTTCCAGTATTCGCTAATTTTAATATTTGCACCAAATTTCGCTCGAAACGCTCCGTTCTTTCGGGAGATATCGCACAGACTCCCGGACATACATATGCAAACATCACCCCAAAAACTTTCGATTCGAGTTCAATTCAGGAATAATCGAAACTTGCTTTTTCGTCGAAAATTCGAATTTGAATTTTCAACCCCGTCACATTATTTCCCAATGCATTATACTATGTATATAGGGAAAGTGATGACTACATCACCGTTTTTTTTCCTACCAGAGTTTTATTTTTGAGAGTTGAATTAATCATGGAATGGAAAAAGCCTTGAGCATATTGCACTACGATTAAAAGTAATTTTTCTTTTCAACTTTTAATTAGCCATTCATTTTGTAACTTTGGAGCTTTAAAAACTTATTCAAGCTTATATCCACTACTTTGTTTTTCTTCGTATAGCTATAACGGTAGTACCGCATAATTCATCATTGCTCCATCAATATTATAACTGTTATAAAAACTAATTAATTACTTGAAAATAATTGCAGCTCAATTAATTTTTCAAAGATTATTATTGTTGTATATTCAATCAAAGCTCTCACAGAATAAGCCCCCGCTGAAATTTCTCAGAGGGGGCAAAGTCCCCTCTTGGAAATTTCAAGATATTTTTTCAAACTTCATTTTTTACAAAAAACCAGAAAAGCAATTTTCATTTATTAAAACAGAAAAAAAAATTTCCTACAAACGTAAATGCCCTATTTCAATTCAGTCTTGTTCAAATCTTCCTTACCACAGGTCCATAAACTATCTTGTACACAAACCAAGTTCCTCTTTACCCTAGGAAACATGTTTACGCTAATGACAAAAACACATGGTTACCAGAATCTTTTTGATTGACCACTTTGTTCAAAGAGAAAAAGGAATATTAACAGCTATGAGAATATGCGATCGACATGTCCAAATAGTAGCTGTCTCCAGTAATAACTATAAATGAGAACCACGAAGTAGCCAGTTCCATCTTTCTAGGTGGTATTGTGTATAATAGTATATCTGTTTTGTTTGAATCCGAACTCCGCGGGTAGCTTTGCTCCTGTGAGTGCCGGACGTTTACCAGCTACCAGCACCCAGTCGTTTGGTTCCAGAGGGCTAGAGTTATATATTATGAAAAAATAGAAAATACCAGATTCGTAAGAAATTCGTGGGAAAATGGTTGTTTTTTGTTGGAGGACTTGGCATATCTTTTCAACTGGTGTGGTTTCAGATGAATGACTTTTGTAGTGTTGAAAGCAATGTGATGTTTGGATTCTGTTAATAAAGGTTCCATTTTGGTTTGTGATGGAAAAATAATTCGATATTTTAGCGCTATTTGTAGAAGGTTGCGTTTCGGTTTGTAATTGAGAAAACATACTTATTTTACAAGGATAAATTCAAATTAGAACAGCAAAAATTTCTTCTCGAGTGAAAAATCCCCAAACAGCTGGAAGACAGACCTACATATTATATTAAAAATCCTGCAGATGTTGACCTAAGCGCAACACTATCACTATATGGTAAATATATATTTTATAATAGCTCTGCATTGCAAATTTGCATCGCAGTCTACAAAATTGTACTGATAGGTGTTTTTGAATTAAATAATATATCAAATATTAGAGCTTTCGTTTAAAGGGCTTGATAAAACATGGCAATGCTACAATTTTGCCAAAAATGGGGGTTTTCCAGACATAGTTGCATACAACTAGGTATCATTGATGGGAAAAATCCCAGTTTGGTGAAAAATGTCGCAAAGACCTCTGATCAAAGATGCTTGGAACCTGTACCCAAATTATAAGAACGGAACCGAAGCTAGCTTTTGCTCTATGATTATAATGTCGGTCTTGTAAGCACCCAAGTCCCTGGTTCGGGCCTGGTAACCATCCTTATCGCCACACGTTTATGTTTTCTTAATGAAACTTGTTGTTACATAGCTTACACAACTGATGGAATGTACAATCAGATTTATATAAATTTATATGCGACGAAATCTTAAGGTTTCGCCACATATCCTAACTCCAACTTTGATTTTCAATTGTTTTTAACTTATTATATTTTACCCTCTATGGAAGTGGGTCGGGCTCGGATACTAGCTCCGAGATTGGTCTAGGAGAAACGGGCCATGATCGTCCTTTTCAACTTCGGCCCATCATGCGTGTTATTGATAACGAAAAAATCAAATGCAATGGACCCGACCCGCCGGGAAATCTCCAGAAATCCCACCGGCTATAGTGTGGTTAATAAACAATATGCTGGAGAGCATTACGTGACGGACTGTAGTGCCTTGTAGTCCCACCTCCTTCCTACTTTCAAGACCCAATTGTTCTTCGAAGTGAGAAATATGCAATGCGTAGACGAATGGTATCTAGTAAGTCAACGAGAGAGTGATATTTGGAATCCAAGAGCTCAAGTTGTATAACTGGTAAACTAGAGTAGCGCAGACCTAAAAGGAGTTTTTGTATAACTTTATCGTACAATAAATAAAACTGCTGATATCTTTCTTTCTTTCGACCCAGACCATCCACCTTACCCGAAAGTGTAAGGTATCTGTTTAGACCGCCTGGACAGTGCCACCCAATTTAGACCGGTACCCTCTTTTTGCAACCACCAATCGCTCGGAAGGACTTTCGAACTCACAAATTTAACGTATTCGTACTTCTCGTGAACAAGGGGACAGTTTGGACAGAGCCGGGAATCGAACTCGGGTCCTCCTTGTACAATCCCCGTGCCTTAACCATTGGGCTATCCCACCTCAAAACTGCTGCTTGTAAAACATTAACTTACAAAAATTCCTCGAAGAAGCAGACATATATCAGTTAGGTGACTACAGTTGCTTCAATGGCATTATAAGCCCCTTTCTTCAGGCTAAATAACAGTATGCGTCCTTAGCAACCACTAAGAACGAACTGCCGTTCGTTAGGTAGTTCGGTCTTAGTGGTTAAGGGTACATATTGTTCTTTTAGCCTAAAGTAAGTGGCTTATAACGTCCTCGAAACAATTTTAATCACCTAACTGATCAGTTTGCTTTCTTCAAGGAAGTATTGTAAGTTATTATATAGAATATTATACTTCAAGGAAGTATTGTAAGTTATTATATATTATATAGAAATCAACTTTGAATCTTTTGTATAACCTTGTCGGATTGTGCCCCCCCCCCCCCCCCGGAGATTTTGAAAACTCGGTGCCTATGGGCTAAAAGGAACGATTTATCAGATTTGGGAAAGGGGATGATTACCGGGTTTAGGGCCGAGGGTGGCAGTATTTCCAATACAGCGCAGTTTGTGAACTGTTCGCGTGCTCCTGTTGTTAATGAAAACTAAAAAAACATTTAACATTTTGCAAAAATACCCTTCTCCTACAAGATGACCAACAGAGGCGGTACCTCCACCTCTGTTGGTCATCTTGTAGGAGGCGGTATACATACTACCTCTGTCAGTGATCTCTCCATTATCATCTACTCACCCCACTTTGAAATAAGAATAACTTTGTACCGGAAGCGATACAAACAATTTTAGAGTACAATTTGGTACAAATGAAAAACATTATTGAAATTCAGAGATGGGACTGCCATTTCCTCAGCTAATACAGAGTGTTCTACAAACATTATTGTAATGAACAATTATAATTCATTGTTGAAAATGTTGTTGCAATTTTAAAAGGAGCAATATTTAAATGAAGCTCTAAATAATTAATGTATTTTTTATTTAAATCAAAAATGTAAAAAAATATAAAAATTGTTAAACTTTTTTAAATGGTAACAGCATTTTTAACAATGAAAGTTAAATCATTAAAATATTATTTCTTTTGAGATGGCAAAAGGATTTTCAACAATGAAATATTAGATTTTAAAGATAAATGACAGGAAATAAAATTTTCATACAAAAGTAGTGTAAAAATATTTTTAATTCAAAATGATATAAAAAATAGAAATTTTTATCTGATTATAATCAAACTAGGAGGTGACACATGGCAATGTATTTTAAATCATCATGCAAAATTACAAATCATTTGATGCTATAGGTCTGGTGCAAGCCTTGACAAAAAATCTCTTTATTTTAAAGGGATTTGGTTAGCAGTGGCTGCTCCTAATCTTTTTTTTTTATAATATACAGAGATATCAAGCTATGTACGATACACAAAACAATTACCCAGTTGTTGTAATTTGATTAAAAAAGAAGGATGAAAAAAAAGAAAATGTTTAAAGAAATTTATACCTTTCAAATGGTTGTATCAAATGAAAAATAACAACAGGAATAACAGAAAAATGCAAATTTTACAATCTTGCATTCTGTATGTGGATTAAATATTTGAACTTCGGAACCCTTAATGATCAGCATGCATATATATGCTTCCTTTCCAAATGATTGACTTTAGGCTATTCGCATACAACATATCAAAAATTTAGAAAGTAGGTCATAAATATTGATCTATTTTAAAAATTTTATATAGCCTATAGTAAAAATCATTTTTACTTTCCTTGCAATACATGGTAATGTATGGGAAAAGTATTGGAATCACGTCAAAAATCACAACTCAAGTTTTCGATTGATCTATGAATTTTGGGAGCTCTAGAACACAAAAAAAACTATTTTCATCATGATATCTGTCTGTGTGTGTGCAATGTATGTATTCACTCTAACTTTAAAATTATTTGACCAAATTTCATAACATTTTATACATAAGTCACTTCAGGGTTACCCTGGTGCTGATTAGATTTTGGCAAGATTCGGGACAAAAGAATCTGCTTTTTTACGAAATGGCTTACAAAAATTGTGTGTATTCACTCTAGCTGAGAAACTAATGGACCAAATTTCACAAAATTTGGTAGATAAGTCACTTGTATTACTCTGGTGCTGATTAGATTTCGGTACAAATTGGAATAAAATAACCTGCCTTTTTTTTCGAAATGGCCTGAAAAAATTGTATTATCTAATCTAGCTGAGAAACTAATAGACCAAATTTCACAAAATTTGGTAGATAAATTGCTTGTAGGTTACCTTGGTGCTGATTAGATTTTGATACAATTAAAAAAAAAAAAGAATTTTAAAAATTTTCTTTTTTTTAAAAATTGACCAACAAAAATCCTCAAGATTTAAAAATAAAATACTAGACATGTATCAATTAAATGCATGTTATACGTAATTTTTGATGATGAAAATAATAAGGTCAACCCCATTACTCTAACATGGACCATTCTTGAGATATATAAGTTTTTTAAGTTGGGGAACTGAAGACGTTTTTCACTGTAGACAAAAAAAAATTATTTAATGAACTTTCTTAAAATGTAGTAGTTACTTAAGCATAAATTAAAGTCACGAATCATAGATAAAAAGGTTGTTGTTGTTGTTGTCGTGTCCCTAACATTACATTTAAGGAAGAATGAGTGCACTGCTTCTGTTTAGTCTAATGACCCGGGGCACCCGAAGGTAGAAGTCTGACTTCTGCCCCAAAATAAGACATTACAACATCCATGCCCGCAGGCGGGACCCGAACCCGCAATCTGGCAGCCGAGCCATCACGAGGAAACGCCTGCCTCTTTGACCGCTCGGCCACCACATCGGCAGATAAAAAGGTCATTTAATCAAATAAAACCATCCTATCAGACGTACAAATATTAAAAGGCCAGAGCGCTTTCGGGCATCACCATACCCTTCATCAGTGGCTACATGAAAAATTACCATGAAAACAAGCTTATATATAGACCAATCGGCAGACAAAATTTGCATAAATAATTGCACATATTCGCCGTACATTTATTCAATCTAGTACTAAACTTGTTGCTGTTGCTGACCTCATGCTGTATAAATCTAGTCTTCCATATCATCCGAAGATTTTCTATCCCCTCATTGAATTTTGCCATGAATTTAAATTTAAACCTGCTCACTCAAATATTACTACCTTATTCAATCGCATTCGTATGGATAAGTTTAAGGATATAGATAACTTTAAAAGCCATGCTGGGGTGTACGTTGTACCCCTTTTAACTCCCGATAATGACTACAAATTTTATCTTGGTAGTACTAAACGTACTGTTGGTATCCGTTTAGCTGAACATGCTCATAATGTCAAGAATGCTAAACATTCTATGGCTCTTGTCCCATGTGTTGTTAATAACTTCAACCCTTTCCTCTTAATTTGTTGCAATAATTCTCATAATATTCTTTATGAATCTCTGTTTATTTATATGTACCATGATCCATTTGTAATTTTGATCCTGTGCAGATTTTAAGTTAAGCTTGGTGACTCGTTTTCGACTCTATGTGTTGTTGTTGTTGTTCAGACCCAAACTGTTCGACCTACCAGAAAGGTGTTGAAGGCCCAGACCACACAACCAACCCTAGGTCTTGTGGCAGCTTAATCTGTGGCCGGTACCAGATGTTTAATGTGATCGTACTCCGCATTAACACAGCAGCAGTTTTGGCAGCAGAGGGAATCGAACCCGGGCCTACCAAGGGCAACTCCCGCACGCTAAAATATAATCAACCTCTTTTTGATGAAATGGTCCACAAAGATCGTGAAAATGTGAAATAAATGACTAAAATTGCTGAAATAGTATATTAATTAAATAATTGTTCTTCATGTAATTCTTCGTAACACAGTGAATAAGACTAACCCCATGACTGTAGGATAAACCATTCTCGAGATGAGCTGAAGACTTTAAAGTGCATTAAGTTTGACGAGCTTTTATGTTGCCAAATGAAATGAACATGTAATAAAACTGCAAATTGGATATAATATCATAAAAGTATCCTTGCTGTTTTCTGTAATTAAACTCAATTTAATGCATCATGAAATAAAAAAGAAGAAAATAAATTTGAAGAGAAAGACAGGTACTGCTCATATCAGATTTTTAGGGTAATGTCAATTCAAATAAAACTTTTTTTTTTACAAATTCCTCTAGCATATTTCACATGTATTATATTTCTAATTGTGTGCATAAGTTCATTTTGATTCAGATTAATTACACTTGCAAATTTTATTAAACAGATTTTTTGCCTGTGTGCATAATGTTTTATTTATTCAAATTACTTTTATCTGCAAAACTAGGTCAGATTAAGAATTTTTGGGGCCCTAAGCACAGAAGATTTTAGTGCCCCTTGATTAAAGGGAGTAATAATCCTCGCATTCGCTGAAGAATATTCCGTTAGTTCTCCAAAGAGCCTATACTAAAATACAACAGTCGCCAAGTTGGGAAATTATTTTAAGTTTTTCTATGAAAAAGAATATACCTTCTTAAGATAAAAACTTTCCTTACAAAGTATAATATATTATTTTCTTTACATACATAGTATGATCTGTAAGGAAAATATTGTGACTAGGGTGAAAATTCGAAATCAAAAAAGAAAAAAAATTTGGGATTTTGATTGGTGATCCTAATTTGCTGATACCCTAAGCATATGCCTAGTGTGCTTAGGGTATCATCCATTGGGTGATCCAGCACTGGTGCAAAAGCTTTTTTGACAAACTTCACATATATACGGCTTTTAACCTGTGTGACCTAGTTCATATTGTCCTAAAATCGCTTTTTCTCGCAAATACTTTCTGATTTATTGCATATAATGTTGTTTTCCACATGTAGCAAAAGTAAATGTTAATTAAAATTCCTTTTTCCTGCAAATTCCTGCTTACATATATCACATTGATATATTTTTTTCACCCGTGTGCAGGTTTATGTTTGCTGAAAGTGCTTTTTGCTGTAAATGACTTTTATCAAATTTCATATTATGCATTTTTTTCCCAGTGTGCAAAAGAAAATGTTGATTTAAATTCCCTTTTCCTGTAAATGCTTTCTAACAAATTTTATATACATATGCATTTTTTACCTATGTGCATTAGTTTAGGTTTATTCAAAGTACTTTCACATGCAAATACTTTTTGACAGATTTCACATTTTTCGCCTGTATGCACAAGTTTATGATGGTCTAATGCACTTTTTCTTGCAAATGCTTTTTGACAAATTTCACATACATACAGTTTTTCTCCTGTGTGTACAAGTAAATGTGGATTCAACAGATTTTATTTACAAATGCTTGCAGGCATATATTACATATATGTGTTTTTATACCTGTATGCCCAAGTTCATAATTAATCAAAGTACGTTTGTGTACAAATGCTTTCTGACAAATTGCACATAGATATGGTTTTTCATCAGTGTGTGCAAGTTTATGTTGATCCAAATCATTTTTACGTGTAAAAGCATTCTGACAAATTTCACATACATATGGTTTTTTTCTTGAGTACACAAGTTTATGGATATTCAAAGTACTTTTGTGTGCAAATGCTTTGACAAATTTCCCATACATATGGTTTTTGTTTTATGTGTACAAGTTTATGTCTATTTAAAGTACTTTTGTGCCCAAATGCTTTCTGACAAATTTCACATTTATATGGTGTTTCTTATGTGTGTACACATTTATGGTTATTCAAAGAACTTTTGTGTACAAATGCTTTCTGACAATTGTCACATACATGTGCTTTTTCACCTGTGTGCACAAGAAAATGTGTATGCAAATAACATTTTTTTTTAAATGCTTTCTGACAAATTTTACATACATATGGTTTTTCACCTGTATGCACACGTTTATGTTGATTCAAATGACGTTTTTGTCTAAATGCATTCTGACATATTTCACAGACATGTCGTCTTTCACCTGTGTGTAAAAGTACATGTTGAATTAAAGTACTTTTGTGTGTAAATGCTTGCTGGCATTTATCACATACGTATGGTTTTTCACCTGTATGCACACGTTTATGTTGATTCAAATGATGTTTTTGTGCAAATGCACTCTGGCATATATCACAGACATGTCGTTTTTCACCTGTGTGTAAAAGTAAATGTTGAATTAAAGTGGTTTTTTGTGTAAATGCTTGCTGACATATATCGCATACGTATGGTTTTTCACCTGTATGCACACGGTTATGTTGATTCAAATGATGTTTTTGTGCAAATGTTTTATGGCATATTTCACAGACATGTCGTCTTTCACCTGTGTGCAAAAGTAAATGTCGAATGAAAGAACTTTTCCGTGCAAATGTTTGCTTACATATATCACAGGCATGTCGTTTTTCACCTGTGTGTAAACATAAATGTTGAATTAAAGTGCTTTTTAGTGTAAATGCTTGCTGACATATATCACATACGTATGGTTTTTCACCTGTATGCACACGTTTATGTCGATTCAAATGATGTTTTTGTGCAAATGTTTTCTGGCATATTTCACAGACATGTCTTTCACCTGCGTGCAAAAGTAAATGTCGAATTAAAGAACTCTTGCGTGGAAATGTTTGCTGGCATATATCACATATATATAGTTTATCTGTGTGAACAAATTTATGTTTACCCAAATCCATCTTTGTGTCTCAAATTTTTTCTGGCATATTTCACATGTCGTTTTTTACTCGAGTGTAAAAGTGAATGTTAATTTAAATGACTCTTGTACAAATGCTTACTGACGTTTGTTACATACATATAGTTTTTCAGCAATGTGTACATGTTCATATTTATTTTAGGTACCATTTTTTGTTTATGTGTCATATCTGGAAAGGATAAAGATAAGTCTATTATTACAACATATACATATTTATTATTATATACATGAGAAAAGAATTACAACGTTAAAACGCCGTCCATGCCTTCATTCGCGACTGGATGACAACAAAAATTGGTTGCCAAATTTGTTACATAAATATTACAATTCCCGCTCGTTCTGTAATTTTTTTATTTTGAAATTGTTAATCAGCGCAATAAACTCCCAGGAAATGCAAGATAGACCCTAGCCCTTTTATCCGCGTAACCTGAACGTCAGGAATAATAAAGATAGTGCAACGTCACGAGTAACTCCGAAAATAGATGAGTTTCATGTGATGTCACATTCGCGATTCCACTGCATGGCATCCATGTTTGTTGTCAGTTACTAGTTTACATATTACAGATGATTTTTAAAAGTTTACAATCATTTAGTACATAATTTTAGTAGGATATATCTAAATTTATCTTCTCTTAAGATTTAGCACAAATATTGATAAAAAGATGTGTTTTAAAGAATAAATTTGATATTTCTGCTACAAGCATATATGCACAATATATGCATTTGGATGTTTGCTAAAGGAATTGGGTAAGTTGAATTTAAAATTACTGTTTTGGCATCTGCCCTTGCATTATGTAATCATATCTGTGACATCAAATTTTGTTTAATTAATTGTGCTATGTTTATTTCATGCACTTAAAACACCCATGTTGCAAGGCTTTTATTAGTAATATATTGATTTGTAAACTTGTACAGTAATGTAGCAGCTGGCTAATTTATATATAAAAAAGGTTGGCTGTTCTGTTGCTGTATTAGTTACTAGCCGCCTTTGGCGACCAGCCTGTTCGCTACCCTTGAAAATTCTGACCGTGGCAAATTCTAACCGTGGCACACTCGCTGGCGCGACCTACCAGAAGGAACGACCTACCAGGAAGTGCCACCCAATTTAGACAGGAACTCAGTGGGGGAGGCATCCACAGGGACCGTACCCTCCTTCCCCTACCACCAACCTCTCGGAAGGACTTACGGTCCCGCATGTTTAACGTGATCGTACTCCGCCTGAACACGGCGGTAGTTTTGGCAGTGGCGGGAATCGAACCCGGACCTACCTAGTGCAAATCCCGCGCGATAACCACTGGGCTACCGCGCCCTCCGCGACAATCTCCATAACCTTATTTTTATTCACCCAATTTAGACCGGAACCCAGTAGGGGAGGCATCCACAGGGTCCGTACCCTCCTTCCTCTACCAACAACCTCTCGGAAGGACTTACGGATCCACATGTTTAACGTGATCGTACTCCGCGTGAAAATGGCAGCAGTTTTGGCAGTGGCGGCAATCGAACCCTAGCCTACCGAGTGCAATTCCCGCGCGCCAACCACTGAGCTACCGCGCCCTCCGCGACAATCTCCATAACCTTCTTTTTATTCACCCAATTTAGACCGGAACCCAGTGGGAAAGTCATCCACAGGGTGCGTACCCTCCTTCCTCTACCACCAACCTCTCGGAAGGACTTACGGACCCACATGTTTAACGTGATCGTACTCCGCGTGAACACGGCAGCAGTTTTGTCAGTGGAGGGAATCGAACCCGGGCCTACCGAGTGAAATTCCCGCACGCTAACCACTGGGCTACCGCGCCCTCCGCGACAATCTCCATAACTTTCTTTTTATTCACCCAATTTGGACCAGGACCCAGTGGGGGAGGCATCCACAGAGACCGTACCCTCCTTTCCCTGCCACCAACCTCTCGGAAGGAATTATCGACCCATATGTTTAAGGTGATCGTACTCCGCATCAGTGGCGGGAATCGAACCCAGGCCTACCGAGTGCAATTCTCGCGCGCTAACTTCCCGCGCGCTAATTTAAATTTATAACGACCATATGCTAGGCTCTTAATTCCACCATCCTCGTTCCATCGTTCCATCATTTAAAATAGCCATAAAATTAAAATATCCATTTAAAATATCTATAAATTAAAATATCCATAAATTAAAATATCCATTTAAAATAAAAAAATCAACCATATCGTTCCACCAATCCATAAATATAATAATTTCAAATACATCACCACAATTCAAACCACCATAATTCAATCATTTAAATTATTTAAAATATCCATTTAAAAATATCCATTTAAAATATCATATAAATATAATAATTTCGCCCGATGTATACAACACTTATGCTCGTAATTCAGTTAAAACCGAAAGCGCGGTCTCCATGGAGACGGAGAAGAAACTAATGCGGATGGGGGGAAAATGCCGTTGAGGAACTGAGCCGGTAGCCGACAAATTTAAAATCATGGCGTCTTTAAAATTGCCATCCTGAAAGCAATTTTCATTATTTCTGGACCAGATTGGACTTGTAAGAATGCCAGATGTTTGACCTTTCTGAAAATGTAAATTATTAGTCGAAATTATGAGTACTTTTCACGATGCGAGAATTTAAAAACCAAAAATCGTTTTCTTGAGCAAAAAGTGACTTTTGTTTTAAAATCTTTAAAAAATATTAGAAATCGAAATTCAGATTTGAAATTGATATATTTTTACTCGAAATTCTCTGCTCTTTCCGATGGTGTAATTTGTTTTTTTCTACGATGTCTGGATCGTGGAGAAAAAAGGGCAAAAAACGGTCGAAATCGCATAAAACATTAAATAAATAAAAAAATAATTAAAATTTTAAAAATCGGTTTTCACGTGTCCCCTTCCCTCCCCCCCGGGTCTCCGATTGCCAAATTTCGTAGCTCTCCGACGCGCGGTCGCGAAACGTATAGTGTATAAGACAGACACACAGACAGACAGACAGACACACAGACATTGCCTTTTATTATATAGATTAATGAATATATGCAAGAGAAAACATACATAATTATGTATAATGTAAGTTAACTCTGTAGAAGTGAACTATTTGTTTTTTCTTGGTATATATTTTCATTGAATATCTCTATTGAATATTCTTGCACAATTATTGATATACCACATAAAGCTATCTATCATAGGCTGAAAATTGTTTAAATTTGTTCTTAAAATACTTCTCCAAACTGCAATAAACCAAATCACACAATAACTTTTAAAAAGTTTGCATATTAAGCTTTATGTAATGCAATTTTGTCTTCAATAAGAAATGACAAAGAGATTATTCAATGTTATTTATATTAAACTGCTGTGTGAAAACCTCTTTATGCGAGTAAACTCTAAACTGAAATTTCTTGACCTGCATATAGATTATGAAACTAAGGAAAGTGAAAAAAAATGCTTGTAGTGAGCATTTTGTACCGCAAAGTGCAGTCGGTCAAGTTCATTTATAATCTTATGGTTTTTTCTATATTTATAAATCTATATATTAGAATAGAAAAGTATATGTATTTTCTGATTCATACATATTTAGTATTTAAAAAAAGAAATTAGGTAATATGGAAATTTTTTACAATTTTTGTGTAAAATTGTTCACACAAGCATCTTTTCATAACTGAGTATATGTCGTACAAAGGATGTAAAAGTTTGAGCTTTGAGTTTAATGCACAAGGAAAGTATTGTGACTGGAATCAAATATTTGCATACTTTTCTACCCCCTGTGGATGCCTCCCCCACTGGGTTCCGGTCTAAATTGGGTGGTGGCACTTCCCGGCCGTCCAAACAGTTACCTTACACCTTTCTGGTAGGTCGGACGGTCTGGGTAACAACAACAACACTTTTAGCATCACTGAACTGCACATAACATCTGGAAGACACTTCCATTACAGATATCAGCATCCATGGACCAGTTTTGCTCTAATTATATTGTCAGTTTTCATGGAAGTTAACAAAAATTGTGACTTATAACAAGTTTTTTGCTGCCATTGCAGATATTGGCTATTCCATGTTGACGAACACAATAAGTGAAAAACTGGTCCATGAATTCTGGTATATGCAATACGAGTGTTTTCCAAATTTTGGGAATGCCCTTTGCAAGTGGGTTTTGTGATTATATACATAACATATTCCAAATTATGTCAGTATGTGTAACAGGGCTGCCCCCATAAGGATATCCAAGTTATTGTGTTTCTAATATAATTTTTCATGCTGAATCATATTTCCATCATTGGAACATTACAACTTTTGCCCCCTCCTCCAAAAAAGTCTTAAAATGGTGCACCTCATGTGCAAATAATGTATGTTTGTGTGTGGACACAATATCTCAAGAACAAATTGAACAATTAGAATAAATTTTAGTAAAGAACATTATAATGGAATTGGAGGTATACTTCAAAACTGTATAATGTATTTTCTTAACGCTATAAGAAAATTTATATAATATTGTTTGTGTTTTTCATCAGATTTCTATAAAATATTTTATTTTTGTAATATCAAGTACCTGAAATAAAATACCATCATCTGTTTCTTTACCGACAAAAAGAAAAACAAGTGGATATACTATATATATTATTTACTCGTGGTTTTCTTTGCATATAGGCATGTTTATTGACTATAATTTGGATTTTAAATAAGTAATTTGAGCATTGCACATTCACATCAAACTGAATATAACTTTCTTTTTTAATTATCTATAAATTATCCCAGTGTACTTAATTTGGAGTTAATTGGATAAATTCCAAACTGCTGTAATGCATTGAATTATGGAATGTACTTAGATATTACAACATAGTACAAAATGTGCTTACATGTACAACATGGGAAAATTTTCCAAAAACATTACAAAGTTGTTCTTACATTTATGTAACAAGCTACTTTTGTACGAAGTTTGGGTTGTGTAGGCAGCCCAATAGGAAAGAAATACCAATGCGTTTTCTTGTATTGTAATTGGTACCCATCAAATTGTATATATTTTCATTTTAACTAAAAAGTATTGAAAGTAAAAAAATTCATTTTTTTTATCCTCTACATCTGTACACAAGAAAATTCTATCATTATGTATAATATTTTGAAATTTATACTTCATAACACATAAACATCAAATTACAAAATATGGTATATCATATTTCATTAAAATATGCTTTGAAATTTCTACACCAAACTTAAGCTGGGTGTTTTAAAACATTTTAATTGAAAGTTGTACACAAATTTATAAATTTTAAAATCCCCAATATCCTTAAATCACAATTAAACTTGCTGATGAAAGATAAAAAATATATATATATACAGAAGACTCTTATTAAGATGGATTTCTCGTTATTATGTACAAATATGGATTCCTCGGTCAAGGTCTATGGACGTTGCATATTATAAACATTGTTGAATACATTCATTTATTCGTTAAGATAAACAAAATTTATTTAATTTTTCTATCAGCAGAAGATGTTCCGAACATACATTTCGAGCAATTGACTAAAATTGAGAATGACTTAAAAAAATATTGTTTACCCAGGAGAAATACGTAAAGGTTATTTCATTTTAAAAATACTAACATTAACGTACAACTACATTTTGTTTATTCTTTGCACGTTAATATTTGTTCACATTGACCTCATTATACATATTAAAAAAATTTTCGAATAAATTTTTCTGTCTTCTTTTTTTTTAAGGTTGTATTTTTCAATGTACCTATAAAATTGAGGATAACAAACTTTCATTACCATTTCACAATTTTGTTGGTATTTTACTTCAGATTTATGGACTCTCGCTAATACGTACAATAAATGTTGGTCCTTGACTGTCCGTCTTAATGAGAGATCACTGTATATTCATTTTGTGCTAATTTCATGGATGTTACAGAATTAGTAATTGTGCAAATTCCAAGAAAATGAATTAGGTATAATAATAAAGAAGTTTCAAATTTTAATAAGTGTTATTTCTGTAAAAATTGCTAAAAAATAACTTCTTTGTTAAAACCACAGAATAAAACAATAAATGAGACCATTACTAATTTGTTGTAATATATATTTATGTCATATTTGATACTTTTGCTTTGTTGTTTGACCACTGTATCTGCATACCAAATTTGAAGGCTATTTGATGGATGTTCAGATTTATAAAAAAAAGGATTTTTTATAACATATTGAACTTTTTTATAAATAGTTTATGTGGCCCAGGCACCTATGTACAATTCAACCTTGTGCTCCTCCCCCCCTATTATTGTCCCTGGGGGTTTCAAATAAATAAAAGTAGTCGTTAATAGGGATCCTGTTTTTGACTATAGAGAGGATTCAGGTGACATGAGATTGTTTTATTTGTACAAGCAATCACTGGATGTACATTAGGTTTGTAACAGAAGATACTATTCCTTCAAGTATTTTGGTGGGTTTTTATTTTAATAAAAAGCTGTTTTATTTAGAACCTAGGTGTACATCAATATATATTGATGTATGCCCAGCTAGAACTAACTAGAAAGCATAAAGACGTGTGGTCATCTCGCTTTCATCATGAATCAGAAAAATAAAAACAATAGTGTTATAGTAGACTATCATCTCATAATAATTCAAGTAAATTTTATTTATATAGTTTTAAATATATTTACTTTTATGTTCGGTATACATCATCCAGAAAGTTATGGATAAATTTCCACTTCTTTTTTTTCTGATTTTAATATTCATATTGTTTTCAATAAAAAAGTGTCTTTCCAATGTATTGTTTGAATATCTGGAATAATAGTATCTCAAAATCATGCTAAAATTTATTATTCAAAACTGTGAAAGTGTGAACTCTTAGTCTTATATGTTATAATAATGTTAATGTTTACTAATTATAATTTAAATACAAAAAAATTCTCTGAAAAGAAGTAAATTTTAAAAAGTTTCTTTTGAGCTTTCCTCGTTTCCACATTTAATACACAATATAATTTTTTCTAAACTCTTGTGTAGCGTAAGCATTTGTGTTTTATTCTAAAATTTCCTTATATTTCTTGAGGAGGCATTGTGAAATAACTTAGTTTTTCATTAAATATAGCAATGTGCAGGTAAAAAAATAAATAAATGGGATTGTTACTTTATATACACATGCCTAGAAATGACCTATTCAATAATACTTCTTTAAAAAAATCATGACAGCATTGGTATACACAGGAGTTTCTTCTAGAAAGTTATCGGTAACATGCAGTGGTATAAAAATAAAAAGCAAGTAGGTATGTTTTTACGTTTTCAAGAAGTAATAAGATCACATCAAAGAATCTTATATAATAAGCTTGTTAAGCTCTGTGAACGCTGCTGATTTGATGCTCTGAAATACTGCTGATTTTTTCCAACTAAATCTCTAATTATAAAATGATAAGTACAAGCAATTCTAAAAAAAGCAAAGACAGGTTCTATTGTATTTTCATGCTAGGAAGAGGTTGAAACTGCTCCAAGAGTTTTAAACTTTGCAACTTTATTGTAGCAAATATATTATTTTATTAGCTTGGTTACAAAAAGGCTGCAATGCTGTCACAATGCACTCTCAGTGATTATAAAATTGGAATAAGAAAATGAATATTTTAAAGAATACATTTTTAAAACTTCAATTTAATGAAAAGATAAAAGCAAACAGTGTTTTCGAATTTGATTCATTAAACCATTTCAAGAGTAGTAGTAGTGGCTGTTGGCTTCGGACTCATGGAGCATATAACTATGTTCAAAAGAACAGTTTTGCACTCCACAACAAAAATCACAACATGCCGCCCTGATGAAACTAAACACACAAAATTAGCATAAACAGTGCAGCAAACATCTCACTTTTTAAGAGTAAAGAGGCATTTCAAGATGAGATATTGCAAAGTAAATAAATATGTTTAAATATTTGCATTTTGAAAATAAAGAATCAAATTTAAATTTTTAAAGTAAACACACATTTTAAGTGTAAACAGCTTACACATAGCAACATTTGGAGATAAATCAATATGATTCTGAATTATTATCACAAAACTATTTTGTTTTGTAGCAACTTTGTGATTTCTGATTTAAAGAAAATTAAACTCAGAAGCTATGTGAAATTTTTGTAAATATGTTCAGTACATCTGGGTTGATACGTAAGTTCAGTAATAATGAACTGTGGTGCTCAAAGTTAGCGGTCATTAAATATACCAATTAATTTTTACAGCAATTATTGATTTCGCAAGTTCTGTGTTAGAAGAGGAATTAGTAGCCAAAAATTAAAATATTCTTTCTTAGTTTAACTAAAGATAAGATACTAGTTTCTTAAAATGCTATCAACAATGCAACTGCTATTGATGAAACAATACTTTTTATTGTTTTGTACTTAAGACCATGGTTGAGATTCTGGGATGAATTTAGGCTCTTCTGCAATATAAAAATACTGCCGTCAAATGAAATATTGAATACATTTACGAGGATAAAGGTGAATTAAGAAATGTAGATTGCCTAACTATTTTATAATTATGCATAAAATCTATTATAAATTATATATTTTGAATGGTTGAAAATATGCAAGAAATGTACGAGCAATTGTTCATATATTACAATGTAATTAACATTTACTCTGTTTCATTTTAAGGGAAAGAATGAATAAAATTAAATTTCTCTTATACACATGAAAATAATTTTTAATAAGGGATACATACTTACAATTGTACGTATGCATCAGGGTTGGGCATATATAATATGTATTCTACATTTGACGTATAATACGTGGTTTTCTACTGATGTAGTCTACATTGTAAACAAAATATTAGATTTTTCTGCGTATTCTATGTGTACAAAACCTAACCATTCATTTTAATTCAAAGTAATATTTTTAAACTTTAAAGAATGATGATATTTAAAAATAATAGCACATTTTCACAAAATAAGATAAAAGCTTAAACTTAATATACCAGTTTATAATTTTGTAATTAAATACGTCTTCTGTATTTTAACGTTAATGATTATCTGTTGAATTTTACTTTCTAAAAATCAAATTGAAGTATTGGTTAATTCCTTTTATTTTCATTTCACTAAGATATCAAATAAGAAATTACACTAAGCAAAGTATAAAACACCACTACAAAATAGTACACACTTTAAACACCACTATAAAATAGTGAAATAAGACAAATCTGAAGAAATTATCCATTGTAACCATATTTTAAGCTCAAAAATTAAATATGGGAAAAAAAATCACATTAAAATATCCCATGTGTGTCATATTATGGTTGAAATTAAGACTAGGTATGATACACAAATAATTATTTTGAATGAGTAAATATTAATTTATTTATAATAAAATTATGAACATATGACCTGTTTGAAGTTGAGCAGTTTCATAACTAGCTACTCATCTCTGGATGTTGTTTGAACTCAATCTCAAAAAGTTGATTTCATTTAAGATACATACCAAATAAACCAACCATGTTGAATTATAAAAAGTAAACAAACATTTTTAGAAATTATATTACATCTTTGTAGTGATATATGATCATGTTTTTCATTATTTTTGTATATTACATTGAAATTTCATATATTTTGAATTGTTTGGTCGAATGAAAAAAAATATGTATAAAGTTATTTTTTGCATATGGTCACACTTTCACAAATGATTGTTTTTTCTTAAATATCCAAATGATTCCAATTAGGGATAAAATGCTGCAACATGTTACAAAAATTTTAAACATAAGCAAGTCGAAAGGAAAAAAAATACATCCATCATATCTGTGACTTACCACGTGTTATTTGATTTGTATTTTTACGTTGAATATTACACAAAATCTTATAGAGATCAAAAATAAGTTTTAACATATTGCTGACTGACTATTTCAAGCCAAAGCTATTCAGTGTAGTGGGCAATGTTTCGGCAGTTGAGAATAAAATCAAAACATTTAAATAAGCTTCAATAAACTTTATTTACACAACATGCGGTGAAATGAAACTTACTACATATATTTAATAATTTTTTCGGGTACGGTATACTGTAAAGCATACCTATATGCAATGGTACACAAGTTTTACAAACATATCGAGTTTCACTACACTTTTTTTGGAAGAGCATACTCTGGGATCCCCCCCCCCCCCCCCCAAGTAACACCAAAACATCTAAATAAGCTTCAAACTTTATTTACATAGCATTACTTGAAATGAAACTTACTACATATATTTAATAATTTTTTTTTCGGGTACAGTATACTGTAAGCATTTACCTATGTGCATTGATACACAACAAGTTTTACAAACATATCGCGTTTCGCTGCACTTACCTTTGACGAGTCTCTCAAATGGTTGCTGTAAACCCAAATAAACTTCATTTACACATACTCTGGGATCCCCCCAAGTAAAATCAGAACATCTAAATAAACTTCAATAAACTTTTTTTACATAGCATTACTTGAAATGAAACTTACTACATATATTTAATAATTTTTTTTCGGGTACAGTATACTGTAAGCATTTACCTATGTGCAATGATACACACCAAGTTTTACAAACATATCGCGTTTCGCTGCATTTACCTTTGGCGAGTCTCTCAAATGGTTGCTGTAAACCCAAATAAACTTTATTTACACATACTCTGGGACCCCCCCCCCCCAAGTAAAATCAGAACATCTAAATAAGCTTCAATAAACTTTATTTACATAGCAATACTTGAAATGAAACTTACTACATATATTTAATAATTTTTTTTTCGGGTGCAGTATACTGTAAGCATTTACCTATGTGCAATGATACACAACAAGTTTTACAAACATATCGCGTTTCGCTGCACTTACCTTTGGCGAGTCTCTCAAATGGTTGCTGTAAACCCAAATAAACTTTAATGACACATACTCTGGGATCCCCCCCAAGTAAAATCAGAACATCTAAATAAGCTTCAATAAACTTTATTTACATAGCATTACTTGAAATGAAACTTACTACATATATTTAATAATTTTTTTTTCGGGTACAGTATACTGTAAGCATTTACCTATGTGCAATGATACACAACAAGTTTTGCAAACATATCGCGTTTCGCTGCACTTACCTTTGGCGAGTCTCTCAAATGGTTGCTGTAAACCCAAATAAACTTTATTTACACATACTCTGGGATTCCCCCCCCCCCAAGTAAAATCAGAACATCTAAATAAGCTTCAATAAACTTTATTTACATAGCATTACTTGAAATGAAACTTACTACATATATTTAATAATTTTTTTTCGGGTACAGTATACTGTAAGCATTTACCTATGTGCAATGATACACAACAAGTTTTACAAACATATCGTGTTTCGCTGCACTTACCTTTGGCGAGTCTCTCAAATGGTTGCTGTAAACCCAAATAAACTTTATTTACACATACTCTGGGATCCCCCTCCCCAAGTAAAATCAGAACATCTAAATAAACTTCAATAAACTTTATTTACATAGCATTACTTGAAATGAAACTTACTACATATATTTAATAATTTTTTTTTCGGGTACAGTATACTGTAAGCATTTACCTATGTGCAATGATACACAAGTTTTACAAACATATCGAGTTTCGCTGCACTTACCTTTGGCGAGCCTCTCAAATGGTTGCTGTAAACCCTCTGGGTCCGCCGAGAGGTCTGGGTCTTCAGCGCTTACCTTTGGAAGAGCATACTCCACATACTCTGGGATCCCCCCCCCCCCTCAAGTAACATCAAAACATCTAAATAAGCTTTATTTACTCATACTCTAGGATCGCCCCTCCCCCAAGTAACATCAAAACATCTAAATAAACTTCAATAAACTTTATTTACACATACTCTGGGATCTCCCCCAACCCCAATATATATATATATCTTATATTTGGTTGTGTATGATGTCTGTTTTACATCTTAAAATTTGATACATTCGTATTATATCTTATATTTGGTTGTGTATGATGTCTGTTTTACATCTTAAAATTTGATACAATCGTATTCTATTTTGCAATATACCGGCTCACCGAGAGTGTTGTCGCGACGCAAAGCATGCTTAACCGGGGTGAGGGGTCACAACTCCCCCGGCCATCTTATGGTATATTGTTTCCATCCATACCTCTTTTCATTTTGAAAATATTTTTAATCCTCTTTTTAGTGCAGCTTTGCGCCTTTTAAGTGTGATTTCTGATGATTTTATATTATTATATTTCACGGTATTTTCGTATTATATATATATATATATATATATATATATATATATATGAGTTTAAGCATTTATAGTGATGTGCTATTGCTTAATCTGAAACAGGCATTTGTTTGGGTTAATTAGAATTAAATACTCAGACCTGAAGATGAATTTAGTTCTGATTAATCATCGAATTTGGGACGGTGCTGTTCTTTTCTCTTATCGGCATTGTGGCCTTGAAATTGCTTCTATGGTGATGTTAATATTACTTGAATTGTTTTTTTATATATTTTTTTTACATAATTCTTATTATTACATATTTCAAACATATATATATATATATATATATATATATATATTGCAAAGAAAATAAATAAAAGCTTAAAAAATAGTCTATTTTTTGTTCGTGCAGCTCTAAATAATATCGAAACATAGGCAGCATATTAAAAATCATGTCTGTCTAAGTAAGATACCATCTAGATCTGGCAAATGAAATGAACTTTAAATCAATTTAATAGCTCGAGTGAAATCACATAATATCTCTTGTTCAGAGGTACTTATATTTCCCAAATTTCTTTTAAACAAATTATTGCATTAAAATAAAGTAAATAAATAGACATGAAAAGTACCTTGACTTCTTATATTGTATCTGGACTTGGAGTAAAAACAATACATGCCGATAGTATTCATTTGTTTTGTTGTATCAGTACACGCGATCCAGAAGTGACGGATATTATACGGATCGTCAGACAAATCCGTAGGAAGTAATTTTTCTCGGTACTTTTATTGGCTTTCTAAAAGCAACGTTGTGGTGTGAGGTATAATTTCACAGTGAAATCTTGACAGTGTCAAGATAAAAAATCGCTACATTGACACGAATGGTAATGACGGACGGCGTCTGTAAAGAGTATGGCGGTAGCAACCGCTGCTAGAGGGAATGTGACGCCGCTGCAACTCATCTATTAAGGCTCCTATATAGACATCTATTCAAACATCTATTAAGGCTCCTATATATAGGAGCCTTAGGTGGAGCTAATGTGACGTAACCCATATACGTAGCCAGATATGTCAATCAATAAGAGATTCAAGCTATATAAGCTGGATATAATTTTTTAAACAATTTAAAGTTATTTGATGTATTTCAGAGAGGATTTTCATTAATTGCCATTTATGTTCTAAAACACGGAGATTTAATTTTTATGTCCTCATCGTATTACGGATGCGTAAAAAGAATCGGTGGTGCGTACAGAACCCAGGATGGTCGCCAGGTGGCGCTGACATCGGTCCTTGGCGAAAATTCCAATAACGCGCCAATGCTCACTGATGCCCTTGCAGTTGCAGAGCAATTGAAAAACAATGCGGTAACCCTTACCAGCCAAATTTGCACATTAGTTTTGTACTGAAATGATTACTTTTTAAAATTTGTTCATACTGTAAAATAATTTACATATACTTTGCAGCTGAGTTTCTTCTTTCTCCAGAGATCATAATTGAAATCTTTGGCATAGAAGATAATTTTGCTAGCTTTTAACATGTTCAATGCTTGAAATTTTATGACATATTGTTAGTTTTTTTAAATTATGCTTAAATTTGTAAATATTATGTTAATATTTACATTAAATATTAGGTTAAATTTGTAAATTTTAGGTTAATTTGTAAATATTAAGTTATGAGGTCTTATCAACAATTCTCTTTTTATCAACATTATAGTTGTACTTGAAATGTACTCCTTTTCATATTTGTAAACTGCATACTGACTAGCTAAGTTATTCTCTGTATAGAGTTTTAAATTGAAATCTCCTGCTCGTAGAGGACAACTTTTCTGTTAAGAAAAGTAATTGCTGAAATATATCAGCATGGAAAGTTCCAAGTGACCATGTTGTTCAGTGCATAATTGTAAAATTGAAACTTTAATTACTACCGGTTTATGTTGTAGCATAAAAAGGCAATGTTTTGAACAGCTGTCGGAAAATTTTATATACTAGATGTATCCATGCAGAGCATCTACGCTCTAGTGTCTTTTAATGCTCACTATCTGTTAGTAACTTACTACACAATCTATGGAGCTTGAGTCATTTTTAAACATTAATATTCCCTAGTATTTACTTTTGTTTGTATCACAATCAGTATCGCTCTTGCATTTTTAATATCACCAGACATAACTGGATTCATTGTTATACGACCCTCTAATCAAATATAAACCATATATTTATTTAAATTAAATTAACTTTAGATCAAATTATATATAATTTCATTGTTGAACAAAAACTTGAATTAAATAATTAATGTTTGAGATATCATTATGGAGGCAAAAGGACTACCTATCTAACTCCATGGATGCTTTTGATAGGATGGAGTAAGAGTTTTCCTTTAGTTTCATATTTTAAACAATGTAACTATGGTTACACTTGTTATCATTTGGGAAATGGTAAATAAGCCCTTTTCAACATAATGTAAATAAATGCATTATATATGTAGGGTTAGAAAGCAGGAGCATAAAGTCACGCAACAATGACATCTAACCAATTTTCCTCAGTTACCAAAATGTCTTATTTGGGTGCAATTTCCAAATTATTTATTTTGCTTTCATTATTCAACTCACAAAATAAATCATCTTTTATTAGCAGACATGCCTTGGACCTGCTGTGCTGCATGGGTGCATGTAATCCATGATATAAATTAGTTAGATTGTTAGAAGGAAGAATAAATGGATCAAATGGAATTTGCATCGTACATGCGAAGAAAGGCAGAAAAGTTAGGTATATAAAATCTCCATCAAAGTAATAAAATATATAGGTACAAAATTTAACAACCACTAATTTTGAACCCTTTATAGATTTAAATCAAGGATTGCAATCACAAATGAATTCTAATTAAAATATGCACTTACATATTTTAATATTTTTATAAAATAACATATTAAATTTTCTTTTGATATGATATATTGAAAATCTGAACATCAGCTTAAGATGTATTTTAATAACAAATTTTAATGTGTAATGGTTAACAAAATTTCTTCCCACTCTAAAGCAGAGGTACTTTACGTATTTACTGTCACAGCTTACTTAAAAATGAATTTTGTGTATATTCACCTTGCCCTTTTCTTCTTATAAATGAGGTCATCTATTCTTTCTTATTTTGATATTTTTGTATGCTTTTAAAAAATTTAAATGTTGAAACTTAAAATGTATTTAAAAAATATTAAAATTTTAAACGTTTTTTTTTACAAATGGTAATTTATATCTGGTCTCAAAACAACCGGTTGGACAATTGCACATGAAAAAACAAAGTGCATCCAATTTATGTATCCAAATATATATATTCGATATATGCTGCCATTCAAATAATGTAAACATTTTGTTATGTTCGATGTATACACTTGATAGGGATTTATTTATTCTTCATTATCATTCAATCCGCTTTTGACAAAATTGTTGAATAAACATTGATTTTGGTATTAAACATTATTTCAACTGCTGCACTAATACCTAAACAAAAACATAATCTGAAAATTTTGCACATTCATTTGTAACAGAATTTAACATTTTTCATTTTCTCGTATCACATTACGAAAGTTCTATCATATTACAAGGCCATTGAACATTTGAAGAGTTTAATTCCGAAAGGGCCTAAATCACTTTCACTCGTTTGTCTTGTATGATATAGTGCAATATTGCCACTTACTGTTACCTATATAAAGTCACTTACTAGGAGCTGTAACGCAGCTGCCACATCATGATACCCAAGCGAAAGTCATTTATGCCCATTTGAAATTTAATTGCACTTCCAATTTTATTGTGTACTTGCAGTATACTTGTTCTTCATACGGAATGTACATTATAAAGAAACTTAAAATTCACAATCACATGCAAATTCCTAAAGTAATCTAAATGATATTGTTATTCATTCTATTAAAATATTTAAATTGATGGCCCTAAAAGAAGTTTAAGAATATCTGTTTCCAAATTTGTCTAAGGGGGTTATATAAAAATTTAAAACGTGTAACTTTATGAAAATGAATGAGAGGACTATTTCATTAACGTAGTCATATTTCCTACCTTACTTTCAACATTTTTACAATTTACATTGCCCACTTATCTCCAACAGGTAAAGAATTAAAGTGAGTTTCAATCTTTTTGGGACACCCTGTATAATATTCAGAGAAGCTACATTTCTTCCTCTTTCAAAATATAATGATAAATTTTAAACAGTAGTAAAACATAATTTTACAGATGAAAAATTTGAATACTTAACTTAATTTTCACAATAATGCCCCACTCTGTTACATGCGAAAATACTTTAGTTAACAGCTTTTAATACATTGGTAATTTTGCTTATATTCGGGGACACATTTAAGGGAGTTTCTTTCAGGATTTTTTTGGTCGGGGGGGGGATGAAACTTAAGGACTAGTTTTCTATTTGCCTTATATAAATAAATCTAAATGTTGTCCCATAAATAGATACTAGGTTAATATAAAATGCCCCTCTCAGAAGTATGCCTGAAAAAAACACTGGGCCTAAACTCACGGGCCAGGCCAGAGCCCATAAAGGATTCCCCTCTAACTTAGACCCTTGAGATTGATATGAACTTAATTTAGAACTGAATCCCTCCAAAAATTGAATTTTAATATATGCCTCTGCTTATATTGCTGTAGAAGCTTTAAAATAATGCAGTAACTATTATTTTTTTTATAAATCTGTATTATTCTGTAGATTCCCAAATTTTGAATTGGTGGGAAAACAATAGTACATATTATGTTATTAGTTATAGATCTCACTGAAAATCAGTAGGCTTATTGTTGTTACTGATTAGCATAATAAACATAACTAATAAACATAAATAATATTTTAGACCAAAAACACGCAATATCTGAAAATATCGTTTTGAAAGTTATGTTGCATTCACTTTTAAACTAAAAAATACACAAAATGATTTTTTTTAATAAAGTGTGACATAATTATATTTTTATAGTAGTTTTTTTTTATCTAAAATGAATGTTCGAAATATTGAAAAAGTTTCTGCAGTTTGATGCCAATGGTTCTCCGACAATCGCTTAGGAACTGACATTTATTACTTCAAAAAATCACTCAAATTTTTATTCTATTTACTTTTTGTTTCAGAGATATAGGGCTAATTGCAAAAAATATATAAGTTTCATTGTATCTCGAGAACAGCTCTTGGTAATTTGTGAATAATGAAAAATTGTGTCCGTTGATTTCTGGTTAAAACTATGAATGTACAAAATATTCATTCATTTAATAATAGTGGGTTTAGTTTATTTTTTTCAATTAAGATAAAATCTTGAGAACATATCAGGAGTGGCGACACGTCAAAATTTCAAAACACTAAATTAACAAATGACAAATCTCAAACAGATCCAAAAGTCATTTTATTATACAATCATCCTACAGACTTAAAAACAGCCAAAGCGCTTTGGAGCATCTTCCATGTTCATCCTCAGTGGCGATGCAATTAGAAATAGATGCCAACGTGCTTAAATACAATTCAATACTGTCAAGTAAAATTTGCATATCATGAAATTGTCATCCGCATTTTCATGATATGCAAATTTTACTCACTCCACATATTTTACCTATTTCCTCGAACGTCTTAGAAGTGTGTTCTCTAAGCGCAATCACTTTAGCACGTGTTTCCGCGCTGATATCCATGACGCTAATGAGCCCCGCAACAACTGAGAAACTACCACTACGGAACACCTGCCACCTGGCGGAGGAATTTGAACACCTACTACTTACCAGGTGCATACGAACACCTGCTACTTTGATAATAACTGCAATTTGAACTCTGAGCTAATTTGGAATTCTTCTTCCTAAGCTTACGTGTGATAAAACGAAAAAAATGACATTTCTCAATTAATTGCCACAATACTGTACTTAATTACCACACTGGATATAAATATAAAGAGTATAATTTATTCTACAGGATGAGCATGTCCTTAAAGGTTGTAGCTAAAAGAAGACGGAAAAGATTACCAACATTTTATAAAAAGCATAACTCTTTAGCGATCATTTAATTTTCTATTACTCTCAGTAGTAGATTGGAAGAGGGGGGGGGGCTGCAGCCATGAACACCAAATTGTGTAAATTAAAAAATATACCATAATTTTACATTACATTCATCAAATAAGCGTTTTAAAAATATAATATTTCTTTTAGTTCTCCAATTAACACTCTGTATGGTGATAATTTGTGGTTTTAAAATGGCTTGAAAAGGCAAGTTTTTAATTTAGTTGTGTTTGTGTTACTGGTAAAAATTGGGCTGTAATTATACTAGTTTACTTAATTTTTAGTAATTGCAATTTAAGAAATACAATAATTACGAAAGTACAATGACAACAATTATGTATGTAAATTGTTTCTGAATAAATAACTAGTATACTTTAAACCCCTTTGGATCTTAATTATTTTCTATAGAAATATAAATGTATTTTTACACATTTCAGGTTAGTAAAATAATAGTTTATGAAGCAAAATCATGCATATCTTTCTCATCAATTTTTAGCATGTTCATTGTAATCATCTTAAATGTAAATATATCTAAATACTATAGTATTTGAAGGATATCAGAGTAAAATATATGTATATATACATAAAGCACCCACACAAATAATAAATAATTGTGGAAAAAATCAAAATTCAACACCGTCTGTTTCTCATTCGTTTCATTTCGAATATTAAGTAGTATGATTTTTGGAAATTGAACTTCTGTAAAATGAGTAAATGAGTCATTTACTATTTTTAATGAGTCATTTAAAATGACAAATTTTTAATTTCATTTAAATTTTCAGTTAAATGTTTTAGGTCTATATCATCAAGTTGCATTTGGTTTTCTATATTCATATATCAGTAGCGACTCCTTTTTACCCTTTCGGGACGGCGGCATTCCGGAGCTGACGCGGACCAAAGGACGACGCGCTTCGCTTCCGAACTGGTCGAAAAAGACGGCGCATTTTTTGCGCTAAGCCTAGCTCTCGAAAAAAATTCACTAAAAATCACCTATTCAACACAGAAATCTACTTTTTACAGGAATAAAAGAAATATTTATGTTCTATTTGATGCATAATTTTCATACAAATCTGAATACAAAATACTCGTTAGTTGCTCCCATTCTTTTATCCGAAATAAACGAATAATTTCATTGCCTCTAAAACCCAAACAAAAAAAATACTCTCTTACATTCCTATGATTCACCAACCAAATCATAACGCTGAAATAAAAATAAAAACCGAAACTCAATTATAAAATTGTTGATGCTACGAGAATTGCTCTGTTTGTTTATGTTACAAAATGATTTTCCCCGCTCCAGATGGAGAAATAATTCATTCGATCCTCTTCTGCCAAGGTCATGCCTCTGCAAAATGCATTGAAGTTAGTTCCATGGACAAGTAACGCCATCTAGTTCACAAATTAAAACGTTCTGCGTACTGGCACTTATACGTGCCGCTATCCGCTTGCGGTAAAATTTCCCCTGGCCCGCGGGAGTGCCGCTCGTCCTTGAATGCATCTTCGCATCTGGCACCTAGGCGTGCCATTCGTCGCGAAAGGGTTAATAAACAGAAATCAGTTTGTTGCAAGAGCCCTATCAATATTTTAAGCCAGGGACCCCATGCAAACTTGATACACCTCTGATGACTGTGTGTGTTTGAGTCCGAGAGTATAACGGAGAATGTCATTAGTAGCAGAGAGCGACAGTAAAAACCAGCCAACAAAACTGTAATGTATGATGAAAACAGACTGTGTACCTTGAAATCAATCCTATTATGGATACTCTAACTACTGAAATAAAAAGTTCCACAAAATGCCACTTGACAAACTGAAATTCATTGAAAAAAATTAATTTCAGTGTGGCTCAACTCGACATTCTTATACCAGAATCCATTATTAAGTAGCTTGTTTTTTGTTTGCAAATTTTACAAGAAAAAAAATTCAAAAATCTATTTTGTTGGTTCAAATGATCATAATTAAAGCCTGTTACCTTTCATTCTAAAATCTTGAAAATATCTTTCGACTGATACTAAATTTGACAATGTATCCCATCGGGAGAGGAGGGGGGAAATTTTTTGATTGATACCATACTTGGCAATGAACCCCTAACTTGCCCATCAAGGGGGGAGACTAATGACGTCATGAACACAAAAATTGTATCACAACTATTTTTCAATACGATTGAAACTGTTAGGTTTCATAATCATTGAGCCATAAACAATCTCTTTTATGCATAATTATGATAAATTTTGTCCTATGCTACCAAAAAAATATAAAATTTCACAGTTTTCACTTGATTTATAAAAGTTTTATCTGGTTCCAGATTTTTAAATAATAAACTGGATATAAAGTATCGTGAAAATCCATTAATATTTATGGAAGCTATCGTGTACACAAGAAATCGACCGCAGACAGAGGGACATCATTCAAAATATAGTCGAAACGTGTTCGTTATAGGGGAGGAGGTGCTTGAGGAGAATAAAGTGCTTCAAGAAAAATAATAAAAAGGAGAATAAAGCGCTGTTCAGCGTTAAGAAAAGTACATGGAATGAAAATTCACTGAACTCATTGCAGGGTTAGATTCGAATCTGTTACTTTCAAAACACGCATGACTGCATATGAAGAAAGTGTACAGTGTATGTTAAAATTCAAACCATAACTTCTATTGCTAAAATGCAAAGATACACAGAATGGTGCTGGACAAAATCATGATTTCATCGCAGCATAACACATTTAAATCAACAAATTCTGCTACTTTTATTCTAAGACATGCAATCGAAACTTCACACATCAGAGGAAAAACTCAATACAATACTTTATATAGTACAAGTGATTTCTAATGCCATGTCAAACAAATAAATAATCCATTATACATGCAATATATGAAAATATTACATTTTTACATTCAATTAATTTGTTATGCTATACAGTTACTACCCTAGCTGATTTCCGAGATACAGATACCTTTTAAGATTCCTAGCTGAAAAACACTTAGAAAGTTCGCTGTGATATTATAAACAGCATAACTCATCTAGTGCTCATTTAGCCTTTTTGTAACATACAAACTCCTTTTAAAAGCATTGTGTAAAATAAAAATGCAATCATGCAAGTATATATGAAGCGTAGATAACATAAAAATAAAGGAAACAAATCTTAAAAGTCAATGCATAACCAACAATGTTGCGTTTTAGGCTTATGAAAAACCGGCATGAAAGATATGATATTTTAAGGAAAAAATTATTAATGTTTAAGGCATAAGGTCAACATAATATGTAATTAAATAAGAAAACTTACTTCAATTCTCTCCGAAAAAGCTTCATATCCATAGCATAGCTACAGTGCCTAGAACTAGAAGGAAAAGTCTGCCGACCGAGGCGAAAAACAGGTTCCCTAAACACCGCCTCCGTCAGACGGCATTGGTCTCGAATAAGCGGTCTAAAGCGGAGGAGTTAACATTGAAACTAATGGGAATTTATTGCAAATGAAATGACCGATATCTTTCGAAATAACTGAAGAATTTGTGTGAAATTTGGTGTGATTATTGTAAGTGGTATACACAAATCATTTGATTTTCTGAGAGATTGAGTTAGGGATATATTCGTATTTTTAAAATTTTATTTAACTTTATCTGTGGTCGTTGAAACAGGAGATTCAAAATAATCAAGTTCATTCATCACAGTAACGTGAAATTCGTTATGACGTTTTCTCTTGTGGTACATTTCAGTTCTTTCGATTTTGAAGTTTATCGGGCTAGCCCGTCCTGGGCCCGCCATAAGACTTTACCTGGTTTTATAGAATAACTCGAAAATCGAGAAAGAATAACGAGAAAGTAGGAAATCTAAATTTAATATATCGTTTTCGTTTGGAGTATATTTTAATTCTTTCAATTTTGAACCGTACCGGGTTAGCCCGTCTTAAGTCCACCTTAGAAACTCACACGTTTTTGCTGTATAACTCGAGAACAGTATATTTGAACTCTTTGGATTAAAAATCTTATCGGGCTAGCCCGTCCTGAGCCCAACAAGAGGAATATATCGTTTTTTATTTTTTAGAATAACTCAAAATTCGGAGCATCTAGAATGTCCAAATTTAATATATCATTGTCCTTTGGGGTATATTACATTTCATCGCATTTCGAATCTTATCGAGCTAGCCTGTATTTGCCGGCCATAGAAATTTACTCGCTTTTCAAGAATAACTCGATCAATCGGAGTAGCTAAAAAAATCAATTTAGTATATCATTTCCTTTTGCATGGATTTTAATTTAGATTTTGAAGCTCATCGGGCTAGCCCGTCTTGAATCAACTGAAGAATGCATTTGTTTCTGAAGAATAACGCGAGAACAGAAGTAGCTAAAAATTCCAAGTTCAACATGTTGTTGGCTTTTGGGGTATACCGTAAAATACAATGATATACTAAATTTAGACATTCAAGCTGCTACAGTTTTGGAATTATTCTTATAAAACAAGTACATTATTTTTGTTGGGCCCAGGACGGGCTAGCCCTATAAGGTATTAAATCCAATGAGCATACATACCGCAAATGACAACGACATTCTAAACTTGAAACTTTTAGATACTCTGGTTCTAGAGTTATTCCCCCAAAAAGTGAATTTCTAAGGCGAGCCCAAAACGGGTTCGCCCGATACGGTTCAAAATCGAAGGAATTAAAATATTCCCCAAAAGATAAGGATGTACTAAATTTATATTTTCTAGTTTCCACGATTTTCCAGTTATTCTAAAAAAATGGGTCCATTCCTATGTCGGGTCCAGGACGGGCTATCCCGATAAAGTTCAAATCAGAAGAAACTTAAATATACCCCAAACCAACGACATGTTAAACTTGGAATTTTTAGCGACTTCGGTTCTCGCGTTATTCTTCAGACACGAATGCATTCTTCAGCTGATCCAAGACAGGCTAGCCCGATGAGGTTCGAAATCTAGATTAAAATCCACCCAAAAGGAAATGATATACTAAATTTACATTTTTGAGCTACTCCGATTGATCGAGTTATTCTTGAAAAGAGAGTAAATTTCTATGGCGGGTCCAAGACGGGCTAGCCCGATAAGGTTCGAAATGCGATGAAATGTAATATACCCCAAAGGACAATGATATATTAAATTTAGACATTCTAGCTCCGAATTTTTAGTTATTCTCAAACAACGATATATTCCTTTTGTTGAGCTCAGGACGGGCTAGCCCGAAAAGATTTTTAATCCAAAGAGTTAAAATATGCAGCAAATGACAAGGATATGCTAAATTTCGAATTTATAGATACACCTGTTCTCGAGTTATACCGCAAAAACGGGCGAGTCTCTAAGGCGGACCTAAGACGGGCTGACCCGGTACGTTTCAAAATTGAAAAAATTAACATATACCCCAAAAGAAACGATATATTAAATTTAGATTTCCCACTTTCTCTGATTTTCGAGTTATTCTCAAAAACCAGGTAAAGTTCTATGGCGGGCCCAGGACGGGCTAGCCCGATAAGGTTCAAATTCGAAAGAACTGAAATATACCACAAGAGGAAACGTCATAACGAATTTCACGTTACTGTGATAAATGAACATGATTATTTTGGACCTCAAAGGTTTGAAAGAACACCAGATCAAGTTAAATAAAATTTTAAAAATACGAATATATCCCTATCTCAATCTCTCTGAAAATCAAATGACTTTTTTGTGTATGACACTTACAATAATCACACCAAATTTTACATAAATTCTTCAATTATTTCGAAAGATATCGGTCATTTCATTTACAATAAATTCCCATTAGTTTCAATGTTAACTCCTCCGCTTTAGACCGCTTATTCGAGACCGACGCCGTCTGGCGGAGGCGGCTTTTCAGGAACATCTCCCAGCATTGGGAGGTATAGGCGGTCGACACACTATTAGTTCTAGGCACTATGCAAACTATGCTTTTTAATTTAAAATAACAAAAGATCATGTACCCAAAGTGCATCCCTCTCCTCTTGCGCACTTACTTAGAATGTATTACACCAGCATGTTTATGCACTCCTTTAGGTGCAAGATATATGTTACTTTCCCTGCAATACATGGTTATGTATAGGTAAAGTATTGGAATCATGTCGAAAATCGCAATTCTAGTTTTCGATGGATCTCTACGTTTAGAACACGAAAAAACTTTTTTTTAGCGTGACGTTTGTGTGTCTGTCTGTCTGTATAATGTATGTATCCACTTTAACTCAAAATCTAATTGGCCAAATTTCATAAAATTTGGTAGATAAGTCACATGTTAGTTACCCTGGTGATGATTAGATCGGGATAACAGAGCCCGCGTAATTTTTTATTATATTTTTTTTTTCCAAAACGGTCTGCAAAAATTGCCTGTATCCGTTCTAACTGAAAAACTAATTGAACAAATTTTCAAAATTTGGTAGATAAGTCACTTGTGGGTGACCGTGGTACTGATCAGATTTTGGTACGATTTGGGAAAAGGAACCTGCATGCTTTTGCGAAATGGCCTGCAAAAATCGCATATATCCAGTCTAACTCAAAAACTAATTGACCAAATTTCAGAAATTTTGACTAACCCTATTTACTCTAAAATGGACCATTCCCAAGATGTTTAAACATTCAATTTTGAGGAACTGAAGTCGTTTTCCACTGTAGTTAAAACACTATATAATGAAATTTCTTAAAACAGAGTAGTTAAGTCCCTTGATGGCTATCCTTATGCTGATTAGATTTTGGTAAGATTTGGAAAAATATAACCGACTCTGTTTTCCGAAATGGCTCTCAAAGAAAGTGAAAATCTGAAATAAAGGACTGAAATTGTTGATTCATTAAGTACTTGTTGTTCAGGTAAATTCTGACAACGAAACGAACAAGACTGATCCCCATGACTGTAGGATGACCAATTCTCGAAATATTTAAGTTTCATAGAATTTTGAGGAGCTGCAGAATTTAAAAATCTGATGTGGGCAGCACATGACTTTCCCTGCAGACTTATGTCCTCGTTCTCTTTATTTTAATTAAATTTATTTCACTTTTAATTCAATTTTCGTTCTCATTCGGTAACCGGACTTATTTTCAAAGGTGGCGTAGAGAAAATACGGAAAACTAAAATATCTCGAGAACGGCTAGTCCTAGTGTAAAGGGGTTGGTCTTATTATTTTCGTCGTTAAAAATTACGTATTAAACGAGCATTTAATGGATATATTTGAGTATACCTAGTTCTTTAGTTTAGATTTTGACGATTTCTGCGGGCCATTTTGCAAAAAAAGGCAGGTTAATTTTTTCCGAATCGTACCAAAATCTAATCAGCACCAGGATAACCCACAAGTGACTCATCTACCGAATTTTGTGAAATTCGGTCCAGTAGTTTTTCAGTTAGAGTGGATAAAAGCTTTTGCGGGCCATTTCGCAAAAAAAGGCGGGTTTTTTTATTCCAAATCGTACCCAAAAATAATCAGCACCAGACTCGTTCACAAGTGACTTACCTACCAAATTTTGTGAAATTCGGTCCATTAGTTTTTTAGTTAGAGTGGATACAAAATCTGCACAGACAGACAGACACACAGACACACACACAGACGTCACACTAAAAATGGTTTTTTTCGTATTCTAGAGGTCTTGAAACGTGTAGATCCGTCGAAAACTCGAGTTGCGATTTTCGACATGATTCCAATACTTTCCCTATACATTACCATGTATTACAGGGAAAGTAAAAATCTGATGTGGGCAGCACATGACTTTCCCTGCAGACTTATATCCACGTTCTCTTTATTTTAATTAAATTTATTTCACTTTTAATTCAATTTTCGTTCTCATTCGGTAACCGGACTTATTTTCAAAGGTGGCGTAGAGAAAATACGAAAAACTAAAATATCTCGAGAATGGCTAGTCCTAATGTAATGGGGTTGGTCTTATTCCTTTCTTCGCTAAAAATTACGTATGAAACAAGCATTTAATGGATATATTTGGGCATACGTAGTACTTTAGTTTAGATTTTGACGAATTTTTGCTGGCCATTTTGCAGAAAAACGCAGGTTATTTTTTTCCGAATCGTACCAAATTCTAATCAGCACCAGGATAACCCACAAGTGACTCATCTACCGAATTTTGTAAAATTCGGTCCATTAGTTTTTCAGTTAGAGTAGATACAAGCTTTTGCGGGCCATTTCGCAAAAAAAAGGGGAGTTTTTTTATTCCAAATCGTTCCCAAAACTAATCAGCCCCAGACTCGCCCACAAGTGACTTACCTACCAAATTTTGTGAAATTCGGTCCATTAGTTTTTTAGTTAGAGCGGATACAAAATCTCCACAGACAGACAGACAGACACACACACAGACGTCAAGCTAAAAATGGTTTTTTCGTATTCTAAAGGTCTCGAAACGTGTAGATCCGTCGAAAACTCGAGTTGCGATTTTCGGCATGATTCCAATACTTTCCCTATACACTACCATGTATTGCAGGGAAAGTAAAAATTTAAAGCGAATTAGGGTTGCAAATGAAAGAAGCGTTAAAAAGGCAAATATATAATATCAGAAAAGTATCCATGTTATTTTCCGCAATTAAATTCAATTTAATGCATCTGGAAATAAAAATGACAAAACGAATATGAATCTGCAAGGTAAGTCATGTGCTGCCCACATCAGATATTTTTACTTTCCCTGCAATACATGGTAATGTATAGGGAAAGTATTGGAATCATGTCGAAAATCGCAACTCGAGTTTTCGACGGATCTACACGTTTCGAGACCTCTAGAATACGAAAAAACTATTTTTAGCATGACGTCTGTATGTGTGTCTGTCTGTCTGTGCAGATTTTGTATCCACTCTAACTAAAACACTAATTGACCGAATTTCATAAAATTTGATAGGTATGTCACTTGTGGGCGGATCTGGTGCTGATTAGTTTTGGGTACGATTCGGAATAAAAGAATCCGCCTTTTTTTGCGAAATGGCCCACAAAAATTCCCTGTATCCATTCTAGCTAAAAATCTAATGGACCGAATTTCACAAAATTTGGTAAATAAGTCGCTTGTGGGTCACGCTGGTGCTGATTAGATTTTGGTACGATTCGGAAAAAAATAACCTGCCCTTTTTTGCAAAATGGCCCGCAAAAATCGTCAAAATTTAAAATAAAGAACTACGTATGCTCAAATATATCCATTAAATGCTCCTTTAATACGTAATTTTTAACGAAGAAAAGAATAAGACCAACCCCATTACACTAGGACTAGCCGTTTTCGAGATATTTTAGTTTTTTCGTATTTTCTCTACGCCATCTTTGAAAATAAGTCCAGTTATCAAATGAGAACAAAAATTGAATGAAAAGTGAATTAAATTTGATTAAAATAAAGAGAACGTGAATATAAGTCTGCAGGGAAAGTCATGTGCTGCCCACATCAGATTTTTTTTTGTTGTTGTTCTAAGCATACATATCGTTAAAGAATTGTTTAATTTTGTTAATAATCCGACAAGAATGTAACAGGTAGAGATAGGTACTGGACGTTAAAATCCAATATTATAATTTCTTGAATTCTAGATATATCATTTACATCTTTTTAACGTACAATTAATTTATCAGTATAAGTATTGCACTTAAAAATCAGAATAATCCGATAAAAACTTAATTTTAACTTTCCCTACAATACATGGCAATGTATAGGGAAAGTATTGGAATCATGTCAAAAATCATAACTCGAGTTTTTGACGGATCTACACGTTTTTGGACCTTTAGAACACGAAAAAACTATTTTTAGCGTGGCGCCTGTCTGTGCAATATAAGTATCCACTCTAACTCCAAAAGTAATCAACTGAATTCCATAAAATTTTATATGTTGGTACAAGTCGGGTAGATGTTGGTACAATTCGGGATAACAGAGCCTGCATTTTCTTTTTTTCGAAATGGTCTGCAAAAATTACCTGTATCCACTCTAACTGACAAACTAATTGACCAAATTTCACAGTTTGGTAGATAAGTCACTTGTAGGTGAATCACCTAACGCTGGTTAGATTTTTATACGATTCGGAAAAAAAGAACTTGGTTTGGGGGGGGGGGGGGGGGAATGGCCCGCAAAACTAGCAAAATCTAAGATAACAGACTACATATACTCAAATGCATCAATTAAATGCTTTTATATGTAATTTTTGGTGATTACAAGAATAAGACCAAACCCTACTTTAGTACTTGCTGCTCTCGAGATATTTTAGTTTTTTCGAATTCTTGCTATGCCGGTTTTGAAATTAAATCTAGTTACCAAATGAAAACAAAAGCTGAATTAAAAGTGTAAATTCAGTGTAATTTCAATTAATTATGAGTATTATTTAGTGCAATTAAACTCAATTTAATAAGTTATTAATGAAATAAAGAGAAAATGAATTTGAATCTGCAGGGAAAGTCATGTGCTGCTCACACCAGATTTTTCAGCTTTACTTCACTTGGATAAGGAATTCTTTTCTTCTATGAAGAAGTTTTTATTAACGAATTGTGATGAGGAACTTTTTATATTATTTTTTCTGATTTATGTTTCAATTTTTTTTTAAGCTTTACCAATGCATTAACTTTTTCAATGCATGTGTGTCGTATGTGGCAACATTGGTTTTCTGATTTCTGTTTTTTTAAACTTAAATCATTGACTTTTTCAATGTATATGCTAGTTGTTCTATTTTTTTATATGAAACTTGGAACTAATAGTGCAGCTTATTCATCTAATGTGCTTTTTTTACTAATTTAATCATATCTCAACTTATATTTATGCTAGAGAATAGCTTTAAAGACTATTTTTTCTAATTTAAGCTAACAGAGGTTGTGTAACTGGAATGCATTCCTCTCCCTCTGCACACATATTTACAGCTATGTTACGCCCTATTGCAGGTTTTCTAGCACCAAAAACGAATTTTTGTAGCACTTTGGAGTACTACTATAATCATGGTTTTTGTAGCACCAAAAATCAATTTTCGTTGCACTTGGGATTGGGAGCTCTAGAATTGAGGTTTTTAGAGCACAAAAAATATATTTGCATACCACTTAGAGTAGTAGAATAACAGTTTTAGAAACATGTTTAACAGTAAACAATGTAAAATTCTACACAAAAACTTTTTTTGTAAAAAAAAAACATGCAAAAATGTTTCTTTTTTAAAATGGCTGAATGGATAACAAAGGAAAAATATAAAAAAAGTATGAGCTAAGAAGTTTATTCTTCGACAGGACACCAAATGGAATGAAAAAATTATACAGCAAAGTCAAACATGCTATCTGTACTTCTATATAGATTATTTTATTAGTAAATGTCTCCATTCACAAGATTTCTTTTTTGCATTTCATGCAAATCCCTAGTAACATTGCATTTTTTTAAAAATGGGGAGTAGGGAGATTCCACTGCTATTTAGATAATCGACCTATCTCAGACATCTTTTTAAATAATTCCAGCTCTTTTTTTTCTATATGCGCCTATAATCCTTGCAGAGGAGGTAGGGAGAATAACAATACTTGTATTTAAAAAAATACTTAATGCATAATATCTGATTCTCAGATATCCTAGAAAAAGTTCATGTTTGTATGATACAAGTCTTTAAAACTATGTTAGTACTCCTTCTCACCACTATGTGGCCCTGGTACATGTTAATTGAAGATAACTACTCGAGTTGACTTAATGGCCCACTAAATCCCTTTTACTCTAGTGAGTCAATAAACTGCTCCTCATCTTCAAAAAATTCAAAGTTTATTTGATATACATACTACCTTTAGTGTTGCCTCCTACAAAATGTTTGTATAGAACTTGGAAAAACCCAATGTTCCTTCTTTAAAACAATCCTTAATACTCCTTCCACTGCTAGGTGACGATGATGTGTATCACACATATCGCATCTGTTATGTTGTCACCCTACAAAAAGTTTCCTTGGATCTTTGAAAAAATCCAATGCCCTTCTTTAAAAAAATCACCAGTTGTGACACTGATGTGAACCTTAATCTTCTACGAAAACATTACCATTGTCACTTTAAAAAAGTTTATACATACCTCCCATTTACCTTAAACCCATTATATAAAAAAATTAAGTGAAAATAATTTTAAGTTCATCAAAAATAGATCACGAAAACAATACTGTTTCTGAAAAATGAAAACTAAAAAATAAATTTCCATTTTGCAAAAATACCCTTCTCCTATGACCAACAGAGGCGGTATGCATACCGCCTTTGTCAGTGATTTCTCCATTATCATCTACTCAACCCGCTTTGAAATAGAAATAACTTTGTACCGAAAGCGATACAAGCATTTTTGGAGTACAATTTTGTACAAATGAAAAACATTATTGAAATTCAGAAATGGGACTGCCGTTTCCCCAGCGGTTACAGAGTGTTTTACAAACATTATTGTAATGAACAATTACATTTCATTGTTGAAAACGTTCTTGCTATTTTAAAAGGAGCTATATTTAAATGAAGCCCTGACTAATTAATGTATTTTTTGTCTAAATCAAAAATGTAAAAAAATATAAAAATTGTTAAACTTTTTTAAACGGCAATAGCATTTTTAACAATGAAAGTTAAATCATTAAAATATTACATCTTTTGAGATGGCAAAAGCATTTTCAACAATGAAATATTAGATTTTAAAGATAAATGACAGGAAATAAAATTTTCATACAAAAGTAGTGTAAAAATATTTTTAATTCAAAATGATATAAAAAATAGAAATTTCTATTTGATTATAATCAAATTAGGAGGTGACACATGGCAATGTATTATAAATCATCATGCAAAATTACAAATCATTTGATGCTATAGGTCTGGTGCAAGCCTTGACAAAAAATCTCTTTATTTTAAAGGGATTTGGTTAGCAGTAGCTGCTCCTAATCTTTTTTTATTAATATACAGAGATATCAAACGATGTACGATACACAAAACAATTACCCAGTTGTTGTAATTTGATTAAAAAAGAAGGATGAAGAAAAAAAAATGTTTAAAGAAATTTACACCTTTCAAATGGTTGTATAAAATGAAAGGTAACAACAGGAATAACAGAAAAATGCAAATTTTACAATCTTGCATTCTGTATATGGATTAAATAATTGAACTTCGGAACCCTTAATGATCAGCATGCATATATATGCTTCCTTTCCAAATGATTGACTTTAGGCTATTCGCATACAGCATATCAAAAATTCAGACAGCAGGTTATAAATATTGATCAATTTAAAAATTTTATATAGCCTATAGAAAAAAACATTTTTACTTTCCCTGCAATACATGGTAATGTAGTCATACATGGTAAGTCCAGTAAGGACTCACACTCCCTCTCTCTATTTTTTTTTATTTTCCCTGCAATACATGGTAATATATAAGGAACATATTGGAATCATGCCGAAAATCGCAACTCGAGTTTTCAACGGATCTACACGTTTTAGGATATCTAGAACACGAAAAAACTATTTTTAGCATGACGTTTGTGTGTATCTGTCTGTCTGTGTGTGCAATGTATGTATCCACTCTAACTTTAAAACTATTTGACCAAATTTCATAAAATTTTATACATAAGTCACTTTTGGGTCACCCTGGTGCTGATTAGATTTTGGCAAGATTCGGAACAAAAGAACTTGCTTTTTTTACGAAATGGTTTACAAAAATTGTGTGTATCCACTCTAGCTGAGAGACTAATGGGCCAAATTTCACAAAATTTGGTAGATATGTCACTTGTATTACTCTGGTGCTGATTAGATTTCGGTACAATTTGGAATAAAGTAACCTGCTTCTTTTACGAAATGGCCTGCAAAAATTGTATTATCTAATCTAGCTGAGAAACTAATAGACCAAATTTCACAAAATTTGGTAGATAAATTGCTTGTGGGTTACCTTGGTGCTGATTGCATTTCGATACAATTAAAAAAAAAATATTTTTTTTTGCCTTTTTTTAAGGTCCTCAAAAATCATCAAGATCTAAAAATAAAATATTACACATGTATCAATTAAATGCATATTATAAGTAATTTTTGATGATGAAAAGAATAAGATCAACCCCATTACTCTAATATGGACAATTCTTGAGATATATAAGTTATCATTAGTTCAATTTGCCGTACATTTATTCAACCTAGAACTAAAGTTGTTGCTGTTGTTGACCTTATGCTGTATAAATCTAGTCTTCCGCATCATCCAAAGATTTTCCATCCCATCATTCAATTTTGCCATGAATTTAAATTTAAACCTGCTCACTCTGACATAAACTGAAGACATGTAAAAAAAAACTGTAAAAAAAAAAGAAACTATTTAATGGACTTTCTTAAATTGTAGTAGTTACTTAAGCATAAATTAAAGACACACATCATAGATAAAAAGGTCATTTAATCAAATAAAACCATCTTATAAGTCATACAAATATTAAAAGGCCAGAGCGCTTTTGGGCATCACCATACCCTTGTTTAGTGGCTACATGAAAAATTACAATGGAAACAAGCTTATATATACACCAAATCGACAGACGAAATTTGAATAAATCTGTGTAATTGCATATATTTGCCGTACATTTATTCAACCTAGTACTAAAGTTGTTGACCTTATGCTGCATAAATCCAGTCTTCCGTATCATCTAAAGATTTTCCATCCCATCATTCAATTCTGCCATGAATTTAAATTTAAACCTGCTCACTCGGATATCACTACCTTCTTCAATCACATTCATATGGATAAGTTTAGGGATAGAGATAACTTCAAAAGCAATGCTGGGCTGTACGTTATACTCCTTTTAACTCCTGATAATGACTACAAGTTTTATATTTGTAGTACTAAATATACTGATGGTATGCGTTTAGCTGAACATGCTCGTGACGTCAAGAATGGTAAACTTTCTAAGGCTTTTGCCCAATGTGTTGTTAATAACTTTCAACCCTTTCCTTTTAATTTGTTGCAATAATTCTTATAATATTCTTCTTTATGAATCTCTGTTTATTTATATGTACGTGATTCCATTTGTAATTTTAATCCTGTGCAGATTTTAAGTTATGCTGGCGACTCGTTTTCGACTCTATGTGTTGTTGTTGAGACCCAGACCTTCTGATAACAGGTGTAATGTAACAGTTTGGATGGCCGGGAAGAGCCACTCAATTTAGATCAGAACTCAGTGGCAGGGAGGGGGGGGGGAACATCCACAGGGACCATACCCTCCTTCCTCTACCACCAATCTCTCAGGACTTATGGACCCACATGTTAAACGTGGTCGTACTCCGCGTGAACATTGCGACAGTTTTGGCAGCGGAGGGAATCAAACCCAGGCCTACTGAGTGCAATTCCAGCATGCTAACCACTGGACTACCGCAACGCTTGACTCTATGTTTTGAAGACCCAAACCATCCGACTCGTTCGGAGACATGAGCAGCAATTTGGACGGTTGGTCAACTCTATGTGCGTCAAACCTCTACAGTTATCTGTGACGTTTCATTTTAATGTAATTTATGCTTGCCTGAAATTTAGGCATTTTTCATTGTTTTTGTGCGTTTGTATTTAATATTTAAATTTTAAAATAAATCTCCCATTTGTAACACTTTTTATTGTAATTTTGTAATTGTTTAATCTATAATAGCTTGTTTATAATATCATTTAATTGTTATTATTCCGTAGATAATTTATGCAAATTTTATCTGCAGATTTTGTCTATATATAAGCTTGTTTTCACGGTAATTTTTCATAGCCACTGATGAATGGTATGGGGATGCCCCAAAGGGCTCTGGCCTTTTAATATTTGTACGTCTTACAGGATGGTTTTATTTGATTAAATGATCTTTTTATCTATGATTTATGTCTTTAATTTATGCTTAGATATTGAAGTAGATGTGATACTATTTTAATTAAATAGTAGCTAAATTCCCTCTGCATCATTCTGATACACATTAGATTTTGGGATAATTTGGAAAAATATAATCTACCTTTTTTTGAAGAAATGGTCAACAAAGATCGTGAAAATGTGAAATAAATGACTAAAATTGCTGAAATATATTAATTGTTCGTGTAATTCTTGACAACACAGTGAATAAGACTAACCCAATGACTGTATGATGAACCGTTCTCGAGATGAGCTGAAGACTTTAAGGTGCATTAAGTTTGAAGAGTTTTTATGTTGCCAAATGAAATGAACATGTAATAAAACTGCAAATTGGATATAATATCATAAAAGTATCCTTGTAAATTTCTGTAATTAAACTCAATTTAATGCACATGAAATAAAAAAGAAAATAAATTTGAAGTGAAAGATAGGTGCTGCTCATATCAGATTTTTAGGGTAATGTCAATTCAAATAAACTTTTTTTTTACAAATTCCTCTAGCATATTTCACATGTATTATTTTTCCAGTTGTGTGCATAAGTTTATTTTAATTCAAATCAATTACTCTTGCAAATTTTACTAAACAGATTTTTTGCCTGTATGCATAATGTTATATTTATTCAAATTACTTTTATCTGCAAAACTGGGTGAGATTAACTTTTTGGAGCCCTAAGCACAAAAAATTTTAGTGCTCCTCGATTAAAGGGGGTAAAAATCCTCGCATTCGCTGAAGAATATTTTTTAGTTCTCCATAGGACCTATACTGAAATACATAAGTTGTCAAGTTCGGAAATTATTTTAGTTTTTCTATGAAAAAGAATGTACCTTCTTAAGATAAAAACTATCCTTTCAAAGTATAATATATTATTTTCCTTACATACATAGTATGATCTGAAAGGAAAATATTGTGACTAGGATGAAAATTCGAAATCAAAAAAGAAAAAAATTTGGGGATATTGATTGATGATCCTAATTTACTGATACCCTAAGCATATGCCTAGTGTGCTTAGGATATCATCTATTGGGTGATCCAGTACTAGTACAAAAACTTTTTTGACGAACTTCATATATATAAAGTTTTTAACCTGTGTGACCCAGTTCATATTGTTCTAAAATCACTTTTTCTTGCAAATACTTTCTGATTTATTTCATATAATGTCATTTTCCACATATAGCAAAAGTAAATGTTAGTTAAAATTCAGTTTTCCTGCAAATGCTTGCTTACATATATGACATTGATATGTTTTTTTCACCAGTGTGCAGATTTATGTTTGCTCAAAGTGCTTTTTGCTGTAAATGATTTTTATCAAATTTTATATTATGCATTCTTTTTTCCCTGTGTGCAAAAGTAAATGTTGATTTAAATTCCTTTTTCCTGTAAATGCCTTCTAACAAATTTCATATACATATGCATTTTTCACCTGTGTGCACTAGTTTATGTTTATTCAAAGTACTTTCACATGCAAATGCTTTTTGACAGATTTCACATACATGTGGTTTTTTGCCTGTATGCACAAGTTTATGTTGGCCTAATGCACTTTTTCTTGCAAATTCTTTTTGACAAATATCACATACATACGGTTTTTCTCCTGTGTACAAGTAAATGTCGATTCAACAGAGTTTTATTTACAAATGCTTGTAGGCATATGTGTTTTTATACCTGCATACCCAAGTTTATAATTAATCAAAGTACATTTGTGTACAAATGCTTTATGGCAAATTTTACATACACAGGGTCTGCGCTAGCCATTTGCCTACGCGCCAAATGCGAAAAGATCGCAAAACTGGTGATGAAAAAAATACTTTGGCGAAAAAAATGGCAAATGATTTTTTGGAAACTGAAAATTTCATAAATATTTTTTTGGGAAGTAATATGGAATAAAAGTCCGATTCCAGACAAGTAGTCCTATGACATACGAGCGTTGTCTCCCGTCTGTTTTGGGGACGCTCGTTCTCGTGTGACAAGCTCCAGGTATTCTTCAATTCCCAGCACGCTGCTCCTCAAAACAGATGGCAGACAGCGCATTCCTGTCTCTCAAGCGTCCTTGACCCACCGCGGCAATCAAAACATTATCTGGATTCCGTCCGTTATGTGAGCCGATTTTTTTCGTTAACCCTGAATCGCACAACCGTTAACCCCCAACACAGTTATTAGATACTCTCTAATAAACAAAACAAAAGAAACACTTTCAACTTAAAATCCTGCATTATAGTTTTAAACAATCCGTGTTACAGAATTATTTCTGAAAAGAGCCATTTTTTGTCGGAAACGATCAGCCGTAATCAGAGAAACAAGTGATAAACATCGAACGAAAATGTATGTATATTTTTTGATGACACGTATACAATGGTAGTCCGGAGCATCTGGAGGGCAGAGAAATTAGGAGTGTGCGATTGTGCAATTACTACCGAATCGTTTTAGGATCGATTGTCTTGCGGGGAAAAAAACCTTCTAGACTTACAATGTTTTTTTTTAGACTCCGCATATAAATCGACCCCCCCCCCCCCCACACACACACACACTTTGAAGCGTTTTTTTTTTTGTCACAAATTTCTCGACTTAAGGGAGTTTATACGGTAAATAAAAAAGCATTTTATTTTAGTTAAAACCAACTGAAAAAAGGTCACTGCTGATTGTAATCACAGATGCCAACTTGCGGTTTGCTGTTTTTGTCATAAGTTGAATCGTAGTTTATCTTTTTGTTACGAATTTTTAAACCTGCCTGGCTTGTTTTCATTTCATGTTCATCATCATCTTTGTGGTTTTTATATGATCCTTACGCCTGCCTAAATTTTAAAACCGACATAAAAATTTATCTCTTAGATAGTTTTGGTGCCTAATTTTAAAGAAATATAATGATGATACTGCATATAAAAATATTATGGATGTAGCAAGAATTGGTTTCACATGTCCTACGACAACAACCATCGTTGAAAGAGGATTTAGTAAACAGAACATAAATTTCATTAAGTAGTAACATCAGAGTAAAAAATCTCAGTGACTTGATTCTTATAAATAGTGAAGGGCCAGATATGAAAGATTTTAACTTTAAGGCAGCTTTTGAAAATTGGTGTATAGTACAAAAATTCAACGCTTGCCTCGTTTATATGATAATGAAACTATGTGAATTATAAAATAACTTTGTCATTTTTGTAACTCGTGATATTTCATTGGTAAATACAAGTGTAATTTACTAATAGCCTATTTAATGATTAAAAAAATGAAATCTACCTATCTTTATATCTTGTTTAGAATGAAATTAATAATATTAGCTGCATTATGGCTTAAAAGTAGAAATTTTTTCACCGATGGCGATGATAACTTTGACTAATAATCATGTAATTTGGCTAATGATTTTTCAATTTGGCTAATTTGTTGGCTAACAGTTTGAAATTCCTAGCACGGGCCCTGCATACATATGGTTTTTCACCTGTGTGTGCAAGCTTATGTTGATCCAAATCATTTTTACGTGTAAATGCATTCTGACAAATTTCACATACATATGGTCTTTTTCTTGAGTACACAAGTTTATTTTTGTTCAAAGTACTTTTGTGTAGAAATGCTTTCTCACAAATTGCACATATATGTGGTTTCTCTCCTGTGTGCACAAGTTTATGTTCATTCAAAGTACTATTGTGTGAAAATTGCAAATGCTTTGACAAATTTCACATGCATATATATGGTTTTTCTTCTATGTGCACAAGTTTATGGCTATTTAAAGTACGTTTGTGCCCAAATGCTTTCTGACAAATTTCACATTTATATGGTATTTCTTCTGTGTGTACAAATTTATGGTTATTCAAAGAACTTTTGTGTACAAATGCTTTCTGACAAATTTCACATACATGTGCTTTTTCACCTGTGTGCACAAGTAAATGTGTATTCAAATGACATTTTTGTTTAAATGCTTTCTGACAAATTTTACATACATATGGTTTTTCACCTGTATGCACACTTTTATGTTGATTCAAATGATGTTTTTGTGCAAATGCATTCTTGCATATTTCACAGACATGTCGTTTCTCACCTGTGTGTAAAAGTGAATGTTGAATTAAAGTGGTTTTATGTGTAAATGCTTGCTGACATATATCGCATAAGTATGGTTTTTCACCTGTATGCACACGGTTATGTTGATTCAAATGATGTTTTTGTGCAAATGTTTTATGGCATATTTCACAGACATGTCGTCTTTCACCTGTGTGCAAAAGTAAATGTCGAATTAAAGAACACTTGCGTGCAAACGTTCGCTGACATATATCACATATATATAGTTTATCTGTGTGAACAAGTTTATGTTTACCCAAATCCATCTTTGTGTCACAAATTTTTTCTGGCATATTTCACATATCGTTTTTTACTCGAGTGCAAAAATGAATGTTAATTTAAATAATTCTTGTGCAAATGCTTACTGACGTTTGTCACATACATATGGTTTTTCAGCAATGTGTACATGTTCATATTTATTTTAGATACCATTTCTTGTTTATGTGTCATATCTAAAAAGGATAAAGATAAGTCTACTATTACAACATATACATATTTATTACTATATACAAAAGGAAATCATTAAAACACCATTCATGCTTTCATTCGCGACTGGATGACAACAGAATATTGGTTGCCAGATTCGTAACATAAATATTACAATTCCCCCTCGTTTTGTATTTTTTTTTATTTTGATTACGTAATCAATGCAATAAATTCCCAGGAAATGCAAGATAGACCCCACCCTTCCAACCGCGTGACCTCAACGTTACCAGTAATAAAGATATTTCTCGTCACCTTCGTGAACCAAAGAAACTTTAGATCTCGAAGGTGACGGGTCACATCAAGTGCCTGCCAGTGAGGCGTGTTCAGGATCGGTGATGCGTACAGAACCCAAGATGGCCGCCAAGTGGCGCTGATATCGGTCCTTAGCGAAAATCCCATTGAAGCGCCAATGCTCAGCCCTTGCTGTTGCAGTGCAGCTATAATATATGTATAGATATAACAACCTTGGCAGTGCAGTTGAAAAACAATACACTAACCCTTACCAACCGAATTTACCACGTTTTTTTCTTCTGTGAAACAAACCAAACCAAATAGTGCTTTTTGTAGTTTATTTTGCTATTGAATTCTATTCATTTTAATTTAACCCTTTCGCGACGAATGGCACGCATAGGTGCCAGATGCGAACATGCATTCAAGGACGAGCGGCACTCACTCGGGCCAGAGGAAATTTTACCGCAAGCGGATAGTGGCACGTATAAGTGCGAGTACGCAGAACGTTTTAATTTGTGAACTAGATGGCGTTACTTGTCCATGGAACTAACTTCAATGCATTTTGCAGAGGTATGACCTTGGTAGAAGAGGATCGAATGAATTATTTCTCCATTTGGAGCGGTGAAAATCATTTTGTAACATAAACAAACAGAGCAATTCTCGTAGCATCAACAATTTTATAATTGAGTTTCGGTTTTTATTTTTATTTCAGCGTTATGATTTCGTTGGTGAATCATAAGAATATAAGAGAGTATTTTTTTTTTGGGGGGGGTTTTAGAGGCAGTGAAATTATTCGTTTATTTCGGATAAAAGAATGGGAGCAACTAACGAGTATTTTGTATTCAGATTTGTATGAAAATTATACATCAAATAGAACATAAATATTTCTTTTATTCCTGTAAAAAGTAGATTTCTGTGTTGAATAGGTGATTTTTAGTGAATTTTTTTCGGGAGTTAGGCTTAGCGCAAAAAATGCGCCGTCCTTTGGGCCGCGGCTGCTCCGGAATGCCGCCGTCCCGAAAGGGTTAAGAAGTATAAAGTGAGTACGAAGTCTAATTTTTTAATTTTAATCGCTCTGTTTATATGTTATGTGTGCTGTAAATGAAAAAATGTCTGGGATAACTTTTCAGTATTTATGAAGAACAAATAACATTACATAAAATGTTACTAATTATTGAAGCAAAATTTTTCCGTTTTTATCTATATGTACTTTAATTTTTTTTCTTTTGGAATAACGTTTTCAAAATTTCTTAATAGTTAGACGTAGGATAGATGCATTGCTAATTTAATATATTTATCATTTTATATTTACACATTAGTTTTGTACTGAAATGATTACTTTTTAAAATTTGTTTATACAGTAAAATAATTTACATATACTTGCCAGCTAAGTTTCTTCTTTGTCCAGAAATCATAATTGAATTCTTTGGCATTGAAGATCATTTTGCTAGTTTTTAATATGTTCAATGCTTGAAAGTTAATGCCATATTGTTAGTTTTTGAAATTATGCTTAAATTTGTAATTATTATGTTAATATTAACACTAAATATTAGGTTAAATTTGTAAATATTAAGTTATGAGGTTTTATCAACATTATAGTTGTACTTATATCAGCTCAGCATGGGAAGTTCCAAGTGACCATATTTTTTAGTGCATAATTGTAAAATTGAAACTTTAATTACTACCGGTTTGTGTTGTAGCATAAAAAGGCAATGTTTTGAACAGCTGTCAGAAAACTTTATACACTAGATATATCCATGCAGAGCATCTATACTCTAGTGTCTTTCAATGCTCACGATCTGTTAGTGACTTACTACACAAACTCTGGAGCGTGAGTCATTTTTAAACATTAATATTCCGTAGTATTTAGTTTTGTTTGTCTCACAATTAGTATCGCTCTTGCATTTCTAATATCACCAGACACATGTGGATTCATTGTTATACGACCCTCAAATCAAATATAAACCATATATTTATTTAAATTAAATTAACTTTAGATCAAATAATATATAATTTCATTGTTGAACAAAAACTTGAATAAAATAATTAGTGTTTGAAATATCATTTTGGAGGCAAAGGGACTATCTATCTAACTCCATAGATACTTTTGATAGGATGGAGTAAAGTAAGAGTTTTCCTTTACTTTCATATTTTAAACAATGTAATTATGGTTAAACTTGTTATCATTTGGGAAATGAAAAATAAGCTCTTTTCAACAGAACGTAAATAAATGCATTATATATGCAGGGTTAGAAAATAGGAGCATGAAGTCACGCAACAATGGCATCTAACCAATTTTCCCCAGTTACCAAAATGTCTTATTTGGGTGCAATTTCCAAATTATTTATTTTGTTTTCATTATTCAACTCACAAAATAAATCATATTTTATTAGCAGACCTGTCTTTGACCCTTCTGTGCTGCATGGGTGCATGTAATCCATGATATGAATTAGTTAGATTGTTTGAAGGAAGAATAAATGTGCAAAATGGAATTTGCATCATACATGCGAAGAAAGGCAGAACGGTTGGGTATCTAAAATCTCCATCAAAGTAAAATATATAGGTACAAAATTTAACAACCACTAATTTTGAACCCTTTATAGATTTAAATCAAGGATTGCAAACACAAATGAATTCCAATTAAAATTATTAACTATTAATATATGAACTTACATATTTTAATATTTTTATAAAATAACATATTAAATTTTCTCTTGATACGATATATTGAAAATCTGAACATCAGCTTAAGATTTATTTTAACAAATTTTAATGTGTGATGGTTAACAAAATTTCTTCCCACTCTAAAGCAGAGGTACTTTACGTATTTACTGTCACAGCTTACTTGAAAATGAATTTTATGTGTATACATTTTGCCCTTTTCTCCTTATAAATGAGGTCACCTATTCTTTTTTATTTTGATATTTTTGTATGCTTTTAAAAAATTTAAATGTTAAAACTTAATACGTATTTAAAAATAGTTAATTTAAATTTTGAAAATTTAAAATACTACAAAATATTTAAAATTTTAAATGTGTATCGAAATAATTTAAATGTGTATCCAATATGTATCCAAATATATATATTCGATATATGCTGCCATTCAAATAATGTAAACATTTTGTTATGTTCGATGTATACACTTCATAAGGATTTATTTTTCTTCATTTTCATTCAATCCGCTTTTGACAAAATTGTTGAAAAAACATTGGGTAAATTCTTAGAATAGACCCCCCACTCGTTTTTTTCTAAGTACAAAATTGAGCCAAGTTGGCGCATTTCTCCGTGTTTTGAAATTGACTCCTCCGAACTGAAGTGACGTATATTGCCGTGTTTTAAAATAGGCTCCTCCTACAATAGTGACGTCGTATTCTACAGTTTTATGAACCGGAATTTTGTTAAATGATATTGCAATTGAATATAAATAAAAGTGAATAATACTCATAAAAATATTACAAAATACGATTTTTGTGCATTTTAAAAATATTGCGTAATGGCAGAATTATAAAAATATTGCGTAATGGCAGAATAATAAAATTTTAGAAACCATATTGAAACACTCGATACTTAAAATATTTTTTTAATTTAAATCAATATCAAAAACTTATAAAAATTAAAAAAAAGACAATACTTTAACAAAATTTAAGAAAAAACGATACTTAGAAAAAAGATTGTATTTTAACAAAATTTAAGAAAAAACGATACTTAGGAAAAAGATTGTACTTTAACAGAATTTAAGAAAAAATGATACTTAGAAAAAAGTTTGTACTTTAACTAAATTCAAGAGAAAACGATACTTTAAAATTAAGAAACCCATTTTAAAAACACGGAAAAATACAAAAGACAATTTCAAAACACGGGATGAACAAAGAAAAGAACTAACTTTTATGTTAACGGATATCCATATTTTTAATTACATCCACACCGGAACACGTTTTCTTACATGTACATTCAATACCGCAACACGTTTTCTTGAACATACACGTACATTTAACACCGGAACCTGCATATCTATTGAAAATTTGCGTGTAACAGTCGTCTATTGAAAATGTACGTGTAACAGTCAAGCGTATACACGTACATTTGACACCGGAACCTGCATATCTATTGAAAATTTGCGTAAAATGTTAATGTCAATGAGTTACGAGGAATGTTTTAAATATTTATTCCAAAAAGTTTTTGTACGTGTTTCAATCTTTGCAAATCGATCGAAAAAGATCTGTAAAAACAAGAGTCAACGAATTCGATCGAAAAAAGTCTGATGAAATACACAGAAGACTATTACTGCCTATTAAAATGCAGATTCCCAAACAGGCGAGCGCTGATTGGATGTCAGTGGGTTACCAGAAGCCGTGGGCTACCAGAATTGGCGAAGTACACGGAATGAAATTGCAACCTGAAGAATCGCGCCAACTTGGCGCTGGATCTTACCTTTGAAAAATGAGTGGGGGGTCTATTCTAAGAATCACCCAAACATTGATTTTGCACTAATACCTAAACAATAATATAATCTGAAAATTTTGCACATTCATTTGTAACAGAGTTTAATTTTTTGCATTTTCTCTTATCGCAAAGTTCTATCATATTACAAGGCCATTGAACATTTGAAGAACTTAATTCCGAAAGGGCCTAAATCACTTTCACTTGTTTGTTTTGCATAATATAGTGCAATATTGCCACCTACTGTTACGTATCTAAAGTCACTTACTAGGAGCAAACTAGGAGCCATTGAACATTTGAAGAACTTAATTCCGAAAGGGCCTAAATCACTTTCACTTGTTTGTCTTGCATAATATAGTGCAATATTGCCACCTACTGTTACGTATCTAAAGTCACTTACTAGGAGCTTACGCAGCTGCCGCAACATGACACTCAAGCGAAAGTGATTTAGGCCCATTTGGAATTAAACTCTTCATTTATTGAATTGCACTTCCAATTTTATTGTGTACTTGCAGTATACTTGTTCTTCATATGGAATACACATTATAAAGAAACTTAAAATTTACAATCACATGCAAATTCCTAAAGTAATCTAAATGACATTGTTATTCATTCTATTTAAATATTTAAATTTATGTCTTAAAAAGAAGTTTAAGAATACCTGTTTCCAAATTTGTCTAAGGGGGTCGTATACATATTTAAAAAGTTTAACTTTTCTTAAATTAATGGGAGGACTATTTCATTAACGTAGTCATATTTCCTACCTTACTTTCAACATTTTTGCAATTTACATTGCCCACTTATCTCCAAAAGGTAAAGAATTAAAGTGCGTTGCAATCTTTTTGGGACACTCTGTATAATATTCAGAGAAGCAAAATTTTTCCTTTTTCAAAATATAATGATAAGTTCTTAACAGCAGCCAAAAAACTTTTACAGAAGAAAAATTTGGATACTTAACTAAATTTTCGCAATAATGCCCCACTCTGTTACATGCAAAAATACTTTAGTTAACAGGTTTTTATACATTGGAAATTTTGCTTATATTCAGGACATATTTAAGGGAGTTTCTTTCAGAAATTTTTGGTCAGGGGGGGGGGGTGAATGAAACTTAAGAGAAAGGCTAGCTTTCTATTTGCCTTATATAAATAAATCTAAATGTTGTCACATAAATAGAAACTAGGTTAATATAAAATGCCCCTCTCAGATGTATGCCTGAAAAAACACTGGACCTAAACTCACGGGCCAGGTCAGAATCCATAAAGGATTCACCTCTAACTTAGATCCCTTGAGATTGATATGAGCTAAATTTAGAACTGAATCCCTCCAAAAATTGAATTTCAAAATATGCCTTTTCTTATATTGCTGTAGAAGCTTTAAAACAATGTAGTAACGCTTATTTTTTTATAAATCTGTGTTATTCTATTTATTGCCAAATTTTGAATTGGTGGGAAAACAATAGTACATATTATGTTATTAATTATAGATCTCACTGGAAATCAGTAGGCTTATTGTTGTTATAGATTATATAACTAATAAACATAAATAATATTTTAGACCAAAAACATGCAATATCTGAAAATATCGTTTTGGAAGTTTTGTTGCATTCACTTTTAAACTAAAAAATACACATAAAATGATTTTTTTAATAAAGTGTTAAAGACCCAGACCACACAGCCAATCCTAAAGCTTATGGTAGTTTAATGTGTGGCCGGAAGTTTTTTTAATAAGGTGTAACATAATTATATTTTATAGTAATTTTTTGATCTAAAATGAATGTTTGAAATATTGAAAATGTTTCTGCAGTTTGATGCCGATGGTTCTCCGATAATCGCTTAGGAACTGACATTTATTACTTCAAAAAATCACACAAATTTTTATTCTATTTACTTTTTGTTTCAGAGATATAGGGCTAATTGTAAAAAAATATATTTCATTGTATCTCGAGAACAGCTCTTGATAATTTCTAAATAATGAAGAATTGTGTCCAGTGATTTCTGGTTAAAACTATGCATGTACAAAATATTCATTCATTTAATAATAGTGAGTTTAGTTTATTTTTTTCAATTAAGGTAAAATCTTGAGAACATGCTAACATCTTATAAATGAGATGGCATTCACATGTAAACAAAAATCACATATGAAATACCTATTTTTGTAACATCTTTATATGTTATTATGTTTTTATATTGCTTATTCGATTTTCTAAAATAAATGTTCGAAAATGGAGGGATTTCTCCGTGGTCTGATCATTCCCAAAATTAATAGGTCTCTGATGTTCTTTGATTGAAATAATAGCACTAAATCTTATTCGATTTGCTCAATTTGTTAGAGATATATAGTGCTGCTTGTAAAAAAAAATTAAGTTTTTTTTCTAAACAAGACTTGTTTGATGATATCGACTCTAGTAAGAGAATAAATATGAATAGCTATGTTTAGCAAATGGTTGCTTTGAATGAAAATTTCCTAATTAATCCAAAGAAATTAATTCTGATATGCTAGGATAAATCAGTTGCAAAATTTCCTTTCTAATGAAGTTTTCTTAACCTATTACCTTTACAACTCCTGAGAAAGTGAACTTAATGGTCATATATGTTATCCTCTCTTTCATCCATAATGAAATCAATTGTCTTAAATTAATTTGAAACAGAAAATTTTATGAACCGGAATGCCAAATCATTCGTATTGTATTTCAAACAAAAAAAAAACTGAAGTCTGTAGCACTTGACTTTCCCTCTATAATGAAATGAATTTACTTCTTTCACAGTGAAAATATAATGTATAGGATTTATGTCACAATGTTTTTAGCTGAATTGTACATTAGGCACTTTTCCTGATGACAGCATCTAAAACTATTTCGAAGTATGTATAAGAAATGTTCTTCTCTCTGGTTATCTGTGATGCTTGGTGATACTTTTGGCAAAGTTGGCTACTCATTTAATAAAATATCGCCAACTTGGCTATATTTAACCCCAGATTGATGAAAATATCATTAAAATTACAAAAATGTTGCCAACTTGATAAATTAATTATTAAAATATTTTAATATGTGGACTATTGTGGATGCTCTCAATATTGATAATTGCCAATGTAAAGTTGCATGAAATATAAGTAAATTGAGTAATAAATGACTGCTAGTAAATTATTTGGTGTCAAAGTACAAAACAATTACACGAAGTACCTTCTTTCGAGAATAGAATGAACTAGATCCACGAGAATGATGTTAACAAATTTAACACAATATATATATGAAAAGGGAACATATTTCACAACAGTTAATACTTTTTTTAATTTTGTGTGACTTTTGGATAAATTTATTTTAAAAAGTATAACATCTCAAGAATGATTCATGCTAGCATTCTTAAATTTGTGTCACTAGTTTTTTAATGAAAAATTGCATACGAAATGATTATTTGTGTAACATTATTGAAAGTTCTGATTTTTTTTTAAATTTCATTCGAAAATTTGGCTGTCTTCCAAACATTTGATTGCATTTAAAATCAATATGCTTCTAGTGTTCACCCATTGTAATTTTTATACAAAAATGTAATTTTTGGTATTAAAAAATGTAAACTTTATACCAAATTTTGTCTAACATGCTCGATTTGTTTGTGAGATATCTCCATTCTCACACACACACACAGATCACTTTAAAAACAATTGATTCGATTTCACGAATGCTTAAAGCATGCTCTTCCATCAAAAACTCTAATTTTTGACTCCGTCACAATACTTTCCTTATATATTATACTATGCACATAGGGAAAGTAAATAAAACACAAATTGATAACAAATGGATAAAAATTTCTTTTATTTTCAAATAATATAAAAACATACAGAGCATACAAAAAAGTTTACTGTAGTATTACATTGTGTGACACATACAGAAAAAGCACAGAAAAATGTTATAAACATAATCACAAAAAATTATAATATCAAATATAAAAAATACTCACAGGAAAAGTGCACAAGGCGGTTTTTATGCATTTTTGATGAACCAGGGGCTATCTTAGACATATGATTGTATGCAATGCATTGCAAGTTGTATTAAAATTTGAATCGGTGCAAAGCACAATAGGCTCATGTAGGTATTAGATGCATTCTTGTGAACAGTAAAGAAAGATCGAGCTGTGAAAAATAAGTTGCTTTATTGCACAAGGCCAAATGACTGCTTAGCGTGGCAAGCAGTCCAAGTTTACAAATCATATAACATAACTACAATGGAATTTCAATACATTTCATGAACTGGAGCACCATTTTGATTTGTTCTGGTACATTTCAGCACACAAAATGTAAAAACTTCTGGATCTTCAGTAGTAAGAAGTTATTTGAAAGGCCGATGAGGTGGTAGAACGGTCAAGGCAAGCGTTTCCTAGCGATCGTTCGGCTGCCAGGTTGTGGGTTCGAGTCCCACCTTCAGGCATGGATGTTGTTTCGTTGGACGCAAAAAAATTAGAAATGCAATTTATTAAATCAGCTTTAACTTTCCTGAAATTCAGAAACATATAAATTCAATTGTAATTTAATCAAGTTTGGCCATCATAAGAGTTAAAAAATTATTTTTAATTGTTTGAGAAGCAACTCGTTTTCCACATTTGGCATTATTTCGCTCTATAAAATAAGTATGCCAAAAGGGCTTTTAACACCAAATTTAGTGTAGCTTCTGCAAATATGCAATTTTGCATGTATATATGAAAATACTCAGTTTTTATGTACAACTACTTAACTACCACACTGGATATAAATATAAAGAGTATCATTTATTCTACAGGATGAGCATGTCCTTAAAGGTTGTAACTAAAAGAACACGGAAAAGCTTACCAACATTTTACAAAAAGCATAACTCTTTAGCGATCATTTAATTTTCTATTACTCTCAGTGGTAGATTGGGGAGGGGGGGCTGCAGCCATGAACATCAAATTGTGTAAATTAAAAAATATACCATGATTTTATATTACATTGTACGACTGCACTTACTGCTATCGAGCTTAACATATAGTTGCTCATATAATCAGTGCTTTTGATATGTATATCAAATACACCTTTCAAAAATACAAGATTTCTTTTACTACTCCAATTAACACACTGATAATTTGTGGTTTTAAAATGGCTTGAAAAGGCAAGTTTTTTATTGTGTTACTAGTAAAAATTGGGCTGCAATTATACTAGTTTACTTAATGTTTAGTAATTGCAATTTAAGAAATACAATAATTCCGAAAGTGCAATGACAGCATTTATGTATGTACATTGTTTCTGAATAAATAACTAGTATACATTAAACCCCTTTATATCTTGGTTATTTCCTATAGAAATATAAATGTATTTTTACACATTTCAGGTTAGCAATATAATAGTTTATGAAAAAAAAATCATGCATTTCTTTCTCATTAATTTTTAGCATGTTCATTCTAATCGTCTTAAATGTAAATATATCTAAATACAATAGTATTTGAAGGATATCAGAGTAAAATATATGTATATTTATATAAAGCGCCCACACAAATAATAAATAATTGTGGAAAAAATCAAAATTCAACACAGTTTGTTTCTCGTACTTTTCATTTCAAATATTTAGTAGTATAATTTTTGGAAATTGAACTTTTGTAAAATGAGTAAATGAGTCATTTACTATTTTTAATGAGTCATTAAAAATTTATGCCATTTAAAATGACAAATTTTTAATTTCATTTAAATGTTTTAGGTCTATATCATCAAGTTGGATTTGGTTGACTATTTTCATATATGATTTTTGGAAGTATGATTTAGGAAACTATTTTCATATATGATTTTTAGTAGTATGATTTTTGGAAATTGACTGTTTTCATATATGATTTTTAGTATTTTCATATTATGACTATTTTCATTGACTATTTTCATAGCGACCCCTTTTTACTAATAAACAGAAATCAATTTGTTGCAAGGACTCTATCAATATTTTAAGCCAGGGATCCCATGCAAACTTGATACACCTCTGATGACTGTGTGTGTTTGAGTCCGAGAGTATAACGGAGAATGTCATTAGTAGCAGAGAGCGACGGTAAAAACCAGCCTACAAAACTGTAATGTATGATGAAAACAGACTGTGCACCTTGAAATCAATCCAATTATAGATACACAAAAGTTCCAATCAAATAAAGTTCCACAAAATACTTCTTGACAAACTGAAATTCATGGAAAAAAATTTACTTCAGTGTGGCTCAACTCGGCATTCTCATACCAGAATCCATTGTTAAGTAGCTTGTTTTTTGTTTTCAAATTTTATAAAAAAAAATTTCAAAAATCTATATTGTTGGTTCAAATGATCATAATTAAAACATGTTACCTTTCATTTTAAAATCTTGAAAATATCTTTCGACTGAAACTAAGTTTGGCAATATATCCCATCGGAAGAGGGGGGAAATCTTTCGATTGTTACCATACTTGGCAATGATACCCGTTGGGGTAACTTGCTCATCAAGGGGGGGGGGGGGGAGTTTGCTAATGACGTCATGAACACAAAAATTGTATCACAACTAATTTTCAATACGATTGAAACTGTTAGGTTTCATAATCATTCAGCCATAAGCAACCTCTTTTATGCATAATTATGTTAAATTTTGTCCTATGCCACAAAAGAAATATATAATTTCACAGTTTTCACTTGATTTATAAAAGTTCTATCTAGTTCTAGATTTGTAATAATAAACTGGATATAAAGTATCGTGAAAAGCCATTAATATTTATGGAAGCTATTGTGTACACAAGAAATTGACCATAAACAGAGGGACATACTTCTAAATATAGTTGAAACGTGTTCAAGAGGCACTAAAACACATATTGCCAAAATTTTTCATTAAAACAATACTTTCTTTATATATATTGCATGGGTCTCTACAAGGAGGATATCTATCGAGATCCACTTCTTGTGCTCTACTTTCTGAGAGTCAACGGACTTATGGATCTCGTCCGACTTCGTCCGACACTGGAGGATAAGCAACAACAACAACAGGCGACGTCGCATATATTAATAGTTTTGTTGGCTGGTTTTTACAGATTTGTTGGCTGGTTTTTACAGTTATGTTGACTGGTTTTTACAGTTTTGTTGGCTGGTTTTTACAGTTTTGTTGGCTGGTTTTTACCGTCGCTCTCTGCTAGTGACATTCCCGGTTATACTTTCGGATGCATATATTGATACGGGGTGTCAAATTCCTACTTACTACGGCTCCGCCTCCGTTCCGCCCATACTGGAGACGGGTCATTGGGACTTCGAAACCAAATGTCACTTCGCTTCCCGTACATCCTATTTCTTTCTTTACGCTATAATGCTGTTATGGTTATTATGATGGATCTAATATTTTAACGAAGTATCAATCGAGTAAGTGTTATATTATAATATGTATAACAACGCAGATTTCCTTTCAACAATAATCTAACATAATTTCAAGATTGTTTTATATCAAATTAAAGTATTGTTTACAAAAAATATCAAATTCTTATAAATCGTGTACAAAAGTACACACTAAAAGACTGCATATTTCGTTAAACCTCGGAAAGGCAAGATGAACACAATGAGTTTTTGCTGTTTATAAAATATCAGCAAACTTTCCAGTGCTTTTCTCGTCACGAATTTCTAATGATATCTATATGTAAAAATTATATTCCATTTGTAACTGATCAATTATTGCCAATCCTTATAACAATTTATACTAGCATCTTTTTACACACACACACTCATATGCCTGGTAATAAATAGTTGCACAATGCAGGCATACACACATGTAGAAATACATTTTAAATAATTTGGTATGTACTTTTGGACAAACGTTCATTCAACAAGCTTTCTTTTGTAGAAGTAAGTAATTTTGTTGCGATATTCAGTTTCTGTTATCATTTATGTTAAATAAGACTTGGTCCAGCTTTGAAACAATCAATGAGTTGCGCATTGCTTTTGTTGTATAACTTTTGCACATGTCAAGGGTGTGTTTGAAAAGTTAACTGAATAGTCATCTCCGTTAACAATTGTTTATCAGTTATCAAGTCACTCACCAGAGAAATTACCATAGTTATTCCAGCATAGTTATTCTACACGATTCTAGACAGCATTTCAAGCAAAACAGGTGTTCTGTGTATCATGTGACCACATAACATTGATTGAGAAAATCCTTGGTCATTCTGGTTATAACTTCACTGTGATCGAATAAAGTTTTTAAATGGCAGTGGTTATGAAAAAGTTTTCGAACTCTCTGGTCATGACTGGTGGTCACAAGTCATAACTCTTCAAGAAACTCTTCAAGAAACTCTTCAACTGTTCACAAATATTATCAGTTAGATTTTGTCCAGTGGTATGCAGTCCATAGAAGTAATGCAAGCTCTGCTTAGCTAACATCAGTTTAAAAAAATAAAAATGTTTACTATAATATTTCAACAGAATTTGTGAAACGGTGAATGATGATAGATCATTGGTGACCAAGCTCAATTTAATCTTAATTAATAATAGCAAAGATACACTTTTTGTTGTATCTTAAAAAGTTTTCTTCAAATTTGAGAAATAAGAACTCTTAATTTCCACGAAAATGTCATTAATGTGTTTGCAAAAAAGTAGAAGATTGGAATTTATATACAAATAGATGCAACAGTACAGTTAACCCTCCCATAATGCGATTAACACTGGAATGACTGAAATTTTGAACTACCTAGAATGACGGGCAGCTGTCAATTGGACCACCATAGAAAAAGTACAACATACCTTTAATTCAAAACCAAAACATCATAGTTACAGCATTTAGGACAGTTCTTCGACACATTTTTTGCAAAGAAAATAAGAAAAGTTATAAAATTTCAATGAGCTGGGATTAGTCTTTTGGAGGAATCGTTTCTCAAAGTAGTTATGCGGTCAAAATGACCGCTTCCGTCGTTCTAGTGTTAATTCATACCGCTTTATATTGTAAAACTCAGATTAGTGCACTTTAGATTAATTGGTACCATGTTACATGGAAACCGCATACAGCGTTATAAGAAACTCAGAACAATTCGTAGTGTGTTATACGAAAACCGCATTAAGTGGAACTCAAAACAATTCGTAGTGTGTTATACGAAAACCGCATTAAGTGGAACTCAGAATACATAAATTAGACTGATTCATTCTACGTTATATAAAATTGTATTTTTAGAATACCATGTTATGGTGTATATGGTTATGAAATATAAGTTTATAGATACAAAAGTAAGGCAAAAATATTTTCAAATTTCGAATTATTTTTATTAAAACTTTATAAGAGAATTAAAAAACAATGTGAAATATAAACATAATAAGTTTTTTCAATAAAAATTCTATTAATATTCATCAATTCTGTTAAATACTAGTTAATGGCCTAATTCTTTTAATGTCCTCTTCATTTTGCATATCTTCATTTTAGTATTCCATACCTCTCAAACCGCAGTCTAGTACAGAGGCACTGATAGGTAAGGCATATGAATACTTTTCATAGGGGCTCGGGAGGCTTCATTCTTTTTACCCACGACATCTGTCCTACTCGAAGATGTAAGGTATCTGTTTAAATGACCAGGAAGTGCCATTCAATTTAGACCAGAAACCAGTGGGGGCAGCATCCACAGGGACTGTATCTTTCTGAAGAACTTACAAGCCCACATATTTAAAGTTCCCGTACTCCGCATGAACACATAGGCAGTTTGGGCAGAGCTGGGAATCAAACTTGGGTGATTCGAGTGCAATCCTCGTGCACTAACACCGGGCTGTTCCACAAACTCGACCGCTTTTTGCCTAAACCATTTGTAAAAATAGATCAATAACTTGTAAAATAAGGACGGGTGCACATTTGTTGTATATGTCCAAAATATCTGACGGCGGCTATGTTCAGGTCCATTCAGCTGTACTAAGGTATATTTATTGTAATAGACTAAATGCTTTTATATGCAGATTTCTGTTTATCGAAGTTTACTTTATAATATATAAATTAATTTAAATGTTTTTCACGTACTGTACAGTACGTACTGTACAGCTGAATGGACCTGAACATAGCCGCCGTCAGATATTTTGGGCATATACAACAAATGTGCAACAAATGTGCACGTAAATGTTTTTCACGTATTGTACAGTCCGGCCACACATCTTGCTGCCGTAAACCCTTGGGTTGGTCGTGTGGTCTGGGTCTTCAACGTACTGTACAGTGACCATTTTGTCTAATGCTTTTGGAAAAATATATATTTATTGCCCAATATTTTGTTATAAACTAATTTTTTATTTCTTACCTCATTTCGACAGCTGATAATCTGGCATCTCTTTAAGTCTTAAATGTAACCTAGCTAAAATATATATCATGAAACTTCATGTTTGCAAATTTTGAACTCCGTTTTTCAGTCTCCGCAAATTATTTTTACATGACTGATCTGTCATCATGACTGCTATCGTGACTGAACCATCCACCTCAAAATTAAAAACTAAATAATCAAAGACTTGTAAAGTTACTTGCTTTTTAAAAAGCAGTGTAAAAAGGATTAATTTTCTAATCTATTAAAATGAAATAAAAATAGAAAAATTAGGGATACATATCTCTAACTATGTTTGAAAAAGATTTGGTATGAATTTGATATGATGTTTTTAAATAACAATCTCAACATGCATATAATTTTTTTTAAATCATTGTGCATGTAAATTTTTAGTGTAGTTTAGAAATTTTTTTTTGACTTTCTTACTTTCATCGATTTACACATTTTAGATATCCATGTGCACAAAGCACAATTTTTAAATAATTTCTGAAAAAATATTTGTGTACAATATCGTTAACATTCTAAGTACTCATTTGTTTAACGTAATATGAAGTAAGGGATATTTATATTTTATTTTAAAGAAACATGTTATGAACATGGAATAATTATTACCTACAATGGCAACAAGAAAACTTGATTTGCTATATGCCACTATAATGTGAATTTCTATGGGAACTGATATATTAAGTGCTACCATGCAGCCGGCTTCTAATTTAAATTAAAAATTTAACATTTGAGAGAACTTTGCCAGTAAAAATATTCCCAAAGTTCGAATCAGGCTTTCATTCAATGTGCAAAATAAGGGGCACGACAGCCCAGTGGTTTGCTCGCGGCAATTGTACTCTGCTGACCCGGGTTCTATTTCCACCACTGCTAAAACTGCTGCCGCGTTCATGCGAAGTACGATCATGTCAAACATGTTGGTCTGTAAGTCCATCCGAGAGGTTGGTGGTAGAGGAAGGAGGGTATGTTTCCTGTGGATGCCTCCCCCACTGGGTTTCGGTCTAAATTGGGTGGCACTTTCCGGGTGCCCAAATAGATACCTTATACCTTTCTGGTAGGTCGGACGGTTTAACCAAAGAGGAAGAAGTGTGAAAAATAAGGGAATATTTTTCATTAGCAAACTGCTAATCAAAATTTCATTTCTAAAGCAGTTTCGATATTTTGACTAGCGGTTCACAACTATTATTTCACTAGTTTTCAGAAATGTACCTATAAACATATTGAGATGTCGGGTTTGAAATATAAAAGAAAGAAACCATGAATATTGCAGGAGATATGTACGATTGCGGTAAGATTTTTTTTACCGTTATGAATCATTTGTTGTGATTTTTAAAATTAAGTCTTAAAATGAGATTCAAATTTATTTTTACATAGCAAAACACAAATTTTCTATCGCAATTTGCGATGCGATAACGCTTATTTTGCACCCTGCTTATTGCAGATAAGATACCTGCAGCCATGAACATATAAAGCTGACATAAATGTTTAAATCAAATCTCAAATTCACAACAGCATTCCAATGAAATAATTTAGATTATCAATACTTTAAGTGGTATGTTTAACAATGCTTTACTTGTATATTATACTAAATATTTTTGAGTGTACTACAAGCAACTGATTAAGAGATTATAGTGAGGGCCATTTATGGTCCTCAATATGAACCTCATTTGTTTGTAAAATGCAGTGGGTGACGTGGGTAGTTGTGTGATATTGTAACTACATACATAAATCATGCAATTCTATTTACTAATTGTCATTTGTAATTGTGACAAGAACACATTAAAAACAGCATAAAATATTTGATATTAATGTTTGTAAGCTTTAAATATGTTGTAGAAAACTTCAAAGTAAGGGGAACTCGAATTCAACACAAAATAATACATACTGATGATTAAAATGATTTTAAAAATGCGAGCAAGATAAATTTACAATGAATCAGATGTTTTAAAATCCACCTAATCCAAAGGAAAATACCCAGCTCGCTGAAATATTTCAAAAATTACATTAAGTGCTCAAATTAATACGAATCGTAGTTTGAATGAGGTTCGATAATTATACATACGTAAATAGAAAAAGATATCCATCTGTAATACGATGAAGACAAAAGAAATTAAATCTCCGTGTTTTAGAACACATAAATGGGAATTTATGAAAATCCTCTTTCTGAAATACATCAAATAACTTTAAATTGTTTAAACAATTATATTTAGCTAAATAATGGCGTGAATCTCTCCTTGATTGACATATCTTGTTGCGTTTATGTGATACGTCATATTTTCGCTTCCTTCACGCTGGCCATTATGGGCGAGACCGGGGGCGGAGCCGTAGTAAGTAGCAATTTGGACACCCCGTCTCAATATAAGCGTCGTGGCTGCAGACACGTCCACCGTTTTTGGAGTTTTTACTCGTAATGTTCGATAATAAACGAAACACGATTTTGCTATTCGATATTTCAGTCGGAATCACATTTTTGATTTCGTCATCTGAGAAGTCATGTGAAATTTTGGTTTGTTTTCAAGAATGCAGTAGCAGAAGAGCAGCGGTTGTGAGCGTTGTGTGCTGAGAGTTGGAGAAAGTTTTGATGATAGTGATCAAACTGTAAAATTATTTACTGTACATTAGTGCATAATATTTAATATCAGCCAGTTTGAATATAAGAAGGCGGAATATTTAGAAATTCTCTTGTATATAAATCAGCATCATTTGAAGTATATACATAACATTCATTATTTATTGATGCTTCAGTTTCATTGTGTCTTTAAAATATTTTTGAATGTTCTTATGAATACGTTCAAGGAATATCGTAAAAAGGTATACATCATTTTTACGTAGTCTCCTTAAATATAGTTTGCTTGATTAAATGTTTTTATGCTAACTTATAGAAGAAATTGGAAATTTGTAAAAAGTATATGGTATGCATATTGATCAATTTTTTGTCTGATGTTATATATTCTTCTTTGATTTAATTATATAAATAACGCCAGTCTGATGCAGGGCTCGACTGAGCTTTCTCGGGACCCATTAAAGCATATTGGGAAATAAAAACTCTGAAAGCTCACAGAATAGGACTGAGAATTTGCGACACTGATATAAAACAACTGAACACCCAACTGATATAAAACATTGGGGAGGGGAGTTATCAGAATTTTCTATTTTACATTAAAACTGTTAAATACTGTTTAAATTGCTTGATTTTCTATATTTAAAATAGAAGTTACCGATTAAAATATCGAAGGGACCACCAAAAAATCTACCATTGAGAGTCTCAAATTCGATGCTTTATTAAATGTGATATAGTGAAACCTGATTAAAGTGACCACCTGCTCAGTGGGATTTAGAAGATTGGTCACTGTATCATACAAAACAATAATTTTACTTTAGCATGATAAATTGACTAAGTTACCACTTAATGAGGTTTTATTGTACTTGAAAAAATACCTTATAAAATATTTTCTCAATAATATGTTAATGTGAAATATTATGTACACTTAATGTAATTTATATTTAGTATATATATTTTATTTTTTCTTATAAAATTAAATAAACAGTATATAGTTTACTTTTTTTTGCATAATTTTTTTTTTTTTTTTTGTGTGTGTGTGTGTGGGAGGGGGGGGGGGCTTTCTAGAGAGTATCATACTTTTTACTTTGAATAAAAAGGCCTAATACTTTTTTTCCCTTTGAACACTTATTCAAGAATTAAAAGCGTTGTCATTTATGTAAACGCTAAATACAGAAAATGATTGATAAAGAGGAAATGTAAATCCATCTAAAAGCAGGTACCTACCAATATTTATGGATTTGGTTCAAGCTTTTAGTGCTCTTCTTTATGGAATAGCCGAGATAACTGTAATTATAGTAAAAAACTTGCTTTGTATTTTAATTTTGCAAATCTGTATGGTGACTGATGAAGACAATCATACTACGTAGCCAACTTCAAATATTATCATATTTTATATTTATATATTTTTTGTTATTACTATGTATTGTAATGTAATACTGCTATGAATATAATGTATTATTATGACTGGGCTCACAAAAACCAATTTATTGACTCTGTGCCATTGACAACATTTCTAACTAAGGTAGTGATGAAACAATAGCTAAAAAAACTATTAATAATTTAATTTTACACAAATAAAATAGAAAGAAAGAGAGACGAACATTATTATAATGTTAACCTCATTCTGATAAGCAACTTATCGTTTTGCATTTTCATTAAAATAATTATAGTTACAATTAAATTTCTTATCCAATAATACTAAATTATCTAAAACTGTAATAACAAAAGTGTTATGATGCACATTAATTACTTCGAGCATTTCAACCGACCAAAGTTATACTATGATTTTTTACTATTTTAGAATGAATTCCTGCCCTAAATGCTTTGAACATAAAAAAGGTAACTAAATACATGGGTTCTTGAGCATTTCATCAAACCACATACTAGGTATGTAATTATGTACATGTTTGTAATATTGCACATGTTTATAACAATGAAGTTAGTTTTTTGGCACCTTCAATTTTGCTATAACATGTTTTGACTATTGTAAATCTGTATTTACAAATATATCTTTAATGTTCTCAAACAATCTCTCAATTCCAAATACCGGTAAATCCGGAGATCAGGTCACCGCAAATTTTTTTCTAAGTACAAAATCGGGCCAAGTTGGCCTGTGGTTGGCGCTTTCTTCCGTGTTTTGAAATTGGCTCCACCCATCCTCAGTGATGTCATTTACCGTCAATAGAAATAGGCTCCTCCTACCAAAATGATGTTTTGGTAGAAGAACCCTATTTCTAAAGACAGACTATTGTGTTTGTTCTAAACAAGATTTTCTAATATAAATAATAATTTAATTTAACTTAAATAACAGTGAATAATACTCAAAAAAACGTTCCAAAATCAGATGTTTGTGTATTTTAAGAAAATTAAATAACTTTATAAAACTGCAGAATAAAAAAATTAATAATACTCATGAAAACGTTCCAAAATCAGATTTTTGTAAAATTTAATATTTTTATGCTACAATTTTATCTGTGCATATCGCACGTATCAAGATCGCTTTCTCCATCTAACTGAGAATCCATATAAAGGAAGGGGTTCGACCTACAGGTCCGTGTAAGGGCAGGGATTCGATCCAAAGATCGAAAATTGTGGAACGGATGTATCGGTGGTCCGTACAAGGGCAGGGGTTCGACCTAAAGGTCGTTCTACACCGGAACAGGGCCCCCAGTGATCTCCGGTTTATTAGGAACGGTCGCCTGCGGCGCCCAGACACAGAATATGCTACAATTTTAATTGTGCATATCGCACGTAGCAAAATCACTTTCTCCAAAATAAATCATATAACGAAAGAACAAGCAAACACGCACAACAATGGCCAAAAATATTGATAGAAATGTTCTTTTACATCAAAAAACTGTAGCAAACACAAAAACGTATTCTTATTGGATGTTACACAATTTCCGCCGAAAACATCCGATACAAGAGGTTACCAGATTGCAACATAAAGCGCTCACAAAGTGCGTGGCGTCTTCTCCGATTTAACCTCACAAAGTGCGTGGCGTCTTCTCCGATTTAACCAAGGTGACCTAATCTCCGGATTAGCCCAAATACCCATCACTGACACGAGGCTCTGTACTTGTATTTTTAATCAGACATTTTAGCACTGACAAGCAAGTTCATACAGTATAGCTGTAATGCTACCCTATTTTATTTATTTTTGCATATAAATGCACTTTTTATGTCCATATTGTAGTGATAGTAAGTTTATTTAAAAGTGTACTAAAAGCAGATTTGAATATAAAGTAAATTACCCATATTAGCAAAAAAAAAACGTACATTTGCAATGTGTAATATTTTATTATTTATCTCATGCTAATGAGGAGTAATAACCATGGTCTAAACTATTGAAGGGATGATACATGGTAGAATATGTTAGTATCAGTTGTTTTATAATTTAAGGATTAAATACATTAAAGCACAGTGTTAGTGTGACCAATTTTTTTTTTCTTTCCTCATCCAATGTGCTCCTATTTTTCTTTCTGGTAAGTAGGCAGCTATGACATTTAAATAAAAATCATTTCAGGTTTGATCAGGATAAGATCGGGGCTGGTCCGGGCTCGGGTTCAACATTTCTAAATTTCTTTGGGTTTGGGCCGAGTTCAAGTAGTACTGATACTATTGGGCTAGACTAGATGAATATCTGAAATAATTAAATTAATTTTTTTACTGAAAATGTATTGTTTTATCTTTTTATTGTGAAGTAATAAGTAAGATATTAAGAAACAAGTAAGTAATACCTCAATTTTTAAGTATCAAAAATGGTGATTCAAATGTTTTCTGCATTGTTTAAATAGGTCATTAATTATTTGACAATAGATTATTTATTTAATTATTTATTGTCATAAAAGGATGCTAAAATTAGTGATCATTCATGTTTATATATTATTTGCAATAAACCTTGAAATGTATGAAGATTTCTGTGTAAAACCTAGAAAAGTCAGGGAATTTTGTTTAAAAAATTAAGTAATGAAAAGTGAATGTTGATGTGGTAAAAACTGTTAAGTCATAACCTTCAGAGCATTTGCTTGTTTAATGCAATGTACTGTTATAAGCAAGAAGTTTTATCACTGTTATCAATACCATATTTGAATATGGCGTAATTTGTATTACAATTTTAAACTTTAACAATTTTAAATTCACTCTGGTTGATAATCTCTGATAGGACGGGTTTAACAGTAAGAGGACAACAGCTCCCAAACTTTTAATATTTTATTCAATTTGAAATTATTACGGAATTATACAAAATTATCATTTTTTATAGTGAAAGAAATGATAAATTTCAAAAGCACTGTGAAACAGTTTAAAAATAACTTCAACTTACAAGAAGTTTTTGTGCCTCCTTCTGTAAAATTAAATACTAAATATTAGATCTAATATTAAAGAATATATGGTTAAAAACCATCTTTATCTATGTCAAATGCTGCTAAAAAGTCATCCTAAGCATTTGAGGACCTTCCTCACCCAAAAATTTTCACTTCCTTAGCTTTCCCTATCGGGGTTGGCAGGTTTTTGGCGCATGACTGTTTTATCCAGTTTAATCCATGGTTTTAACTGTCACGTCAAAAACCTGAATGTCAAAAATTGTCAATGTGTCAAAAACTGTCAAATGAGAACGAAACAAACAATATTGCCAATCAAAATCCTATCACCCTCAATCAGTACCGTAACTAGTTTTCATGTACCCTGTGCAAGGTTTTACTTTCGGGCCCCTTCTATTTTTAAGGGGGTTGGGGAGAATTAATAAAACAAATACAATAAAACAATATATAATAGTTGAAAGAGAGCAACTCTATTTGTAAATTGTATATTTAATTGATTTGAATAAATTTATTGTTATTTTTATTATATTGGTAAAAAAAAAATGGATAGCCCCTTGGAAATAAATTTTTGGAAGAAAAAATCTTTTTGCCACCTAAAATGTAGGCCTATATACTATAAAAAGATACAGCAACACTGGCTGATGCTTGCCACATTTGACTAAGTCTTATGAAAGAAGATTCCCTGCAACCACACATTAAAATTGTTCAGAAAAGACTAGAACAGACATTAATGCCAATCCATTTCCTCGCTTACATCATGCATCCGAAATATGTGGGTAAAGACTTAACAGATGGTCAAATGGAAACTGCTCGTTTTTATAATACAGAAAAAATTGAAGACTGTTTACCACTTCTGTTTGCACTTGAAGTCCAAGAAAGCCCTTTCCCAACATCTTACTTCAGTACAATTGCAAAACTCACCAATCCGATAACATGGTAGAAAGGTATTTCGAAGTGTAAAAGTTTTCAGGATGAAAACAGTGCAGCTTTTAAATTAGCTTAACTAGCAATAATGCTGATATCCCAACCTGCTAGTTCGGCTTCTATAGAAAGAATATTTTCAAATTTTGAAATCATCCATTCTGAACTGCGAAATCGTTTGGTACTAGAGAAAAGTTCTAAACTCGTTATATGTTATCGAATGCTAAATGTGTGTAAGGAATCCAAATATTAAAAACAAATTGTGCTATCTCTAAAATGTTAAAATAATAAAACTTCAGAAAAGTTATAAATATTGATTTTAATTTAAAACAAAATCAGAATACCTTGAGATTTAAATTCAAATAAATGAAAAATTATTTTTAATTGTTGCTAGTATTTCAATATTTTAAAGGTATTTATGTATTTGTATTTTTATAAGGATAATGTTTTAAAATTACTTATATTTTTTTTTATAATAATGTTCAAATTTATATGGTGATCAAAACTTATAATGATTGACATGGTGATTTTATTGTTTTTAAATCAAATTCCCCTTTTGTTCACAGCTTTTGGATTTTTGATGGTTTTATCCAGTTAACTTGTCAAGTTAGCTTGTTTAAACCAATGTCACGTCAAAAACCAGTTTTTGACATCAAAAACCCAACCCTGTTCCCTATATATATGTATGGTAATGAATAGGGAAATGATTGGAATAGGTTCAAAAATTGAAATTCGAGTTTTTGGTGGATCTACAATTTGAGCAGAACATATGGTGTCTGGCAGAAGATTTAAGAATTGTCTTGTGTCCAAAATAAGAAATGCAATTGGTGAATGCAAGAGTTAAAAAACATATTATTATTATTTTGCATTGAATTTTTGACAATTTCAGTTTATTAAAATTTATTATTAAAAAATGAATTTAATGCCCCCTGTGTGATCCTCATAGCCTTGTGGTCATAGGCCATGATCTAATCATAAATCTGGCCCTAGGCACCTCATGAGCTGGTGTTGTCTATGGAGAAAGTACTGGTAGTGCTATGAAGAAAGTACATCTGTGTTATCTTACCATACCATTAAATGGATATTGGTAACATGTGGTAATGACTAGCCATCTGGTTTTGCTTTAAAACTTGGCTAATATATCTTGGGCTTCTAGCATCCACTTTGTATAGTAATTAATGTAATGGTCAAGAGCAGCTTGTTCTTGTTATATCTCGGTTTGTGATCAATTTCTGTCTTTTTCATTTTTAGCATATATATAGAATTATATGTAAAGCAAAAGTATTGTAATGTGGCCAAAAATCCAATATTATCATTAAATAAATACAATATTATAAATACAATATTATCAATTGTGTAGTTAATTTAAAAAATATAGATAAAGGGATGAACAGATTTTTTATGTTGTAAGAATAGATTTATAATGCAAGTTTAGAACTTTTGTACGACATCATTTGGCTTACTGTAGCATATTAGTGTTGGTGCTTTTATTTATTCAGGCTGGTTTTGTGGTATCAGACTTATGGCCAGTAAATGAAAATATATTCAGAAAAAATGATTATTTGAGTTCTCACATAACAGATAGAACAAATCAGATTGAAAATGATTCCAACTATGAAAATTTGATGGTGAATACTGAATAGGTCTATTAATAGTCATCAAGTGACAGAGAAAAAGGATACCTCTGCTGATATTTGTTAGCCTTCTACATCAAACATTGAAACAATGCAATCTATAACGTCATAACAAGTGCACCCTTTGACTAAGGCTAAACCTGGTATAGTAAAAAGTTATGAACAAAAATCTGGTAAGTGTAGAATCCTTACTTATACTCGAGTAGAGAAAGCTGAAATTGAAGTGGCAAAATTTAAGAAAATGATCTCCAAAAAAAAATTGTTAAGGATTCTACATTTCAAGTAGAAAAAACAAATGTGTTTGCATTAACAAAAAATCTGATGTGGGCAACACATGACTTTCCTTATATAATGTAATGAATTTACTATTTTTACAGTAAAAAAAAAATGATTTTTCTTATAGTAGATACTAATATTCTTTCCAAGATATTGAATTTTCGACAATTAGTAGTCATTTTCATTGATTTAGCGTCATTTTTATCCATTTGGCGAGATTTTCGTTAATTTGGCAACATTTCAAAAAGTCGCCAAGTTGGCGACATTCCGCCAAATTCGTCGCCAAGATCTCGCCAAGCGTTATGGATGAAGAAATAAGTTATTCTTACGGCAGATAAATGACTATTGGCATTCAAATACAAAAGTATTACTTAAAGTATCTTTTTCATGAATGGAACAAGCTAGATCCACGAGAATGATTTCACCCAATTTATCGCATGGTATTACATATGAAAAGTGAACATGTTTCTCAATACTAAATATTTTGTTTTAAATTTTATGACTTTTTGATATTTTTTTTGAAAAATGTCCATTATCTCGAGAACGGTTCAAGTTAGCGTTCTGAAAAGTGAACATGTTTCTCAATAGGAAATATTTTTTTTTAAATTTTATATGACTTTTTGATATTTTTTTTGAAAAATGTCCATTATCTCGAGAACGGTTCAAGTTAGCGTTCTAAAATTTATGTCAATCGTTTTCTAATGAAAAATTACATAAGAAATGTCTATTTGCGTAACTTTATTAGCCGTTTTGATTTTTTGACAATTTTTTCAAAATTTCATTCGAAAATTTAGGGGGGTTCTGAACATTCGATTGCGTTTAAAAACAATAGGCTTCCAGTGTTTACGGATTATGATTTTTGTGCCAAATTTTTTTGAATCGGTCCATTCGTTCGTCAGTTGTCGTCTCCACACACACACAAACACTGTCACACACACAGACACCACTTTAAAAATGTTTGATTCGTGATCAGGGATGCTTGAAACGTGCTCTCCCGTCGAAAACTCGAATTTTCGACCCCGTCACAATGCTTTCCTTATACATTATGTATATAAGGAAAGTAAAAAGAAAGGGACAGTTCTGAAGAAATATGCATTAGAAAATGATTATGATGGTTAAGACATCTAAAGAATCACTAGATATGATGGAATCTTCAGATTCTTCAAGTGATATGGATTCTGTAATAGCTGTTGGGAAGGATGAAATGGAAACTATTGCTTGACAAAATTAGATGGATAGAAAACAAAACATTTTATGTTGCAGAACAGTAATTGATGTTGCAGACGATCAGTATACAATAAAATACCTAAAACAAATTAGTAAAGAGTCAGAAAAGTTTCTACATCATAATGATACAACTTATGTGATTTAGCAGAGATGATATTAAGTTACCTGAACCCAAAACTATTATAGGCTCAGAATTGATATGTTTACTACTTACTTTTGGCATCAGTTTTATAAATTCCAATGTGGAATATTTTCTGTTATTATTGTTATTAATTGTAATTTGAGTAATCCAATTTTGTTTAATTTGTATAGTTTATATTTTATCATTATTCTCTGTTAAAATTTCATAAAAGTTCAAGTCGAGTGGTTAAATTTCCTGCAGAATTCAATTAATGCTGGGTTTTTTTCCAATAACATTTTTTTTTTTGTATCTTATTCATTTTATATTATATATAGATCGCAATATTAACAGGTGTCCCTTGGTACAACACTGTCATTGTACCTAGGGCCATTTGCAATTCTTTTTGTTTTAATTTAATGTCTTTAGAAGAAAAATAACAACACTTAAACTGATTTCTTCAGTGCAAAGGGAATAAAAGACCTAACCAACAAAAACTGTTTCGGTTACTGAAGGTTTACTTTAAGTGATATTATTACAGTTTGAAAATTGCTGGTCCTAGGTACAAGAGTTTCTCCTATGATAATGCATCTTCTTCTTCTATATAATAAAAGGCAATGTCTGTGTGTCTGTGCGTCTGTCTGTCTGTCTTATACACTATACGTTTCGCGACCGCGCGTCGGAGAGCTACGAAATTTGGCAATCGGAGACCTGGGGGGGAGGGAAGGGGACACGTGAAAACCGATTTTCAAAATTCTAATTATTTTTTTATTTATTTAATGTTTTATGCGATTTCGACCTTTTTTTGCCATTTTTGCCCTTTTTTCTCCACGATCCAGACGTCGTAGAAAAAAACAACTCACACCATCGGAAAGAGCAGACAATTGCGAGTAAAAATATATCAATTTCAAATCTCCATTTCGATTTCTAATATTTTTTAAAGATTTTAAAACAAAAGTCACTTTTGGCTCAAAAAAACGATTTTTGGTTTTTAAATTCTCGCATAGTAAAAAGTACTCATAATTTCGACTAATAATTTACATTTTTAGAAAGCTGAAATATCTGGCATTCTTACAAGTCTAATCTGGTCCAGAAATAATGAAAATTGCCTTCAGGATCGCAATTTTAAAGACGTCATGATTTTAAATTTCTCGGCGTTCCTCTCGGCGTGCCGCTTCGTTTCTCCCCCGCTGAAGCAGGGAAGGTGGTGGGTGGGGACGTCACGGTTCTGAATAGAGCTCCTTTGCTCTATATAAATTATTATATTTATATTTTAAATGATGGGACGATCTGGATTTTTTAAATGTATATTTTAACTTTTGGATATTTTAAATGGATATTTTAATTTTATGGATATTTTAAATGATGGAACAATGAAACAATGGAATGAGGATGATGGAATTAAGCATATGGTCATTTTAAATTGCAAATTAGCGCGCGGAAAGTTAGCGGTAGGCCCGGGTTCGATTCCCGCCACTGCCAAAACTGCCGCCGTGTTTACGTGGAATACGATCACGTTAAATATGTGGGTCCGTAAGTCCTTCCGAGAGGTTGGTGGTAGGGGAAGGAGGATACGGCCCCTGTGGATGCCTCCCCCACTGGGTTCCCGTCTAAATTGGGTGAATATGTAGAAAGTTATGGAGATTGTCGCGGAGGGCGCGGCAGCCCAGTGGTTAGCGCGCGGGAATTGCACTCAGTAGGCCCGGGTTCGATTCCCGCCACTGCCAAAACTTACGCCACGTTCACGCAGAGTACGATCACGTTAAACATGTGGGTTCGTGAGTCCTTCCGAGAGGTTGGTGGTAGGGGAAGGAGGGTACGGTCTAAATTGGGTGAATAAAAAGAAAGTTATGGAGATTGTCGCGGAGGGCGAAGTAGCCCAGTGGTTAGCGCGCGGGAATTGCACGCGGTAGGCCCGGGTTCGATTTCCGCCACTGACATGGAGTACGATCACGTTAAACATATGGGTCCGTATGTTTTTCCGAGAGGTTGGTGGTAGGGGAAGGAGGGTACGTTCCCTGTGGATGCCTCCCCCACTGGGTTCCGGTCTAAATTGGGTGGCACATCCTGGCCGTCCAACCAGTTACCAGGCCCGGGTTCGATTCCCAAAATTGCCGCCGTGTTTACGCGGAGTACGAGCACGTTAAACATGTGGGTCCGTGAGTCCTTCCGAGAAGTTGGTGGTAGGGGAAGGAGGGTACGGTCTAAATTGGATGAATAAAAAGAAAGTTATGGAGATTGTCGCGTAGGGCAAAGTAGCCCAATGGTTAGCGCGCGGAAATTGCACTCGGTAGGCCCGGGTTCGATTCCCAAAATTGCCGCCGTGTTTACGCGGAGTACGATCACGTTAAACATGTGGGTCTGTAAGTCCTTCCGAGAGGTTGGTGGTAGGGGAAGGAGGGTACGGTCTAAATTGGATGAATAAAAAGAAAGTTATGGAGATTGTCGCGTAGGGCAAAGTAGCCCAATGGTTAGCGCGCGGAAATTGCACTCGGTAAGCCCGGGTTCGATTCCCAAAATTGCCGCCGTGTTTACGCGGAGTACGATCACGTTAAACATGTGGGTCTGTAAGTCCTTCCGAGAGGTTGGTGGTAGGGGAAGGAGGGTACGGTCTAAATTGGATGAATAAAAAGAAAGTTATGGAGATTGTCGCGTAGGGCAAAGTAGCCCAATGGTTAGCGCGCGGAAATTGCACTCGGTAGGCCCGGGTTCGATTCCCAAAATTGCCGCCGTGTTTACGCGGAGTACGATCACGTTAAACATGTGGGTCTGTAAGTCCTTCCGAGAGGTTGGTGGTAGGGGAAGAAGGGTACGGTCCCTGTGGATGCTTCTCCCACTTGGTTCCGGTCTAAATTGGGTGAATAAAAAGAAAGTTATGAAGAATATCGCGGAGGGTGAAGTACCCCAGTGGTTAGTGCGCGGGATTTGCACTTGGTAGGCCCGGGTTCGATTCCCAAAATTGCCGAATAAAAATAAAGTTATGGAGATTGTCGCGGATGGCACGGTAGCCCAGTGGTTAGCGCGCGGGAATTTCACTCGGTAGGCCCGGGTTCGATTCCCGCCATTGCCAAAACTGCAGCCGTGTTCACGCGGAGTACGATCACGTTAAACGTGTGGGACTGCAAGTCCTTCCGAGAGGTTTGTGGTAGGGGAAGGAGGGTACGGTCTCTTTGGATGCCTCCCCCATTGGGTTCCGGTCTAAATTGTGTGGCACTTCCTGGCCTTCCAAACAGTTACCTTACACTTTTCTGGTAGGTCGCGCCAACGAGTTTGCCACGGTCAGAATTTTCAAGGGTAGCGAACAGGCTGGTCGCCAAAGGCGGCTAGTCTTCTTCTTCTTAAATAATAAAAGGCAATGTCTGTGTGTGTGTGTGTGTGTGTCTGTCTTATACACTATACGTTTCGCGACCGCGCGTCGGAGAGCTACGAAATTTGGCAATCGGAGACCTGCGGGGGAGGGAAGGGGACACGTGAAAACCGATTTTCAAAATTCTAATTATTTTTTTATTTATTTAATGTTTTATGCGATTTCGACCTTTTTTTGCCCTTTTTTCTCCACGATCCAGACGTCGTAGAAAAAAACAACTCACACCATCGGAAAGAGCAGACAATTGGGAGTAAAAATATATCAATTTCAAATCTGAATTTGGATTTCTAATATTTTTTAAAGATTTTAAAACAAAACTCACTTTTGGCTCAAAAAAACGATTTTTGGTTTTTAAATTCTCGCAGAGTAAAAAGTACTCATAATTTCGACTAATAATTTACATTTTTAGAAAGGTCAAACATCTGGCATTCTTACAAGTCCAATCTGGTCAGGAAATATTCCGTATTGCCCACAGGATCGGGATTTTAAAAGTTTCCGAATTTCAATTTCTTGGCGTTCCGCTCGGCGTGCCGCTTAATTTCTCCCCCGCTGAAGTGGGGAAGGTGGTGGGTGGGGACGTCAAGGTGGAGGTGACGTCACGGTTCTGTATATGCATAGCGATGTGTGGGACAATAAGAAACCGAATTAGTTTTTACTTTCCGTTTCCCGCGCTTCCGATTTTAAATGAAATAAGAGCTTAACATATGCACTGTAGAAATTATTATATTTATATTTTAAATGATGGAACGATATGGATTTTTTAAATGGATATTTTAATTTTATGGATATTTTAAATGATGGAACGATGGATATTTTAATTTTATGGATATTTTAAATGATGGAACGATGGATATTTAAATTTTATGGATATTTTAAATGATGGAACAATGGAATGAGGATGATGGAATTAAGAGCTTAGAGAGCATATGGTCATTTTAAATTGTAAATTAGCGCGCGGGAAGTTAGCGGTAGGCCCGGGTACGATTCCCGCCACTGCCAAAACTGCCGAAGTGTTCACGCGGAATACGATCACGTTAAACATGTGGGCCCGTAAGTCCTTCCGAGAGGTTGGTGGTAGGGGAAGGAGGGTACGGTCCCTGTGGATGCCTCCTTCACAGGGTTCCCGAAAGCCCAGACCATCCGGCTCGTCCTAGGACTTAGAACAGCATAGCGAATGGTCGGGAAGATTTTGGTAAGCGGAGGCCGTCCGCCAGGTACCGTACGTCTTCCCGGGGCAACCAACACCTGTGTTTATTTTATCTTAAGAAAGGGAGGTTACAACATTTTAGGCTAGGGTAACAATGATACAGCTGTTTACAAGCGCTGTATATTCAGATGGTTGATAACATTTTCATTGATTTGACATGTTGTAACTTGACAAGATGTTCTGAAGTTAAACAACTATAATCGGTGGGTAGACGTTACACAAACATAAAATCACTCAACAGAAATATAACGAAATTATTTAGGGAGAAGTGCAATCAGGGATCATAAAATGAGTTGCACGACCGACAATAAACCGGGACAAGGACAGCAAAGAACAAAATAAAGCAAAATCAAATCACAACCCCTGGATCAGAAAAAGTGTAAAAGGGGTGAGATTATTGATCACAGACATTGAAAGCAGATTAACGATCAGACCAGTCATCGGACCCTATTGGTAATCTCTCTAGCCCCGAGAATACAGTCTTTCAGTCGATTTAACAGTATCTTGTTTGTGCAAACATTGGAAAACCAAGTCGCTGAGAATCCTTGGGGAGGTTTTTTCAGGTGGGAGTCTTTTGTAAAGGGGCAGGAGAAAATATAATGATCTGCATCACCATAGGCGTTGCAGGGACAGTTTGATGTAGATTTAAGCTTAAAGTAAAAGAGGTAGTCAAGGAATGGTCCATGACCGGTAATAAAGTATATAATAAATTTGTTAAAAATTTGGAAACGGGGGTTAACCAAGGGGAGAAAGGATAGGACACGAGTAGGGTCGTGGGTGCGTGGTGATCTATATGTGTTAAGTTCAGATTGCCAGGAGTGAAGTAGGAATATTTTACAGGAGTGGGAAAGAAAAGAATATGGAAAGGGGACCAAAAGGGGAGTGCCAGAAGTAGTTGCCGTTTTGGCAAGGGCGTCCGCGACTTCATTTCCCAATGTACCTGCGTGGGCCTTAACCCATTGAAGATTGATGAATTTCGAAGCCGAAAGAGCAATAAGTTTTAGATCATGAAGGTATTTAGATTTATTTTTATTTGATTTTAGCGCCAAGATGGAAGATAAGCTGTCAGTAAATATATTAACTTTTAGGTTTTTGTCAAGTGCCCATTGCATGGCAAATTTGATGGCAGAGATTTCAGCCTGAAAGACTGTATTCCCAGCTTCAAGTTTAAAAAGGTGTGTTTCTTCCAGGGTGTCCTTATTGTATATACAAATGGAGAATCCTGTGTTGTTGTTAAATTTGGATCCGTCAGTAAAAATATTAATATCCGAGAAGGTGGAGGGATCAGAAACAGGTAGATTAATAATGCGATGAGAGGGAGGTACAAGGGAAGGAGGGAAGTTGGAATCAAAAAGGGACGGGGGTGGGAGGGAAGGATCTTGAAAGAGGTCAATACGATTTCTCCAGAAGTTAAATTTTTTGTGTAAATTAAGTATAACAAGGTTGATGGGTGGGATACCTGTAATAGAGTAAAGGGAAATGCTTGAAGTTGTTCTAAATCCGTTTGCAATTTTCAAAAGGAAAATCCTCTGTAGAGAGAGAAGTTTATTGGTTTGTTCCCCAGTTAAGTTACCCCCCCAAACCCCAGAGCCATATGTAATAATCTTTTCTATCACTGCCAAGTACCAGATTTTTAGTAATGCTTTATTAATACCCCAGTTATTACCCGAGATTTTCCCAAAAGTAGAAGAGAGCTTAAAGCATTTCTCTTTGAGGTAAAAAACATGAGGGCTCCATGTAAGGTTGTCGTCTATCAGGATTCCAAGGTATTTAAGGTGTCGAGTTATTTTAATGGGTTTATTATAAAGTTTGATTCGAGGGTTTTGACGGCGCTTCGAACGGGTCTTATTAAAAATAATACAGTGTGACTTTTCAGGGGAAGATTTGAGATGAAGAGAATCTAGAGAGGCAGAAATCATGGTTAGAATCAAATTGGTTTGTAAAGTAACTGCAGAAAGGGAGTCACCTTTTGTCACCACGGCGAGATCATCCGCAAAGGCCTGTAAATAAAAGTTGTCATTATTTAAAAGGAGAATCTTATTGAAATAAATGTTCCATAACACAGGGGAAAGAACAGATCCCTGTGGAGCACCGGATGTAATATTTTTTGTTGTAGTATGTATACCATCTGAGTAGGAGATTTGGCGGGAGTCTAAATATGAAAATATAAATTTTTGAAAAACAGGGGGAAGAGCAATAGCCTGAAGGGCAAGAGGTAGGATGTTCCAGTTTAGTGAATCAAAGGCCCCGCAGATGTCCACCGTGGTGAGGGAGACAAAGTTACCTGGTTTAAAGTTTTTGATAGTGTTGACTAGTCTGATCGTTGCGTCTTCGCAGCTTGTAAGTTCTCTGAAACCGAATTGTAAAGGATGAAGAGCCTCACTGGTGACAAGCCAGTGGTTCAATTTATTAATAAACAGTTTTTCTATAATTTTACCAAGGGTGGGTAGTAGGCATATTGGGCGATAAGATGCAAGGAGTGAAGGGTCTTTGCCCGGTTTGTTTAAGAAGAGGACTTTAGCGTTTCTAAGGCAATTAGGAAAGTAGCAAAATTGAAAACTTAAGTTAAAAATTTTTGTGAAGATAAATGGGAAGGTTTTTTGTAAAGATTTCCAAATATTGAAGTCTAAGAGGTCAAGACCCGGGGATTTGCCGTTAGGGAGATTGTTAAAAACCAGTGAGAGCTCTTCATCAGAGACGAGACCCAGACCCTCATGAGAGGTATTCAAAAGGGGAAAACCCGTGAAAGTGCTATCATTTTTAAAAGTGTGGTCCAAAAGACGTTGAATTTTTGAACCATAATCGAGGTTTATTTCGTCAGGAAATTGTATATTAATGTTATTAAATTTGTTAACCTTTTGAAAAGCAAATTTAAATTGTGAACCGAATTTAGAAGAGCAGTTAGTACAAAATTTGTTCCAGGAGTCCCTTTTGGCCTTGTTTAAGAGTTTTTTGAATTTTGCACGGTTCAACTTATATTTAATCTTTGCCTCAGAAATTTCTTCTGTAGGAGCGGAGATTCTCTCGAGTGATTTGACTCTCTTGGAGAGTGCAGTAACAAAATTTCTGAATTTTGCCAATTCATTGTTCCACCAGAGGAGTTTTGGACGTTTAGTAGCTTTTTTCTTTTTAATGTGTTTAAATGCACAGGAGGAGGTGATTTCAATAAGTTCTTGGATAAAAAGGTCAAGGGAAAGGGGGTCTGTGATTTTGTCAATTTCAGAGGATAAATGAGGAATGTAAGATTTAAAGTTATGGATAAATTTGCCAAGTTTATAATTGGTTTTTAAATAAAAGTTAGTACAGGAGGGAGGGTCAAGGTTGAAAGTTATTTTGATGAATTTGTGGTCACTAAATGAGTCATTCGAGAGAATCTCCCAATTTTGAATATAGTCAAAGAAACCAAAAGAAACAAGAGTCAAATCAGGGAAACCTTTGCCTGAATGAGAGCAGAATGTTGGACCACGTTTAGGGTCATTAACCACTATTAAGTTATTTGCGAGACAAAAGTCAATAATATTGTAACCCCGGTGATCAATAAAAGAGTATCCCCACATCAATGCCCTGGCATTGAAATCACCCAAAATTAAAAAGTGTGAAGATAAAATATCCAAGGAGGAGAATTCCAGAAGTAGATCAGGGACGGAGTCATGAGGGGGAAAATAAAGGGAAATTAAGTTAAGTGAGAGACCATCAGGGAGTAGGAGTTCAACAAGAACAAAGGATTCTGATTGGTATTTAAGCACTGATTTTAAATTTTCATTAATGATAATAATTCCGGCTTTTTTAGAGAGAGAAAAATATTGTTTAATGCCCTTGGGGGGAGAAAGTATATTAACTGAAGATATATATGGCTCTTGTAGCCCAATAAAATCAAAATTCTTTTCAATAGCGAATTGCAACAGATGGTTATGTGCTGCTAGAGAGGGGCTAGGTTATGTGCTGCTTCACAGGGTTCCCGTCTAAATTGGGTGAATATAAAGAAAGTTGCGGAGGGCGAGGCAGCCCAGTGGTTAGCGCTCAGGAATTGCACTCGGTAGGCCCGAGTTCGATTCCCGCCACTTCCAAAACTGCCGCCGTGTTCACGCGGAGTACGATCACGATAAACATGTGGGTCCGGAAGTCCTTCCGGTGAAGGTGGTGGGTGGGGACGTCAAGGTGGAGGTGACGTCACGGTTCTGAATAGAGCTCCTTTGCTCTATATTTATATTTATATTTTATATGATGGGACGATCTGGATTTTTTAAATGTATATTTTAACTTTTGGATATTTTAAATGGATATTTTAATTTTATGGATATTTTAAATGATGGAACAATGAAACAATGGAATGAGGATGATGGAATTAAGCATATGGTCATTTTAAATTGCAAATTAGCGCGCGGGAAGTTAGCGGTAGGCCCGGGTTCGATTCCCGCCACTGCCAAAACTGCCGCCGTGTTTACGTGGAATACGATCACGTTAAATATGTGGGTCCGTAAGTCCTTCCGAGAGGTTGGTGGTAGGGGAAGGAGGATACGGCCCCTGTGGATGCCTCCCCCACTGGGTTCCCGTCTAAATTGGGTGAATATGTAGAAAGTTATGGAGATTGTCGCGGAGGGCGCGGCAGCCCAGTGATTAGCGCGCGGGAATTGCACTCAGTAGGCCCGGGTTCGATTCCCGCCACTGCCAAAACTTACGCCACGTTCACGCAGAGTACGATCACGTTAAACATGTGGGTTCGTGAGTCCTTCCGAGAGGTTGGTGGTAGGGGAAGGAGGGTACGGTCTAAATTGGGTGAATAAAAAGAAAGTTATGGAGATTGTCGCGGAGGGCGAAGTAGCCCAGTGGTTAGCGCGCGGGAATTGCACGCGGTAGGCCCGGGTTCGATTTCCGCCACTGACATGGAGTACGATCACGTTAAACATATGGGTCCGTATGTTTTTCCGAGAGGTTGGTGGTAGGGGAAGGAGGGTACGTTCCCTGTGGATGCCTCCCCCACTGGGTTCCGGTCTAAATTGGGTGGCACATCCTGGCCGTCCAACCAGTTACCTTACACCTTTCTGGTAGGTCACGCCAACGAGTTTGCCACAGTTGGAATTTGCCACGATCAGCATTTTCAAGGGTTGCGAACAGGCTGGTCGCCAAAGGCGGCTAGCGGAGGGTGAAGTACCCCAGTGGTTAGTGCGCGGGATTTGCACTTGGTAGGCCCGGGTTCGATTCCCAAAATTGCCGAATAAAAATAAAGTTATGGAGATTGTCGCGGATGGCACGGTAGCCCAGTGGTTAGCGCGCGGGAATTTCACTCGGTAGGCCCGGGTTCGATTCCCGCCATTGCCAAAACTGCAGCCGTGTTCACGCGGAGTACGATCACGTTAAACGTGTGGGACTGCAAGTCCTTCCGAGAGGTTTGTGGTAGGGGAAGGAGGGTACGGTCTCTTTGGATGCCTCCCCCATTGGGTTCCGGTCTAAATTGTGTGGCACTTCCTGGCCTTCCAAGCAGTTACCTTACACCTTTCTGGTAGGTCGCGCCAACGAGTTTGCCACGGTCAGAATTTTCAAGGGTAGCGAACAGGCTGGTCGCCAAGGGCGGCTAGTAAATAATAAAAGGCAATGTCTGTGTGTGTGTGTGTCTGTCTGTCTGTCTTATACACTATACGTTTCGCGACCGCGCGTCGGAGAGCTACGAAATTTGGCAATCGGAGACCCGGGGGGGAGGGAAGGGGGACACGTGAAAACCGATTTTTAAAATTTTAATTATTTTTTTATTTATTTAATGTTTTATGCGATTTCGACCGTTTTTTGCCCTTTTTTCTCCACGATCCAGACATCGTAGAAAAAAATAAATGACACCATCGGAAAGAGCAGAGAATTTCGAGTAAAAATATATCAATTTCAAATCTGAATTTCGATTTCTAATATTTTTTAAAGATTTTAAAACAAAACTCACTTTTGGCTCAAAAAATCAATTTTTTGTTTTTAAATTCTCGCATCGTGAAAAGTACTCATAATTTCGACTAATAATTTACATTTTTAGAAAGCTGAAATATCTGGCATTCTTACAAGTCTAATGTGGTCCAGAAATAATGAAAATTGCCTTCAGGATGGCAATTTTAAAGACGCCATGATTTTAAATTTCTCGGCGTTCCGTTCGTTTCTCCCCCGCTGAAGCAGGGAAGGTGGTGGGTGGGGACGTCAAGGTGGAGGTGACGTCACGGTTCTGAATAGAGCGCCTTTGCTCTATATAAATTATTATATTTATATTTTAAATGATGGGACGATCTGGATTTTTTAAATGTATATTTTAACTTTTGGATATTTTAAATGGATATTTTAATTTTATGGATATTTTAAATGATAGAACAATGAAACAATGGAATGAGGATGATGGAATTAAGCATATGGTCATTTTAAATTGCAAATTAGCGCGCGGGAAGTTAGCGGTAGGCCCGGGTTCGATTCCCGCCACTGCCAAAACTGCCGCCGTGTTTACGTGGAATACGATCACGTTAAATATGTGGGTCCGTAAGTCCTTCCGAGAGGTTGGTGGTAGGGGAAGGAGGATACGGCCCCTGTGGATGCCAACCCCACTGGGTTCCCGTCTAAATTGGGTGAATATGTAGAAAGTTATGGAGATTGTCGCGGAGGGCGCGGCAGCCCAGTGGTTAGCGCGCGGGAATTGCACTCAGTAGGCCCGGGTTCGATTCCCGCCACTGCCAAAACTTACGCCACGTTCACGCAGAGTACGATCACGTTAAACATGTGGGTTCGTGAGTCCTTCCGAGAGGTTGGTGGTAGGGGAAGGAGGGTACGGTCTAAATTGGGTGAATAAAAAGAAAGTTATGGAGATTGTCGCGGAGGGCGAAGCAGCCCAGTGGTTAGCGCGCGGGAATTGCACGCGGTAGGCCCGGGTTCGATTTCCGCCACTGACATGGAGTACGATCACGTTAAACATATGGGTCCGTATGTTTTTCCGAGAGGTTGGTGGTAGGGGTAGGGTACGTTCCCTGTGGATGCCTCCCCCACTGGGTTCCGGTCTAAATTGGGTGGCACATCCTGGCCGTCCAACCAGTTACCAGGCCCGGGTTCGATTCCCAAAATTGCCGCCGTGTTTACGCGGAGTACGAGCACGTTAAACATGTGGGTCCGTGAGTCCTTCCGAGAAGTTGGTGGTAGGGGAAGGAGGGTACGGTCTAAATTGGATGAATAAAATGAAAGTTATGGAGATTGTCGCGTAGGGCAAAGTAGCCCAATGGTTAGCGCGCGGAAATTGCACTCGGTAGGCCCGGGTTCGATTCCCAAAATTGCCGCCGTGTTTACGCGGAGTACGATCACGTTAAACATGTGGGTCTGTAAGTCCTTCCGAGAGGTTGGTGGTAGGGGAAGAAGGGTACGGTCCCTGTGGATGCTTCTCCCACTTGGTTCCGGTCTAAATTGGGTGAATAAAAAATAAGTTATGAAGAATATCGCGGAGGGTGAAGTACCCCAGTGGTTAGTGCGCGGGATTTGCACTTGGTAGGCCCGGGTTCGATTCCCAAAATTGCCGAATAAAAATAAAGTTATGGAGATTGTCGCGGATGGCACGGTAGCCCAGTGGTTAGCGCGCGGGAATTTCACTCGGTAGGCCCGGGTTCGATTCCCGCCATTTCCAAAACTGCAGCCGTGTTCACGCGGAGTACGATCACGTTAAACGTGTGGGACTGCAAGTCCTTCCGAGAGGTTTGTGGTAGGGGAAGGAGGGTACGGTCTCTTTGGATGCCTCCCCCATTGGGTTCCGGTCTAAATTGTGTGGCACTTCCTGGCCTTCCAAGCAGTTACCTTACACCTTTCTGGTAGGTCGCGCCAACGAGTTTCCCACGGTCAGAATTTTCAAGGGTAGCGAACAGGCTGGTCGCCAAAGGCGGCTAGTAAATAATAAAAGGCAATGTCTGTGTGTGTGTGTGTGTCTGTCTGTCTGTCTTATACACTATACGTTTCGCGACCGCGCGTCGGAGAGCTACGAAATTTGGCAATCGGAGACCCGGGGGGGAGGGAAGGGGACACGTGAAAACCGATTTTTAAAATTTTAATTATTTTTTTATTTATTTAATGTTTTATGCGATTTCGACCGTTTTTTGCCCTTTTTGCCCTTTTTTCTCCACGATCCAGACATCGTAGAAAAAAACAAATGACACCATCGGAGAGAGCAGAGAATTTCGAGTAAAAATATATCAATTTCAAATCTGAATTTCGATTTCTAATATTTTTTAAAGATTTTAAAACAAAAGTCACTTTTTGCTCAAGAAAACGATTTTTGGTTTTTAAATTCTCGCATCGTGAAAAGTACTCATAATTTCGACTAATAATTTACATTTTCAGAAAGGTCAAACATCTGGCATTCTTACAAGTCCAATCTGGTCCAGAAATAATGAAAATTGCCTTCAGGATGGCAATTTTAAAGACGCCATGATTTTAAATTTGTCGGCTACCGGCTCAGTTCCCCAACGGCATTTCCCCCCCATCCGCATTAGTTTCTTCCCCGTCTCCATGGAGACCGCGCTTTCGGTTTTAACTGAATTACGAGCATAAGTGTTGTATACATCGGGCGAAATTATTATATTTATATGATATTTTAAATGGATATTTTTAAATGGATATTTTAAATAATTTAAATGATTGAATTATGGTGGTTTGAATTGTGGTGATGTATTTGAAATTATTATATTTATGGATTAATGGAACGATATGGTTGATTTTTTTATTTTAAATGGATATTTTAATTTATGGATATTTTAATTTATAGATATTTTAAATGGATATTTTAATTTTATGGCTATTTTAAATGATGGAACGATGGAACGAGGATGGTGGAATTAAGAGCCTAGCATATGGTCGTTATAAATTTAAATTAGCGCGCGGGAAGTTAGCGCGCGAGAATTGCACTCGGTAGGCCTGGGTTCGATTCCCGCCACTGATGCGGAGTACGATCACCTTAAACATATGGGTCGATAATTCCTTCCGAGAGGTTGGTGGCAGGGAAAGGAGGGTACGGTCTCTGTGGATGCCTCCCCCACTGGGTCCTGGTCCAAATTGGGTGAATAAAAAGAAAGTTATGGAGATTGTCGCGGAGGGCGCGGTAGTCCAGTGGTTAGCGTGCGGGAATTTCACTCGGTAGGCCCGGGTTCGATTCCCTCCACTGACAAAACTGCTGCCGTGTTCACGCGGAGTACGATCACGTTAAACATGTGGGTCCGTAAGTCCTTCCGAGAGGTTGGTGGTAGAGGAAGGAGGGTACGCACCCTGTGGATGACTTTCCCACTGGGTTCCGGTCTAAATTGGGTGAATAAAAAGAAGGTTATGGAGATTGTCGCGGAGGGCGCGGTAGCCCAGTGGTAGGCGCGCGGGAATTGCACTCGGTAGGCTAGGGTTCGATTGCCGCCACTGCCAAAACTGCTGCCATTTTCACGCGGAGTACGATCACGTTAAACATGTGGATCCGTAAGTCCTTCCGAGAGGTTGTTGGTAGAGGAAGGAGGGTACGGACCCTGTGGATGCCTCCCCTACTGGGTTCCGGTCTAAATTGGGTGAATAAAAAGAAGGTTATGGAGATTGTCGTGGAGGGCGCGGTAGCCCAGTGGTTAGCGCGCGGGATTTGCACTAGGTAGGTCCGGGTTCGATTCCCGCCACTGCCAAAACTGCCGCCGTGTTCAGGCGGAGTACGATCACGTTAAACATGCGGGACCGTAAGTCCTTCCGAGAGGTTGGTGGTAGGGGAAGGAGGGTACGGTCCCTGTGGATGCCTCCCCCACTGAGTTCCTGTCTAAATTAGATGGCACTTCCTGGTAGGTCGTTCCTTCTGGTAGGTCGCGCCAGCGAGTGTGCCACGGTTAGAATTTGCCACGGTCAGAATTTTCAAGGGTAGCGAACAGGCTGGTCGCCAAAGGCGGCTAGTCTTCTATATAATAAAAGGCAATGTCTGTGTGTGTGTCTGTCTGTCTGTCTGTCTTATACACTATACGTTCAGCGACCGCGCGTCGGAGAGCTACGAAATTTTGCAATCGGAGACCCGGGGGGGTGGGAAGGGGACACGTGAAAACCGATTTTTAAAATTTTAATTATTTTTTTATTTATTTAATGTTTTATGCGATTTCGACCTTTTTTTGCCTTTTTGCCCTTTTTTCTCCACGATCCAGACATCGTAGAAAAAAACAACTCACACCATCGGAAAGAGCAGAGAATTTCGAGTAAAAATATATCAATTTCAAATCTGAATTTCGATTTCTAATATTTTTTAAAGATTTTAAAACAAAAGTCACTTTTTGCTCAAGAAAACGATTTTTGGTTTTTAAATTCTCGCATCGTGAAAAGTACTCATAATTTCGACTAATAATTTACATTTTCAGAAAGGTCAAACATCTGGCATTCTTACAAGTCCAATCTGGTCCAGAAATAATGAAAATTGCCTATTTTAAAGACGCCATGATTTTAAATTTGTCGGCTACCGGCTCAGTTCCTCAAGGCATTTTCCCCCCATCCGCATTAGTTTCTTCCCCGTCTCCATGGAGACCGCGCTTTCGGTTTTAACTGAATTACGAACATAAGTGTTGTATACATCGGGCGAAATTATTATATTTATATGATATTTTAAATGGATATTTTTAAATGGATATTTTAAATAATTTAAATGATTGAATTATGGTGGTTTGAATTGTGGTGATGTATTTGAAATTATTATATTTATGAATTGGTGGAACGATATGGTTGATTTTTTTATTTTAAATGGATATTTTAATTTATGGATATTTTAATTTATAGATATTTTAAATGGATATTTTAATTTTATGGCTATTTTAAATGATGGAACGATGGAACGAGGATGGTGGAATTAAGAGCCTAGCATATGGTCGTTATAAATTTAAATTAGCGCGCGGGAAGTTAGCGCGCGAGAATTGCACTCGGTAGGCCTGGGTTCGATTCCCGCCACTGATGCGGAGTACGATCACCTTAAACATATGGGTCGATAATTCCTTCCGAGAGGTTGGTGGCAGGGAAAGGAGGGTACGGTCTCTGTGGATGCCTCCCCCACTGGGTCCTGGTCCAAATTGGGTGAATAAAAAGAAAGTTATGGAGATTGTCGCGGAGGGCGCGGTAGCCCAGTGGTTAGCGTGCGGGAATTTCACTCGGTAGGCCCGGGTTCGATTCCCCCCACTGACAAAACTGCTGCCGTGTTCACGCGGAGTACGATCACGTTAAACATGTGGGTCCGTAAGTCCTTCCGAGAGGTTGGTGGTAGAGGAAGGAGGGTACGCACCCTGTGGATGACTTTCCCACTGGGTTCCGGTCTAAATTGGGTGAATAAAAAAAAGGTTATGGAGATTGTCGCGGAGGGCGCGGTAGCCCAGTGGTTAGCGCGCGGGATTTGCACTAGGTAGGTCCGGGTTCGATTCCCGCCACTGCCAAAACTGCCGCCGTGTTCAGGCGGAGTACGATCACGTTAAACATGCGGGACCGTAAGTCCTTCCGAGAGGTTGGTGGTAGGGGAAGGAGGGTACGGTCCCTGTGGATGCCTCCCCCACTGAGTTCCTGTCTAAATTGGGTGGCACTTCCTGGTAGGACTTCCTTCTGGTAGGTCGCGCCAGCGAGTGTGCCACGGTTAGAATTTGCCACGGTCAGAATTTTCAAGGGTAGCGAACAGGCTGGTCGCCAAAGGCGGCTAGTAAATAATAAAAGGCAATGTCTGTGTGTGTGTGTGTGTGTGTGTGTCTGTGTGTCTGTCTTATACACTATACGTTTCGCGACCGCGCGTCGGAGAGCTACGAAATTTGGCAATCGGAGACCTGGGGGGGGGGAGGGAAGGGGACACGTGAAAACCGATTTTCAAAATTCTAATTATTTTTTTATTTATTTAATGTTTTATGCGATTTCGACCTTTTTTTGCCCTTTTTGCCCTTTTTTCTCCACGATCCAGACGTCGTAGAAAAAAACAACTCACACCATCGGAAAGAGCAGACAATTACGAGTAAAAATATATCAATTTCAAATCTCCATTTCGATTTCTAATATTTTTTAAAGATTTTAAAACAAAAGTCACTTTTGGCTCAAAAAAACGATTTTTGGTTTTTAAATTATCGCATAGTAAAAAGTACTCATAATTTCGACTAATAATTTACATTTTTAGAAAGGTCAAAGATCTGGCATTCTTACAAGTCCAATCTGGTCAAGAAATAATTATAAATATTCACAGGATCGCGATTTTAATGACCTAAAGATTTTCAATTTCTTGGCCAACCGCGTTTTCACCCGTTGAATTATTTCCCCGTTTCCATGGAGACCGACCGCCCTTCCGGTTTTAAATGAATGAAGATATGTGTTGTATACAGCGGGTGAAATGATTATATTTATATGATATTTTAAATGGATACTTTAATTTATGGATATTTTAAATAATTTAAATGATTGAATTATGGTGGATTGAATTGTGGTGATGTATTTGAAATTATTATATTTATGTATTTGTAGAACAATATGGATGATTGATGGAACGTTTTAATTTATGGATATTTTAAATGATGGAACGATGGATATTTTAAATTAATGGATAAATAATAATGATAAATAATAATAATATGGATAAATAATAATAATAATAATAATATGTATAAATAATAATTTTAAATGATAGTAGGCTGGAATGAGGATGATGAAATTAAGAGCTAAGCATATGGTCATTATAAAATTTAAATTAGCGCACGGGAATTGCACTCGGTAGGCACGGGTTCGATTCCCGCCACTGCCTAAACTGCCTCAGTGTTCAGGAGGAGTACGATCACATTAAACATGTAGGTCCGTAAGTCCTTCCGAGAGGTTGTTGGTAGGGGAAGGAGGGTACAGTCCCTGTGGATGCCTCCCCCACTGGGTCCCAGTCTAAATTGGGTGAATAAAAAGAAAGTTATGGAGATTGTCGCGAAGCCGCAGTAGCCCAGTGGTTAGAGCGCGGGAATTGCACTCGGTAGGTCCGGGTTCGATTCTCGCCACTGCCAAAACTGCTGCCGTGTTCACGGGGAGTAAGATCACGTTAAACGTGTGGGTCCGTAAGTCCTTCCGAAAGGTTGGAGGTAGGAGAAGGAGGGCACGATCCCTGTGGATGCCTCCCCCACTGGGTTCCGGTCTAAATTGGGCGATTAATAAGAAAGTTATAGAGATTGTCGCGTAGAGCGCGGTAGCCCAGTGGTTAGCGCGCGGGAATTTCACTCGGTAGGCCCGGTTTCGATTCCCGCCACTGCCAAAACTGCTGCCGTGTTCACGGGGAGTACGATCACGTTAAACATGTGGGTCCGTAAGTCCTTCCGAGAGTTTTGTGGGTGGGGAAGGAGGGTACGGTCCCTGTGGATGCCTCCCCCACTGGTTTCCGGTCTAAACTGGGTGAATAAAAAGAAAGTTATGGAAATTGTCACGGAGAGCGTGGTAGCCCAGTGGTTAGCGTGCGGGAATTTCACTCGGTAGGCCCGGGTTCGATTCCCGCCACTGCCAAAACTGCTGCCGTGTTCACGCGGAGTACGATCACATTAAACATATGGGTCCGTAAGTCCTCCCAAGTGGTTGGTGGTAGGGGAAGGAGGGTACGGTCCCTGTGGATACCTCTCCCACTGCGTTCCGGTCTAAATTGAGTGAATAAAAAGAAAGTTATGGAGAATGTCGCGGAGGGCGAAGAACCCCTGTGGTTAGCGCGCGGGATTTGCACTTGGTAGGCCCGGGTTCGATTCCCAAAATTGCCGCCATGTTCACGTCCGTATGTCCTTCCGATGACTTACGGACCAAAACAAATTTACATTGGAAAAAAAGAAAGTTAAGGAGATTGTCGCGGAGGGCGCTGTAGCCCAGTGGTTAGCGGTTCCCACCACTGCCTAAACTGCCGCCGTGTTCAGGCGGAGTAAGATCACGGTAAACATGTGGGTCCGTAAGTCCTTCCGAGAGGTTGGTGGTAGGGAAGGAGGGTACGGTCCCTATGGATTCCTTCCCCACTGGGTTCCGGTCTAAATTGGGTAAATAAAAAGAAAGTTATGGAGTTTGTTGCGGAGGGCGCGGTAGCCAAGTGGTTACGCGCATGAATTGCACTCGGTAGGCCCGGGTTCGACTCTCGCCACTGCCGAAACTGCCGCCGTGTTCACGCGGAGTACGATCACGTTAAACATGTGGGACCGTAAGTAATTCCAAGAGGTTGGTGGTAGAGGAAGGAGGGTACGGTTCCTGTGGATGCCTCCCCCAATGAGTTCCGGTCTAAATTGGGTGGAACTTCCTGGCCGTCCAAACAGTTACCTTACACCTTTCTGGTAGTTCGCGCCAGCGAGTTTGCAACGGTCAGAATTTGCCACGGTCTGAATTTTCAGGGGTGGCGAACAGGCTGGTCGCCAAGTCTCTTTGGATGCCTCCCCCATTGGGTTCCGGTCTAAATTGTGTGGCACTTCCTGGCCTTCCAAGCAGTTACCTTACACCTTTCTGGTAGGTCGCGCCAACGAGTTTGCCACGGTCAGAATTTTCAAGGGTAGCGAACAGGCTGGTCGCCAAAGGCGGCTAGTAAATAATAAAAGGCAATGTCTGTGTGTGTGTCTGTCTTATACACTATACGTTTCGCGACCGCGCGTCGGAGAGCTACGAAATTTGGCAATCGGAGACCTGGGGGGGGGGGGGGGGGGGAGGGAAGGGGACACGTGAAAACCGATTTTTAAAATTTTAATTTTTTTTTTTTTATTTAATGTTTTATGCGATTTCGACCGTTTTTTGCCCTTTTTGCCTTTTTTTCTCCACGATCCAAACGTCGTAGAAAAAAACAAATCACACCATCGGAAAGAGCAGACAATTGCGAGTAAAAATATATTAATTTAAAATCTGAATTTCGATTTCTAATATTTTTTAAAGATTTTAAAACAAAAGTCACTTTTTGCTCAAGAAAACGATTTTTGGTTTTTAAATTCTTGCATAGTAAAAAGTACTCATAATTTCGACTAATAATTTACATTTTTAGAAAGGTCAAACATCTGGCATTCTTACAAGTCCAATCTGGTCAGGAAATATTCCGTATTGCCCACAGGATCGGGATTTTAAAAGTTTCCGAATTTCAATTTCTCGGCGTTCCGCTCAGCGTGCCGCTTCTTAACCGGCGTTTCTCCCCCGCAGAAGGAGGGAAGGTGGTGGGTGGGGACGTCAAGGTGGAGGTGACGTCACGGTTCTGAATAGAGCTTCTTTACTCCATATAAATTATTATATTTATATTTTAAATGATGGAACGATATGGATTTTTTAAATGTATATTTTAACTTTTGGATATTTTAATTTTATGGATATTTTAAATGATGGAACAATGAAACAATGGAATGAGGATGATGGAATTAAGCATATGGTCATTTTAAATTGCAAATTAGCGCGCGGGAAGTTAGCGGTCGGCCCGGGTTCGATTCCCGCCACTGCCAAAACTGCCGCCGTGTTTACGTGGAATACGATCACGTTAAATATGTGGGTCTGTAAGTTCTTCCGAGAGGTTGGTGGTAGGGGAAGGAGGATACGGCCCCCGTGGATGCCTCCCCCACTGGGTTCCCGAAAGCCCAGACCATCCGGCTCGTCCTTGGACTTAGAGCATCTGAATGAATGGTCGGGAAAATTTTTGTAAGCGGAGGCCGTCCACCTTGGTACCCTACGTCTGCCCGGAACAACCAACACCAGTTTATTTTAACTAAGAAAGGGTGGTTACAGCGTTATAGGATTGGGTAACAAATATTACAGCAGTAAACAGGAGCTGTATTCTGGTTGTTGTTGACATTTTTCCATTATTTAACTTGTTTTAACATAATTGATTTTCTGGAGTATTTACAATCATAATCTGTGGGTAGACGTCACACAGATATAAAAACTCACAACATAAAAGTAACGGGGACAGGGAAGGTGCAATCAGGAATCACACAATGAATTGCACAACCGACAATAAAATAGGACAACAGAACGGGACAGGATCAAGCAAACAAGAAAAAAAGGGACACGGGACAATTACCCTGGATCAGAACACTGATGAAAATATAAAAAAATCAAAGAGGGGAAATTTATTGTTCACAGTCAGTTGAAAGCAGTGTGACAATCAATCTGATCATTTAACTTTATTAGATACCTCTCTGGCCCCGAGAATACAGTGCTTCAGTTTGTTCAAGAGTATCTTATTAGAGCAGACGTTGGAAAACCAAGTCGCGGAGAGATTTATAGGAGGTTTTTTTAGATGATAATCTTTTGTGAAGGGGCAAGAGAAGACATAGTGGTCGACATCGCCAAAGGCGTTACAGGGACAGTTGGATGTTTTTTTATGTTTAAAGAAAAAAAGGTAATCTAGGAAAGGGCCGTGACCAGTTACAAAATATATAAGGAATTTATTAAAAATTTGTAATCGGGGATTAACAAAGGGAAGGTAAGACAGAATGCGGGCAGGATCATGGTTTCGTGGTGATCTATAAGAGTTTAACAGAGTTTGCCAGTCTCGAAGGAGAAAAGTTTTACACAAATGAGTAAGATAGGAGTATGGGAGAGGGATAGAAATAGATGTGCCTGATATAGTAGCAGTTTTAGCATGGGTATCCGCGACTTCGTTTCCCAACGTACCAGCGTGGGCTTTTACCCACTGTAAATTGATTAATTTAGAAGCCGAAAGAGCAACAAGTTTAATTTCGTGAAGATATTTTGATTTATTTTTAATAGATTTAAATGCCCCCCCCACTGGGTTCCCGTCTAAATTAGGTGAATATATAGAAAGTTATGGGGATTGTCGCGGAGGGCGCGGCAGCCCAGTGGTTAGCGCGCGGGAATTGCACTCAGTAGGCCCGGGTTCGATTCCCGCCACTGCCAAAACTTACGCCACGTTCACACAGAGTACAATCACGTTAAACATGTGGGTTCGTGAGTCCTTCCGAGAGGTTGGTGGTAGGGAAAGGAGGGTACGGTCTAAATTGGGTGAATAAAAAGAAAGTTATGGAGATTGTCGCGGAGGGCGAAGTAGCCCAGTGGTTAGCGCGCGGGAATTGCACGCGGTAGGCCCGGGTTCGATTTCCAAAATTGCCGCCTTGTTCACGCGGAGTACGATCACGCGGAATAAACATGTGGGTCTGTAAGTCCTTTCGAGAGGTTGGTGGTTGAGGAAGGAGGGTACGGTTCCCGTGGGTGCCTCTCCCACTGGGTTCCGGTCTAAATTCGGCGAATAAAAAGAAAGTCATGGAAAATGTCGCGGAGAGCGAAGTACCCCAGTGGTTAGCGCGCGGGAATTTCACTCGGTAGGCCCGGTTTGATTCCCGCCACTGCCAAAACTTCAGCCGTGTTCACGCGGAGTACGATCACGTTAAACATGTGGGATCGTAAGTCCTTCAGAGAGGTTGGTGGTAGGGGAAGGAGGGTACGGTCTCTGTGGATGCCTCCCCCACTGAGTTCCTGTCTGAATTGGGTGGCATTTCCTGGCCATCCAAACAGTTACCTTACACCTTTCTGGTATGGATATTTTAAATGGATATTTTAATTTATAGATATTTTAAATGGATATTTTAATTTTATGGATATTTTAAATAATGGAACGAGGATGATGGAATTAAGCGCTTATCATATGGTCATTATAAAATTTAAATTAGCGCGCGAGAATTGCACTCGGTAGGCTCGGGTTCGATTTCCGCCACTGACACGGAGTACGATCACGTTAAACATATGGGTCCGTATGTTTTTCCGAGAGGTTGGTGGTAGGGGAAGGAGGGTACGTTCCCTGTGGATGCCGCCCCCACTGGGTTCCGGTCTAAATTGGGTGGCACATCCTGGCCGTCCAACCAGTTACCTGACACCTCCCGGAAGGACATGCTGCTTTTATATAGAGGCGATTTATATTTCGATGACGTCATTTGAATAAAGTTCCTTTGTTTTCGATGAAGTTTTCAAATATAATAAATTATTGTAGTGTTATGATAATTTTAAAAATATTACCGAGGAATGTAACGCCTTTTAGAGATGTTTAAACCAGGCAATTTATATTTCAATGCCATCATTTGAATGAAGTTCATTTTCTTCGATGAAGTTTTCAAATTTAATAAATACTCTCGGTAGGTCCGGGTTCAATTCCCGCCACTGCTAAAACTGCCGCTGTGTTCAGGCGGAGTACGATCACGTTAAACATGTGGGACCGTAAGTCCTTCCGAAAGGTTGGTGGTAGGGGAAGGAGGGTACGGTCCCTGTGGATGTCTCCCCCACTGAGTTCCGGTCTAAATTGGGTGGCACTTCCTGGCCGTCCAAACAGTTACCTTACACCTTACTGGTAGGTCGCGCCAGCGAGTGTGCCACGGTTAGAATTTGCCACGGTCAGAATTTTCAAGGGTGGCGAACAGGCTGGTCGCCAAAGGCGGCTAGTAAATAATAAAAGGCAATGTCTGTCTGTCTGTCTTATACACTATACGTTCAGCGACCGCGCGTCGGAGAGCTACGAAATTTGGCAATCGGAGACCCGGGAGGGTGGGAAGGGGACACGTGAAAACCGATTTTTAAAATTTTAATTATTTTTTTTGTTATTTAATGTTTTATGCGATTTCGACCGTTTTTTGACCTTTTTTCTCCTCGATCCAGACATTGTAGAAAAAAACAAATCACACCATCGGAAAGAGCAGAGAATTTTGAGTAAAAATACATCAATTTCAAATCTCAGAGATAAATTCTAATATTTTTTTATGATTTTAATGCAAAAGTCACTTTTGACTAAAAAAAAACGATTTTTGGTTTTTAAATTCTCGCATAGTAAAAAGTACTCAGAATTTCGACTAATAATTTACATTTTTAGAAAGGTCAAATATCTGGCATTCTTACAAGTCCAATCTGGTCAAGAAATAATTATAAATATTCACAGGATCGCGATTTTAATGACCTAAGGATTTCCAATTTCTCGGCGAACCGCGTTTTCACCCGTTGAATTTTCTCCCGGTCTCCATGGAGACCGCCCTTCCGGTTTTAAATGAATTAAGATATGTGTTGTATACAACGGGTGAAATGATTATATTTATATGATATTTTAAATGGGTATTTTAATTTATGGATATTTTAAATGGATATTTTAAATAATTTAAATGATTGCATTATGGTGGATTGAATTGTGGTGATGTATTTGAAATTATTATATTTATGTATTTGTGGAACGATATTGATGATTGATGGAACGTTTTAATTTATGGATATTTTAAATGATGGAACGATGGAATGAGGATGATGGAATTAGAGCTTAGCATATGGTCATTATAAAATTTAAATTAGCGAGCGGGAAGTTAGCGCACGGGAAATGCACTCGGTAGGCCCGGGTTCGATTCCCGCCAGTGTCTAAACTGCCTCCGTGTTCAGGCGGTGTACGATCGCATTAAACATGTGGCTCCGTAAGACGTTCCGAGAGGTTGTTGGTAGGGGAAGGATGGTACGGTCCCTGTGGATGTCTCCCCCACTGGGTCCCGGTCTAAATTGGGTGAATAAAAAGAAAGTTATAGAGATTGTCGCGAAGGCGCAGTATCCCAGTGGAGTACGATCACGTTAAACATGTGGGACCGTAAGTCCTTCCGAGAGGTTGGTGGTAGGGAAAGGAGTGTACGGTCCCTGTGGATGCCTCCCCCACTGAGTTCCGGTCTAAATTGGGTGGCACTTCCTGGCCGTCCAAACAGTTACCTTACACTTTTCTGGTAGGTCGCGCCAGAGAGTTTGCAACGATCAGAATTTGCCACGGTCAGAATTTTCAAGGGTAGCGAACAGGCTGGTCGCCAAAGGCGGCTAGTAAATAATAAAAGGCAATGTCTGTGTGTCTTATACACTATACGTTTCGCCACCGCGCGTCGGAGAGTTACGAAATTTGGCAATTGGAGACCTGTGGGGTGGGGGTGGGGAAAGGTGACACGTGAAAACTAATTTTTAAAATTTTAATTATTTTTTTTTGTTATTTAATGTTTTATGCGATTTCGACCGTTTTTTGCCCTTTTTTTTTCTCCACGATCCAGACGCCGTAGAAAAAAACAAATCACACCACCGGAAAGAGCAGACAATTACGAGTAAAAATATATCAATTTCAAATCTCAATTTCAATTTCTAATATTTTTTAAAGATTTTAAAACAAAAGTCACTTTTGGCTTAAAAAAACGATTTTTGGTTTTTAAATTCTCGCATAGTAAAAAGTACTCATAATTTCGACTAATAATTTACATTTTTAGAAAGCTCAAACATCTGGCTTTCTAACAAGCCCAATCTGGTCAAGAAATAATTAAAATTGACCGCTGAACGGAATTTTAGAGAAGACATGATTTTATAATTCATCGCAGCGGGCGAAAGAAGTTCCCAATTCCCATCGCCCGTTTCCGGCAAGCACGCGTTTCAATGGCGCCGGTTTGAGTCTAGGTGGAGGTGACGTCACGGTTCTGAATATGCATAGCGATGGGTGGGACAATAAAAAACCGAATTAGTGTTTGCTTTCCGTTTCCCGCGCTTCCGGTTTTAAATGAATTAAGAGCTTAGCATATGTATTGTAGAAATTATTATATTTATATCTTAAATGATGGAACGATATGGATTTTTTAAATGGATATTTTAATTTTATGGATATTTTAAATAATGGAACGATGGAATGAGGATGATGGAATTAAGAGCTTAGCATATGGTCGTTTTAAATTGTAAATTAACGCGCGGGAAGTTAGCGGTAGGCCCGGGTTCGATTCCCGCCACTGCCTAAACTGCCGCCGTGTTCAGGCGGAGTACGATCTAAACATATGGATCCGTAAGTCCTTCCGAGGGGTTGGTGGTAGGGAAAGGAGGGTACGGTCCCTGTGGATGCCTCCCCACTGGGTTCCGGTCTAAATTGGGTGAATAAAAAGAAAGTTATGGAGATTGTCGCGGAGGACTCAGTAGCCCAGTGGTTAGCGCGCGGGAATTGCACTCGGTAGGCCCGGGTTCGATTCCCGCCACTGCCAAAACTGCCGCCGTGTTCACGCGGATTACGATCACGTTAAACATGTGGATCCGTAAGTCCTTCCGAGAGGTTGGTGGTAGGGGAATGAGGGTACGGTCCCTGTGGATGCCTCTCCCACTGGGTTCCGGTCTAAATTGGGTGAATTAAAAGAAAGTTATGGAGATTGTCGCGGAGGGCGCGGTAGTCCAGTGGTTAGCGCGCGGGAATTGTACTCGGTATGCTCCGGTTCGATTCCCGCCACTACCAAAACTGCCGCCGTGTTCACGCGGAGTACGATCACGATTAACATGTGGGTCTGTAAGTCCTTCCGAGAGGTTGGTGGTAGGGGAAGGAGGGTACGGTCCCTGTGGATGCCTCCTCCACTGGATTCTAATCTAAATTGGGTGGCACTTCCTGGGAGTCTAAACAGTTACTATACACCTTTCTGGAGTCAACAAAATGTATTCAAGTCTACAAGAGTATAAATGTAATCGAGTCTTCAGATATATTTTCATATTAGCAAAACTATGTTATTAGCTTATATCCTTGTAACCACTCCTGTAAAAATTTTTTAAAGATTCAATAAATTTGGTGTTGGTTGTTGTGGACACCCGGACATCGGCCGGACGCCTGCCAACTCCTCTCCCGGCCGTCCAAATAGATGCTCAAGTCCTCAGGACGAGTCGGACGGTCTGGGTCTTCAACACCTTTCTGGAGTTTGCCACGGTCAGAATTTGCCACAATCAGAATTTTCAAGGGTAGCGAACAGGCTGGTCACCAAAGGCGGCTAGTTCATAATAAGTTTATCCAATCTTTTTTCACAAACAATTGGCTTTTTATAAGTAGCTGCTTTGTGTATAAATCGGTATCACGTTTTGTACCGTCTAGGGTATATATATCTACGTGTGTAATAAAAACTTTTTTTTTTTAAACAGCTGACAATTAAAGCTTGACTGTTTTGTAACTTATTCATATTATTCATTCAAGACATATTTTTAGATATAACTTTCTGAACTTCATCTCTTGAAATGGCTATTTTGTTACAATATAGTTTTGTGACCTTGAAAGTGCTGTTATTTGGTTGTAAAAAATGATGGGATTTAAATCTTATTCTTTTCAATGAATTATGAAACCGAACCCAGAAAGAAATTCGAATTCCGTCCCCAAACTTTTATCTGTCAAGTGCTGTATCGACTGATGTCACTTTACAAAAAAAAAAAAAAAAAAAAAAAATCTGATGTGGGCAGCACATGACTTTCCCTATATATTGCAATTAATTTACTTCTTTCACAGTGCAAAAATAAGGTATAATATCTACGGTGTGAGTTTTTTAACGTTGAATTGTACATTTGGCGTTTTTCAAGATGACAACATTCAAAACTATTTCGAAGTACCCAATGGACGTATATTTCGCGCAATTCTAACTTAACAAGTATCAGTATTGATATAATCCGCAATGAACAATATAGTCCATATATTAAATTTTTAAAATAATTATTTCATCAATTTGGCGTCATTTTTGCAATTTTGACTATATTTTCGTCAACCTGAAGCGATATATCACCAATAAGCAGTATTTGGCGAATGAGTCGCCAAGTATGCCAAAATTATCGCCAAGCGTTACGCACAGACGAAGAGAAGAGTCTTGCTTATATATAAATGACTATTGGCGAATTGTTGGTTGTAAAAATGAAAAACTATTACATAAGTATCTTCTCTCGTGAATGGAACGAACTGAATCCACGAGAATGACGTTAACAAAATTGTCGTATGATATATTACATAAAAAGTGGACATATTTCACGGTAATTAACACTTTTTTTAATTTTATGTAATATTCTTATTAAATTTATTAGAAAATATAGTAAAAAAGGTCAAACTGTGAGAGGATATTTCTCCAAATCGAAAGGGTAAATTGAAAAACGGATTTCAAATTTGGATTCCGTTTGGTCGAATTAGTATACATGAGTTTTTTTTACCCTTGGTGTTCGGTACTCGGACATATTGCCTCTGCGTTTTTATAGTGGTGATAATAATTATTATTTTTGTATTGTATGCTGCTTTTAATGACGTTATTTTAGTTTTATTAATTTACTTTGGTACTCAAGGCCTGATTAATGGACGGAGCTGAGGCCCTGGGCGCCCAAATTCTAAGGGGCCCCATAAATTTTGTGTATGATAAAAAATTTAAGCAGAAATATTTTTTTAATTAATTTAAAACTTGTAATATTGGCTTTTATTTTAAATAAAGTATGTTAGTAGTTGTAAATATCATACGTCTTTTAAGGTTTTAATATAATTACTTTGAAATAAAAATTTGGAAGTTTTCTACACGTACAAAAGGGCCTTTAAGGCTATGACCCTGAATCCCAAAATTTATTGTGTTGATGCTTTGCATGTGTTTGGTATGCCGTAAGTGTTTAGGGGCCTCGAGTTAACACCAAGCCTTGGGTCCCACTATGGCTTGATCAGGCTCTGATGCTAGTTAAAATAGAAATGGAATTTCATTATAAAATGTACTTGTATGAGAAAGTCGAGTGGAGCGTTCGACTCCAGATAATTTTCTTTTTCAAAACGTCTCCAGTTGTTTTCTTGCTGTAAAACTTGGCGGACTGGTTTGGCTTTCCTCCAAATGTGAAGTTCATGCCAAAAGCTGTGGTAGCATTAAGTGTTTTGTAGATATAGAATTTAATGCCAGGAATGATAAAGCTATTTTTCTTTAATATGTGTGTTGTTTCCTAACTATATGTAGATCTTGTTTATAAATTTGTTGAGAGTTTTCTCTAATTGAAAGTTTTTCCTTGACTGATTGATTGGACATATACCCTTCAAATTGTCCTTTCTAGAATGTTTTGTCTTTGAATAAAACACGATATTGATCGTTTTCTGAAAAAGCCCCTGAAACTTTGGCGCTTTTTAACACTTCCCAACACAGTTGAGAAGTGTTTATGACTTTGGTCATTCTGTCTGTCTGTCCGCACGATAACTGCCGTAAAAATGAACTTTATCGAAATGAAACTTTAGTGTGCTGTTGAGAAGGTCTGTGGGATATCTGGGAATGAAAATGAATAATATCACCCAATTAGTTTCGGATTGAACCCTGTTTGAAAAAAAATGAAATACATTGAACCCTATATAGGACGTAATTTTTCAAGAATTTTTAAACGGAGTTAAAATTCGCGAATTGCTTCGAAAACTTTAGGAAATATTCAAATTATCACATAAAATGCGAAACATTTTTTTTCAGAAAATTATATTGGGTAGTTTTTAAATAAAAATTGAAATAATAATGGCAACCATGATATATGAAGAGATCACGCGACTCACTCATTGCAAAATAAAATATGGCTTTGGAAACTTTGGGGTAGGGGTGTGGTGGAAAATTTAACTTTTTTTAATATTTACATTTGTTTCTCACTGGGGATGCTAAAAGTGTTCATTTTATGTGTAAAACTTTAAAAGTATTTGTACTAGCCTATGTAAATGTTTATTATTAAAATGTGTCAAATATAGTACAATAGTCATTTATAAGTCCTTATAAAGTTTGCTGGATCCTTATACTTTCCTCTCTAGATGCATAATATAATATATAAGGAAAGTATTGTTTTAAGTAGACGTTTGAAAGAACATGTTTTAAGTAGCCCTGTACTCAAATTGAACGCTTTTGAGTGTCCGTGAGTTTGTGGGCGCAACATCTTACGAACAAATTAAGCGACCCCTCCCCCCCCAATTTTCCAATGAATTAAAAAAACTTCAATAATGATAAAAAAAAAAATACTTTTTCATTAGAAAACGAAAGATACAAACGTTAGAACGTTAGCATAAACCGTTTTTGAGATATTGCACGATTTTCGAATGACTTTTTGAAAAAAAAACATTACTTTTAATACTGTTTAATAAATAATTCCATACGTGATGTTTCAATCTAAAACGAATGACATAAAATTTAGAACGCTAGCATGAACCTTCTCGAGATATTGGGCGTTTTACTAAAAGAAATTATATAAAATTTAGAAAAGTAAGTATCATCAATTATGTTCATTCTCCATATGCAATATTATGCGACAATTTCTTCATATGTAATATTATTAGATAAGAAACAAGAAAGATCAATCATGCATAAGCATTGATTATGAAACACCTTCCAACTGAAATGCAATTTCATTTACAAATTTTTAAAATGTGATACATTCAGTGTTGATATCTTTTACATTATCATAGTACTACAGTAATTTATTATACTACTTAAATATTTAAAACTGTATCGAAATATAAATCATCTGATTCTCTATGCAAAATCAATGAATATTTCATTCATATAACTTGTATTCCAGACTCCAGAGCTAAATAATTTTGTGTGAAAAAAATTCAGCAATTCTTATGTAACTCACCTTACAATGGCTCCAGATATTTGCATTCTGCATAAGTTAAAATTAGGCTTCGTTGAAGAAATAATAAAAGTTTAGGGATTATTTATAATCACAACTATTGTAATTGCATAGGCACGGAATTTAGATACATAGATGATACACAGATAATATATGTGTGTGTATGTATTCAAAGTATTGGAATCGTGCCGAAGATAGGAACTCGAATTTTCGAAGGATCTACACGTTTTGGGACTTCTAAAACACGGAAAAACTATTTTTAGGAAGACTTCTGTGTGTGGACTAATGGACCGAAGTTCATAAAATTTGGTAGGTATGTTTTTTTGTGGGAAATCCTGATGTTCATTAGATTATAGTACGATTCGTAATAAAAGAATCTGCCTTCTTTGCGAAATGGCCGGCAAAAATTGCCTTTATCCAATCTAGCTAAAAACTAGTGGAACAAATTTAACAAAATTTGGTGTATAATATTTCAATGACCTACAAGTGATTTATATACCAAATTTAACAAAATTTGGTACATAAATCATTTGTAGGTTATTCTAGTACGATTCAGGAAAAAGGAACGGGCTATTTTTGCGAAATGGTCCGCAAAAATCTTTAAATATAAAAATAAAGGACTACGTGTGCTCAATTACATCAATTAAATTCCTATTTTATACGTGATTTTTGACAACAAAAAGAATAAGACTAACCCCATTACTCTAAGACTAGCCGTTCTTGAGATATTCTAGTTTTTTCGCGTTTTCGCTACGCCACCTTTGACAATAAGTTCAGCTATCAAATGAGAACTAAATTTAAGTTTAACTTGCAAATTCAATGTCATTTAAAATACTTATGGCTGTTATTTTGTGCAGATAAACTCAAATTATTATTGAAGGAATAAAGAGAACGTGAATATGAGACTGCAGAGAAAGACATGTGCTGCCCACATCAGAATTTTTAACAATATTACAACAATGATTTATAGAAGTGAACGGGGAGTATTTGCAGGCCATTTCGAAAAAAATGTATGATCTATATTTAAAGATCCACCAAATTTTTGTAGAATAAAATGTTCAACAAAATTAAGCTGTGTACCGAATTTTAACTCTCTAGGACGCAGGAAAGTGCATTAAAAATGCCATCAAATAAGTATATCATGAAGAGTTATATAAAATTAAAAAAAAATTGAAAAATTGTTATCTACCAAATTTATTTTAAAACGTGAAGCCTCTCTCATATACAAAATAACTAAACTCTTGGAAAGATATTTATTATATAATATATCTCTTTTTTCGTTCTGGAGGATATCCCAAAAGTCAGAATTTAATTGAATTCGTTTTTCTCCCTATATTAAATAATTTTTAATTAAAAAACTACCTAATATATTTTACTGAAATTTTTTTTATATATTTTATGGGATAATGTGAATATTTCCTAAAAATTTCGGAGCAATTTGTGAATTTTAAATTTGCTTAAAAAATGTTTGAAAAATTAGGTCCCATAGGGTTCAATGTATTTCATTTTTTCAACCCGGGTTCAATAAAAAACTAATTGGGTGATATTATTTATTTATATTCCCATAGGTCCCACAGACCGTCTGAAAAATATACTAAAATTTCGTTTTGATAAAGTCATTTGTACGGCAGTTATCGTGCTAACGGACAGACAGACAGACAGACAGACAGACAGACAGAATGAACAAAGTCATAAACACTTTTCAACTATGTTGTAAAGTGTTAAAAATGTGACATAATTATGGATAAAAAGGGTTAATTATCGCTTAATGATCACGCAACTTAACAGTTTCAATTATTATAGCGTAAAATAGCCGCTATACAATTGTGTTTGTGACGTCATTATTTTGGGTAAGTTACCCCCTCGGGGGTGCATGGTCAGGTATAGTATCAATCGGAAGATTATTTTCAAGCCCTTTGAAGTGAAGTGAATGATAATGTTGAAAGGGTAACGTTTTTTGATTACGTAATAATCTGAACATTTATCGAAAATTAAAAAAAAACATTAACAATAATATTATTGTGTTATTTATAAAACGTCGAAAAATATTAGGAAATAACGATTTCTTAAATGCACTTCAAAATACGCCAGATTTTGCCCTGGAATAAAGCTTTTTAGTATATAAATGGAAGTTAAATATTATTGAAAACATTTTAATATTTACGTGAACACTGACGCGAGTTGCACTTTGAGTCCAATTTAATAGGTTTTCCTTCTCCATATTCTTTTTGCCTGTGAGACTCATTTATGTGTAGGTTAGTTCCACTTGATCACCAAGTCTTTAAATTACACTCGCATTAAGATTGCTATCTCTTGTGAATTGCACAAAACTCTTATTTGCGATGTTTGTAATTTCGTGACATTGCTATCTCGTTCTTGAAATATAATCGTTTTTTCGTCTGCTAGTTTCAATTTTTTCAAACGTTGCCAGCTTATTATTTATTATTCGTGACTTTTTATGAGATTTTTGAGATAGTGAATATGCACAGATTTTAAGTTTTTTTTTTCTAAATCGTGTTTAGAAAATGTTTCGCATGCATACCGGTTTTTATTCTGTGATTTTTGTGAGTTAAAAAGTTTATTACTGTCCCTATGTGCATAGTGTAAAGGTATAGTGAAAGCATTGAGACGAACGAGCATGTTTCAAGCACCTCTGAACTCGAATCGAATGTTTTTAAAGTGATGTCTGTGTGTGTGTTAGTGTGTGTCCGTATGTCTGTGGATGCGATATCTTTTGAACGAAAGTAGCGTTTCAAACGAAACTTGGTACGATTATTACAATCAGTGAATTCTGGAAACCTATTGATTTTAAACGCAATCGAATGTTCTGAAAACTCCGAATGGATTTTTGAAAAACAAGAAAAAGTCAAAATTTTCAATAATGTTATAAATAAATAGCCATCTCAGATTTTACATTAAAAAACGAAAGACACCAATTTTAGAACGCTAACATGAGCCGTTCTCGAGATATTGCATTATTTTCTAATCAACTTTTGAACAAAATCATTAAAAATTCAGGACCTTTAACATTGTTAAATAAGTAGTAATTTCATGTGTAATTTTTCATTATATAACGAATGATACAAACTCTAGCACGCCAGCATGAACTGTTCTCGAGATTACATGAAATTGAAAAAAAAAAATAGTATCTTCTAATATATTCACTTTTCATATGCAATATTATGCAACAAATATGTTAACATTTTTCTGGATCTAGTTCGTTCCATTCACGAGAAAGGATATGTTTTGTATTAGCTTTTTAGTTTGACGTCAAATAATTCGCCGGATATTAATTAAATATCAATTACATTTTGATGAGGATGTTGCACGTGTATATGAATAAGCAACTCTGAGGACATATAAGTTGCCAAAAGCGCTCAATTTTAGTTTACGTAGTGTTAAATCAATCCCAAAAACATTGTGCTGCGGATCTTTTACATTATAATTTCGCTGTGAAAAAAGTAAAGTCACTGCATTATTTATGTAAGGACGGTTTTGACCTATCCACATAAATTTTTTTAAAGATAAATGCCGAGATATTTAGCGAAAATGGTTTTGAATCTAAGGTTTTTTTTAAAATCAATATTACTGTATGCAGACTTATTTGCTAATTGTGTGTAACATTCCATAATTTATGACGCATTAGGACTTTTTCAGTGCTCTGATCTGAAAAGGAATAGGGGTGAAAATAAATCCAGAAATTTGGACCCAACCCCCCTTGGCGACTCCATTGATATACGCACCGCACGCGAACATACATACACACACAGCAGGGCCGCCTGTACAAATTGTGGACCCCCTACAAAAATTATTACGGGCCTCCCTTTATATTTGATTTTCCCCTCATAAATTTCTCATGTTTCCCTCTCTCAATAGGGAGGATTCACGTGACGTCACGTCCATCTAGCGGCGAAAATCCTAAGTTCTCTTTGTACAAACAAACGTTGAACTTGCCTTAAGTTTATATGTAAAAGATACGTTTTGGTGTGAAATTTTTTTAAAAAACTCGTTTTATTAAAACTATATCCAGCCGATATCATATATAATCATAATTTCTTTAAAATAAAGTAATTGAATTTGTTAATGGCGATTTGTGCCGTAACTGCAGCAAATGATCCGTTCGTGATTGCAATGTATCATTCTTTTCATTCCCTCGAATAATTGAAAATAAAGGGAATGAAATCGGCTTTCAAGAATCAATAGAGAAGATTTGAATACTGAAAATTTGAAGCACAGGAAAGTTTGCAGTGAGCATTGTATTCATGGTGAGTACATTATATGGCACAGTATACTTTTCAATTTAAGTTTAATAAATCTTAAAAAACGTAAATTTTTTTAGTTTTATAATTTGATTATACAATCATTGATTTATTAGCAATCAACTCCGTAATTTTTATTTTGTTTCATAAATTTAAAATTACAAAAAATCAACATCAAATTAAAATCACTAAATTCAGTAGATACCTGTAGATTAATTTCGTTTGTGACAGACATGACATCAGATGTGTAATATAGCACATTTGACATAGAAGATAATACATCTAGAAAAATAAATTTTATTCACATATGTATATCTATATCACAGCTATTTCCTAGGGAAGTTTCAAAATATCAATTTGTCTACTTATTTAATATAAAATTAAAACCCCATCGGGACAGACATGATATAAAACCGACATGAGATTTCAGTGACCATGAAGTTATATCAAAACTCTCTGAATTGGCAAGAGATTGATTTGTGGAAACATTTTTTTCCATATAATAAAGTTTCCAACTATTACCATGTTGATTTTCAAAAACATTAAAATATAACTTTTCTGTAAGTAATCTTCATCAATTATAAGGATCTTCACCTCCAATTTCGTTGATTTTAATTTAATATAAGCTTTTATATCCAGGATCTAGCTGTGAAAAATAAGATTTGTAATGTTGTTCCATGGCGTTCTAGCTGTTGCTTGTACAAAGCAGTCGTCTGCTCAAATGGTTGCTACGGGAACGTGACGTAGGTGAAATCTCCCTATAGATAACAAGAAAGATCAATCTTGCATAAAGCATTGATTATGAAACACTTTCCAACTGCAATGCGATTTTATTTAAACATCTCTAAAATACGATACATTCAGCAGTGATGTTATTTTAATTATAACAGAACTACAATAATTTATTTTACTTGTAAACTTCAAACGTCATCGAAAAAAATAAACTTTAAAAAATCATCTGGCTCTTTATGTAAAAACAGTAAATATTTCATTCATACACTTTTATTTCAAACTCCAGAGTTAAATAATTTTGCGTGAAAAAAATGCAGCGATTTTTATACAACTCATCTTTACAATCACTTGTTTACATTCTTCATACATTAAAATTAGGCTTCGTTGTAGAAATAATCAAATTTGAATGATCATTTAAACTCAAAATATTGTAATTGCGTTGGCGCAGAATATAGATGAACAGAAAATACGCAAAAAGTAAAGCGGTTTTCGGACGGATGTAACACTAAATATAAATTTAAAAGAACTTTAAAAATCACGGTTTTTACTTTGGGAAAAAAGATATATGCCATATTTTATTTTGAAGTGGGTCACGTGATCTCTTTATATTATATGGGTGTAATTATTATTTTAATTTTTATGTAAAAAATTACTGAACATATTTTGCCGAATTTTTTTTATATATTTTTTTGAATAATTTGAATATTTCCTAAAATTTTCGAATCAATTTGTAAATTTTAACTTCGCTTAAAAAAATGTTTGAAATGTTAGGTCCCATAGGGTTGAATGTATTTCATTTTTTTAACCCGGGTTCAATCCAAAACTAATTGGCTGATATTATTCATTTATATTCCCATATGTACCACAGACCGTCTCAGCAACATACTAAAATTTCATTTTGATAAAGTCATTTTTACGATAGTTATTGTGCGAACGGACAGACAGACAGAATGAACAAAGTCATAAGCACTTTTCAATTATGTTGTAAAGTGTTAAAAAATGGCTCGCCGGGCTCTCCATTTGAGTGGTGTCCACTCCGTATGGGCGGCCCAGCACACAGACATCACCTCGAAAACGTTCGATTCGAGCTCGGGAAAGCTTATAATGTACTCAAATTCCAATTTTTGATCTTGTCATAATTCGTATCGTAATAATCGTTTCCGTAAGTAGTATGTAGGGAAAGTAAAAAGAGTGGCAGTGGAAAATAAATCCTAAAAAATAAACATCAACGGAGAGAAATTTGAATGGAAATATTGGTTGCGGTCCCTTTAACGCCTATTACTTTCTGCAGGCAAATTTCTAAAGAAATCAATGATTGCATATCTCCATACAATCACCAGTAAAGTTGCGTGATAATTTCGTTGAAGAATAAAATGAGCACCACAGCGCTGTATGACTGTGTGACTTATAATATAAAATAGCTTAAGTAATTTATTTGTAAAATTCTTTTTAGTTGCACACAAAAGTAGAAATATTACTAATAATAGAGGTTAAGAATACATAACGATTTTTCCGCCTCTTTTATTCTTTGGTGTCACGTCTTTATTAAACGTTAATTTATGAACGTCTTTATTAAACGCTAGTAATAGAAGAAAGAGATTGGTCAGTGTTTTTCAAATTTTTTTTGGTCGCGGAACCTTTTTTAACACTTTCCAACCCAGTTGAAAAGTGTTTATGACTTAGGTCATTATGTCTATCCATTTGCACGATAACTATCGTAAAAGTGACTTTATCAAAATGAAATTTTAGTATGTTGTTGAGATGGTTTGTTGGACGTTTGGGAATGTAAATGAATAATATTACCCAATTCGTTTTGGATTGAACATGGGTTGAAAAAGTGAAATACATTGAATCCTATGGGATCTAATTTTTCAAACATTTTTTAAGCGAAGTTAAAATTCGCGAATTGCTATGAAAATTTTAGGAAATTATCCCATAAAATATATATGAAAAAAAATTTGAGCAAAATATGTTCGGTAGTTTTTAAATAAAAATTAAAGTAATAATTACACCCATATTATATGGAGAGATCGCGTGATCCACTTCAAAATAAAATATGGCATCAATCTTTTTTTCCAGTGTCAAAATCGTGATTTTTAGAGTTCTTATAAATTTATATTTACTGTTGCATCCGTCCTAAAACCGCTTTGTTTTTGCATATTTTCTGTGTGGCCAACGCAATTGCAATACTTTTGAGTTTTAAATGACTATCAGGTGTTGGACTCTATGTTTTTCCAACGAAGTTATAAAAAATATATGAATTAAAATGTTCTACTTAACACCCGAAAAAAAAAAAAAAAAAAAAAACCCACTAGTAAAATCCACCACATAAAATGTATTTATGACGTTTATACTTATTTACAGTTAGGAGATGGAAAAATTAGAAAATTGGTAAAAAATTTATTACTAAGTAAAAATCACTTTGTGCAAAGGATAAAGGAAACTTGAGCAATGTATTTAAGCACAAACAAAAGTATCTGGTGTGGGCAGCACATGACTTTCTTTATATAATGCAATGAATTGACGTCTTACACAGTGAAAAAAAAGATGTATATGGTCCACGGCACAGTGTTTTTTAACGTTGAATTGCACATTTGACGCTTTTCCGGATGACAACATGTAAAAACTACGTATTTCGCTGTATCCAAATTAATTTAAATTTCACGCAATTCAAATTGAAAATTAACAATATTGGTAGCATCAGACGTAAGTAATATAGTATATATTAAAATATTTTATTGATAAATTCATCTATTTGGCATCATTTTCTTTAATTTGGCGTCATTTTTACATTTTTGATGATATTTTCGTCAATATGGGACGAAATATTGCCATTTGCCAATTAGTCGCTAAGTTCGCCAAATTTATCGCCAAGCCTTATAGACAGATGAAGAGAAGAACATTTTTTTTTATATATAAATGTTTGTTGGCGAATTATTGGGAGTCAAAATACAAAACTATTACCGAAAGTTTCTTCTCTCGTGAATGGCACGAACTAGATTCACGAGAATGATGTTAACAAATTTTTTGCATACCGTTACATATGAAATCGAACATATTTCACAATAGTTGATATTTTTTTAAATTTTACGTAATTTTTTTGATAAATTTATTTAAGAAACGTGCATCGATAACGGTTCATTCTAAAGTTTGTATCATCCGTTTTCTAATAAAAATTTGCATAAGAAATGATGATTTATGTGAAATTATTAAAGGTTCTGTTTTTTTTTTTTTTCAAATTTTATTCGAAAATTTAGAGGTCATTTCGAACATTCTTTTGCGTTTAAAGTCAATAGGGTTCCAGTATTCACAGATTGCAATATTTGTACCAATTTCGTTCGAAACGTTCCATTCGTTTATGAGTCATTGCATCCACAGACTGACGGACACACACACTTACATACACACAGACACACACACACACACACACACACACACACACACACACACACACACACACACACACACACACACACACACACACAGACACACTTACACACACACATATGGTCCACGGCAAAAAAAACTTGTCTGTGTGAACTTGCATACACACAGACACACACACACTTACACACACACACACACAGACATCACCTCAAAAACGTTTGATTCGAGTTAAGAATGCTTGAAACGTGTTCTTCCATCGAAAATTCGAATTCGAATTTTCGACCCCGTCATAATACTTCCCGTATACATTACCTTACGTATATAGGGAAAGAAATAATAATGCACCATATAGCTGTTCTGTTTCGAGGATACGCTGTATCCCCTTCGTCAGTAAAGAGAACCAACAAACCCGAAGTCAAAAATACGAAAGGGGCATAAATGGAAGAAATATGGGTTTACCTAAATCCTGGATTAAGAGTCCACTTGAGAGAATCAGAAAGTAGAATAAAGAACAGTCCAGCCAATGCGAAACTAGAAGTAACACACAAGATTGACGTGCGCCAAGGCACAACAGAAATATCCCAACAAGATGAACCAAGTTCGAACAAAAATAAATGAGACCCAACCAAACTCGAAATATATCAAAATGATACATAATAGCCCCAACGGCTTACAGTGGAACAAATATAAAGAGGAAAAAAAAAATACAAGGCATCCCGTAAACGGACCAGGCTCTTAATCCAGGAGCTAAGTTTTTGACTTCAGGTTTGTTGGTCCTTTTGCATTGATGAAGAGGATCCAGCTTATTCTTGGAACAACTTTATGCTTCATTATTATTTTATTTGTACTTAAATACGTTGCTCAAGTTTTCTTTTATATTATTGACTGTAATAAGTTCAAAACTTTAAATAATATAACATTTTTATTTCTATCATTCATTGTATTTAAAATTGCATAATTGATAACATTCATAAATTTAAAATCCAAATACTTATTGAATTTGTTCTTGCTCTTGCATACTAAGGATCATAATTTTTATATTGTCAATTACCATTCTTCGAAAGAATTATTATGGTAATAACAATAAGAATTAAAAAAAAATAATTATATATTAATTTCAAAATATACAACTACAACCGAAGCAGTATTTTACATATACTAAAACAAAAATTCAGAAAAGGACCTAAACTCGGTTCAAACCACAAAACCAAGCTTTTTCTAAAAACAGCAACAAGAAAGAAAAAAAAAAATTTTTCTTCTCTTCTTGGGCTGTCTTTTTCTACATTAGAGTGGGTTTTTCTTAACCTTGATGGTGTGTGTGTGTGGGAGATGGGGGAGGGGGGGGGAAACTTGAAGTGTTAGATTTTATTTTCTAATATGGAGTTTATGCCAACTAATGTAATTGATCACTCAATTTTGTTTTACGGAACCCCTGTTTCTTACTCGATTATTTCTTACTTTTTTTTGACCCAGACTGTCCGAATTTCCCGAAGTTGTAAGGTATCTGTTTGAACGACCGAGACAGTACCACCCAATTTAAACCGGAACCCAGTGGGGACGACATTCATAGGGATCGTACCTTCTTTCCTCCGCCACTAACCTCTCGGAAGGATTTTCGGACCCACAGATGTAACGTGCCCGTTAAACACGGAGATTGTTTGGGCAGAGCCGAGAATCGAAATTGGGTCCTGCGAGGGGAATCCCCTTGCCGTAACCACTGGGCTATCCCGCCCACGTCATTGGCTCATAACCCTAGTAGCATTTAATATTGTTCTAATATTGGACCAATATTGTATATCTTGGCATTACATTGGAAATATTTCCAATGTAATCTCAATATTGGGATTACATTGACTTCCAATATTGGCTAATATTTTTATTACAATACTAGCAGCATACCCGTTCTTCGTACGGAGTATATAATATAAAGAAACTTATAATTCGCAATCATGTGCAAATTCTGTTAAAATATTAAATTTATTTCTCCTAAAGAAGTTTAAGAATATCTGTTCTCACTATGCAAAATTATCGGCAGATCTGAGGAATAAAACATCTTGGCCCCTTTTGTAAGCAAATTTACAAAAAAAAAAGGAATTGAATCAATATATGCAACCCCGTACTACTTATATTGTTGCAGATTAGAAAATATGCCAGTGTGTTAGTAGAAGATTACCCGTATTACAATATGAGTCTCAAAAATATTTGCCAAAATAAAAGAGATGACGTAATAAATTGAAAATATCAATAATCTCCGTACTCTTTATATCAGAAGGTCGTAATTGATTCCAATATATGCCAATATATATCAAAACATATGCCAATATACCTGTACTACTTATATTCTCGTAGATTAGAAGATATACCCGTGTATTTGTAGAAGATTACTCGTACAACGTACAATATATGAGTTTAAACAATTTTTGTCGTAATAAAACAATTGCATAATAACTTGAAAATATCAATAATCCCTGAATCAATTATCCCCGAAAATATCAATAACAATAACGTTTAAACCTGAAAACCGTAATTGATATTATCCAGTCAAAAATGTTATAAGAAAAATCAAATCGTTTTTTTCTAAAATATATTTTTATATCCATTTATTTATTATTCAAATCGAAAAAATAATAATTAAAATTAACTGACAGATTTAATTTAATTGCGTTTCTGAGCAACATGATATAAGATAGAATCTTCCTCATAAACTGCGAAATTAAATAACCATTTTGATTTCGTTATACTTTTCATTGTTCAATAAAAGCTTATGAAATATAAACCATGGAGATAGATTTCCCATTTAAATCATGTTTCAAACAATTCATGTTTCCAGAAAGTTACTAATGAGCGCAAAAAATCTACCATCAAACTCAGAGATAAAGTTTTAATTCACTTCTATTTCAAGCTTTTCGTTTGGATAAACCACGGAGTTAGAGAGTAGAACTCTAGGAAAAAGTTTCGTTTTTCATTAATATCTCGACAACCCCTGGTCTTAGATACTCGAAACTTGGGTTAAATTTATGGGAACTATTTCAAGGTCATCCAAAAAATTTTATCAAATTCGGTTCAGCAATTCTTCCGTGATGATGAGACAAACGAAAATTTCGTTTTTTACTAATATCTCGAGAACCACTGTTCTTAAAAACCCCAAACATGGACTAAATTTTAAGTGGGATTATTTCCAGGCTACCCACAAAATTTCATCAAATTCGGTTCAGCCGTTCTCCGGTAATGACCAACTGACAGATTTTCAATTTTATTAACACTTTACAACAAAGTTGAAAAGTGTTTATGACTTTGTTCACTCTGTCTGTCTGTCTGTTCGTTAGCACGATAACTGCCGTAAAAATGACTTTATCAAAACGAAATTTTAGTATATTTTTCAGACGGTCTGTGGGACCTATGGAAATATAAATAAATAATATCACCCAATTAGTTTTTTATTGAACCCGGGTTGAAAAAATGAAATACATTGAACCCTATGGGACCTAATTTTTCAAACATTTTTTAAGCAAATTTAAAATTCACAAATTGCTTCGAAATTTTTAAGAAATATTCACATTATCCCATAAAATATTTAAAAAAAATTTCAGTAAGATATGTTAGGTAGTTTTTTAATTAAAAATTATTTAATATAGGGAGAAAAACAAATTCAATTAAATTCTGACTTTCAGGATATCCACCAGAAAGAAAAGAGAGATATATTATATAATAAATATCTTTCCAAGAGTTTAATAATTTGTATATGAGAAAGGCTTCACATTTTAAAATAAATTTGGTAGATAACAATTTTTCAAATTTTTTTTAATTTTATATAACTCTCCATGATATACTTATTTGATGGCATTTTTAATGCACTTTCCTACGTCCTAGAGAGTTAAAATTTGGTACACATCTTAAATTTGTTGAACATTTTATTCTACAAAAATTTGGTGGATCTTTAAATATAGATCCTACATTTTTTTTCAAAATGGCCTGCAAATAATCCCAGTTCACTTCTATAAATCATTGTTGTAATATTGTTAAGAATTCTGATGTGGGCAGCACATGTCTTTCCCTGCAGACTCATATTCACGTTCTTTTTATTTCTTCAATAATAATTTGAGTTTATCTGCACAAAATAACAGCCTCAAGTATTTTACATGACATTGAATTTGCACGTTAAACTTGAATTTGGTTCTCATTTGATAGCTGGACTTATTGTCAAGGGTGACGTAACGAAAACGCGAAAAAACTAGAATATCTCAAGAACGGCTAGTCCTAGAGTAATGGGGTTAGTCTCATTCTTTTTGTTGTCAAAAATCACGTATAAAATAGGAATTTAATTGATATAATTGAGCACACGTAGTCTTTTATTTTTATATTTAACGATTTTTGCGGGCCATTTCACAAAAATGGCCCGTTCCATTTTCCCGAATCGTACTAGAATAACCTACAAATGATTTATATACCAAATTGTGTTAAATTTGGTATATAAATCACTTGTAGGTTATTGTAATATTATACACCAAATTTTGTTAAATTTGTTCCATTAGTTTTTAGCTAGAGTGGATAAAGGCAATTTCTTCCGGCCATTTCGCAAAGAAGGCAGATTCTTTTATTACGAATCGTACTATAATCTAATGAACATCAGGGTTTCCCACGAAAAACATACCTACCAAATTTTATGAAATTCGGTCCATCAGTTTTTGAGTTAGAGTGGATGCAATATCCTCACAGACACACAGAAACACACACAGATACACCCTTACACACACAGACGTTTTCCTAAAAACAGTTTTTTCGTATTCTAGTCCCAAAACGTGTAGATCCTTCGAAAATTCGAGTTCCGATCTTCGGCACGATTCCAATACTTTGAATACATACACACACACACATATATTATCTGTGTATTATCTGTGTATCTACATTCCGTGCCTACACAATTACAATAGTTGTGATTTTAAATGATCCCTAAACTTTTATTATTTCTTCAACGAAGCCTAATTTTAACTTATGCAGAATGCAAATATCTCAAACGATTGTAAGGTGAGTTATATAAGAATTGCTGAATTTTTTTCACACAAAATTATTTAGCTCTGGAGTCTGGAATACAAGTTATATGAATGAAAAATTCATTGATTTTGCATAAAGAATCAGATGATTTGTATTTCGATACAGTTTTAAATATTTAAGTATAATAAATTTCTGTAGTACTGTGATAATGTAAAAATATCACCACTGAATGTATCACATTTTAGAAATTTTTAAATGAAATTGCATTTCAGTTGGAAAGTGTTTCATAATCAATGCTTATGCATGATTGATCTTTCTTGTTCATATTGGTTCAGTATTGGAGCCAATAGAAAGCCAATGTAGGATTGCTACTAGGTTTGCATTCATGTTTGAGCTCTTATTCAATTAACCACATTCTGATGGATGGATGCATGCCAGCGTCATAATTTCTAAGCTGAAAGTTCTGTAAACTCTAATCGGGAGGGGGAGGGCAAGTCTTGTCAGGAAATCGATACCCTGGCGTGACCTGACGAGGACTTCCAGAAATCGTCTGTCGAACTAACAAAAAACCAGGAAAGAACTTGGACAGCCCAACTGCGAAGTTCATTAGTTGCCGAACAACGGAGTTTGTAAGAATGTGATTCGTGTTATATCTATTCTTTAAACATTTCTGATGTCCGTATAGGTATTGTCGAGACATATCTGGAGTATGAAACTTTACCCGACTTTTACAAGCATTAATATTCCATATTTTTGAGGTACCACTTTTGTCCTCGACTTTCTCACACAAGAATCCATTTTTTTTTTTTTTTTCAAATTTAACAAGAATGAAATGTTGAGTTATATTTCTTATGTTTACACATCAACCAGTTTTATATGATTTGATTTCGTTGCACATAAAATAATCAGAATGATAGAAACTGTATTAGAAACTATAAACCTAATCTCGTTTGCTTCGAATAAGGAATCGTGTTGATGTTGCTATTTTCACTTTCTTATACTATGTAATATAATATAGAGAAAGTATTGTTTTCATGAAATCTTTCGAATTCGAGATTTTGATGCCAATATATGTTTTAAGACCTGAACACGTTTTGACTATTTTTGGAGTGATGTCTGTGGTCGATTTCTTGTGTACACGATAACAGCCACAAATATTAATGGATTTTCACGAAACTTTATATCAGAGCCTTAGCCAGAAACGAAATCTAAGAGGGGCTGAAGTAAAATACAAGGGGCGGGGGGCTCAGTATCGCTGAAAATGGGGCTCTCTAGAAGAATGGGAGGGGGAGGGGGTGGAAGTAAATGCACCAAAATATTAAATTTTAGTCTTTAAATATATTGCTGTATTAAAAATGTATTTTAATTATAACTAAATACAGTATATATCACATAATATTAACACTGTAATGACTCATCATAGGTATAGCATGATAATATATAACTTTATGTAACTAAGTTCTAGAGTTATATATTCTAAAGTAATACATTATCAGTTGATAATGCATAATTCTAGAATGTTATATATTCTAAAGTAATACATTATCAGTTGATAATGCATAATTCTAGAATGTCTAATTATGAAACTCTGATTTTTGAAACCTTATTGAAAATTTTAAAATTAAATATGTAAATAAATTTATGATCATCAATATAACCAGAAATTCAGCCGCTAAAAATTTTTATTTTTGTACTATACTACAAAACGAAGTAATTTACAAAAAAAAAAAAATTCTAAAAAGCAGTTTTCGTGTAAAACTTAAATGATATGTTGTATGAAATTTCATACCACTGGGGGGTTTGTCTGAATATACTTCTTGGGGGGGGGGGGGGCTCAGCCCCTGCCCCCTCTGGCCCTTGCCTTGCTACACCCCTGCTTTATATCCAGCTTTGTTATAAAATAAATTTAGATCTGGATAGAATTTTTTAAAATTTCGAAATTTTATATTTTTACTTTCCCTGCAATACATGGTAATGTATAAGGAAAGTATTAGAATCATGCCAAAAATCGCAACTCGAGTTTTCGACGGATCTACACGTTTCGAGACCTCTAGAATACGAAAAAACTATTTTTAGCGTGACGTCTGTCTGTGTGTCTGTCTATGCAAATTTTGTATCCAGTCTAACTCATTAACTAATGAACCGAATTTCATAAAATTTGGTAGGTAAGTCACTTGTGGGCGAATCTGGTTCTGATTACTTTTGGGTACGATTCGGGATAAAAGAACCCGCCTCTTTTTGCGAAATGGCCCCACAAAAGCTTGTATCCACTCTAGCTGAAAAACTGATGGACTGAATTTCACAAAATTCGGTAGATGAGTCACTTGTGGGACACCCTGGTGCCGGTTAGATTTTGGTACGATTCGGAAAAAAATAACCTGCCTTTTTTTGCAAAATGGCCTGGAAAAATCGCTAAAATCTAAAATAAAGAACTACGTATGCTCAAATATATCCATTAGATGCTTGTTTAATACGTAATTTTTAACAAAGAAAAGAATAAGACCAACCCCATTACACTAGGACTAGCCGTTCTCGAGATATTTTAGTTTTTCATATTTTCTCTACGCCATTTTTGAAAATAAGTCCAGTTATCAAATGAGAACGAAAATTGAATTAAAAGTGAATTAAATTTAATTAAAATAAAAAGAACGTGAATATAAGTCTGCAGGGAAAGTCATGTGCTGCCCACATCCGATTTTTTAACATGGCAGCATAGGACAAAATTTGACATAATCATGCATAAAAGGGTTTTTAATGATGGTTCAGTGATCACGAGACTTACTAGTTTCTATCATTGTGAAAAATAGCGGTGATACAATTCTTTTTTAGTTCGTAACGTATGGTATCAATCGAAAGATTTTTTTAAGCCCTTTAAAGTGAAGAGTAACACGATATAATTATAATCATTGACTCATACCGATTTTTCAAAATTTTTGCTATAGAATTTGAAAAAAAAAACTAAAAATGGATTCTTGTATGAGAAAGTCGAGTTGAACTACACTCTGGTTAATTTAACAGGATAATTCATGGGCGCACACCGGTCTACTCCTTGCCTTGCAATGTTTCATTAATGTTCTTCCTGACTCACCTGTTTGTTCACGGGCTGTAATGCCCACTGAACAAACACGTATGCCTTGCGGTTTGGTAGATAAGTTACTTGTGGGATACTCTGGTGGTGATTAGATTTTGGTACTATTCGGGTAAGCACAACCTGCCTTTTTTTTCGAAATGGCTCACAAAAATCGCTAAAATCTAAAAAGAAAACTATACATTGAACATACTACGTATATTCAAATGTATCAATTAAGCGCCTGTTTTATGCGTAGTTTTTGACGAAGAAAAGAATAAGATCAACTCCATTATTCTAGGACGAACCGTTCTCGAGATATTTGTGATTTTTCGCATTTTTGTTACGCCGCCTTTGGGAAAATGTCCAAATACCAAATAAAATAAAAAATCTGATGTGAGCAGCACATGACTTTTCCTGCAGATTCAAATTCATTTTGGAATTTTTTATTTCATTATGCATTAAATTGAGCTTTATTGCAGAATATAATATGGATAATTTTCTGATATTATGTCCAATTCGTTTTACATTGCATCTTTGTTTTTGTTTGGCAACTTAATTCACTTTAAATTCTACAGGTCCTTAAAATTCCAAAAACTACAATATCTCGAGAACGGTTTTTCCTACAGTCATAGGGTCAGATTTATTCACTTAGTTGTCAAATTTTAAAAGTAGAACAAATACTAATTAATATGTTTCATCAATTTTAGTCGTTTTTTTCAGAGTTTCATTATCTTGCACATGTAGTATTTTATTTTAGATAGAATATATTAGATTTGTGGGTCATTTCGCAAAAAAAATAGGCAGATTCTTTTTTTCTGAATCGTATCAAAATCTAACCAGCATCAGAGTAAGCTACCAGTGACTTATTTACCAAATTTTGTGTAATTTGATCAATTAGTTTGTCAGCTAGAATGGATATATACAATTTTTGTGGCCCATTTCGCAGTAAAGGCAGGTTTATTTATCCCGAATCGTACCAAAATCTAATCAGCTCCAGTGTCGCCCACACGTAACTTATCTAACAAATTTTATGAAACTTAGTCGATTAGTTGAGTTAGAGTGGATATATATAATTTTTGCTGCTATTTCGTAAAAAAAAAAAAAAAAAAATACAGGTTCTTCATTTTCGAATCGTATCAAAATCTAATCAGCACCAGAGTGACCCACAAGTGACTTATCTACCAAATTTTGTAAAATTTGATCAATTAGTTTTTCAGTTAGAGTGGATACAGACAATTTTTTGCGGGCTATTTCGAAAAAAAAAGGCGGGTTGTTTTATCTCGAACCGTACCAAAAACAAATCAGCACCAGGGTCCCACACAAGTCACTTACCTACCAAATTTTAGGAAATTCGTTCCAGTAGTTGAGTTAGAGTGGATACATACATTGCACAGACAGATACACACTCAAACGTCATGCTAAAAATAGTTTTTTCGTATTCCATAGGTCCCGAAACGTGTAGATTCGCCGAAAACTCGAGTTGCGATTTTCGGCATGATTCCAATACTTTCCCTATACATTACCATGTATTGCAGGGAAAGTCAAAATTGAATTAAAAATGCAAATTTAATGTTATTTTGTGCAATTAAATTCAATTTAATGAATTGTTAAAGAAATGAAGAAAACGTGAATGAGTCTGCAGCGAAAGTCATGTGCTGCCCACATCAGATTTTTTCTTGTTGTGGTATAACAAATAATTTGTCGCTTATTTGGCCATACACATTCTAATGTCTTTATTGTTATGCTAAAGGCACCTCAGACAGTTTTGTTAAGGAATCGATAGCCTAGCGTGACTTGACTGCCGATGAGGACTAAAAGAGTTCGCATCGAATAAATGAGAAATGAAAAATTTAGCAGACCACCTGAGGAGTATAGACGATCCTCGTGATTACCGTAGCGTAATTACGAGGACCCCGATTGCACTCTGAGTTCGTTTCCCAAACAATCCCCCGTGTCTATTCGGAGTCACGTGGAATCTGTGGGTTCGAACGTCCATCAGAGAGGTTGGATGGTAGGGGGGAAAGGCTACGGTCCCTGTGGATGTAGCTCTCACTGGGTTCCGGTCTAAATTCGGGTGGCACTGTCCTCCCTATCCAAGCAAGTACTAACATCTTCGGGCAGATAGGTTGGTCTGGGTCGAAATAAAATAAAAGGCGAAAGTGCGAGATATGGTTTTTGGTTTTGGTTAAAATAATTTCCAATGAAACCTGACATTTTCAATGAATGTAAACTATTATATTTTATTTTGAAAGTAAAATTTTATCATACAACGCGTCTTTACGCTCATTATCTAAACTCCCTATTTTCTTCCCTAGCCACCCAATCTTGCTTGTCGCCAAACGTCGCCAAGTTCTACCTCGAAGGGAAAACATATGAGGGTACCGAAAATAACTCTATAACTATCACAAAAGTACTCCGAATGTTTTTTTAAAGTGTTAGAATTATATTATTATAAGTCTTCTGCAATATCACAAACACCAAAAATAGAGCAAAACTTCTAATAATATAGCATTAAAAGCAATGAAATTAATAGCCAAATGAAATGCACCACGCTAAAATCTAGCAAAATTACTTCTTAACTATATTTGTAAGATATATAATGAAAAAAAACCCTTACCCATGGAAAGAGTAAAGTCCTCCTTTTACATGCTTTTCCTTGCAGCCTTAAGGGTGAGTGTCAGTAAATCTTCTGCCCTATCCGCGCTTTGTTAACTTTCGCGGCACACATTTTTCGCCGAAATTCTGCTGAAGCAGTTGCGAAATATTTTCTGATAGATAAAATGCAATGCTTAGATTATATTAAAACTAAATTTAATACCCAATAAAACATAGAGTATATTTTTTATTTTAATTCAAAATATTTTTGGTGCTGCCATCTGTTGTCGTAATTTAATTCATACCGACAATTATTATTTTTTTAATGAACATTTTTAAATGTCTATTCCTTCTAACACGCTATTAAATACAATAGATCTTATATAATAATGCCACAATCACGGAAACGTAATTGAACTTGGACTTGAAGACAAAACTGCAGTCCTCAGCGATGTACATTCAGATCCCTTTATCAAATTTATAGAATGAGAAATTACCTTTACGTGATTGTGGCATTATTATATATGATCTGTTGTATTTAAAACTGTATTAGAAGGAATAGATATTTAAAAATGTTCATTAAAAAATAAAAATAATCGGTATGAATTAAATTACAACAGATGGCAGCACCAAAAATATTTTGAATTGAAATAAAAAATATATTCTCTGTTTTATTGGGTATTAAATTTAGTTTTAATATAATATAAACATTGCATTTTATCTTTCAGAAAATATTTCGCAACTGTTTGAATAGAATTTCGGCGAAAAATGTGTGCCGCGAAAGTTAACAAAGCGCGGATAGGACAGAATATTTACTGACGCTCACCCTTAAGCACAACAGTACTACCATTACATAACCATTACATACTAGTACATAACCATTATTTTACTATTTATATTTCTCAAGCACGCTCTCGGTCAGAAATCGCCATTGAAATGTACAGGGTCACAGTCGGAAGAAAACGGGTTCTCAGGAAATTCATCCTGACTACAACTCCCTTTATCTTTGACGGCGATTGCAACCCTTAAGCTCTCTCCATTATATACTACCTCGATGGTCCTAATGGATCAAGTTCCATTCATCATAGTTAGGGCAGTAATTATTTCTCGGAGCTGTTTTTTTAGTTTTTTTCTTTTAAGTTTCGCGAATATCAAAGATATTCGCAAATTTAATATTATTGCCTAATTTCTCTTGTAACTTTTCTTTCACAACGCGAATTTCCGTGACCCTTTTTTTGTGAATTTTAAGGTATTTTTCAAAATTTTCTTGAATGTCAAATATATTAAGTCCATGGATCTTTTAGATGACAAAGAATTGTTTGCTTTTTCTTTCATACACTGTAAAACATTTGCAAGCATGCTACTGAAAGTTTCAGGGGAATCAGCTGGCCGTAATGGGGAGTAAGGTTCCTGCAGAAATGACGCTGTAATTTTCATGAACGTCTGTCTTTGTGGCTTTTCTTATCAGTTTGCCGAAATTATCAACAAAGTAGCAGAAAAAATGAGCTAAGATTGCAAAATGTTTTACAGCGTATAAAGCGAGTGTGAAAGAACTTAGTGTCAGTAAAGGTTCGACAGATTTCCGGAATACGAAAACAAAAATCGTTTTCCTCTCTTTACAAAGTCGTCATCTGTTCGCTGCCAATAACGCAGACAGTGTCGAAAATTTAAAAACGTGTTACAGAATAACATATACTGCATTAAAAAAAAAAGAAATCTGTGTATGCACAATATAATGTATCAAAACGCTGTCCACTTAAATGAAAATTCTGATCTCGTGCAACATTGCCAGAATTTGAACGGTTTATAAATATAATGTTATTAAATAAGTATGGTAAACGCGTTTAAACTATATCAAATATTTTCAATCCAAGACTACAGGAACTGCAAACTGTATTTTAAAAAAGCACCATTTTGATGTAAATTTTTTTTTTTTTTTGCATTTCATAGTGCCATAGTGCTTTCAGACATAATGTTCATCATCAGTGGCAATGTTAAGGAAATGACAGACATGAACATTATATAACCGGAAATCGGGACTACAAAATTTGCATATGGTAAATCGGATAAACCGATACAAAATCTTATCATAAATTACAAATAAGTACACAAATATTCAAGCAAAAATACAACCCTTATCTGATTTTCTGGGAACCCAGTACTTTGCCTCTAGTGTTACGTTTATGAGTTGGCCAGATTTATTTTGCACATATTTTATAAATTAAATTCGTTTTGCTTGAATATTTATGTATTTATTTGTAATTTATGATAAAATTTTGCATCGGTTTATCCGATTTACCATATGCAAATTTTGTATTCACGATTTCCGGTTGTATGAAGCTCATGTCTGTCATTTCCTTAACATTGCCACTGATGATGGACATTATGATGCCTGAAAGATCTATGGCACTTTTAAAAGTAAAAATTTCTTGTATGTCAAGATGTTATTTTTTTAAATGCAGTTTACATACCTTGTAGTCTTTGATTGAAAATATTTCATGTAAGTGTTAGTTAAAAACATGTAATTTAATATTTATTGATTTGAGTAGTAGTTAGTTACTAGTATTACTGCATCGTGTTTTGTAAATAGCAGTATATAGATTTTGTAGTCTTTGATTGAAAATATTTGATACAAGTGTTAGTTTAAAACAAGAAAGATCAATCATGCATAAAGCATTGATTATGAAACACTTTCCAACTGAAATAATGCAATTTTATTTAAACATCTTTAAAATGCGATACATTCAGCGGTGATATTTTTAAAATTATCACAATACTACAATAATTTATTATATTTGAAAAGTAAATTTTAATAATTCGATATGATAAATTTACAATAATTTATCATATCGAAAACAAATGAACTTTATTCAAATAACGACATCGAAATATAAATCGCCTGTCTCTCTACATAAAAGCAGTGAATATTTCATTCGTAAACTGTTTTCCATTGCTTTCAATCAGCGGCGGTATTTTTAAAATTATCACAATACTACAATAATTTATTTTACTTAAAGACTTAAAACCATGGGAAAAAAATTACTTTCTAACTCCATTTAAAACTTCATTGAAAAGCAACACTACAGAATCGTCTGCTTCTATTTGTAACATCAGTGAATGTTTCATCAATATCAGCTATATTGCAGACTCCAGAGCAAAATAATTTTGCGGTAAAGAAATTCAGCAATTCTCATACAACTCATCTTACAGCTGGATGTGTTTACATTCTCCATACTTGAAAATTAGGCTTCGTTGTAGAAATAATCAAAGTTTGATGATCATTTAAACTAAAAAATATTGTAATTGCTTTGGCGCAGTATATAATATAGATGCACAGAAAAAAATAAAAAATAAAGCGGTTTTAGGACGGATGCAACACTAAATATAAATTAAAAAGAGCTTTAAAAATCATGATTTTGACACAAGATGGATGCCATATTTTATTTTGAAATGGGTCACGTGATCTCTTCATATAATATGGGGGCAATTATAATTTTTATTTTAAAAAACTACCGAACATATTTTGCTGAAATTTTTTTTATATATTTTATGAGATAATTTGAATATTTCCTAAAATTTTCGAAGTAATTTGTGAATTTTAATTTCGCTTAAAAAATGTCTGAAAAATTAGGTCCCGCAGGGTTTAATGTATTTCAATTTTTCAACCCGGGTTCAATCTAAAACTAATCGGGTGATATTATTCATCTATATTCCCATATGTCCCACAGACCGTCTCAACAACATACTAAAATTTCAGCATGATAAAGTTATTTATTTTTACGGCAGCTATCGTGCGAACGGACAGACAGACAGACAGACAGACAGACAGACAGACAGAGTGAATAAAGTAATAAACACTTTTCAACTGTGTTGTAAAGTGTTAAAAAATATATTCTGATGTTTATTGATTTTTGTGTAGCAGTTACTTGTATCAGTTACTGCACATTTTGTGTAGCAGTTACTGCATCATAAGTGGTAGACTATTAAAAAAATCTGATGTGGGCAACACATGACTTTCCTTTTATAATGTAATGAATTTACTACTTTTACAGTAAAAAAAATAGGTTTGACTTATAGTAGATACTTATATTCTTTCAAAGATATTGAATTTTCTTCAATTAGTCGTCATTTTCATTGATTTAGCGCCATTTTTATCAATTTGGCGAGATTTTAGTTAATTTGGCAACAATTAAAAATGTCGCCAAGTTGGCGACATTCCGCCAAATTCGTCGCCAAAATCTCGCCAAGCGTTATGGACGGAGAAATAAGTTATTCTTACAGCAGATAAATGACTATTGGCCTTCAAATACAAAAGTATTATTCAAAGTATTTTTTTTTCATGAATGGAACGAGCTAGGTCCACGAGAATGATGTCACCAAATTTATCGCATGGTATTACATATGAAAAGTGAACATGTTTCTCAATAGGAAATATATATTTTTTTATATAACTTTTTGATATTGTTTTTGAAAAATGTGCAATATCTCGAGAACGGTTCATGTTAGCGTTCTAAAATTTATGTCAATCGTTTTCTAATGAAAAATTACATAAGAAATGTCTATTTGCGTAACTTTATTAGCGGTTTTGATTTTTTGACGATTTTTTCAAAATTTCACGCCAAAATTTAGGGGGGTTCTGAGCATTCGATTGCGTATAAAAACAATAAGCTTCCAGTGTTTACGGATTGTGATTTTTGTACCAAATTTCGTTCGAATCGGTCTATTCGTTCGTCAGTTATCGTCCCCACAGACTCACTGACACACACACACACACACACACATACTTTCACACAGACATCACTCCAAAAATGTTTGATTCGTGATCAGGGATGCTTGAAACGTGCTCTCCCGTCGAAAACTCGAATTCGAATTTTCGACCCCGTCACAATACTTTCCTTATACATTATGTATATAAGGAAAGTAAAAATGTCAGTGTAAATCGTTCAACGCGTAATTTTGCGGTTTACCCCGGGACCGCCCCGTAGAGTTTGCCCTTTTTTCTCCGCGATAAAACTATTGCCCTAATCATAGTTTCATAAAATTTAGTATGTCGTCGTCTTTTGTAGTGCTTTTTAATTTTTTTACTTTTCTATCTTATCGGGCCAGTACATTCTGAACCTGCCATAGGATTATCTCTGAAATCGCAAGATGTAATTTAAGTCCCCTAGAATCCCCAAACTGTTTTACAAAGAAGTAGCTGGCGACTGAGAAATTAACTAATGAAAGCAGGGCATTCAGTTAACCAAATTTTGAAAAATTAGCAGCTAGCTTCGGAACAGTGGTGCCTCGTGAGGTGAAACAGGTGACGTAGGGTAAGCACTGCTTCACTCAAAGTTATCTGCTGAATGCGTTATTGGCGAATTTTTTAGATTTGTTTGGCTGGGTGAGACGGCCCAGTGGTTAGCATTCGGGGATTGCATTCGGACGCCCCGAGTTCGATTCCCGGCCTGTCCAAACTGTCTCCGTGCCCACGCGGAGAATACACGCGTTAAGTATGTGGGTCCGTAAGTCCTTCCGAGGGAAAGAAGGGTACGGTTCCTGTGGATGCCACCCCTACTGGGTTCCGGTCAAAATTGGCTGGCACTTCTCGGCTGTCCAAACAGATACCTTATGCATTCTGGTTGGTCGGACGGTCTGGGTTGAAGAAGAATCCCCAAACTGTTTTACCTCGCGGAGAATAGACGCGTTAAGTATGTGGGTCCGTAAGTCCTTCCGAGGGAAAGGAGGGTACGGTTCCTGTGGATGCCACCCCCTACTGGGTTCCGGTCAAAATTGGCTGGTACTTATCGGCTGTCCAAACAGATACCTTACGCATTCTGGTAGGTCGGACGGTCTGGGTTGAAGAAGAATCCCCAAACTGTTTTACCACGCGGAGAATAGACTCGTTAAGTATGTGGGTCCGTAAGTCCTTCCGAGGGAAAGGAGGGTACGGTTCCTGTGAATGCCACCCCCTACTGGGTTCCGGTCAAAATTGGCTGGCACTTCTCGGCTGCCCAAATAGATACCTTACGCATTCTGGTAGGTCGGACGGTCTGGGTTGAAGAAGAATCCCCAAACTGTTTTACCACGCGGAGAATAGACGCGTTAAGTATATGGGTCCGTAAGTCCTTCGGAGGGAAAGGAGGGTACGGTTCCTGTGGATGCCACCCCCTACTCGGTTCCGGTCAAAATTGGCTGGCATTTCTCGGCTGTCCAAACAGATATCTTACGCATTCTGGTAGGTCGGACGGTCTGGGTTGAAAAAGAATCCCCAAACTGTTTTACCACGCGGAGAATAGACGCGTTAAGTATGTGGGTCCGTAAGTCCTTCCGAGGGAAAGGAGGGTACGGTTCCTGTGGATGCCACCCCCTACTGGGTTCCGGTCAAAATTGACTGGCACTTCTCGGCTGTCCAAACAGATACCTTACGCATTCTGGTAGGTCGGACGGTCTGGGTTGAAGAAGACTCGTTTGACTAATTTTAGGTAATATTTGACAACACTTGTGCCAGTAGCGAGACGTGTTTTGATGATGCTCGTTGTCGAGGAGAAGGGGGAATCTCGCTGAATCTGCTTCACCCATTTTTGAAGTCACGAGCAGCCAGGGACGTAGCCAGTTTTTCTTATATTTTCTGAACCAGCAGAAAAAATTGTTCAAATAAATCATCGCATGACGTGAGTCAACCTGAAATCAATGGAGAGGCGGGCCAAGTTTCCTGCCAGAGTCACTCGTGTCAACCTCCAGGCTCACGTATCCGAAAATGTTTCTGACCAGAGTCCATTACCATTCTTCTGCACTTGCGTGATTATCGGACGGCAGAATGCAGAAAGCTCAAAACTGGGTGGCACCAAATGACACACAGGAAAAGTGTGGAGAGAAATCAATAAGTTGTCGTGACACGGTGGTGATGGCGGACAGGCCCTGGGAGAGAAGGGGGTGGTGGCACATCTCAGAAATGCGATTCGAAATTCTTGACATAGAAAACGTATGAAGCCCCCTAATGAGGAGAAAGGGTGTTGGAAGTTACTTTGTTGTTAGATGATGGCTTCGTTATGGATTGTTGAAAGAACTTAGTTTGGAGGAACTTTGATTTGGCCGTGGAATGGATGAACGTCTAATAAGGATGCCTTAGACCAGTGTTCTTCAACCTTTGTCATCCCGCGGAACCCTTTTTTGAGATATTTTTTTTATGGAACCCTTCGTTCAGTAGCACACCCAGATTTGAGTCTAGAGGTGATGTGTCATATTACGTATTACATGTTATGAACAAAGTGCGTCCCTGCCTTTGTTATAAAAACTTTATATAAGATATAACTTTGCATTAATTCAAACAAGAAGATAAATATTCCATATAAAGTATTTGTATTATACATACATATGTTATATGAAATTGAAAACAAAGAAAAACAAAACAAAAACAACGAATTGTAGTATCGACTCGCGGAACCCCTAAAGCGTTTGAGTGGAACCCTAGGGTTCCGCGGAACACAGGTTGAAGAACACTGCCTTAGACGATCGTGTGTCCGGAGTTTGTGACGAGTGGGATGTCATTCTTTTATATTGGTGACGTTTGATTAAAAGTATAGATCGTTTGATTAAAAGTATATAACGATACCACTATTTAGCAGATGTAAGATGATTTATTCGGGACACTAAAATTTTTTAACAGAATGTTATGTGACATGATATGCAGTTGTGAACCGTTTTAAAATAACTCACCCTCCTGATGAGATTCGTCTGAGCTACTTAATCAGTTCAGATAGTCAGATGGATTTAAAGTCATGCACATTACACAGTAGTAGCTGTGGGAGGTGGATTGACTGTTTTAGACCAGTAGTGTTCAGCCCATCGATCGTCATAAGTCGGCCTTTAGATGGTTTTGGTGAAAATGATGATTTTTGCATAACAGGAACAAAAATTAAATTATATTTTCGAATTACTACTTTGAAAATTGAATTTCCTCATAGAAGGTTACAGACAGGCTTTTAATTCAAAACTGTACGGTATATTTTGTCTCTTGGACACTTTGAGGACTCTGGTCGCTCTAGAACATCTTCAAATGGAGGAATATGTGATAACCACTCGGTGCAAGGTCAGGACTGTACAGAGGGGATGCTTAAAAAGGCTCCTCATGGGACTCTGAAGCGCATGTACGGATAGCAATGTGCGGTTGAGTGTTGTCGTGCAGAAAGGCAGCTACGCTAGTTATCTTTTATGAATTTTTAGTGTTTAAAGATCTTATCACTGCCCATACTTCACAAATGGCGATATTAGTTTCCCGATATACATGTATAGAGAAAGTATTATGACGGCGTCGAAAATTCGAATTTGAGTTTTCGACGGAAGAGTACGCTTTAAGCAACCCTGAACTCGAATCGAACATTTTGAAGTGATGTCTATGCATATGTATGTGTGTGTGTGTGTGTGTGTGTGTCCGTGAGTCTGTGGATTGATATCTCACGAACAAATAGATCGTTTCGAATGTAATTTTGTACATTACGATCTGTGAATATTGGAACCGTATTGATTTTAAACGCGATTAAATGTTCGAAAGACTCCCAAATTTTCGAATGCCAAATTTTCGCACATAGATAAACATACCATACGTCCCGTTTTGACCGGGATTGCCCGGTTTAAAGGTGCCGCCCGAAGTCCCGACCGGTTTCTTATTTTGCCCCGGTTTGAAATGTATCTTTTGGAATAAAGTTTTGGTAGGAAAGAACAATTCTTGTGGCTAATGGTATCTAAGGGATAGTGTTATTACATTGATTGCGATTGAAACAGCTGCAAAATATTAATGAAACATTTGAAAATGCTATTGTAAGCGCAAATGGATTGTTTGAAGACGTGGTGATTGATAAGAAACTGTAGTCTTCTAACTGCGACATGTAGAAAGTAAAGAGTAAACTTAAGGATTTAAGATTTAAAGAATTTCAGAGATGAAAAACAAATGCAAAACAAAATTTCAGCCGAGTTATGGAGTATATATATATATATATTTTGTCTACCCGACATTTTCTCTCATGTTGAAAGGATGTTTGTTCTCTATCATGAACAATGTTCGGTCTGAAGAATGAGGTTGAATTACTGTATCAACTAGGTATAATGCAGGTGTAATGTTAAATCTAGTGCCCTGTGAAATAAACATAGATCTGGAATGTTCTATGAAAAAAAGCAAAAACGACAAGTGTTTCGTTAAAAAGTTTATCCTAGCAACAAGTATACCAATATTCGAAATCAAATGATTAATGTCTTATGTATGCGGTTTTAATTTTATTTTCCTGTATTCAATAAATAATTTTATTTATTTAGTTATTTTATTTTGCACCAGTTTGGGAAAACAATTTAAATTGTAAGCCAGAGGTAAATAAAATCCAAAAGTGGGCCAAGAGTAAAAAAAAGGTTGATAAACGCTTGTCTTATACGACATTATAAATCAGTTTATCAGTTCCTGAGTTTGAATTTAATTCAATAAATAAGATAACGACTTGAATTTCACCACGAAAAGCAATGATGACGAAACTGCGCAGCAAACGAAATTATAAAACTTTGTATTTTCAAAACTAATGTAATATTATCTTAAATATTATTTCGTGATCCACTACAGTGTTTGGTAAAGCATTTTCTGGAGAATATTTAACATTAGATTCTCTCTTATTCAATTACAAACTGACAGTTCTAGATGAACACAAATATTTAGATTAGAGCTGTCTGAAACTTTTCGGTTCTTGCTGAAAATTCTCCGCATACCCAGGTTGGGAAACACTGTCCTAAAGAGTATTTCTATCATACTTTGTATAAAGAGATTCGTAATGTTTGTTTTCTTATACTGTAGAATATAGTGAGAAAGTACTGTTTTCAAGAAAATTTTGGACTTCAAGATTCTGATGCCAATATATGTTTTAAGACTAAGCACTTTTTGACTATTTTGAGAGCGATATCCGTCTGTCTGTGGTTGATTTTTTGTGTACATGATAGCTGCTACAAATATTAATGGATTTTCACGAAACTTTATATCCGGCTATGTTAACTAAAAATATAGAACTAGATAGAATTTTTTGAAATTCGAGCGAAAATTTCGGAATTTTATATTGTCTTAACATGGCAGCCAGGCAGCGTTTCAGGACTACTTTTTGGGCGGAGGGGGCGGGGAGAGGGAACACGTTTTCTATTTACCCTAAATAAATATACTAGCAGCGTTGCTCGGGATTTTTTCCATGCAAAACTATGATGAAAATTACACCGGAACATATGGGACCGATTGTGATATATTACTGTTGAATGATGTATCGTATTTTAGAGATGTTTAAATAAAATTAAAGTTGGAAAGTGTTTCATAATCAATGCTTTATGCATGATTATTATGATTTCTTAATACTTTTCGCTATTGAGTAAGCCTGTGAGAAATAAACCATGGTGATAGTTTCCATTTAAATTCATATCTCAAACATGTGATTTTCAAAAGTGTCTAATACGTTCAATAAACTCCCACAAAACTCAGAGATTTAATTGACTTTCACGTTTTAAACCAACAATGTCCAACCTTTTTCGTTGTGAATCATGGAGTTAAAGAGTAGAACTCATATTTCAGACCTGCGATTTTCAAAAGTGTCTAATACGTTCAATAAACTCCCACAAAACTCAGATTTAATTAACTTTCACGTTTTAAACCAACAATGTCCAACCTTTTTCGTTGTGCATCATGGAGTTAGAGAGTAGAACTCATATCTCAAACCTGCGATTTTCAAAAGTGGCTAATACGTTCAATAAACTCCCACAAAACTCAGAGATTTAATTGACTTTCACGTTTTAAACCAACAACGTCCAACCTTTTTCGTTGTGAATCATGGGGTTAGAGAGTAGAACTCCTAGGAAAAAGTGTCGTTTTTCACTAATATCTCGAGAACCACTTGTCGTAGAAACTCGAAACATGGCCTGTTTTATGTGAGGCGATTTCAGGACTACCAAGACAAATTTCATGAAATTCGGTTCAGCCGTTCTCCAGTTATGGTAGATCATACATACATACTTTTCTTCTTTATATATATAGATCTAAATGCTGTCGCTTAAATAGAAACTAATTTAATATAAAATGTTTCCGGGAGACGAATAATCGGATCCGGATGTATGTCTGAAAAGAACACTGATGACAGTATTATACAAAATTTGACATAATTATGCATAAAAGGGGTTATTTATGTCTCAATAATCACCAAACTTAACAGTTTCAAGCATTATCGCTACGATACAATTTTTGTGTTCGTGACGTCATTAGTCAGTGTTCGTGATGTCATTAGTTAAGGGAGTATCTAAAATTTATACCCCCTCGGGGAATAACTTTCCCCCCAAGAGGCAAGTTATTCTCCGAGGGGGTACATTGTCAAACTTGGTATCAATCGAAAGATTTTTTTCAAGCCCTATAAAATGAAGGGTATCATGCTATAATTGTGATCGTTTTGACCAACGATGCAGATTTAAAAAAAAATGTCTTGTGATATTTGAAGGAAAAAAAAATCACGAGCTATTTTAAAATGGATTTTGGTAAGAGAATCGAGTAGAGTCACACACAAGTTAATTCTGTGTGCTTGCGATCAAGTAAGTACTCGCTAGGAAAATATTCAGCTGCTCTGTTATGACATCGATTATTTTATTGACTATCGTCATTCGTTTGGGAAGCGCACAGTACCCCTACATTCCTTGATGTTAGATACAAATATATATTACCCGGGAAAATGAGATTGTGTCACAGTTGACCCTGCATGTTCCTAATATGTTCATGTGGTACTTAATTGGAAAGTTATTTAGTAAAGAGAATGTCATAAAATGTTACATTGTTTATTTTACTCAAATAACAATTTCAAAGTAAGAAGTTTTCAATTCGCTCCCCCGCTTTAATAAATCTATTGCAGATATAAAATTTAATTTTTTTACACTTATCTAACAGTATTGTCCTATGATACTGTGATATATATAATAAAAAGTTTGAAGGTCCTATGAAAGAAAAGTGAGAAGCTGTAACTCGAAAAACCTAACTTTCTAACAGGCTTACAAAATAAAAGTATAAAACAGCAAAACTTTATTAAAAAAATGCAAATTTCGAATCATCAAGTCTAAGAAAAGTGTCAAAAAACAAAGGTATGGAATCGATAAAAGAAAAACAGACGAAATCCAAGCACAAACGCTATACACGTGGATAAGGCTCTAGGCCTAAATCTTTTCCTTCAACCGTTTCATTATTGAAATCATTTTATTTATTAGCTGCATTTGCGCAATAAATTAAATGAATTTTTCATTGTCGATCCTATTTACTCATTTTTTACCTTTGCATATTTGCAAAGTATCCTTAATTTTTTAAGTTTGCTACGGTATTTATAATATATATATATATGTAAACAGAAGAAAAATTATAGATTTCGGCAGGGTTTTACTCGTATCTTGTCAACAATCCTGCTGAACGATAGTGAGTTTATATACTATACTCTGTGGAAAGTTCTGGAAAAAGCACGTAAATCAAAGCACCTTTTTGGCCTATTTACAAAATTCGAGAAGTTTCTTAGAACTCTCCAAAAGTTGTCAAGTTGACCATCTTCTGCCAATTTTGTCACAGAATTTGCCACCAAGGTTAAGCGACCCAAACCGCCGAATAACGAGGGTTTTCTGTTGTGTATTTGTAGCAATATGATGTCACTTCCGTTACACACTTCCGTTTTATCCCTGTCACATTTCTTTCAATATTTACTCTGCCCCGTGCCTGAGATCTTCCACATAAAAAATTCGTCTGTTTTAAATCTATATTTGAGTTAATTAAAACAAATTATCAGTAATTACTTTTTGGTGTTCAAAATTCATTTGTAGAAAATTCACTCACAGAATAATTCACTCAAGTTCCAGCCCGACTATAACCCTGTTAAACTTTTTATCATCATGTTCTGTTTCCCAAACATTTTTCGTAAAAATACTAATTGGAATTCGAGGCTATAAACACTGAATTAAACGCTCAAAAACGAAAATCTTTCATGTGAATTTATCATCTTGGCTGTCGTGTTAAATGGTTAAACACAGCAATCTACGCAAATAGTTTTGCGTGCAGTTATTCCGTGGAGCATATTAATTTTGGCAGATTTCAAAATGAATAATTCACAGCAGGATGTAAGCATCGCATAACTGGACTAATAATACCAGATTTTTGAAAATAGCTGGCTGAGATTAGAGCCAGCCGAAATTTTCTTATTAAATTTTTGTTTCGGTTGTTTCGATTTAAAGAACTGAAATTATATTATAAGGTGTTTTATCTTGTGGTTACTCGTGTTTCACTCAACTTTTGTTTATGTTTCTGCATAGTTACTTGTGCGGCCGAGCAGTCGCAGCCGTCCATAAAAATTGTGGCAGCCCTACAAACATTTATCTTGACCCCATTCCATATTTGATTTTCTTATTTTTTGTCAATTTTTCATGTCTTCTCTAGCCCTCAAAAGAAAATATTGGCGATCTGCCCCCCCCCCCCTGGATCCCGGGCCTTTTCACTCTAATGGTGTCCGCTCTCCTTATGGGCGGACGTGGCAGTCAGTTCACTGTCGCTAAGAGTCAGGGGTTCGAACCTCGGTTACAAGAGGGGTGCTCCGAGTAGGCATGGATGTTTATAGTGGTTCAGAATCCATTTTAGGCTTCAGGCCCATAAGGCTGTAAGATGAACCGCCTCTTTTGGTACACCGTGCCAACGTGATTTACAACAACATGTCTCGCATCTCTGTTGTTTATTGCATAAATAGCTTTTAACGAAATGCTCGGCAACTTCTTACGTATCATATCTTCTTACGTATCATTCGCCCCGCAGACGATTCGCCCACCTCACCATTCCATTGTCCCAAAATGATGTGAGACATTACCACTCAGTGAGGAGTATCATCTCCTTTGCGCTCAGATATAGGGATTTTTAGTAGGGATTATACCAAAACATATAAGGAAATCTCGAAAGCCAAACGTTCGTTCTCTTAGAACAAAAGTAAAATCAAGATGAAATACAGTGGACTCTCATTAAGACGGCACACGTTTAAGATGGATTCCCCGGTAAAGTCTATAAACGTTGCATGTTATAAACATCGCTTAATACGTTCGTTTATTCTTTATTCCTTAAGATAGACACATTTAATTTAATTTTAATCGGTAGAAGATGCAACTGACTAAAATTGAGAATGACGTAATGACGTAAAAAGAAGACTGTTTACCCAGAAGAAACAAATAAATATTATTTCATTTTAAGAATAGTAATACGTATAACTACATTTTTTTATGCTTTGAATGTTAATAGTTTTCTATATTTACCTCATTATACGTATTAAAATGTTTTGATTAAAATTTTGTCTTTTTGGTTTTAAGGTTGTATTTTAAAATGTACCTAGTATGTTACTATTTTACTCCAGATGTATGGACTCCTACTATAATGAACTCTGGCTAATACGTAGAATAAATGTTGGCCCTTGACTGTCTGTCTTAACGCGTGTAAAAGTAAATTTTTAGGATACCCGAATTATGTTATTTTTCCTTGAAATTTTGTGAATATTTATAAATATGTTTTTCATGTATTTCAAATGTGCATTCATGTGTCATGTATTTCAAATGTTTCAGCCGATTTCGGCATAAATACTTTTCATAAAAATATAGACAAAATCATATTATAAAGTGATGTGATATATATATATATATATATATATATATATATATATAAAAGTTCAAGTTTTTATTCATTTCATTTCTTTTATTCTGTGAAAAAATGCTAACCGTACAAAGATTTAATCAGCACTAGAGTAATTTATCTATCAAAGTTAGTGAAATTGGGTCAAGTTGTTTTTCAGTTAGAATGGATACATACTTTGCACACACAGACGTTACTCTAAAATTAGTTTTTTCGGGTTCTAGAGTGCTCGAAATATGTAGATTCGTCGAAAACTCGAATGCGATTTTCTGTACAATTTCAATACTTTTCCTATACATTACCTTGTAGGGAAAGTAAAAATAATATAACAATAATATAAGTCTTAAGAATTCAAATCAGAGGCAGATGATGTTAAATTTAAATTTATGTAGAAAAAGTTATTGTGGGTACTCTAAATGGAATTCTAATAACTTGTTATCGATATTCGAATGTGATAGAATTTAGTTAAGTGATCATAGACAGCTTTATTAAATTCTTTTGTGCAAGTATCTACTGTAACATCATGAGTGATTAAATTTAGTCACAAAAGCAAAACCCCTTCCAACCTTAAATTACATATAAGAAACAAAATACCAAACCTCAAATAACAGCCAACATCAACCAATACAATACCAAAATTCAAATTATTCAGAAAAATGGTGGAGCAACAACTTACTAAATTTGCTAAAACTACACTTTCCACATGTGTTCTTATAATTTTGTAACAGGTATTTGTGCCACTTTTTTGTGATATTGCTGTTATATTTTTTCTAAATGAATTTCGTACATGCAAGTTGCTAAACTTTATTTAAGACTTATACTGACATGCGGTAGTTTTGATTTTGAATAAAAAAATATTTCATTAATTACCTAAATAACAAAAAGTCTCGTGGTCTTATACTTTTGTAACAGACTGTATGAACGTTGCCTTTTCAGCTTCGTGTGGCCTGAGCAAAATTGTAAACGAATTTGATGCCTGCCACGTGGAAGGACTGAAATTGTCAGTTCCCATAGAAGATTGCTAGAATTTTGGCTTATATCTTCTTGCGGCCATTGCAGATATCGGCTATTCCGTGCTGATGAGCGCATAATTAGCGCGAAACCGGTCCGTGGATGCTGGTATCTACAGTGGGGATGTTTTCCGTATAATATATCTATTATTCCGAGAATGTCAATCCTAATAAATAGTTTGGATTTTAATCGATACGGCGTCTTTAAACTCTACCGAACATGCAATATGTTTTATAATAAATCTACGTATACCGTAGGGATTCTCCCTTTGTCCTTGGCTTACTACGCAAGGAAGAAGAGGAATTACAATAGTTTCGGATTGGTACTATGCGTGTTTAATTGTTTAATTTCTCAAATATTTCTTCTAACTTTATCAATAGTGCCTTATTACATTCTATTACTAACTTCTAAAACATTGAGACGGGCTGGTATTGTAGATAGAAATTATTGGACGGAATATATTTTTAGATGGAAGATATATTACCGATTATAGTCCCGAGTTTTTTCCTCTTAAATTATGTCAAGCGGAAATAGCCGCTACTGCCTATCATCCACCGGAAACATCGTGTTCTCTGTTCCTATTCATGGTTTATATTAAGACTGGTTCAAGGCTTTGTTGCTGTCTTGAGCTATATAATTTGCGTTGCTAAATACATGGATTACATTATTTTAAGGAAGACTAGCAACGATTACCCGGCGTTGCTCGGGATTTACGATGCGAAACTCTGATAAAAATTACACCGGAGCATATAGGGTCGTGAATCTTATACATTGTTTTTTCACTGTGAAAAAAGTAAATTCATTGCATTTTGTAAGGAAAAAAATGGATCTGATTGGCCACTCTTTAGCCAATCAGATCCATTGGAATATACATACATACTTTTCTTCTTTATATATATATATATATATTTATATTCATTTATTTATTATTCAAATTTGTAAAATTTGTTGAGTAAGCCTGTGAAAAATAAACCATGGTGATAGAGTTTCCATTTAAATTCATATTTCAAACCTGCGATTTTCAAAAGTGACTAATACGTTCAATAAACTCTCACAAAACTCAGCGATTTAATTGACTTTCACGTTTTAAACTAACGATTTCTAACCTTTTTCGTTGGGAATCATGGAGTTAGAGAGTAGAACTCCTAGGAAAAAGTTTCGTTTTCCATTAATATCTCGACAAACCCTGGTCTTAGAAACTCGAAACTTGGACTACATTTATGGGGGGCTATTTCAAAGCTACCCACAATATTTCATCAAATTCGGTGCAGCTATTCTCCCGTGATGATGAGATCGAAAGTTTTGTTTTTCATTAATATCGCGACAACCCCTGGTGTTAGAAACTCGAAACATGGACTAAATTTTAAGTGGGGCTATTTCAAGACTACCCACCAAATTTCATCAAATTCGGTTCAGCCGTTCTCCCGTGATATTGGATCATACATACATACATACATACTTTTCTTCTTTATATATATAGATATAGTGACAGACCCGCATTATATTATGTGTATTTTGACGTTATAGCGTTTATGGCTGGGGAGTATCCGGCTGAAATCTGAGCTTTACGAAAAATGTAAATACTTTGGAAGTTTATATTTCCGAACCTAATAGATAGAAATATTAGCAAAAGGCCGGGCTTTGAAGTATCGTCCGTATGAAGTATGCGAACTGTTGATTGTTGATGAAACCCAGACCGTCCGACCTACCAGAAAGGTGTAAGGTAACAGTTTGGACGGTCGGGAAGTGCCACCCAATTCAGACCGGAACCCAGTGGGGGAGGCATCCACAGGGACCGTACCCTACTTCCCCTACCACCAACCTCTCGGAAGGACTTTCGGACCCACATGTTTAACGTGATCGTACTCCGCATGAACACGGCGGCAGTTTTGGCAGTGGCTGGAATCGAACCCGGGCCTACCGAGTGCAACTCCAGCGCGCTAACCTATGGGCTACCGCGCCCAGTATGCGAACTGTGAAACATTTCAAGTTATAACTGAATTTTACAAATAATAATGAAATTAGAAGTATAAAAAATTAATTTCAATATTTGAGAATCCTAATACAAAGAGTATATAAATTTTTAGAATTTAAATATTAAGTTCAAATTAGAATACAGGAAAACAATGAAATCAAAGTAACACATTTAAATCATAAAAACGTATTTCCATAGATTTCCGTTTCATTATTACATGTATTATGGAGTTAATGGGTAACAAACTAACTCCATGGTCTATTACTTTCCTTATATACATATAATGTGTAAGGGAAGTATTGTGACGGGGTCGAAAATTCGAATTCGAGTTTTCGACAGGAGAGCACGTTTCAAGTATCCCTGAATACGGATCAGACGTTTTTGAGATGGTGTGTGTGTGTGTGAAAGTATGTGTGTGTCAGTGAGTCTGTGGAGACGATAACTGACGAACAAATGGACCGATTCGAACGAAATTTGGTATAAAAATTACAATCCATGAATACTGGAAGCTTATTGCTTTTATACGCAATCGCATGTTCAGAACCCCCCCTAAATTTTCGAGTGAAATTTTGAAAAAATCCTCAAAAATTCAAAACCTTTAATAAAGTTACGTAAATAGTCATTTCTTATGTAATTTTTTATTAGAAAACGATTAAAATAAATTTTAGAACGCTATCATAAACTTTTCTCAAGATATTGTTCAATTAAAAAAAAAAAGTATCAAAAAATTATATAAAATTAAAAAAAATATATTACCTATTTTTGAAATATGTTCACTTTTCATAAGTAATATCATGCGATAATTTAGGTGACATCATTCTCGTGGATCTAGCTAGTTCCATTCATGAGAAATATACTTTAGGTAATACTTTTGTATTTAGACGCCAATAGTCAGTTATTTGCTACAAGAATTAGTTTTGGATTAATCCCGGGTTGAAAAAATGAAATACATTGAACTCTATGGGACCTAATTTTTAAACATTTTTTAAGCGGATTTAAAATTCACAAATTGCTTCGAAAGTTTTAGGAAATATTCAAATTATCCCATAAAATATATAAAAAAAAAAATTCAGCAAAATATATTCAGTAGTTTTTTAAATAAAAATTAAAATATTAATTACACCTTTTATATGAAGAGATCACGTGACCCACTTCAAAATAAAATATGGCATCCATCTTGTATCAAAATCGTAATTTTTATAGTTCTTTTTAATTCATATTTAGTGTTGTATCCGTCCTAAAACCGCTTAATTTTTGTTTAAATTCTGTGCATCTACATACTGAAACAACGCAATTACAATATATTTGAGTTTAAATGATCATCCAACTTTGATTACTTCTACAACGAAGCCAATTTTCACTTATGGAAAATGTAAATACAAAACGATGTACAATGAGTTGTATAAAAATTGCTGCATTTCTTTAACGCAAAATTATTTAGCTCATGGAGTCTGCAATATAGCTGATATAAATGAAATATTCATTGGTTTTACACGACTTTTGATTAGTCCTTCCGAGAGTTTGGTAGTAGGGGAAGGAGGGTACGGTCCCTGTGGATGCCTCCCCCACTGGGTTACAAGACTGTTGATTAGTCCTTCCGAGAGGTTGGTGGTAGCGGAAGGAGGGTACGGTCCCTGTGGATGCCTCCCCCACTGGGTTCCGGTCTAAATTGGGTGGCACTTCCCGGCCGTCCAAACGGTTACCTTACACCTTTCTGGTAGGTCGGACGGTCTGGGTCTCAACAACAACGACTATTGATTAAGCAGACCATTTTTTCGATGAAGTTTTAAGCATAGAGTTTAATTACTTTTGTTATTTCCATGGTCTTATGTTTTTAAATAATATAAATTATTATAGTATTGTGATGAATGAAATGAATAGAAAAAAGTTTATGAATGAAATGCTGCTTTTATAGAGAGAGCCAGGCGTGTTATATTTCGATGACGTCATTTGAATAAACTTCATGTGTTTTCGCTGAAGTTTTCAAATGTAATAAATTATTGTAGTATTATGATAATTTTAAAAATATTTCCGAGGAATGTATCGCATTTTAGAGATGATTAAACCAGGCAATTTATATTTCAGTGTCGTCATTTGAATGAAGTTCATTTTTTTCGATGAAGTTTAAAGTTTTCAAATATAATAAATTAATGTAGTATTGTGGTAATTTTAAAAATATTACCGAGGAATGTATCGCATTTTAGAGATGTTTAACTAAAATTGCGTTGAAGTTGGAAAGTGTTTCATAATCAATGCTTTATGCATGATTGATCTTTCTTGTTAAAACATTAAGAAGAAAAAACATTTACAACATAGAGAAGAGTGGTCAAAAAATTATAATTTCTTCGCTGTCAATTCTTTTACACGTTCACTTTTTAGCTAATAAGCTGTATTAACCCAGTAACTAATATAAAATATTTCTAGAAATAAATATTTGGGGCTTGCAGCTTCGTTAGAAGGGAGAGGGAATTGAATTGATACCTAAGGGCTTCTCAATTTTTTGACAACAAAGAGGGACATTCATTTAAATAGTGTTTGAAAAAACAAAGCCCCGATTCTATTTTCTGGCGCTGACTTCAGTATACTTCCCCGTCGATCATCAGCATTTCGGTGGCTTCTCAACCATAACTTTGTATATGGCAACGGGTTAAAATAAGTAACGTCTGGTCCGTTTACACTAATAAAAAGTAAATTTGACGCGTGGACACGGTTAAACAGCTTCTTAAATCTGTTATTACGGCGTTCATTACACTAAAACCTCGCTCATATTCTACAGTAGAACAGGGAATTGATTGAATGAGTTTCACGAACGCGGACTTCAAATTTTTAAGCCGGAAGTCTAAAATGTAGTCAGTTTCACTTAGGCCGAACCTTCTGGCTACTCGTTTTACTTCCGCTTCTCTAGTGTTTCCGCATGCGGGAGAATCATCAGTTTTTTAACACTTTACAACAAATTTGAAAAGTGTTTATGACTTTGTTCATTCTGTCTGTCTGTCCGTTAGCACGATAACTGCCGTAAAAATGATTTAATCAAAATGAAATTTTAGTATGTTGTTCAGACGGTCTGTAGGACCTATGGGAATGTAAATGAATAATACCACATAATTAGTTTTGGATTGAACTCGGGTTGAAAAAATGAAATACATTGAGCCCTATGGGACCTAATTTTTCAAACATTTTTTAAGCGGATTTAAAATTCACAAATTGCTTCGAAAATTTTAGGTAATAGTCAAATTGTTCCATAAAATATATAAAAAAAAATTCAGCGAAATATATTCAGTAGTTTTTTAAATAAAAATTAAAATAATAATTACACATCTTATATGAAACGATCACGTGACCATGATATGAAACGATCACATGACCCACTTCAAAATGATATATGGCATCCATCTTGTTTCAAAATCGTGATTTTTTAAAGTTCTTTTTAATTCATATTGAGTGTTGTATCCGTCCTAAAACTACTTTATTTTTGCTTAAATTCTGTGCATCTACATACTAAAACAACACAATGACAATATATTTGAGTTTAAATTCTCATTCAAATTTGATTATTTCTACAACTAAGCCTATTTTTCACCTATGTAAAATGTAAACAGCAAAATATGTAGAATGAGTTAGTTGTATTAGAATTACTGTATTTCTTTAACACAAAATAATTCAGTCCATGGAGTCTGCATGGCTGATATGAATGAAATATTAATTGATTTTATAAACAGAAGGACGATTTTTTTCCATGAAGTTTTAAGCATACAGTTTATGGATTGTAGCTCCATGGTCTTAATTTAAAAAAAAAATAAATTATTATAGTATTGTGATGATTGACATAAATGGGAGAAAGTTATGAATGAAATCCTGCTTTTATAGAGAGATCCAGGCGTGTTATTTTTTATATGACGTCATTTGAATTTATTTCAGTTGTTTTCGATGAAGTTTTCAAATATAATAAATTATCGTAGTATTATGATAGTTTTAAAAATATTACCGTGGAATGTATTGCATTTTAGAGAAATTTAAACCAGGCAATTTATATTTCAATGACGTCATTTGAATGAAGTTCATTTTTTTCAATGAAGGTTTAAGTTTTCAAATATAATAAATCAATGTAGTATTGTGATAAGTTTCAAAATATTACCGAGGAATGTATTGCATTTTCGACTTTTTTAAATAAAATTGCATTGAAGTTGGAAAGTGTTTCATAATCAATGCTTTAAGCATGATTGATCTTTCTTGTTAACACTTTACAACAAAGTTGCAAAGTGTTTATGACTTTGTTTATTCTGTCTGTCCGTTAGTACGATAACTGCCGTAAAAATGATTTAATCAAAATGAAATTTTAGTATGTTGTTCAGACGGTCTGTGGGACCTATGGGAATATAAATGAATAATATCACCCAATTACTTTTGGATTGAGATCGGGTTGAAAAAATGAAATACATTGAACCCTGTGGGACCTAATTTTTGAAACATTTTTTAAGCGGATTTAAAATTCACAAATTGCTTAAAAAATTTTGGGTAATATTCAAATTACCCCATAAAATATATAAAAATAATTTCAGCAAAATATATTCAGTAGTTTTTAAAATAAAAATTAAAATAATAATTACACCTCTTATATGAAGCGATTACGTGACCATCATATGCAGAGATCACGTGACCCACTTCAAAATGAAATATGGCATCCATCTTGTCTCAAAATCGTGATTTTTAAAGTTCTTTTTAATTCATATTGAGTGTTGTATCCGTCCTAAAACCACTTTATTTTTGCTTAAATTCTGTGCATCTACATACTGAAACAACGCAATTACAATATATTTGAGTTTAAATGATCATCCAAATTTGATTATTTCTACAACGGAGCCTATTTTTCACTTATGTAAAATGTAAACAGCAAAATATGTAGAATGAGTATTGCTGCATTTCTTTAACGCAAAATTATTTAGCTCATGGAGTCTGCATAACTAATATGAATGAAATATTCATTGATTTTACGGAAAGAAGGACGATTTTTTTCGATGAAGTTTTAAGCATAGAGTTTAATTACTTGTAACTCCATGGTCTTAAGTTTTTAAATAAAATTAATTATTATAGTATTGTGATGGATGGGAAACTGCTTATGAATGAAATGCTGCTTTTATAGAGAGAGCCAGGCGTGTTATATTTCGATGGTGTCATTTGAATAAATTTCAGTTGTTTTTGATGAAGTTTTCGAATATAATAAATTATTGTAGTATTATGATAATGTTAAAAACATTACCGAGGAGCCAGGCGATTTATATTTAATTGACGTCATTTGAATGAAGTTCATTTTTTTCGATGAACTTTTAAGTTTTCAAATATAATAAATTAATGTAGTATTGTGATAATTTTTAAAATATTACCGAGGAATGTATCGCATTTTAGAGATCTTTAAATGAAATTGCATTGAAGTTGGAAAGAGTTTCATAATCAATGCTTTATGCATGATTGATCTTTCTTGTTCACCTTTTCATCAGTTTTTAAAACTTTGCAACAAAGTTGAAAAGTGTTTATGACTTTGTTCATTCATTCTGTCTGTCTGTCTGTCCGTTAGCACGATAACTGCCGTAAAAATGACTTAATCAAAATGAAATTTTAGTATGTTGTTCAGACGGTCTGTAGGACCTATGGGAATATACATGAATAATATCACCCAATTAGTTTTGGATTGAACCCGGGTTGAAAAAATGAAATACATTGCGCCCTATGGAACCTAATTTTGCAAACATTTTTTAAGCGGATTTAAAATTCACAAATTGCTTCGAAAACTTTAGGTAATATTCAAATTGTTCCATAAAATATATAAAAAAAAAATTCAGCGAAATATATTCAGTAGTTTTTTAAATAAAAATTAAAGTAATAATTACACCTCTTATATGAAACGATCACCTGCCCATGATATGAAAAGATCACATGACCCACTTCAAAATGATATATGGCATCCATCTTGTTTTAAAATCGTGCTTTTTTAAGTTCTTTTTAATTCATATTGAGTGTTGTATCCGTCCTAAAACTACTTTATTTTTGCTTAAATTCTGTGCATCTACATACTGAAACAACGCAATTACAATATATTTGAGTTTAAATGATTATCCAAATTTGATTATTTCTACAACGAAGCTTATTTTCCACTTATGTAAAATGTAAACAGCAAAATATGTAGAATTAGTTGTATTAGAATTGCTGTATTTCTTTAACACAAAATAATTTAGCCCATGGAGTCTGCATGGCTGATATGAATGAAATATTAATTGATTTTATAAAGAGAAGGACGATTTTTTCGATGAAGTTTTAAGCATAGAGTTTAATTACGTGTGGCTCCATGGTCTTAATTTTTAAATAAAATAAATTAATATAGTATTGTGATGAATGAAATGAATGGGAGAAAGTTATGAATGAAATGCTGTTTTTATAGAGAGATCCAGGCGTGTTAATTTTTCTATGACGTCATTTGAATTCATTTCAGTTGTTTTCGATGAAGTTTTCAAATATAATAAATTGTCGTAGTATTATGATAGTTTTAAAAATATTATCGTGGAATGTATCACATTTTAGAGATATTTAAACCAGGCAATTTATATTTCAATGCCGTCATTTGAATGAAGTTCATTTTTTTCAATGAAGGTTTAAATTTTCAAATATAATAAATTAATGTAGTATTGTGATAAGTTTTAAAATATTACCGAGGAATGTATTGCATTTTAGACTTTTTTAAATAAAATTGCATTGAAGTTGGAAAGTGTTTCATAATCAATGCTTTAAGCATGATTGGTCTTTCTTGTTCATTCTTCTCCTGGTCGTACGTAGGATATTATTTTTATGCTTGGGAAGTTCAGTGGTTTTTCCTCATTTTTTTTCCATTCAAGTTTGTAAATGACTAGCTAAAAAAAAAAGGCAGAACTTTGTTGAAAGTTGCCCCAAAACTAGCAAAAACTTTCTTCAGACCTTGAGAATATGCTACGCGTAGTCTGTATTTTTCAAAATTTCTTGAGAGTACGCGGCGCATACTGCGCGCACCTTTTCGGGGCAGCCCTGGTCATAGACCTTATAAGATCTAGGATTGTAGTTTTTGAGTAAAAGGTATAATAAAATTCAGACAAATTTTGATTTCGCTTCCTTAGGAATGGGGAATGAACGAGCAAAGCGAAGTCCATAGTAAAGATTTTTTTTTCCAGGTAAATAAAAGAGCAACACATTTTAATCTTACTATAATAATTTGTTTTTTTACAATATGCAGATAGATAATTCGTTCTTATTGTTTATTTCATATTTAAACGCTTTATCGTTTATAATGTTACGAAAGGTATCCTCAGGAATCGTGGGTGTATACACAGGATACAAGAACGAGTCCAAGTTTCTGGATAACTTACATTTATTCACAAGCACAACGTAAACAGGAACAGTACACACACACACATAAAACTTAAATGATTGTCCACTAATTTCACAGAATAAGCAACATTATTCTCAAAATGTTGACGAAAGTAATTTCACAAAACAGCTGCTGGCCAACGGCCGTACCGTGCTGAAAACACCGGTTCTCGTTAGATCACCGAAGTCAAGCAGCATCGGGCGCGGTTAGTACTTGGTGGGTGACCACCTCGGAACACCACGTGCTGTTGGCCATCTCGGGTGCGGTATCCCCGTGGTTTGCGCGCTAGATTTGCACGCTACCACAAATGCCGCCGTGTTCATGCGGAGTACGATCACGTTAAACATGTGGGTCCGTAAGTCCTTCCGAGAGGTTGGTGGTAGGGGAAGGAGGGTACGGTCCCTGTGGATGCCTCCCCCACTGGGTTCCGGTCTAAATTGGGTGGCACTTCCCGGCCGTCCATACAGTTACCTTACACCTTTCTGGTAGGTCGGACGGTCTGGGTCTCAACAACAACAACAACAACAAAACAGCTGCTACTATTCTCAAAACATTGACACAAATCACAGTCCAATGTAGCTCGTGTCACGTCCATTCATCAAATCCCCTGCAACGGAGGGGTGAGTCCTTTTTATAGTCTCTTCATAGAAACTTCTGGAAATTTATATCTCAAAGCATAATCGTTCTATCGAGAAGTTTCTGGAACATTCTGGAAGTCTCCAAATTGGCGATAAATCGCCAAATCTGGAAACCCTTCTTCTAACTGAGAAATCCTGGTACCCCTGGGCTCAATTCATGGCGACGTCATGGATTGTTTTTTCTTCGCCTGGCTTGAGACAGACGAAAGAAGAGGCGCCTAAGGGAATTTTGCGCTTTCGCAACAATAATGAATATTTTTTTTCCTGTTTCTTGTGATATCTCTATATGCGGGCTCCACTGTATTTATTTATTTATTTCTGTTAGTGACACATAACGGAACAAGTTCAATTACAGTGATCACAATACCGGGAATCATACATTAAAGCAGAATCCTCAAACATACATTTTAAAAAGTTTTCAGGCCTAGCAAACAAATCAATACTGTTAGAGTATAAATTAAATAACTTATATAAAGTTTAACAAGAAAGATCAATCATGCTTAAAGCATTGATTATGAAACACTTTCCAACTTCAATGCAATTTTATTTTAAAAAGTCGAAAATGCAATACATTCCTCGGTAATATTTTAAAACTTATCACAATACTACATTGATTTATTATATTTGAAAACTTAAACCTTCATTGAAAAAAATGAACTTCATTCAAATGACGGCATTGAAATATAAATTGCGTGGTTTAAATATCTCTAAAATGCAATACATTCCACGGTAATATTTTTAAATCTATCATAATACTACGATAATTTATTATATTTGAAAACTTCATCGAAAACAACTGAAATTAATTCAAATGACGTCATAGAAAAAATAACACGCCTGGATCTCTCTATAAAAGCAGGATTTCATTCATAACTTTCTCCATTTTATTCATCACAATACTATATAATAATTTATTTTATTTAAAAATTAAGACCATGGAGCTACAATTCATAAACTTTATGCTTAAAACTTCATCGAAAAAAATCGTCCTTCTGTTTATAAAATCAATTAATATTTCATTCATATCAGCCATGCAGACTCCATGGACTGAATTATTTTGTGTTAAAGAAATACAGTAATTCTAATACAACTCATTCTACATATTTTGCTGTTTACATTTTACATAGGTGAAAAATAGGCTTAGTTGTAGAAATAATCAAATTTGAATGAGAATTTAAACTCAAATATATTGTCATTGTGTTGTTTTAGTATGTAGATGCACAGAATTTAAACAGAAATAAAGTAGTTTTAGGATGGATACAACACTCAATATGAATTAAAAAGAACTTTAAAAAATCACGAATTTGAAACAAGATGGATGCCATATATCATTTTGAAGTGGGTCATGTGATCGTTTCATATCATGGTCACGTGATCGTTTCATATAAGATGTGTAATTATTATTTTAATTTTTATTTAAAAAACTACTGAATATATTTAGCTGAATTTTTTTTTATATATTTTATGGAACAATTTGACTATTACCTAAAATTTTCGAAGCAATTTGTGAATTTTAAATCCGCTTAAAAAATGTTAGAAAAATTAGGTCCCATAGGGCTCAATGTATTTCATTTTTTCAACCCGGGTTCAATCCAAAACTAATTGTGTGATATTATTCATTTATATTCCCATAGGTCCTACAGACCATCTGAACAACATACTAAAATTTCATTTTGATTAAGTCATTTTTACGGCAGTTATCGTGTTAACGTACAGACAGACAGACAGACAGACAGACAGAATGAACAAAGTCATAAACACTTTTCAACTTTGTTGTAAAGTGTTAAAAACGCCAAAGTTTCTCAAAAAATTGCGATTAACATTAGCTGTTATGTGAGCTGTTATGTGCCTTAAATTTGGCTTGCTAGCATAAAGATAGATCCCGTTTAAAAGTGCACTACAATCAATCTGATTGTTGAGAAATTTCATGAAAAACACAATGTAAACACCATGCTTCGCGGGGATTTTAATGAATGAATAGCAAACAAGTCCTTGAGATACACAGAAGAAAGGCCGCCAGAGTAAAAAACATCGATCTTAAAATAAAGAAACCTCACAAACTTATTCTGAACTTTTCAATCACATGAATAGAATCACTATAATAAGGAACCCAAATTATAGAACCTTATTCCCATGATGGTCGAGCAATAGAACCACATAAGCGAATTATATCATTAATATTAGTAAAATCCCTAGTTTTCCTAAAAGCAAAATCAAGTAGCTTATAACATCTAGAAACAATATTTTGAATATGTAAATTAAATTTGTACTCGGGTTCGGGGGGGGGGGAGGCGATGTCCTTGAAACCATTCATACGAGTGAGGAATTTAGAGTTAATACAGTAAGTAAAAATTTTTTTAGTATACCTATGAGTAAAGCCGTTATTATTGCATTTTGAAGTATTTAACTTAAACTTACTATTTGCTGAGAAGAGAGATACAGTTGATTAAGATAAAATTGTAATTGGTAGCAATCATCAATAGTTTCAATACACCTATAGAGTTTAAGATCATCAGCAAATAGAAGACAATTCGAAAATTGAAGGACCGTGGGAATGTCATTTACAAAAAGTCAATATATGTACTATGATGTATATATGGATGTCATTTATATATAATTTAATATTGGGGCACTTTTCTGTGATCTGGTTCACTGAGCGGAAAGAAGGTACTTTTTTTTTTTTATAGATAACCACTTTGATAAAAGAAAAAAATGTTTGCACAGAATCGTTGGTGTATGTGCAATAAAATTTCATTTTGTTTTTGAGTATCAGCTGTGTGACATATGACGTACATTTCAAATGTGATGATTCATTGAAATCTGTTATCAGCTGCTGTTATAACAGAAATAGTTTTACGTGTATCAATCAATTCTTGCGTAAAATCATTCTTCCACTTACGATTATTTTTCAGATAATATTTTTTGTTATTTTCTGCGCAATAAATTCGAAAAGCTTACTATCTTTGGACCTTTATTGGAATCGTTAGGGACTTAGGCGTGACTAACAATGTGAAAAAAAGGGGGGGGGGGGTTTACAGTGCTGGGGATCGTTTTTCTTCATAGATTCTATGGAGAATTAATGCAATTTTCTACCAATAGGAAGTGGGTGTTCCCGCACTCCAGCCTACGCTTATGGTTACAGATCGGCTTATTCAAGGCTGCTAAATATACACACTGTAAAACATTTGCAAGCATGTTACTGGAAGTTTCCAGGGAATCAGCTGTCCTTAATGGGGAGCAAGGTTCCTGATAGTTATGATTATATATATATATATATATATATATATATATATATATATATATATATATATAATTTCTAAAAAGAATACCTAATACACAGAAAAGCAAAAGATGAATGTGAAAAACGAAAAGTATGACGTGGCCGGGGGGAGTTGTGACCCACATTGTCCGGTTAAGCAATGTTTTAAGCCATATATATATGGCTTGTGCATATATATATATACACACACAAAAATAACGCTTCGGAAGACGATAATTAGCTGAATATTTCAGAAATGAATAATTGCATTTCCAATACCAGGCATGTAACATACACGCTCCATTGAACTAGCACAGGCAGACGATAACTGACTGGGCCGGCTGAAGTTAAAAATGGCGGCTGCGTCAGCCTGTATATTTAGGAGCCTTAGGCTCATTCTCTTTTGCATTAACATATAAAATAGCTGTCCCGGACAGAAACTGTCCAACTGATTGAACCCAAATTTGGTATAAAGGTAGGCTGTTACATGAATGTGCAACGTACGTCACGATTTTTCTGAGATTCTACCGACGGTGTGCGCAGTACGTACATGCGCATGTTTACATTGCAATGTCTCCGCAGATACTCACTCGATTGTAACCAAGTTTAGTAAAATTTAGGCGTTATATGAATGTTTTTTTTTTTTGTAGGATTGCTGTTATAAGACTTAAAATGTAGTACGGACATTTTTTAGGAGTTTTGACTTCAGCTATGTCGAAAATTTTTTAAAACAAAAGTTGTAGTTTCAATGAATTTAAACCGCGAAATTTTCAAAGTCCCACAGTATAAAGAAGGGGAACCAAAATCAGTAATGTGTGTGTATGTAGGGGAAAAGACCCGTGGGGTTCTTTTTTACTTTCTCATATGTAGTAATGAGAAAAAATTGTCACGAAAATTTTCGATTTCGATATTTTGATCTCAATTAAGATCTGCTGGACACGTTTTGACTATTTTTGGAGTGATGTCTGTGATCAATTTTTTGTGTATACGATAGCAGTCACAAATATTAAATGATTTTTCACGAAACTTTACAACCGACTTTGTTATAAAAAAAATCTAGAACTAGGTAGATTTTTTTTTTAATTCGAGCAAAAACTATTTATTTATGACTCAATTATCATGAGACGTAATAGTTTCAATCATTGTTGTGAAAAATAGCTGCTATACAATTTTTTTTGTTCTTGCACATTGTCAAGTACGGTATTAATCGAAAGATTTTTTCAAGCCTTTTAAAGTGAAAGGTAACACGCTATAAATTGTAATAATTTGGACCTGCGATACTGATTTTTAAATTTTTTTCTTGTAAAATTGGAAAATAAAAATGCATTCTGGTATGAGAATGTCTTGAGCTACATTCGAGTTAATTTTTAAAGTTATGTATTTTTTCTTCTTTTCCCAAGGTTATATATACTCTATAACGAAAAAATCGACGCACCAAGGAGTTGTCCGATTGTAATGAAATTACGTATGTAAAGACATTTTGAGCGAACATGCAAATGAATAAAATTTGGCGTCCGATGAATAAATAGTGGGAGCTCCAGCGCATCGGAACTGCGCATTCAGCAGGTGTATATAAGGAGCGATTCTGAATATGTGGTCAACATTTCTGTTGCATTTCGACTACGGATATCTTACGTCTTTGGTAGTCATTTCTGGCACACTGACAGCACAGCGGTACGTAGACAACATTCTACGACCGGTTGTGTTACCGTCCCTTTTGCGACACCCCGGACTTACTTTTCAACAAAATAATGCCCGGCCACGCACGGCACGTGTTGCTATGAATTGTCTTCAAGCTTGCCCAACACTTCCTTGGTCAGCTAGGTCTCCTGATCTCTCTTCCATAGAGCACATTTGGGACGTTATGGGAAGGCGATTGCAACCATCGCGGATTATTGACGATTTAGCCCGACAGTTGGAGACAATTTGGCAAGACATTCCGCAGGACATCATCCGTGAACTTTATCAGTCTATGCCACGCTGGGTGACATCTTGCATCCAGGCCAGAGGTGGACTAACTCCTTATTGACTTCCTCCCTTTGTATACGGTCAAACTCTAAATCATTAAATTGTTCTGAAATTTTAATCGTTTTTTTTTCTATGTATGTTCTTCACATCCACCAATTTTTATCACAATCGGACAACTCCTTCTTGGTGCGTCGATTTTTTTGTTATAGAGTGAATTTGGAAAATGTGAGGAAATCCCCGGAAACAAAAACGTACCGCCAACTCATTTGTTAGTGCCCCCCCCCCTCCCCTCAAAATGTTTGTTGTGCATGTCATATGCTGAATTTGTACTCTTTAATATCAGAAATAATTTTTTTTTTTTGTATATCTAGGTTGAGTAATTATTTATTTTGTAAGTAATGAAGCATTATAACTTATGTGTTGTCCTTTTGTAGATGCTCTGCCCGTAATTAACAGAAGTGGGCGCAGTGTGAAGGCATCAGAATGGACGTGAAGAAAGTTGCAATATTTTGCCTGTTCAGGTTATTCCTACCCTTCATACTTCTATGCGGTAAGTGCTGATTCTGATTGAATGTGTAAATCATGCTAAAGTTAAACATTGGTTTAAAATGTTATGCACAACAGTGAAAGTTTTTCGATTTAGGATCTAATGTTATTATGCCGGATAAATTGATCTATGTTTTTGTGTTTTTATCTGCTGTCCTAAATAGGAATTAAATTCTAAATAGCAAGAGCATCTAAAAAGTGAGAGTCAATTGAGCATAACTATCGCCTAAAAGTAGCATGTACATGTACTTTAAACGTTAGTTGCCATCTGTAGACTCTTGCATTGCGCAGTATGTCGTCATATTATTTTCCCATTTACTGTTAATCGTTAGAGATGAAAGCGTCAATTGAAAATCGCAACACCTGGGAAGTACAGTCAGGGATAGCATTTTTAAACGCTAAAGTGTTAGGCGTACTGATAAGTGGTGTTATGTTGCTGCACGACAATGCCCGATTGCACACTGCAATAGTACATTCGCCTTACTCGAGCAATTCAAGTTTAGCAGTTTTTAGTATCGTCTATGCACTTGCACCAAGTGATTATCACTTATTCCTCTGCTTTAAGTCTTTTTCTTTTTGGATGATTGAAAATCAAGGGTTGGAAATGACCAAGAGACAAAAGGTATCTGAAAGTTTTGGTGGTAATCTTCGAGGTAGTTATGCAAAATCTGGTTTCAAGGAACGATAAATGTTTAAATGTATATGACCACTATGTACAGTAGTAGTTTTAAGTTCTGTACTAGTGTGTGGTAAAATAGAGAACTTTTGGGGCATTGATTAAACGTTCTTTAAATCCTATCGATTCTTACTTTTGGAGCAGCCTTGTAGCAATATCGTAGTCGTGATTATTTGCAGAATTATGGACTGAAGAACGTCTGTTGGGTTTTATGGAAGCTAGGGCACACTGATTTTTGCCTCAAAGTGCTGCTCATACCCCAGGGTAAATCGAGTGATCTGGGTTTTCGACACTAATTTTTGCTTTCCACATTTATAATTTCACACCTCGGGTATTGGAAAAATAAATTATTTAAATTTAATTTTTTATTTTCATTCCATTAGAATCTATAGTTGACTTCAAAATTTTTACTTTCCCTGCAATACATAGTAATGTATAGGGAAAGTATTGGAATCATGCCGAAAATCGCAACCCGAGTTTTCAATGGATCTACACGTCTTGGTGTCTCTAGAACACGAAAATATTATTTTTATCGTGACGTCTGTGTGTGTGTTGTCTGTCTGTGCAATGTATGTATCCACTCTAACTAAAACAACTAAATGGACCGAATTTCATAAAATTTGGTAGGTAGGTCATTTGTGTGTGACCTTGATGCTGATTAGTTTTTGGTACGATTCGGGAAACAACCCGCCTTTTATTGCGAAATGACCCTCAAAAATTGCCTGTATCTACAATAACTGAGAAATTAATGGATCAAATTTCATAACATTTGGTAGATAAGTCACTTGTGTGTTACCGTGGTGTTGATTAGCTTTTGGTATGATTCAGAGAAAAGTAACCTGCCTCTTTTTGTGAAATAAATGGTCCGCAAAAATCGTCAAAATATAAAATAAAATACTACTACAAAATCTAAAATAACATACTGCTCAGATATATCAATTAAATGCTTGTTTTATTCATAATTTTCAACAATGAAAAGAATAAAACCAACCCCTTCATTACACCTGGGTTAGCCGTTCTCGAGATATTTTAGTTTTTTCGCATTTACGCTGCGCCACCATTGAAAAAACGTCCAGTTACCAACTGAGAACGAAAATTGAATTAAAAGTGCCAATTTAGTGTCATTTTAAATAATTGTGGGCGATATTTTGTGCAATTAAACCCAATATTATGAATTATTGAAGAAATAGAGAACGTGAATATGAGTCTGCAGAGAAAGTCACGTGATGCCCATATCAGATTTTTTACACTTTACAACAAAGTTGAAAAGTGTTTATGACTTTGTTCATTCTGTCTGTCTGTCTGTTTGTCCGTTAGTACGATAACTGCCGTAAAAATGACTTAATCAAAATGAAATTTTAGTATGTTGTTCAGACGGTCTGTAGGACCTATGGGAATATAAATGAATAATATCACCCAATTAGTTTTGGATTGAACCCGGGTTGAAAAAATGAATTCAAACATTTTTTAAGCGGATTTAAAATTCACAAATTGCTTCGAAAATTTTAGGTAATATTAAAGTTGTTCCATAAAATATATAAAAAAAAAATTCAGCGAAATATATTCAGTAGTTTTTTAAATAAAAATTAAAATAATAATGAAAACCTCTTATATGAAGCGATTACATGACCGTGGTATGAAAAGATCACGTGACCCACTTCAAAATGATATATGGCATCCATCTTGTCTCAAAATCGTGATTTTTAAAGTTCTTTTTAATTCATATTGAGTGTTGTATCCGTCCTAAAACCACTTTATTTTTGCTTAAATTCTGTGCATCTACATACTGAAACAACGCAATTACAATATATTTGAGTTTAAATGCTCATCCAAATTTGATTATTTCTACAACGAAGCCTATTTTTCACCTATGTAAAATATAAACAGCAAAATATGTAGAATGAGTTGTATTGGAATTGCTTTAACACCAAATTCTTTAACACAAAATCATTTAGTTCATGGAGTCTGCATAGCTGATATGAATAAAATATTCATTGATTTTACAAAGAGAAGGACGATTTTTTTCGATGAAGTTTTAAGCATAGAGTTTAATTACTTGTAGCTCCATGGTCTTAATTTTTAAATAAAATAAATTATTATAGTATTGTGATGAATGACATGAATGGGAAATTATTTATGAATGAAATGCTGCTTTTATAGAGAGAGCCAGGCGTGTTATTTTTTCTATGACGTCATTTGAATGAATTTCAGTTGTTTCCGATGAAGTTTTCAAATATAATAAATTATCGTAGTATTATGATAATTCTAAAATTATTACCAAGGAATGTATCACATTTTAGAGATGTTTAAACCAGGCAATTTATATTTCAATGCCGTCATTTGAATGAAGTTCATTTTTTTCGATGAAGGTTTAAGTTTTCAAATATAATAAATCAATGTAGTATTGTGATAAGTTTTAAAATATTACCGAGGAATGTATTGCATTTTAGACATGTTTAAATAGAATTGCATTGAAGTTGGAAAGTGTTTCATAATGAATGCTTTAAGTATGATTGATCTTTCTTGTTTTGTTCTAGCATTCTTCCAGCTATAACTCTGGAATGTGGAAAGTGTTTCATAATCAATGCTTTATTTAACATAGCATTATAAGACAAATTTTGAGATAATCATTCATAAAAGGGTTTACTTATGGCTCAATGATCACGAGATTTTATAGTTTCAATCATCGTTGTGAAAAATACCCGCGATACAATTTTTCTTGTTTGTGACGTCATTAGCCCCCCTAGAGGGAAAAGTTACCCCCCCCCCCCGGGGGGTTGCATCGTACGGTATAAATCGAAAGTTTTTTCAAGCCCTTTAAAGTGAAGGATAACACGCTGTAATTGTAATCTTTTGGCCCCACTGTACTAATTTTTCAAAAATTTTCTTGTACAATTTGAAAAAAAAAAAAAATAAATAAATAAAAGATACTAAAAATGGATTCTGGTATGAAAAAGTCGAGTCGTGCCACACTTCAGTTGATGAATCATCGTCTGCTGTGTCAGATTATTTGTCATCAATGCTTTAATATGTCCAAATTGAATGGGAAATTGTGTTAGAAAGAAGATCGGAATATTTTTATAAAGAATTTCACATTTTTGCAATAAATCCAAATCCGTTGGTTTTAAAATTTTTCTTAACGGATGTATAATTCTGCCCGATCCCCCTCTTTCAGTCCAGAGGCCCCTAAGCGTTGCTTGCATTTTCTACCCGATTGTTACGCTTTTGGCTGTACGATATAGATTAAAAAAAAAAAAGTTCGTGCAATCGACACGTGCCCATATCATTAATAACCCGTATTCTCGCAACTTTAACACTTACATTAGTTCAGCATCGTTATGGGATGGAATTACGGTCATCATTCAAGGATGTGACAGCGAATACCATATCTACCGCCTGTCCTGATGGTTGTTTTTTTTAAAATTACACAATGTTTATTTGTCGAGTTTTATCTTGTACATTCCAAGACTACGTTATCTCGGAAATGCACTTGCAACATTTATTTAACTTCGGACTCCCCCTCCCCGCGGCCAATTATTGTTTTCTTCACGTTGTTTTCTTCATTGTTGTTGTTGAAACCCAGACCGTCCGATCTACCAGAAAGGTGTAAGGTAACTGTTTGGACGGTCGGGAAGTGCCACCCAATTTAGACCGGAACCCAGTGGGGGAGGCATCCACAGGGACCGTACCCTCCTTCCCCTACCACCAACCTCTCGGAAGGACTTTCGGACCCACATGTTTAACGTGATCGTACTCCGCATGAACACGGCGGCAGTTTTGGCAGTGGCTGGAATCGAACCCGGGCCTACCGAGTGCAACTCCAGCGCGCTAACCAATGGGCTCCCGCTCCCGTTTTCTTCATTGTGTGTATTTTCATTCAACATGTTTGACGGGCTCGTTTTCGGCTCCTAGACTACGTAGATAACTTAAACCCGGCATACTTTCGCGGAGCGTTTTCATCTCTCAATTTTCACGTCACTACGTCACTATTTTCACGTCATTTTTGCTCTTCATGATTATGTTTTCGCCCTTTCCATGCACATCCTTTGCGAATTGTGGTTCAGCGTCTTTAAATGAAATGTTCTTCTGGTTCTGATCCGTAATTGGCGTACAAACACACACATATATATATATAAAGAGGACATTTTTAACACGTAATAATGGAAAGTTAAACGCTGTCAAGTTTCAAATATAAACCATTGATCAATTTGATTTCTTGTGACTTGCCGCCATTGAAGCTGCTCACAATTTACGAATAAAATCTTTTGCCCGTAAAACAAATTTTTTAACACTTTACAACATAGTTGAAAAATGCTTATGACTTTGTTCATTCTGTCTGTCTGTTCGTTAGCACGATAACTGCCGTAACAATAACTGCCGTATGCTGTTCAGACGGTCTGTGGGACCTATGGGAATATAAAGTAATAATATCACCCTATTAGTTTCGGACAGAACCCGGGTTGAAAAAGTGAAATACATTGGACCCTAGGGAACCTACTTTTTCAAACATTTTTTGATCGAATTTAAAATACACAAATTGCTTCGAAGGTTTTAGGAAATATTTAAATTATCCCATAAAAAATATGAAAAAAATTTGAGCAAAATATATTAGGCGGTTTTTTAAATAAAAATTAAAATAATAATTAAACCCATATTATATAAAGAGATCACGTGACCCACTTCAAAATAAAATGTGGCATCCATCTTGTATCAAAATCGTGATTTTTAAAGTTCTTTTTAATTTATATTTAGTGTTGTATGCTTCTTTAACCGCTTTATTTTTGCATAGTTTCTGTGCATCTACATTCTGAAACAACGCAATTAAAATATATTTGAGTTTAAATGATCATCAAACTTTGATTATTTCTACAACGAAGCCTAATTTTCACTTATGCAGAATGTAAACACATAAAGATGTAGGATGAGTTGTATAAGAATTGCTGAATTTCTTTAACACAAAATTATTTAACTCTTTGAGTCTGAAATATAGCTAATATGAATGAAACATTTTTTGATTTTACATAGAGAACAGGCGATTTTATACCAGACTTTTTCGATGAAGTTTTAAGCATAGAGTTAAATTACGTTTACGTCCATGGTTAAGTTTTTAAATAAAATAAATTACTGCAGTATTGTGATGAATGAAAGCAATGGAATAAAAGTGTATGAATGAAATATTTACAGGTTTTACACAGAGAGCCAGGCTTTTCCCGGCTGCCCATTTTGCTGCTCCATGCCTTCGGACGAGTCGGTCGGCCTGGGTTTTCGACAGAGAGCCAGGCGATTTGTATTTGACGTCATTTAAATAAAGTTCATTTTTTTCGGTGAAATTTTAAGTTTTCAAATGCAATAAATTATTGTATTGTGATAATGTAAAAAATATTATCGCTGAATGTATCACATTTTAGAGATGTTTAAACCAGGCGACTTATATTTCAATGACGTCATTTGAATAAAGTTCATTTTTTTTCGATGAAGTTTTACGTTTCCAAATATAATAAATTAATGTAGTATTGTGATAATTTAAAAAATATCGTCTCTGAATGTATCGCATTTCAGAGATGTTTAAATAAAATTGTATTTCAGTTGGGAAGTGTTTCATAATCAATGCTTTATGGATGATTGATCTTTCTTGTTTGATATCGGCTTTCCACGTCTATGTTATCAGAAGTGCAGCTGTAGCGGTCTGTTTTATTTTTAGAGCTCCTTTCTATATACTTGTTTATCAAACCTGTCAGTTCTTCCTATAGAAGAACTGATAGAAGATATCTTCACAATCAGTTGAATAGCTTTTACCGTGAGTTAGTGATGAGCGTTTCGGTGTATGAATGACCCTATGATAGATACATCGCTATTGTGTATAGGTAGGTATAGGATAGAGTGGGACGCGTTAAGATACTTTTCAATCTTTTTATTTTTATAAATATTGTTTTATAATTAATCTTGAACAAACACCTACTTCATATACATTAAGCATTTCTGCAGAAGAAAAAAGAATAACCCATTTCAAATGTCTTATACATATTTAATAATTTTGTTTTTTCCAGAATCTTTCTAGTGTCGCTTTAACAATATGTATTTCTCTATTATACAGTGTTTATAAGAAAGTCTTTAAGCAAAAGCACCTCCAATAACTTTGTAAGGAAAGGTTCGTTAAGTGTACATTTTAGTTCTGTCTGTAGTAATGTGACCATGCCCGAAATAGTAAAAGTGATTACAGCGCCCCCTAGCTGAGAATTTGAAAACAGTTGATATAGTGAACTCGTTAGCAAAGAGAAATAGACTAAAAAAGCCAAGAATGAAGTTGTTGTTGTTGAGACCCAGACCGTCCGACCTACTAGAAAGGTGTAGGGTAACTGTTTGGACGGCCGGGAAGTGCCACCCAATTTAGACCGGAACCCAGTGGGGGAGGCATCCACAGGGACCATGCTCTCCTTCCCCTACCACCAACCTCTCGGAAGGACCCAATAATGAAGTTGAGAAACATTGTCTAATTAGTAGAAATCGACATCAGGAATGAACGAAATACAAATGCGACAAGTGCCAGTCATATTTCAGGTTGGCTAACGAACCTGGAAATTGGGAAAACGTCAGGGAATATCAATATTCTGAAAAATCAGGGAAATATAAGGGAATTCCTAAGAAAATCTTTAAAATCAGGGAAATTGGAATTTTTTAAGGTAACACAGTTTTCTTCCGATTCCCTGCAATACGCATGTGTAGAATTTCTTATTCGCGTTTTATGTGATGGGAAACAGACTCTTGGACATCTGAATAAAAAAAGTTTATGTTTGCTAAACTGATATTTAGTAAAAGTAAATAGTGATGCCGATCAGGGAAGTTTTGAAGATATTATCTGGAAGTGGGGGAAATATCAGGGAATTTTTGAAGATATTATCTGAAAGTCAGGGAAATATCAGGGAACATTTGAAGATATTATTTGGAAGTCAGGGAAATATCAGGGAATATTTGAAGGTATTATCTGGAAGTCAGGGAAATATTAGGGAATATTTGAAGATATTATCTGGAAGTCAAGGATATATCAGGGAATATTTGAACATATTATCTGGAAGTTAAGGAAATATCAGGGAATATTTGAAGATATTATCTGGAAGTCAGGGAAATATTAGGGAATTTTTTATGTGTTTATTGTATTATTCCTGAATACGGCAGTCATTCGCCAACAACCCTATAGTGTCAAACAAATGCCGTCTGTGACAGTTGTAGTGTCGATTCATACTATGTAGACAATGTTCTACAACATTGCAGTTGGATTTTTTCGTCTATCTCGTTTTGTTGCGAAAATCGCTATTCTACCCTTTCAAGTTCTCCAGTAGGGGTGCTGCAATCCCTTTTATTCGATACGGCATTTTCACTTTTCTACAGATAGACTTGACGTGTACAATCCGGACGTTGTAGTGTTGTTGTTGAAACCCAGACCGTCCGACCTACCAGAAAGGTGTAAGGTAACTGTTTGGACGGTCGGGAAGTGCCACCCAATTTAGACCGGAACCCAGTGGGGGAGGCATCCACAGGGACCGTACCCTCCTTCCCCTACCACCAAACCTCTCGGAAGGACTTTCGGACCCACATGTTTAACGTGATCGTACTCCGCATGAACACGGCGGCAGTTTTGGCAGTGGCTGGAATCGAACCCGGGCCTACCGAGTGCAACTCCAGCGCGCTAACCAATAGTGTAGCGAAGCGCCTTTAATCTCCAGCATCGTTTTCTGAGTTTATCTTCATTTATGATATTACCCCAGTGACCACTATGGGGGTTTCAAAATATTTATTTTACACCATTTATTTAGCCTACGACTCCTAATGTGGCTTTTTGATACACATTTGGGTTTTTACAGTGTAGGAGGGCTGACACAGATCTCAGTTAATTATTTTAAGCAGTTTATTAGTTTAAGGTAACTAATTATATTTTTTCGAGTTCTGAATATATATTAGTTTAGGGATTACTGGAAAAGGACATGGGCGCCCATAGAACATTTTCTAGGGGTTGTGCTGGGGGTGGAGTATAAAACACTGACTTCAGTGGGGTCAGACCAATTTATTACATTGACTAGCTTGATGTTCACCTCTCTGACCTTGAAAGTCCCGTGGGGAGGAAGTGCCCCCCTTTTGCCTTCTCCTATGGAAAAGGTGTCTACCGGACTTTTCAATTATTCATTTTGACATGTGGATCTTTTTTCGATTTAAGTTATCAAGATATAGACGCATCAATCAATAGGTGCCCATAGAATATTTTCTGATTCATGGATCTTTGTTTTTATAAAGTTATTAAGGTGCCTAAGGACTTACTTCCTTAGGAAATCTGCATAAGAGGGTTGAAGACCCAGACCACACGACCAACCCTAAGGCTTATGGTAGCTTAATGTGTGGCCAGCTGTATAAGAGTGTAAAATATTTTCTGACTTTTATGATGAATGTGCATTATGATGAATGTGCTTTAGGTATTTTGTTTCCCGTGTTAGTGTGATAAGTTAACACATATTTCTTCATTCTGGAAACATAAAACTTTTGCTATGGAATTACAGTCTTTAACAAAATCCTTTTAAATAAAAAAAGTAATTATTTCTGAATTATGCCACGTTTTTATTTCTTTTACTTCTCGTGGTTTCACATTTAAATTAGATCGAACCGAAGAAGAAGAATAGAACCTTCGCTTATCTTACACATTTTGTTGAGTTATAGTTCAGACCTGTGTTTTATCGCCGTATTCAATGACTTAGGTCAAGGTTATTTGCAATATTTTATGCCCCCCCCCCCTCTCTATCTGCAAACATTTTGTGGATTGATTCTGCAAAATTTGAAGGTTTTGTTCTGGTGATTACTTCTAGATAATGAATTGTTATTCAGTTATGTAGTTTTAGAGGAAGTCTTTATTTTCATAATTAGAAAATCTACCCAGCGCTGCCCGGGATTTAAAATGAAAAGTCGTGGTGTAACCGTGTGCACACAACAGTTATTTTATTTTTGTTAAAAGTGAGAGTATTCCTAAAACGTTATATGGTTTTTTTTTTCAGGAATTCGCTGTGAGTTTGGATGTAGTATTTATCAGAGGCTTGTATCCTAAACCTCGGGCAACACCGAGTACATTTTTTTAGTATTAAACATAAAATAAGAAAACTGTTTCGTGGGTGCATTCTCGACTATACCACGATCCCTCATTTTAAATCTCGGGCATCGCAGAGTACATTTTCTAGTTTTCAATAAATAAGCGCCCGCTACTTCAAAAATGCAGATAATCCAAATCATCTGGTTTGAACTAAAATCAGTTTCTCGACACAAATAAATGAAAGTACTTGTAATTGTAAAAATGTTCCTTTAAACCCGAAAAGTATAGTTATCTCAGTGAATTTTCATTCAATTACAGTCACAATACTTTAAAAATAATAATAATACTACTACTATATATATATATGTATATATAAATATAAATTAGTAAATCCAATGTTAGAATGTATGTAGTAACTCATAATACACTATTCCAAAATTTTCTACAAAATACAAAGAAATAAAAGAAATTAAGACATAAAGAGGAAATAATAAAGCGTAATGCAGGTCATAAAGACAAAGACAATCAACAAATTTAAAAAATGAGGAATGAAAATAGGAAAACAAAAAAATCAAGCAAAAAAGCTTGCACATGGAAGAGCTTTAGGCTTAAGATAAGTTCATATATATATATATATATATATATATATATATATATACAATATTAAAATTATAAATCCAATGGTAGAATGTAAGTAGTAACTCATAATACACTATCTTAAAATTTGCCTACAAATACAATGAAATAAAATGAAATTCAACCATAATGAAGGAATTATAATACAAATTACAGATCATAAGGACAATGACAATCAACAAATATCAATGGTGAGGAATGAAAATAGGAATACAAAAAATATCAAGCATAAAAGCTTGCATGTGGAAGAGCTCTAGGCTTAAAAATAGTTCATTTCGAAAAAATTCTTTTTCAAGTCCAAATATCTTTTCGAAATGAATACAAAATGCTTGGTTCTGAAACACAAGGTAGATTTTATCTATAAAACTTGTGTGTGTATATATATATATATATATATATAATGTGTGTATAATATATATATATATAATATGAAAATCCAATGATAGAATAGAAAAAAGTTGTAACTCATAATACCTTAACTTAAAATTTGCCAACAAATTAAAATGAAGTATTAAATAGAAAATCAATCATCATGAGGAAAATTAAATGCATATTTCTAGTCATCAAGCTAAAGATAATCAACAAATATCAATGGTGTGGAATCTAAAATACGAAAACAAAAAATAACCAAGCATTAAAGCCATACACGTGGAAAAGCAATAAGCCTAAAGGATTGTTCATTTCGAAAGAAATATTTTTCAAGTTCAAATATTTAATCAAAATGAACATAAAATATACTTGTTTCTGAAGCAAGAGATAGATTTTATCTATAAACTCTTACTATTTGGGCTACAAGCATGAAGATTGAAAAATAATATTGGAAACAAAAATACCTGAAAATACACTGCAAATGTCTTTCCTATTCGAGCATTAAATGACGAGACCAATGTTGCCAATCGCAAAAGTTAAACGTAGAGATCTATTGTTGCCAATGGGGTTCAACTATTTTACCTCCACACTAAGTGTCTAGCCGGCCGTCCAAATAGATTCTCAAGTCCTTTGGATGAGTCGAACGGTCTGGGTCTTCAACACTAAATGTCCCTGAAGCTGTTCGTCGTCTGGGTATATGCGGCAGCTACGAAGGAATAAATTTAATTTGACAGAAATATTCTTAGCTTCTGATACTATTTTGCTTTCTGAAAAATTTACTTATTCGATATTCTGATGATAAAGTGGACTGGGACACATTTCGAACATTTTTGAAAATATATTCGTTTCACTCCTTCCTTCCTGCGAACGGCCCTACCGTGCTGAAAACACCGGTTCTCGTTAGATCACCGAAGTCAAGCAGCATCGGGCGCGGTTAGTACTTGGGTAGGTGACCACCTGAGAACACCGCGTGCTGTTGGCACATTTCGGGCGCGGTAGTCCGGTGCTTTGCGCGCTGGATTTGCACTTTGCCACAACTGCCACCGTGTTCATGCTGAGTACGATCACGTTAAACATGTGGGTCCGTAAGTCCTTCCGAGAGGTTGGTGGTAGGGGAAGGAGGGTACGGTCCCTGTGGATGCCTCTCCCACTGGGTTCCGGTCTAAATTGGGTGGCACTTCCCGGCCGTCCAAACAGGTACCTTACACCTTTCTGGTAGGTCGGACGGTCTGAATCTCAACAACAACTCCCTCCTTCCTATCTATGTGTGGATACGATAACTATAAAACAACTGCACATATCACTTTGACATTTTAGAATTTTCTGTAAATTGCATTATTGAAACATTATTCGGCATGAGATGTGGAGATAATAACTCTAGAAGGAATGGGTGTTGTTGTTGTTGAGACCCAGACCATCCGACCTACCAGAAAGGTGAAGAATGGGTGTGCCAATACCAGACCTACCAGAAAGAACCCGACTACCAGAAAGATGTCCGACTTACCAGAAAGATGTCCGACCTACCAGAAAGAATGGGTGTGCCAATTTGAGATTTTATGAGTCGATACAGTGTATGTCAAAAACTTGAACTAGAGATAATTTTAAGACATCCTGAACACTTTTAGAACATATTTGGAATGATGTTGCTCTGTGTGAATACTTTAGCTCGAGAATAAATGAACATTTTATCATGCAACTTTTTATATTCACATTTATTATGTAAAATCTATAATTATTCTTTTGCAATTTGTACGATTAAGGCAATTGTTTTTTCGAAATTTAAGATGTTGATATCATTGTTCCCTTTAAAAAATTATAATCATTCCAGGGAAATTTATAGTACTATAGAAAAGTCTATCATTTTTGAGTTAATTATTAGTTATTAAGTGAATCTTAGTTTACTTTTAAGAGTATTAAATTGTACTAACACAAATCAGATTAAATTAATTGAATTCCTTGACTTGATCGGCCCGTTGCCACCATTAAAAGATAAATTAAAAATAAATTACATATTTGAGAGCAAAAGTTCCAGTTACAATTCTAGGTCATTCTTATAATAATAGACATTTCGTAATAACGGATATTTTCCATTCCATCTGAGTGTCCGTTATGAGGTTTTATTGTAACTGCGCATTCACATTCCTTCAAAACAAAATTGAGAATATTCACCAGTGTAATTATCTCTTGTAAATACCCCAAATCGAGGTCATTTCTTATAATAATAGACATTTCGTAATAACGGATATTTTCCATTCCATCTGAGTGTCCGTTATGAGGTTTTATTGTAACTGCGCATTCACATTCCTTCAAACCAAAATTGAGAATATTCACCAGTGTAATTATCTCTTGTAAATACCCCAAATCGAGGTCATCTCTTCCTCAATGGAATTTAACTCATGTTGGCAAAGGTATTTTCTACCGCCTTGGGAAATCTTGCTTCTGATTTTTTATTTATTTTCCCATTCCTTGAGAATGAATTTTACTCATCTTGGTTTACAAGAACAAATTAAACATGTTCAATGAATAAGCAATGCCTCGGCCAGAAGATGTCTGCGCAGTCATTAATTCACTATCCATTAATGGGTTTGGGGCGATTTTCTCTCTTTAACGGTAGGCCAGGTAGAGGTCTGTACGGGTTCGGACCCGGCCCAACGGATTTTTAAATTTTCGTGTTGGGCTGAACCAGACGTATTCAATGTTGGAAAATATTCAAAATTATGTATGAATTTTTCAAACATTGAATGTTGTTGATTATAAAAGTTACTTAAATTCATGTTTTGGATATATTTGAGTAAACATCATTTCGGGCCGGACTGGACCGGATTCGGATTCTTCAAAAATGTCTCTTCGGACTCGGGCCTGCTTTGAATGTTGGTATCAGATGCTGGACCGGTTACAAGTCTGAAATTTTGGTCTGCACAGACCTCTAGCAGAAGTCCGCAATTTGTTGGTCGCGAGTTCCATAGTGCTCTCTCTCACTCGTTAATTTGGTGCTCACCTTACTTATAAAGTAGTGTTTGCGAATAACTGGTACGCTTATTTGATTTTAAAATTTTGTTTATGAAAAAAGTGGTTTAAATCTTATGCTGATTTTGAATATAAATTAACTAATTGATATCTCTCTCTCTGTGTGTGTGTGTATATATATATATATATATATATATATAAATAAAAATTGAAGGATTTTAATCGAAAATTATGCATAAACTACTGTATGTACAAAAAAACCCATCTCTAGCATATCTGTTACAAATGAGTAACTATAAGCCAAGTCTAAGGATAAAGATAGAAGGTTACATATCACTACATTGGAAAGGGGGATGAGAAGAATATTAGGATTCAAAAATCACAATTAAAAGTATATAAAAGTAAATAAAAATAAAACTCTGCAAAAATGAGAATAGGCAATAATAATCAGCTCAAGACAAGAGATCAAGAATAGAGAACAATCAATCGAAACCACACAAAAAATGGCGGTCAGTTCGAAATTGCATTCTCATCAGGACAGCCATACAATTCGAATTAAAACCGATAGAATAGCCAGTTTCTGACAATGGCGATAGTATTTAACTATAAACACCATTGGAACTGTCTACTGGCTAGAGGAATTAGAAAAATAAATCAATTGAATTATTCAAAGTTGAAAAACAATACCTCCACGAACTGTAATGTGAAATCAAAAGCATAGCAACACGTGTAAGATTAACTAGAGACTGAGCATTTCACCTCACTTCGTCAATGCGAGTGGGAATGAATACAATTGAACGATACATAAAAAGTATGGAGACTTTCGAAAATAGTAAACAGTATAGGACTCAGGACAAGTGGAAAATAGACATTCGAAAAATATATATATATATTGTATATATATATATATATATATATATATATATATATATATATATATATATATATATATATTGTATATATATATATATATGTATATATATATATATATATATATATATATATATATATATTGTATATATATATATATATGTATATATATATATATATATATATATATATATATATATATATATGTATATATATATATATATATATATGTGTGTGTTATTGGGGTGGTTAAGAACTGTCCTAATAACCTTGTACGTTGCTGAAATGTGATTATCTCTTCATTCTTTTATGTTGAGAATGGAAAAGCATTTCTGGAAACTTCATCGTTCTAGTTTTATTATCTTTTGTTGAAATCTTATCACCTAATTGAGTAAAAAATTTCGAAATAGAATCGTTAAATATGAGTCACCAGAACAGTCAACATGTTCTAAAAGTATTTAACTTTTTAGATGTATCGGAGGATGATATACATGTATATTTTACATTTCCTGCAATACATAGTACACATAGTTCCTGAAAGTACTTAAGCACCTACGTCTAACTTTGTAAAGAAAGATCGATGAGTAAACACGTTAGGTCTATCTATAGTAAAGTGACCTTGCCCGATCGAATAACATGAATGGCAGCGCCCTCTAGCTGATAATTAAAGCTTTATTGAGTCAAATAACTGCCTTTGGTATCAGTTTTATTGCCGATTTCTACTCATAAGACCTACTTATAAGACTTACTGAGACCGTACAACTTTGTAATTGGATGCATATATATATATATATATATATATATATATATATATATATATATATATATATATATATACACTATATTATTATTATTATTATTATTATCATCATCTCTCAGTTAATTAAAAAATAGCATGCACTATTATCAAATCAATGACGTATTTCAAACAAATCAATGACGTATTTCAAAATTCAATATAGTTCATATGTCAACTGTTCTCCCCCTTACTGAGCGATGACTCCTTTTATATATTCTCCGTAAAAACATCCAAAATATTCTTGTATCTCCCAGAATATTCTTTATTTTTAAAAAGTTCTAGTACAGTAATTTTTCTTTTTCCTAATTGGCGATAAATCGTCAAATCTGGCAACACTGCTTCGAACATCTAAGTTTGGCAACCTTACATTCACGTAACAGGAATAGCTGCCTGTAAGGTTGGTTTTCCTTTCTGGGAACTCAAAGTGACTCCATGTTCGTAACAATACGTATTTTTTTTAGAAGTTATGTGCAATCAAGATCGTTAATTTCAAAAATTTTATTATTTTCTGAAAATCGTCGAAACTCTTCATAATATGAATGTAACAAGCAAGATTTTTTGGTTCAGAAAGTTTCATGTTTCTTATTAGACTTTTTCAAACTTTTTTTTTTGGCGAAAGGAATATTTTTCCCCGTGTACTATTACTGCATTTTCTTATCTGTATTATGCTTTGCAATGCTGCTCAAACCTGCTTATCCCGCACTAACAACTTATCCGGCTCTTAAAAGGATTGTTCCCACAGCGATTTCCTCCCCTTGCCTTGTTATGGATTGGATTTTATGTTCCGGTGATGGCAACAATCGATAAGAGTGATGCCATTCTCCGGCCATAAATCTAAAGCGAACTGTCCGGCGTCTTTCTGTCTTCTATCTGCTAATGGGGCCACGCGGAGACGAAAAATTCACGCTCGACGGTTGTGAATGGGATGGCGTGGATTCGACCTTTACGCCGGCCATCTTCAGATACTACTAGATAAAAACGCGTATCTCGAAATCGCGTAATTCGGAGTAAATGAAATGTAAGGGAGGGGCAGGTATTTTGATAAAAGGTAGAGGGGTACAGAGTAAATCATGAAATGAAAGTGACTGACATGAAACGGACGTGTGCAACTGAAATAACATCATAGTGTTGTGATTACCTAACAGGAAACCATTGTTGTAATTTGAAACATGGGCTCCCATGAATTTTTTCCATGAGGAGCGGAGGACTCATGGATAAGACGTACAAAATCGAGTAGGAAATCGTACAAAATCGAGTGCCCGCTTTTGTGATCTTCGGCGTTTAGGGGAAGGGGAGTGCCCTTCTTTGCTCTCCCCTGTGGACGGCCGTATGTGATGTCTGGATCCCTTGAGCTTATAGACAAATTCGGTGACCATGTCGAGGAATTCGACAAAATGTCGCCAACATGGCTGCTTTTGACGAGTTTTAGAAACGTCTCGAATTAAGTAGATTGGCTAAGAGCTTAGCGAGTGACGTGCTTTTTCCAGAATTTTTCACTGAGCTCGTATTCGTTCACTTGGGTTGTGGATATGGTAAAAGTACCTTTCGAACTCAATAGAGAACCCAATATGTATTACTTTCCCTGCAATACATGGTAATGTATAGAGAAAGTATTGGAATCATGTCGAAAATCGCAACTCCAGTTTTCGACGGATCTACACGTTTCAAGACCTCTAGAATACGAAAAAACCATTTTTAGCGTGACGTCTGTGTGTGTGTCTGTGTGTCTGTCTGTCTGTCTGTGCAGATTTTGTATCCACTCTAACTAAAGTAATTGACCGAATTTCATAAAATTTGGTAGGTAAGTCACTTGTGGGCGAATCTGGTGCTGATTAGTTTTGGGTACGATTCGAGATGAAAGAACCCGCCTTTTTTTGCGAAATGGCCCGCAAAAGCTTGTATCTACTCTAGCTGAAAAACTAATGCACCGAATTCCACAAAATTCGGTAGATAAGTCACTTGTGGGACACTCTGGTGCTGATTAGATTTTGGTATGATTCGGAAAAAAATAACCTGCCTTTTTTTGCAAACTGGTCCGCAAAAATCGCCAAAATCCAAAATAAAAAACTACGTATGCTTAAATATATCCATAAAATGCTTGTTTAATACGTAATTTTTAACGAAGAAAAGAATAAGACCAACTCCATTACACTAGGACTAGCCGTTCTCGAGATATTTTAGTTTTTTCGTATTTTCTCTACGCCACCTTTGAAAAGAAGTCCAGTTATCAAATGAGAACGAATATTGAATTAAAAGTGAATTAAATGTAATAAAAATAAAGAGAACGTGAATATAAGTCTGCAGGGAAAGTCATGTGCTGCCCACATCAGATTTTTTTTTTCAAATTATATATTACACCCTTTGAGCTGTATAGAAAAGTGTACACAAAAAATATAGATCTGCGATAACTGTGCATCGACATCAGCGCTACAGTACATAGCATTGACTGCTGCCAGTATGTGTCTATTGCTTGCGCCGACCGCATAATTGCCTCATGGAGTGACTGCAAGCGTTTCATTGTCGACAACTTCGTTGTTTGGTCGATTCGGGTGATAAATTGCATTCTATCAACCTATCCAAACTGTATAATAATAATTTAAAAAATTAATTGTTATCTTTTCGAAAGCCAAGAAAATATCAAAACTTTCCTCTAACATCATCACGCGCATTAACCTTTTCCCATTCGAAATATACAAAAGGGGTGATGTTTCACATTTGATCTACAACGAGTAATATAGTCATTCATTATTTTTTACTTTCTCTGCAATACATGGTAATGTATAGGGAAAGTATTGGAATCGTGTCGAAATTCGCAATTCGAGTTTTTGACGGATCTACACGTTTTGACACCTCTAGAATACGAAAGAACCATTTTTAGCATGATGTCTGCCTTGTCTGTCTGTCTGTGCACTGTATGTATCCACTCTAACTAAAATATTAATTGACGGAGTTTCATAAAATTTGGTAAGTCCCTTGTTGGTGTCCCTGGTGTTGATTAGATTTTGGTACGATTCGGGATAAAAGAACCTGCCCTTTTTTGCGAAATGGCCCGCAAAATTTTCCTGTATCCACTCTTAGCTGAAAAACTAATAGACCAAATTTCACAAAATTTGGTAGAAAAATGACTTGTAGGTTAACCTGGTGTTGATTAGATTTTGGTACGATTCGGAAAAAAAAGAACCTGCTTTTTTTTGTGACATGGTCCACAAAAATCGTCAAAATCTAAAATAAAAGTCTACGTATGCTGAAATGCATTAATTAAATGCTTGTTTTACATTTAATTTTTGACAATGAAAAGATTAAGACCAACCCAATTACTCTAGGGCTAGCTGTTCTCGAGATATTTTAGTTTTTTCACATTTTTGCTACGCCGGTTTCTAGAATAAGTCCAGTTACCAAATGAAAACGAAAGCTGAATTAAAAGTGCAAATTTAGTGTAATTTAAAATAATTATGGCTGTTATTTTATGCAGTTAAACTCAATTTAATGAATTGGTAATGAAATAAGGAGAAAATGGATTTGAGTCTGCAGGGAAAGTCATGTGCTTCTCACATAAGATGTTTTCGTACAAATTTAGGAAAATTTCTTACCGCACAAGCGGGCACTATTAGTAACATATGAATTGTCTGAGGGGGAGCGGGATGTCCGGGAGTTTCTCACCTCAAAAACCGGAAAAGGCAAGAAAATCCAAAGTCTAAAATATAGCTATCTTAGTAATTCTATAAAATGTACTAAATGTTGCATGCTCGAGGTGTTATAATTCAGCCTAGAATTTAACGTTCCGTCCGTATACGCCGTTACTAACCTCCGAATATTTATTTCCGCAAAAGTTCATGAATGTAGGACCAACCAGTCGCACAAATTGCGGGACGTCCTACAAACGTTTCTGCTTCGTAAACCCAGACCGCCCAGTTCATCTTACGATTTAGAGCAATTGTGCGGACGGCCGAGAAAAGAGAGAACCTCTCTACACGAAAGAGGCCCGGCGGGCATGCCGAACCTACCCGACAGAAGAATCCGCCAACCCCGACGTGCGAACCACAAGGGACACCAGGGTGATTCCAGACCCTCACCCCGCCGAGTGGAGTCCTACAAAAGTTTCCGGCGAGACGCCTGGAACCCCCATCAAGCAAGTCAGAGCTCCGTCCGCAATGTAACCAAGCGGGCAATCCACGCCACTACAGAGCGGTGACACAGAACCACTCGCAGGATTTTATTATTTTAATTGAAATATATATATATAATTTTAATTTAAATATATAAATATATATTTAAATTGCAATATATTATATATATTAAAATGCGGCTTGCATCAATAGGCCAGAAAAGGCCAAAACAAACAGCTCAAACACGAGCCGGAGTAGTTTCTCCATAACTCGTGAATACATCAAAAAATAGCTTTAACCTACAAAAAAAAAACACATTCACATCGAGGAGAATATTTACATGGCTACACAATATTCACATAAATACACTTCAATATGCACCTAAATCATAACATACAATTTAAGTGCATAAATATAGTGCCTACAAGCGTTTATCACTGGCTCCCGTTCATATTTGATTTCAAAATAAAAATTTGAGAAGCCGGGGCCCTCATAGAGACCAGACACTCTACTCAAGTAATACCAGTACTCCCCCCCTCCCCCACACAACCACCACCACCACCACACACACGGGCGTCCCTGATGTATGCTTTTAATACAATATAGTATTTAATTTTCCCATTCTCTGTTGGCACAAAGAGCTCTTTGGAAGCCAAAAGCGGTTTACAGTGATTACCAGTTTTTGCTGGAGTTCTTTGATTTCTACAATCAATAATAACTTTTGCACGCCCCGTTCTAAAGTGGGTTGACTGTCTGGCTCCCAAGTCTTCGATCTAGCAGTCGGGAACGAATGCAAAGCAGGCTGAATGTCAATGAAGCAATTTATGAAAGGTGTTTTCAATGTCAGAGGGTATGAAAAGGAGTTAGAAATAGAAAATTTATGGAGATAAGGGTTTTTATACTCTATTTTATTGGTATCTCCCCCCCCCCCCCCCCCGTATCGTTCTAATTTTGGGAAAATGTTTTAGGACTGGTTACCTCTCGATGTTCTCATAAATATTCCATTATTGTTTATGATCACTAAGTATTAAAAGTAACTGGAGTGTAGCTCAACTCGACTTTCTCATGTAGGAATCCATTTTTTTTTTTTAATTTTACAAGAAAACATTTGAAAAATCAGTAATCGTGTGTCCAAATGATTACAACTATAGCCTGTTACCCTTCACTTTAAAGGGCTTGAAAAAAATCTTCCGATTGATACCATACTTGAAAATGTACCCCCCCGGGGGGGATTTTCCCTCAAGGGTAGGGCTAATGACGTCACGAACGAAAAAAATCGGATGTGAGCAGCACATGACTTTCCCTGCAGGCTTATATCCCGTTCTCTTTATTTTAAATAATTTAATTCACTTTTAATTCAATTTTCGTTCTCATTTGGTAACTGTACTTATTTTCAAAGGTGGCGTAGAGATAATACGAAAAACAAAAATATCTCGAGAACGGCTAGTCCTAGTGTAATGGGGTTGGTCTTATTCTTTTCTTCGTTAAAAATGACGTGTAAAACAAGCATTTAATGGATATATATGAGCATATGTAGTTTTTATTTTTGATTCTGACAACTTTTGTGGGTCATTTTGCAAAAAAAAAAAATTTGATGTGGGCAACACATGATTTTCCTTATATAATGAAATGAATTTACTACTTTTACAGTAAAATAAATAGGTTTTTCTTCTAGTAGATGCTAATATCCTTTCCAAGATATTGAATTTTCGACAATTAGTCGTCATTTTCATGGATTTAGTGTCATTTTTATCCATTTGGCGAGATTTTCGTTAATTTGGCAATATTTCAAAAAGTCGCCAAGTTGGCGACATTCCGCCAATTTCGTCGCCAAAATCTCGCCAAGCGTTATGGACGAAGAAATAAGTTATTCTTACAGCAGATAAATTGGCGTTCAAATGCAAAAGTATTACTCAAAGTATCTTTTTTCATGAATGGAATAAGCTAGATCCACGAAAATGATGTCACCCAATTTATCACATGATATTATATATGAAAAGTGAACATGTTTCTCAATAGGAAATATTTTTTTTTCTATTTTATATGACTTTTTGATAATTTTTTTGAAAAATGTGCAATATCTCGAGAACGGTTCATGTTAGCGTTCTAAAATTTATGTCAATCGTTTTCTAATGAAAAATTACATAAGAAATGTCTATTTGCGTAACTTTATTATTGGTTTTGATTTTTTGATGATTTTTTCAAAATTTCATTCGAAAATTTAGGGGGGTTCTGAACATTCGATTGCGTATAAAAGCAATAGCCTTCCAGTGTTTACAGATTGTGATTTTTGTACCAAATTTGGTTGGAATCGGTCCATTCGTTCGTCAGTTATCGTCTCCACAGACCCACTGACACACACACACACTCACATACTTTCACACACACACAGACATCACTTCAAAAATCTTTGATTCGTGATCAGGGATGTTTGAAACGTGCTCTCCCGTCGAAAACTCGAATTCGAATTTTCGACCCCGTCACAATACTTTCCTTATACATTATGTATATAAGGAAAGTAAAAAGGGCAGGTTATTTTTTTTCGAATTGTACCAAAATTTAATCAGTACCAGGGTAACCCACAAGTGACTTATCTACCAAATTTTGTGAAATTCGGTCCATTAGTTTTCCAGCTAGAGTGGATACAGGCAATTTTTTCGGGCGATTTCGCAAAAAAAGACTGGTTCTTTTATCTTGAAGGGACTTACCTACCAAATTTTAAGAAATTCGGTCCATTAGTTTTTGAGTTAAGAGTGGATACATACTACATTGCACAGATAGACAGACACATACACAGACGTCACGCTAAAAATGGGTTTTTTGTGTTCTAGAGGTCTCGAAACGTATAGATCCGTCAGAAACTCGAGTTGCGATTTTCGGCATGATTCCAATACTTTCCCTATACATTACCATGTATTGCAGGGAAAATAAAAAATCTGATGTGAGCAGCGACTTTCCCTGCAAACTTATATTAACGTTCTCTTTATTTTAATTAAATTTATTTCACTTTTATTCAATTTTCGTTCCCATTCGGTAATCGGGCTTATTTTCAAAGGTGGTGTATGGAAAGTACGAAAAACTAAAATATCTCGAGAACGGCTAGTCCTAGTGTAATGGAGTTGGTTTTATTCTTTTCTTCGTTAAAAATTACGCATTAAACACGCATTTAATGGATATATATTTGAGCATACGTAGCTTTTTAGTTTAGATTTTGACAATTTTTGCGGGCCATTCTGCAAAAAAAGGCAGGTTATTTTTTTCTGAATCGTTCCAAAATCCAATCAGCACCAGGGTGACCTATACGTGACTCATCTACCGAATTTTGTGAAATTCGGTCCATTAGTTTTTCAGCTAGAGTGTATGCAAGCTTTTGCGGGCCATTTCGCAAAAAAAGGCGGGTTCTTTTATTCCGAATCGTACCCAAAACTAATCAGCACCAGCCCCGCCCACAAGTGACTTACAAAATTTTGTGAAATTCGGTCCATTAGTTTTTTAGTTAGAGTGGATACAAAATCTGCACAGACAGACAGACACACAGACACACATACAGACGTCACGCTAAAAATGGTTTTTACTTTCCCTGCAATACATGGTAATGTATAGGGAAAGTATTGGAATCATGTCGAAAATCGCAACTCGAGTTTTCGACGGATCTACACGTTTCGAGACTAGAATACGAAAAAACCATTTTTAGCGTGACGTCTGTGTGTGTGTCTGTGTGTCTGTCTGTGCAGATTTTGTATCCACTCTAACTAAAAAAGTAAGTGACCGAATTTCATAAAATTTGGTAGGTAAGTCACTTGTGCACGAATCTGGTGCTGATTAGTTTTGGGTATGACTCGGATTAAAAGAACCCGCCTTTTTTTGCGAAATGGCCTGCAAAAGCTTGTATCCACTCTAGCTGAAAATCTAATGGACTGAATTTTACAAAATTTGGTAGATAAGTCGCTTGTGGGTCACCCTGCTGCTGATTAGATTTTGGTATGATTCGAATAAAAATAACCTGCCTTTTTTTGCAAAATGGCCCCCAAAAATCATCAAAATCTAAAATAAAAAACTACGCATGCTCAAATATATCCATTAAATACTTGTCTTATACTTAGTTTTTAACGAAGAAAAGAATAAGTCCAACCCCATTACACTAGGACTGGCCGTTCTCGAGATATTTTTGTTTTTTCGTTTTTTCTTTACGCCACTTTTCAAAATGAGTCCAGTTACCAAATGAGAACGAAAATTGAATTAATAGTGAATTAAATTTAATTAAAATAAAGAGAATGTGTATATAAGTCTGCAGGGAAAGTTATGTGCTGCCCACATCAGATTTTTACTTTCCCTGCAATACATAGTAATGTATAGAGAAAGTATTAGGATCATGCCGAAAATCGCAACTCGAGTTTTCGATGGATCTACACGTTTCGAGACCTCTAGAACACGAAAAAACTATTTTTAGCGTGACGTCTGTGTATGTGTGTGTGTGTGTGTCTGTCTGCCTGCCTGCCTAGCTGGCTGTCTGTGCAATATATGTATCCACTCTAGCTGAAAAACTAATAGACCAAATTTCACAAAATTCAGTAGATAAGTCGCTTGTGGGTCACCCTGGTGATTTTGGTACGATTTGGAGAAGAACGACCTGCCTGTTTTTGCGAAATGGTCCGCAAAAATCTTCAAAATCTGAAATAAAAGCTACGCATGCTTAAATATATCCATTAAATACTTGTTTTATACGTAATTTTTAACGAAGAAAAGAATAAGACCAACCCCATTACACTAGAACAAGTCGTTCTCGAGATATTTTAGTTTTTCGAATTTTCTCTACGCCACCTTTGAAAATAAATCCAGTTACCAAATGAGAACGAAAATTGAATTAAATTTAATTAAAATAAAGAGAACGTGGATATAAGTCTGCAGGGAATTCTGCTCTGTTAGGTTCTGTTCTACGGTCGACATATATATGCCCAAATATTCAATTTTCTAGACGTGGGGAGATGGTCTGTGAAATCAAATACATGTTAGACAATATATAATTTGATTTATTGAAGTCTGCGTTAAATTTTAAACGACTGGTATGTGTCAACGTAATTATGAAAGATGCTTTAAACCAATCATAATTATTTAGACTGTTTTTGCCCGCTCAGCGTCACTCTTTGCTTCCATCAGCTGGTTATAAAAAAAACCTGGACAGGTTTGAAAGTTTTCTCCGCAGTTTAATGGGTAATCGATAGGCGGCGCCCGGTCCAGTCGTAAATCTTTTACCGAGTAAACAGGTACCACTATCGCAGTTATTTTCAACTTTTGGATGCTCCAATTATAGATGGAATACGCGTACTTCTCGAGAAGTAACCTTGCAGAGGGTACGAACACAATCGAAATTGGTTACGTCCAGGGGCGGAGCTGTCATACCGCCGAACTTCGTAAGCCGACGGAGAGAAAAAATATATCATACGAAAATAAAATAACAATTTTTGTTAATTTATTTTTTCAAATATTTTTTATGTGTGAAGTGGAAAGTTTTATAATAGGGTCAAAAATCCGTCTCTCGATGAATTGACACGTTTCAGCATCTCTAAATGCAGATGCAACAATTTCTCCAGTGACGCATATGTGCAGGATCGACCAGTAATGTCCGTGAGCTGCGTCCGTCCAAGTATACACCACGGCCATGCATGAGAAACAGGAACCGGCAGACATCAACTCCCGCCGACCTTTCCATCCGCTCTTAATATCTAGACGCGCGCGAGTCCTACACCCCTCCCATTCAATATTATCCTGGTGTTGACTAGGTTTTAGTATAATTCCGAAAACAAAAACCTGCCTTTTTCGCAAAGTGAATTGCAAATATTGTTAAAATCTGAGATTGAAGACTACATATGCACAAATGTATCAATTAAATGCTTGTTTTATACCTAATTTTTGACGATGTAAAGAATAAGACCAACCCCAATTACTATGGAAATAACCGTTTTCGAGATATTTTAGTTTTTTGATGTTTTTGCTACGCCACCTTTGAAAATATGTCCAGGTAACAAACGAAAATTGAATTAAAAGTGCAATTTCAGTGCTGTTTTGTGCAATTAAATTCAATTTTATGAACTATTAGAGAAATAAAGATGATATGACTTTTAGTTTATACGGAAAGTCATGTGCTTCATACATCAAATATTTTGTATATCGTTCTTTTGTGAATCTCTCATGTGTACCCCTCTCTCGGGAATGAAAAACAGGTGACCTCTCTGATCCATACATAGGATTCAAAACTACTACTTCTTTGATTCAAACCTTGATATTAGCTCTTTGATTCAAACCCTGCACTTGTCGAGCGAAGGCCATATCGCTAACTGTTCGGGTGCTGAATTGTTTCAGTAAAACTTCGAAAATCTCGCATCTTAATTTACTGCATTGCCCTCCGCTGTGCCCTCCGTTTCACTGTTTCGAATTTTCCTGACTTTTATAACCCATGTAAATGGTTGATAGTAACTGTAAAACATTTACCACATGCATTTGCTGTCATTGAATGTCTTGCATTGTTTGATGGTCGACTCTGATGCTGTTAAAGGGTTGAAAGATAGCTTGCGGCACAGCTGTCCCTGATTTGAATGCGCCTGGAACTGGAAACATGGTTCAGCATGACAAGCAGGAGACAGGAATGACAAGGTCGCGAAGTATGGGAAAAATTCCGTAAATGTATGAATTTGGCTGATTTTTTTTTTTATATAAGGCTTGTGAGGCACTGCTTTTATAAGGCTTTTAAGTAAGGCTTCCAAATTTATGAATTTTCTCGAAAATTTTAGCATCTAATTATTTGTTCTATTTCCCTATCGTTGTTGTTGAGACCCAAACCGTCCGACCTGCCAGAAAGGTGTAAGGTAACTTTTTGGACGACCGGGAAGAACCACCCAATTTAGACCGGAACCCAGTGGGGGAGGCATCCACAGGGACCTTCCCCTCCTTCCCCTACAACCAACCTCTCGGAAGGACTTCCGGAACCACATGTTTAACGTGATAGTACTCCGCGTGAACACGGCGGCAGTTTTGGTAGCGGAGGGAATCGAACCCGGGCCTACCGAATGCAATTCCCGCGGGCTAACCACTGGGCTACCGCACGCGCACCCCAATTTCCCTATCGTGTCAAACCCCAGTAAACTCATGTCATAAGTATGAAAGAAATGAGTATAAGTATGGTTAGTCATAAGTATGGGTGCAATTAATATAGAAAAAACTGAAATCGGGATTCATTTTAGTGTAAAGAAGCATATCCAGGTTGTCAATGACAGTCATTGACTAGTCCAATATCTCAAAGTATTAGAGATATGGTGTCCTTTATATCCAATTGTATAGGAGACTCTTCTGGCGCTATACGATGAGACAACTTTCAGGAGATTGACTCCCTTTTTACTTTCCCTGCAATACATGGTAATGTATAGGAAAAGTATTGGAATCATACCGAAAATCACAATTCGAATTTTCGACGGATCTACACGTTTCGAGACCTCTAGAACACGAAAAAAAATATTTTTAGCGTGACGTCTGTGTGTGTGTGTGTCTGTCTGTCTGTGCAGTGTATGTAACCACTCTAACTGAAAAGTTAATTGATCGAATTTCATGAAGTCCCTTTTGGGTGACCCTGGTGCTGATTAGATTTTGGTATTATTCGGGATAAAACAACCTGTCTTTTTCGCGAAATGGCCTCCCAAAATTATCAAAATCTGTAGTAAAAGACTGCGTATGCTCAAATGTATCAATTAAATGCTTGTTTTATACGTTATTTTTGACTATGTAACGAATAAGATCAATTCTATTACTCTAGGACTAGCCGTTCTCGAGATATTTTAGTTTTTTTTCGCATTTTCGCAACATCCCTTTTGAAAATAAGTGCAGTTACCAAAGGAAAACAAAAATTGAATTAAAAGTGCAAATTCAGTGTCATTTAAAATAACCACGGGTGTTATTTTGTGCAACTAAACTGAATTTGATGAATTATTGAATAAATTGGGAGAATGTGAATATGAGTCTGCAGGGAAAGTCACGTGCTGGCACATCAGATTTTTTAGCTGGTGTGGGGGAGGGCTATCTCGCTTCCTGTTAGAGATAAGAGAAAAAAGTCAATTACAAAGTTGTAGAGCGTTGCAAAATTAGTGCTAAGTATTTTTGTCTTCCGAAAAGATGTAAAATAACTATCTAAATAATGATTTTAAAAGTGACAATTTTTATTAATCTGCATGTAACCGTGTAAACGTAGCGACATTGGAAAACACACGGTAACATCTTATTACACGCGTGCAAAAGTATGCATTGTTGCTGAAGGTGGACATTTTGTATTTTGTGTATAATAAAGTAAATTTTATTCTGCTGTAATGTCTAAATGTTCGATATTGGGGTGGGGTAGGAAGTTAGATTATGTACACTTCTTTTCAGGGTGCATTTCCCTTCTATCGATAACAGGAAGTGCGATAGATGGCCCCCGTACAAAACTAAAAAAAAGGTGTCAGTCCTCCCCTAAAGTCCTCTTATCGTGTAACGCCATTGGATTTTCTATGCTTTGTATAAAAAAAGTGTACGCCAACCCTATGTACTTCTTGAGTTATTGATCTTGTCCAGGACTTTCATTGATAAACCCGTATACAAATAAATATATTTGTATTTTTATAATGAAAATGGAGGTAAATGTTCAGTAAACCATATAACAAGTTATAATTGCCTGTCACAAGCTGATATCTTTAAAAAACACAAGTCATTGATATTTAAAGGTTAAATTAATATAGTTATCAAATATGTTTATAGAGAGAGTAGCTTTAATTTTTGTGAGAAAATATATATATATATATATATACACACAGATACAGGGTGTCCCAAAAAGATTGAAATGCGCTTTAGTTCTTTACCTGTTGAAGATAAGTGGGCAATGTAAATTGCAAAAATGTTGAAAGTACGGTAGGAAATAAGACTACGTTAATGAAATAGTCCTTTCATAAATTTTCAAAACGTTACACTTTTGAAATTTTTATACGGCCCCCGTAGACAAATTTGGCCAATCAGAAAATTTATATTTTTAATGCAACAAGAGCATTAAAAAAAAACTGCATATCTGTATCTTTAAAATTGAGCGAGTTATATTTAATTGAAAATTGAACATTGTGAATGCGGACCCTGTATCACATTAGAAATGTAAATTTGTAACATATCACAAAAAAGATAAAACTGGATGATAATACGTAGGATACAAACCCTGCTTTCTTAGTGAATGACTTCTTTCAACCAATGATTTTCTTCGTGACTATTTCGAAGTTAACAGCGATGAAAATTTAGATGCAATAGAAAAAATTGCTATGCAAATGTGTTGTAAATTAAAATATTCTAAATAAAGTTTCAAAATTTTTCAACGTAAAAAAGCAATACATTTCAACTGTACTATAATGATTTTTCGTTTTATAATATTCAGACAGATAAGGCATTCTCTTTTCACCGTTTTAACGGTAATTGTGAATATCGGTTATAACGAATACGCTATCTTGTCGCTTGCAACTTGGCTATATGCAGACTCAGCTGTATTGCTTTAATGTTCTGTTAGCCCTGTGGACTATTGAACTATCAACCTACGTCTAATTTTCCAAGATAAGAGGATATTTTTTAAAGTTAGTAGTTGTAATCAACACCACGCCTTGTCTACTAATTTCCATAGACAATCCATTGTTTTGGGGTCGGCGTTTAGAAAGCGCCTTTTTTTTTAACAGCGCATAGATACAATAGTCCATTGGTTGCACATCAGGGAACGCTGAAGGAATAGAAGCAAAAAATCTGACCTTGGCAGCTGTCTCTCTTGATATTTTTTCAAGAAATTTAGTGGTTGATTTGGATGTATAACTGACAGTTTATCCTGATGGAGTTTTACACGTTGAAGGTTCTGTGGATAAAGTAAAGGGATGGTATAGTTGATGTTGTTGAAACCCAGACCGTCCGACCTACCAGAAAGGTGTAAGGTAACTGTTTGGACGGTCGGGAAGTGCCACCCAATTTAGACCGGAACCCAGTGCGGGAGGCATCCACAGGGATCGTACCCTCCTTCCCCTACCACCAACCTCTCGGAAGGACTTTCGGACCCACATGTTTAACGTGATCGTACTCCGCATGAACACGGCGGCAGTTTTGGCAGTGGCTGGAATCGAACCCGGGCCTACCGAGTGCAACTCCAGCGCGCTAACCAATGGGCTACCGCGCCCGACGGTATAGTGGATGTGAAACTTCTTAGAGCTCGGGGTAGAGTAAATATTGAAAATTATGTGATTTAACTGTATAACTGATGATAAAACGGAAGTGACATTATATTGTTACCAATACGTAACAAAAGCTAATGCTCTAAATTGAAGGTCTGGGTTGCTTGATCGTGACGATAAATGACGAAATATAGGCAACTTGGCGACTTTTGGCGAGTTCTAGAAACTTCTCGAATTTTGTAGATTGGCTGAAAACTTCACGAGTTACGTGCTATCTCCAGAACTTTCCACAAAGGATATGGCGGGGTGGGACAGCTCGGTTAAGGCACGGGGATTGCACTCAAACGACCCGAGTTCGATTCCCGGCTCAGCCGAAAGTGTCCCCGTACTGGGTTCCGGTCTAAATTGGGTGGCACTGCCCCAGCCGACCTTATGCTTAACTCAATGGCCACCAAATTGTCTCTTTTACTTCATGGTGCTCACTCATCTAATTATAAACATGTATTTTTAAAACAATTTTCAATACTATATATAGGAATTATTTTAAAACAAGAAAGTTCAATCATGCATAATGTATTGATTATGAAACACTTTCCAACTAAAATGCCATTTTATTTAAATATCTCTAAAATGCGATACATTCAGCGCTGATATTTTTAACACTTTACAGCATAGTTAAAAAGTGTTTATGACTTTGTTCATTCTGTCAGTCTGTCTGTCCGTTAGCACGATAACTGCCGTAAAAATGACTTTATCAAAATGAAATTTTAGTATGTTGTTGAGACGGTCTGTGGGACATATGGGAATATAAAGGAATAATAACACCCAACTTGTTTTGGATTGAACCCGGGTTGACAAAATGATATACATTGAATCCTATGGGACCTAATTTTTCAAACATTTTTTAAGCAAAGTTAATATTCACAAATTGATTCGAAAATTTTAGGAAATATTCAAATTATCCCATAAAATATATAAAAAAATTTTTTCCACAAAATGTGTATGGTAGTTTTTTAAATAAAAATTAAAATGATAATTGCGCCCATATTATATGAAGAGATTACTTGACCCATTTCAAAATAAAATATGGCATCCATCTTGTTGTTGTTGAGACCCAGACCGTCCGACCTACCAGAAAGGTGTAAGGTAACTGTTTGAACAGCCGGGAAGGGCATCCATCTTGTGTCAAAATCGTGATTTTTAAAGTTATTTTTAATTTATATTTAGTGTTGCATCCGTCCTGAAACCGCTTTATTTTTTATTTTTTTCTGTGCATCGTACTGCGCCAACGCAATTACAATATTTTTTAATTCAAACTTTCATTGTTTCTACAACAAAGCCTAATTTTCACGTATGGAGAATGTAAACACATCAAGCTGTAAGATGAGTTGTATAAGAATTGCTGAATTTCTTTAACGAAAAATTATTTAGCTCTTGAGTCTGCAATATAGCTGATATGAATGAAACATTCATTGATTTTACATAGAGAAGTAAACGATTCTAATTTTTCGAATCGTATTGATTCTAATTTAGAACGATTCTAATTTTTCGATGAAGTTTTTTAAACATGGAGTTAAAAAATACATTTACCTCCATGGTCTTAAGTTTGTAAGTAAAATAAATTATTATAGTATTGTGATAATTTTACAAACATCGCCGATGGATGAAAGGAATGGAAAAAAGTTTGTGAATGAAGTATTCACTGCTTTTATATAGAGAGCTAGGCGCTTTATATTTTGATGACGTTATTTGTATAAAATTAATTTGTTTTCGATGAAGTTTTTAAATATAATAAATTATTGTAGTATTGCGATAATTTAAAAAATATCATCTCTGAAAGTATCGCATTTCAGAGATGTTTAAATAAAATAGCATTGCAGTTGGAAAGTATTTCATAATCAATGCTTTATGCATGATTGATCTTTCTTGTTTTAATTATCGCAGAGCTACAATAATTTATTTTGCTTGAAAACTTAAAACTTCATCGAAATAAATGAACTTTATTCAAATGATGTCATCGAATTATAAATCGTCTGGCTCTTTATGTAAATATCTCTATGCAGTGAATATTTCATTCATACATTTTTATTCCAATCTCCAGAGTTAAATATCTTTGCATTAAAAAAATTCAGCAATTCTTATACAACTCATCTTACAATCATTTGTTTACATTCTGTATCCATTAAAATTAGACTTCGTTGTAGAAATAATCAAAGTTAGATGATCATTTATACTAAAAAATATTGTAACTGCATTGGCGCAGAATATAGATGCACAGAAAATACGCAAAAATAAAGCGGTTTTAGGACGGATGCAACATCAAATATAAATTTAAAAGAACTTTAAAAATCACGATTTTTACTCCGGGAAAAAAAGATGGATGCCATATTTTATTTTGAAGTGGGTCACTTGATCTCTTCATATTATATGGATGTAATTATAATTTGAATTTAAAAAACTACCAAACATATTTTGTTGAATCTTTTTTTATATATTTTATGGGGTAATTTGAATACTTTCTAAAATTTTCGAAGCAATTTGTGAATTTTAACTTCGCCTAAAAAATGTTTAAAAAATTAGGTTCCACAGGATTCAGTGTGTTTCATTTTTTCAACCCGGGTTCAATCCAAAACTAATTGGGGGATATTATTCATTTACATTCCCATGTGTCCCACAGACCGTGTCAACAATATACTAAAGTTTCATTTTGATAAAGTCATTTTTACGACAGTCATCGATCGGACAGACAGATAGAATGAACAAAGTCATAAACACGTTTCAACTATGTTGTAAAGTGTTGAAAAGGTATTTTTGTAAAAATAATTTTATATATTTAATAAAATATTTCTTACACGTATAACAAATTAAACAATTTATTTTTCTTTTTATTATTATCATTATTATTATTTTAGTAGTAGGATAGTATAGTGGTCATTTAAGACAGTGGTAGATTCAGGGTTCATGCTATGTACTAAAATATAAAATTGGGTTTCATGTAAAAAAACACAATTTTTCAAAAAGTTTTTTTATTTATATTTATTATTTTATTTAATTCCTTTTCGGTGCTACAGCTTTCTCCATTATTCCCTATTCTGCTGTTCATTATTCTGCTTCTATATATATCTGCGTCTTCATTATTCTCTATTCAGAGTAGCAGTCTGCCTACCCCGGAATATATAAAAAATATAGATGAAATAAAGACCAAATATTGCTTGTTGGTGTTCACGGAAGTGCTAACTATTAAAAATTCGTATTGCCAATTTAAAGTGTTGAAAATCGTGAGCACCACATTCTGTTATAAGCTTGTTGTAATTCAAATTTACATCATTTTCGGCACATTTTTGATAATGGTTAGAAAACGATATGACTTTGACATCAATTAGAATGTGAATCATATAAAAATATCTAGTTTTGTCTTGAAAAAAAAAAAATTGACGCAATGATAACGCTTTAAAATAAATATTTACAAAAATGTTGGTGTAATTTGCTTGCTATAGGGCGTCCCTTTCAATTATCAGCAGTAGGGTTCGCTGAATAGAACCCCATTAGTCTAAAGCTAAACCATGTTTTTTTTAATCATGGTTTTTCAGTTTAAAATAAGAACCCCATCCCCTTTTTTCCCCAACCTTAGTCAGCAAGTATTTTTTAGACATTGTTGCTGTAATATTTAATTATTTTTTCAAGTTATAAGTATTTTTTATTTTTTTCTTATAATATTTTTATATCGCAATAAATGATATTGCTGCTTGTGAGAATAAAACTTTTTAATCCTTCCTAAAAGAAAGCAAGCGTACGAAAATTATATATTTAATAATTTATTTCTTATGTAATAAACAGTAAATTATTTATGATTTGGTGAAAGGGTTTAGCAATTTTGATTTATTTTTCGTTTATTATTTCTTTTGTAGATTGTTTTACATTTGTGATTTAAAACAGAAATTTCTGGTGTTATAGATAAAATAGAATTATTTTATAACTTTTCAAAAGCGCGGGTACTCAATGAAAATATTAAATTTCAGCTGCGCTGACTGCAGTATATAGGTACTAGAAAGTTTTGTGCATAGAATACTTTTATATATTTCTAAATTTAAACAAACTTTTTTAACCGTATTATTTAAAAAAAAAATGGGAGCCAGGGAAGTCCTAACTCCATGTGAAGTTTTTTCAGTTTGAATCTTTTCATCTATTACACTATTCCTGTACTTGTATGATGCAGGGTAGGGGGTAGAGTACCTTTGGTACCTGTATTACATATAATTTATAATACTTAAATTTTGGGTGTTGTTACAGGCTTTTTTTTGCCAGGCATTCATACCATGAAATCCAATTTTCAATTCCTTACATTATATTATATGGAATAGGGAAAAGGTGGGTATTTAATACCTATTTAGTACCTGTTTTATATATACGAGAATATTTCTCCAAACTAAAATAATTTTTCTCCAGCATCACGTTGAGTCTATTTTGTTTCCACGTTTGCTTTTCAGACATTTTCAATTAAAGTTAAGTAAGTCACTGATTTTAAAATACAAGTAATTAAAATTCTTCTTCTTATATATATATATATATATATATATATATATATATATATATATATATATATATAACTTTTCTTTTATCCTTTGCGAATGGCAACATTAGTCTCTTCATTCTGGTTTCCAATGGTTCGGGCAGAGTTTTTTCCCATGTATTCTTGTTTCCTTTATTTTCCATCTTTATGTATGTTGTCCAAGTAGAAATAGTTCATAGATATAATCTATCTATTTCTTCTGAAACATACATATTTTGTGTTCATTTTGACAAAATACTTGGACCCCACGAAATGTTTTGTCGAAATGAGCAAATCAATTATTTAGACGTAGTCTTTGTCCACGTGTATAGCATTAATGCTTGGATTTTATTTGTTTTTCTATTATCGATTCCATACCATTGATATTTGCTGATTATCTTTAGCTCGATGATTCGAAATTTGCATTTTTTCCCATTTGATTGATAGATATAATCTATCTATTTCTTCTGAAACATACATATTTTGTGTTCATTTTGACAAAATACTTGGACCCCAGGAAGAGTTTTGTCGAAATGAGCAAATCAGTTATTTAGACGTAGTCTTTGTCCACGTGTATAGCATTAATGCTTGGATTTTATTTGTTTTTCTATTATCGATTCCATACCATTGATATTTGCTGATTATCTTTAGCTCGATGATTCGAAATTTGCATTTTTTTCCCATTTGATTGAAGATTCGCTATTTAATACTTCTCTTTATTTTGTAGGTTTTATGTAAAGTTAGAATTTTTGAGTTGCAGCTTCTCTCTATTCTATCATTGGACTTTCAAACTATTATATATATATATATATATAAATAATAATAATAATAATTTGAAAATCCAATGATAGAATAGAGAGAAGTTGCATCTTAAAAAATCCCAACATTAAAAAATGTCTAACAAATAAAAAAGTATCAAACAGAGAATCATCAATCAAGTGGAAAATAAAAGGCAAACCTCGTCAAGCTGAAGACGAACAACAAACATCCATGGAAAGGAATCGCTAATAGAAAATCAAATAAAGTCCAAGCATTAAAACTTTACACGTGGACAAGCCCTAGGGCTAAACAAATGAATTGCTCATTTCGATAAAACTCTTCTTCAAGTCCAAGTATTTCATCAAAATGAACACAAAATACATGTTTCTGATATCAGTGATAGATTATATCTATAAACACTGTTAACTTAGATTACATGCATAAAGATTGAAAAATTATAGGAAACAAGAATACCTGAAAAAACACTGCATATGTCTGATCCATTGAAGCCTTTAAAATAAAGAGATCAATGTTGCTAATCGCAAAAAATAAAATGTTATATATATATATTTGAAGAATTTTTATTTTACTTGTATTATATATACCTAAGACCTAAGATTGATCATTAATAGAAAATGTTCTGTGTAGTAAAAGTGAAAGGAAGAATTATATATATATATATATATATATATTATATTATATTTATATATATATATATATATATATATATATATATATATATATATTTCTATCTTTATCCTTAGTCTTGGTCTATAGTTACTCATTTGTAACAGATATGCTAGTGATGGGTTTTTTTGTACATACAGTAGTTTATGCGTAATTTTCGATTAAAATCTTTCAATTTTTATTTATATATATATATATATATATATATATATATATATATATATATATATATGTATATATATATATATATATTTATATATATATATATATATATATATATATATATATATAATAGTTTGAAAATCCGATGATAGAATAGATAGAAGTTGCAACTCAACAAGCCCTAATATTAAGAGATGCCTAACAAATAATAAAGTATCAAACAGAGAATCATCAATTAAGTGGAATATATATATATATATATATATATATATATATATATATATATATATATATAATCCTTTTTTCATTTTTTGTTGCCTGTAGTCTGAGTTTAAGCATTTATAGTAATGTACTATTGCTTAATCTGAAACAGGCATTTTTTTGGGTTAATTAGAATTAAATACTCAGACCTGAAGATGAATTTAATTCTGATTAATCATCGAATTTGGGACGGTGCTGTTCTTTTCTCTTATCGGCATTATGGCCGTGAATTTGCTTCTATGGTGATGTTAATATTACTTGGAATTGTTTTTTTTTATTTTTAAATAATTCTTATTATTACATATTTTAAATATATATATATATATATATATATATATATATATATATATATATATATATATATATATATAATTGTAGCTGTAGTGCAAGAATAAATACATTTAAAAGTCACTGGACAGAATAAATACCTTTAAAGGTCACTGGACATATTATTCAGCTTTAATGCAATATGTAAAAATAAGTTCGAAATTTTCCCTTGAAACCCACATTTCTACTTGTAGTCTTTATCAGGTGATCCTTCAGTTGCTAGAAGTTTTTTGGATCGCTACCAAGTTGGTCTTGAGTACCGTAAAATAAGTAAAATATTGACTCCCCACGACTTAAAATAAATTATGCTTTCTTAGTGTAGGTGTTAAATGTTTTAAACATCAGGCCTGCTGCTTGTTAGAAGCTTTTGTGTGCCAAATGGTTCAAATGAGGAGCACTTAAATGATAAATGAGTCTCGACAGCATTTTGGCGTCCTTAACAAGATTTTATTGAAAACGTTACACGAAATGAAGGGTTAATGGTTTGTTGGTTGCAAAGAAAAACTCATTCTGCGAAAGAGTGTTTAGTTAACGGTTTGTTTGTTACAGAGAACAGCGTATTCTGCGAAAGTGCATTTAGTTCTTTTTAATGTGCATGGATTTTTGTTTTCTCATACTATTGTATAGAGAAAATTAAAAATTTTCATTGTATTAAGGAAAGCTTGAGCAACGAATATAAGCACAAATAGAAAGACATTGCAGAATACAGCTGTTTCGAGTATATGTTGTTTCCCCTTCGTCAGTACGAGAGAACCGACAAACATGAAGTCCGAAAGGGAAGTGGGTTCCAAAGGAAGAAGCAAATGGGATTATATACCCAAAACTGGATTAAGGGAGAGCCAATCAGAAAGCAGCATGAACACAGTCCATCCAATCTGAAAAGAAAAGTGTCGCACAAGATTGGAGTGCAGGGCGCGGTAGCCCAGTGGTTAGCGCGTGGGAATTGCACTCGGTAGGCCCGGGTTCGAATTCCGCCACTGCCAAAACTGTCGCCGTGTTCACGCGGAATACGATCACGTTAAACATGTGGGTCCGTAAGTCCTTCCGAGAGGTTGGTGGTAGGGGAATGAGGGTACGGTCTCTGTGGATGCCTCCCCCACTGGGTTCCAGTCTAAATTGGGTGGCACTTCCCGGCCTTCCCAAACTGTTACTTTACACCTTTCTGGTAGGTCGGACGGTCTGGGTCTCAATAACAACAAGAAGATTGGGGTGCGTTGGGAACATAACAGGGATATCTTGCAAGACTGTGTTACTTTTCAGATTGACTGGACTGTTTTCATGCTGCTTTCTGATTGGCTCTATCTTAATCCAGGTTTTGGATGTATAATCCCATTTGTTTCTTTTCTTTTGAACCCATTCCTATTTCGGATTTTTGGTATGTTTATTCTCTTGCACTGCACTGACGAAGGATATTCAATATATCCTCGAAACAGCTGTATGCTGCATTATCTTTTTATTTGTGCGAATGTACGCTGCTCAAGCTTTCCTTATCCTTTGCATAAAGTGTATTTTACTTATTGATTCCATAGTATTATTTCCCATGGAAAATAATAATAATTCTGGGAACATGGATGGTATAATATGTGAGGGATATGATAATTTAAGCAACTCTCATAATCTATAAGACGAAATTTTATACAATTTGGCAGATTAGTTATTTATGTGTTACTCTGATGTTTATTAGATTTTGGTACGATTGGGAAAAACAGAACAGTTTTTTCTTTTTTTTAAATGACCCGCATAAATTCGCCGCGCGGGTCGTAGCAACGCGGGTCGTAGTTGCCGCGCGGGTCGTAGCCGCACGGGTCGTAGTTGTCAAGCCGCGCGGGTCGTAGTTGTCTGACGTCGGCGATAATCACACACACCAATAAAAATGAGTATTTACGGTTGGATTTTGTGATTTTCAGGCTATGTTGTGTTCGGGCTCGAAATTTAATATATGTTAATCTGTATTTTTGAGCGAAGTCATCAGGACCTGAAATGTTATCCCATTTTATATGTGTACTTCAATATTTTGAATGTTTAACTGTATACCCGGTCACTCTGTATCATTCACTTTATTGCTGGCAGGATATTGCGTCAAATTCTGCCTGCTAAGCATAGCAGGTGTTGCTATTGGCGATAGTACCGAAATACTTAACTTATTTTAACTTTGCAGCTTTGGCAGATGTTCAAATAGGGATTTTTTTCCGTTCCGCTGAAAATCGAGAGATTGTACCGTTCATATAAAGTGTGTGATCCGATGATTTTTAGAAAGAAATGTGGAACAATTTTCGAACGCTTTATGTCCAACATATGCTTTTCTTTTCATATTGAAAAAAAAAATCGATATTATGGGAAGATAATATTATGCGCTTTTTTATATTCGCAACTCGCTGAAAACCAATAGGTTTTTTCTTGTTATTGATTCGAATAAGCGTACCAAATTCTATATAATTCTATCGTGATAATTTCCAGAGATATCGGACCTTTTAAGAAAAAGTGGAATTTTTAATATATCAAAAACGACTCGAGATAGCTATACCAGTTCAAAACGTGGACAATGTATATAAGCACAAATAACACAATACTGCAGCATACAGCTGTTTCGAGGATACGCTGGATCCCCTTCGTCAATGCAAAACACACAAACTCGCTCTTTTGGAGAAAATTAATGTTTACATTTTTTTGCCAGAATTATTTTATAGTACAGCTTTGAAATTGTATATAATCATAAGAAAAATGACATATCTGTATTGAGTTTTGCAGTGCAAATGTAGTGGCATGTCCGTTACACATATTTGTTATCCCGTCGCATTTTTTTCATGATGTTCTCCGTACCTCGCTTACTAAGAGGTTTCACGTCAACAAAAGTACAATAAAGTATATTGGTATCAATGTTTGCTTTCTCATACTATATAATATGATATAGAGAAAGTATTGTTTTCGTGGAAATTTTCGATTTCGAGGTTTTGATGCCAATATATGTTTTAGGACCTCCTGAACACGTTTTGACTATTTTTATACTACGTCTGTCTGTCCGTTGTCTATCAGTGGTCGATTTCTTGTGTACACTATAGCTGCTACAAATATTAATAGATTTTCATGGAACTTTTTATCCTGTTTTGTTGAAAAAACATCTAGAAACTAGATATTGAAATTCGGGCAAAAACTTCGAAATTTATTCCAAATTTTATATTTTTTTAATATGGTAGCATAGGATAATTTTTTTAAGCCCTTTAAAATGAAGGGCGACGTACTATAATTGGGATCATTTATTCAAAGCATAATATTGAATACCATTTGCAATATATATATATATATATATATGGTACAGTTCATATATATATATATATATATATATATATATATATATATATATATGTGTGTATATGGTACAAGCTTTCCCCAATAACGCGTCCTTTTCTTTCATAATTATTATTCCAAATTCTTATTTCATGTCAAGCACGTATTGCAACTATATTAAATTCTTTCCCATGCTACTAATATTAACAAAGTCTGCCAGCACTTCCTCCTTTCCTCGACCATACCATATATATGGTCACTAATTTTAACCTCTGCGTGAACTTTCTCATATGAAACTGCTGTCCCATTACATTTTTGAAGCATAAAGAACGCGAAGACAGCATGTTTTCCATGCCGCCGTTCCCTCCTCCACAACTTTATATTGTGTGAACCAACTAACTAATTGTGTTTTACGAGTGTCATCTAATAAAGTAGACTTTTGTAATCTGAAAAGTCTCTTCCCTGGATTATTGTAACTGAAATTACACACACAGACACGCTCCGGTCGTCCAAATAGTTGCTCAAGTCCTCTGGATGAGTCGGACAGCCTGGGTTTTTCACGCACAGACACGCATATATATATATATATATATATATATCAAGCAACTTAAAATGGATTTTGATATGAGAAAGCGACACTCCAGTTAATTTTATAATTTTCTAACTCAGGAAATGATGTTAAAATGAGAAAATATGTTATTTCATAATTTTACAGGTGTACTTATCCAAAGACAAAAAAATCTTGACACTTCAGTCTCACGAAACTCTTAATTCTTACTGCAATATCTCCCAAAAGTAATTATTCAAATTATTTCCGACACTTATCCGCGGGCTAGCTTGGCCGCTTTCATTTTGTTTTTACCGTTTGCACACATCATCATAAGACGGGAAAAAAAAAAACTTCCAAAACGTCCACATAATTAAAAAAACAACTGTATATTGCTCCACTTATGATTGCCTCGGAGAACCTAAGACAGAGAAAAAAAAATTAAGACAATTATTTTGAATTTAGTATTTGGAATTTTCGTTTTAATTTTTTTTCTTTTAGGCTGCCTATTTTTAGCAGGTAATTGCGCGGTGTCGGGTTGCGTTCAATAATCACCCAGTCAGTTTTAATACTTTATTTCCAGTCTGAAAGTGATTGCTATGGTAACTGAGCGTACAACATGTGATTCACATGCGAAAGGGTTCGGTATATATTTAAGTAGGGGGTCGATGACACGCTGAAGTGAAATCACGCCACTCTTTCCTAAATATATTCAAACATGGCTATATGTATTTGTGCTAGCGATTACGGTTAAATTCCTTCTTAATATTATCGGCGTGTGAATTTCCGCTATACTTCCTGATCAGCAATCAGCATTATTAAAGCGTGTTCGATAAGTTAGTACAGTGATTTTCAACCACTGTGCCGCGGCACTTTAGTGTGCCGGCGAAAATTATTATCGTATGCTATTTTTACAAAATATATTATAGGTACATCAATCAGTTAACCAAGTAAAATTCTTTTAAATTTATCTTATTGTTAGTGTGCCGCCAAATTTTTAAATTATTAAAAATGCACCTTGACGGAAAAAAAAGGTTGAGAATTACTGTGTTAGTATGTAATGTAATTACAGTGAACCCCGGTTATAACGCAAGTTATCGGCGACATCAAACAAACTATTTGCGTTATGAGCTGGGATGCGAAGTCTGTAAAACTGTACCGATTTCGACTCAGGCGTTTCAGTTATTTTGGTGCTGCAGGAGATATAAACTCTGTTATTTTAAATTGTTTGTATATACCATTTTTTGTTTATAATTTTCCTTTTCATGGAGGCTAATTGGGATGAATTTTAGTGACGAAGTTGGTGTTTTTCTGCCCTTCAAATCGTCGCAGAACATATCAAGTTTTTCTGTTGCAGGAATATTGTTAGGTTCGACCTCTGAATCATTTTCAGAATTTTATGCTTGTGAAAATTGAAACACGAGGCGCACATTGAAACACTTAACTACACTGTAAAACATTCAGCAAGCTGACAAGAAAACCCGCAATTACAGGCTTTCATACTAATTCCAGCTTCGTTTCTGAAATATTCAGCTAATTATCGTCTGCCGAAGTGTTATTTTGGTATATATATATTTTATATATATATATATATATATATATATATGTATATATATATATATATATATATGTATATATATATATGTATATATATATATATGTATATATATATGTATATATATATATGTATATATATATATATATATATATATATATATATATATATATATATATATATATATATATATATATATATATATATATTATCATAACTATCAGGAACCTTACTCCCTATTACAGACAACTGATTCCCCTGAAACTTTTAGTAACATGCTTTCGAACGTTTTACAGTGTACACGCTTTTCCTTCAATTGAAACGATTAGAAAGAACAATTACTTTCAACAATTGAAATAGCAAAAATTATCTTCATTTCATCTGCTTCTGTCTAGTATTTTTGTCCTGAATTTGTATTTTGGTATTTGGGTCACCCAGTTTTTCTTAACAAATCATATATTTCTGTTTCAGCTACTTAAGCCACGTGCCTCTCCAGGTATCTCTTTGAGATTAAAACAGACACAGAGGTAGAAGCTTAGAGCATTATCACGTGAAGCTGTGCTTGAGTTCAAATAAATTTATCTAACGAAATGTTTGCTTTATCTTCAGACGCAGATTTTAAAATTGCAACCTGGATTTACACAAAATTAATAAAAAGACAGTTTTCATAATAAACTGATATACAACTCCGAATCAAAATATTAGAATAAGGCATTTCATTTGTAATTTAAGTTGCATTTAGCTTCATTTCAGCGTAGTAAATTTGAAATAGAACAACGGTTGATGTTTTAATAAATGTACATGTTATTAAAGTAAATTAAAACTTTAAAAGTTTTAATTTCGATCAAATATTATAGATTTTAATCATGATTTTCATTATTCAAAATATTGGAATACTGAAATAGGTGGTTCAGAAAATTAGAATACTTATGAATTTTCCTGAATGGTTCAGAAAGTTGCATACATTAAGCATAAAATTAGCTTCTGCCGGACTTTCTGTTTTTTTAGTGTGAAACATGGGTCGTTCGTCTGACATAAAGGCGTTTACAAAGAATCGTATTATTGATTTGCATAAATAAGGACGTAATCAGTAATATATCGCCAGTTGCATAAAATATTCTCAATCAAGTGTTAGTAAAGCAATAAAGCAGTATTTTAACGATGGATATTTTGAAAACAATCGTCTGAATAGTGGGCGAAAAGCCAAAAACTACTCCGAGAGATGATAAAAAGCTAAAGAATATTCCTAAAAAAAATCGTTTGTTTTGCATTGTTTGATGGTCGACTCTGATGCTGTTAAAGGGTTGAAAGATAGCTTGCGGCACAGCTGTCCCTGATTTGAATGCGCCTGGAACTGGAAACATGGTTCAGCATGACAAGCAGGAGACAGGAATGACAAGGTCGCGAAGTATGGGAAAAATTCCGTAAATGTATGAATTTGGCTGATTTTTTTTTTTATATAAGGCTTGTGAGGCACTGCTTTTATAAGGCTTTTAAGTAAGGCTTCCAAATTTATGAATTTTCTCGAAAATTTTAGCATCTAATTATTTGTTCTATTTCCCTATCGTTGTTGTTGAGACCCAAACCGTCCGACCTGCCAGAAAGGTGTAAGGTAACTTTTTGGACGACCGGGAAGAACCACCCAATTTAGACCGGAACCCAGTGGGGGAGGCATCCACAGGGACCTTCCCCTCCTTCCCCTACAACCAACCTCTCGGAAGGACTTCCGGAACCACATGTTTAACGTGATAGTACTCCGCGTGAACACGGCGGCAGTTTTGGTAGCGGAGGGAATCGAACCCGGGCCTACCGAATGCAATTCCCGCGGGCTAACCACTGGGCTACCGCACGCGCACCCCAATTTCCCTATCGTGTCAAACCCCAGTAAACTCATGTCATAAGTATGAAAGAAATGAGTATAAGTATGGTTAGTCATAAGTATGGGTGCAATTAATATAGAAAAAACTGAAATCGGGATTCATTTTAGTGTAAAGAAGCATATCCAGGTTGTCAATGACAGTCATTGACTAGTCCAATATCTCAAAGTATTAGAGATATGGTGTCCTTTATATCCAATTGTATAGGAGACTCTTCTGGCGCTATACGATGAGACAACTTTCAGGAGATTGACTCCCTTTTTACTTTCCCTGCAATACATGGTAATGTATAGGAAAAGTATTGGAATCATACCGAAAATCACAATTCGAATTTTCGACGGATCTACACGTTTCGAGACCTCTAGAACACGAAAAAAAATATTTTTAGCGTGACGTCTGTGTGTGTGTGTGTCTGTCTGTCTGTGCAGTGTATGTAACCACTCTAACTGAAAAGTTAATTGATCGAATTTCATGAAGTCCCTTTTGGGTGACCCTGGTGCTGATTAGATTTTGGTATTATTCGGGATAAAACAACCTGTCTTTTTCGCGAAATGGCCTCCCAAAATTATCAAAATCTGTAGTAAAAGACTGCGTATGCTCAAATGTATCAATTAAATGCTTGTTTTATACGTTATTTTTGACTATGTAACGAATAAGATCAATTCTATTACTCTAGGACTAGCCGTTCTCGAGATATTTTAGTTTTTTTTCGCATTTTCGCAACATCCCTTTTGAAAATAAGTGCAGTTACCAAAGGAAAACAAAAATTGAATTAAAAGTGCAAATTCAGTGTCATTTAAAATAACCACGGGTGTTATTTTGTGCAACTAAACTGAATTTGATGAATTATTGAATAAATTGGGAGAATGTGAATATGAGTCTGCAGGGAAAGTCACGTGCTGGCACATCAGATTTTTTAGCTGGTGTGGGGGAGGGCTATCTCGCTTCCTGTTAGAGATAAGAGAAAAAAGTCAATTACAAAGTTGTAGAGCGTTGCAAAATTAGTGCTAAGTATTTTTGTCTTCCGAAAAGATGTAAAATAACTATCTAAATAATGATTTTAAAAGTGACAATTTTTATTAATCTGCATGTAACCGTGTAAACGTAGCGACATTGGAAAACACACGGTAACATCTTATTACACGCGTGCAAAAGTATGCATTGTTGCTGAAGGTGGACATTTTGTATTTTGTGTATAATAAAGTAAATTTTATTCTGCTGTAATGTCTAAATGTTCGATATTGGGGTGGGGTAGGAAGTTAGATTATGTACACTTCTTTTCAGGGTGCATTTCCCTTCTATCGATAACAGGAAGTGCGATAGATGGCCCCCGTACAAAACTAAAAAAAAGGTGTCAGTCCTCCCCTAAAGTCCTCTTATCGTGTAACGCCATTGGATTTTCTATGCTTTGTATAAAAAAAGTGTACGCCAACCCTATGTACTTCTTGAGTTATTGATCTTGTCCAGGACTTTCATTGATAAACCCGTATACAAATAAATATATTTGTATTTTTATAATGAAAATGGAGGTAAATGTTCAGTAAACCATATAACAAGTTATAATTGCCTGTCACAAGCTGATATCTTTAAAAAACACAAGTCATTGATATTTAAAGGTTAAATTAATATAGTTATCAAATATGTTTATAGAGAGAGTAGCTTTAATTTTTGTGAGAAAATATATATATATATATATATACACACAGATACAGGGTGTCCCAAAAAGATTGAAATGCGCTTTAGTTCTTTACCTGTTGAAGATAAGTGGGCAATGTAAATTGCAAAAATGTTGAAAGTACGGTAGGAAATAAGACTACGTTAATGAAATAGTCCTTTCATAAATTTTCAAAACGTTACACTTTTGAAATTTTTATACGGCCCCCGTAGACAAATTTGGCCAATCAGAAAATTTATATTTTTAATGCAACAAGAGCATTAAAAAAAAACTGCATATCTGTATCTTTAAAATTGAGCGAGTTATATTTAATTGAAAATTGAACATTGTGAATGCGGACCCTGTATCACATTAGAAATGTAAATTTGTAACATATCACAAAAAAGATAAAACTGGATGATAATACGTAGGATACAAACCCTGCTTTCTTAGTGAATGACTTCTTTCAACCAATGATTTTCTTCGTGACTATTTCGAAGTTAACAGCGATGAAAATTTAGATGCAATAGAAAAAATTGCTATGCAAATGTGTTGTAAATTAAAATATTCTAAATAAAGTTTCAAAATTTTTCAACGTAAAAAAGCAATACATTTCAACTGTACTATAATGATTTTTCGTTTTATAATATTCAGACAGATAAGGCATTCTCTTTTCACCGTTTTAACGGTAATTGTGAATATCGGTTATAACGAATACGCTATCTTGTCGCTTGCAACTTGGCTATATGCAGACTCAGCTGTATTGCTTTAATGTTCTGTTAGCCCTGTGGACTATTGAACTATCAACCTACGTCTAATTTTCCAAGATAAGAGGATATTTTTTAAAGTTAGTAGTTGTAATCAACACCACGCCTTGTCTACTAATTTCCATAGACAATCCATTGTTTTGGGGTCGGCGTTTAGAAAGCGCCTTTTTTTTTAACAGCGCATAGATACAATAGTCCATTGGTTGCACATCAGGGAACGCTGAAGGAATAGAAGCAAAAAATCTGACCTTGGCAGCTGTCTCTCTTGATATTTTTTCAAGAAATTTAGTGGTTGATTTGGATGTATAACTGACAGTTTATCCTGATGGAGTTTTACACGTTGAAGGTTCTGTGGATAAAGTAAAGGGATGGTATAGTTGATGTTGTTGAAACCCAGACCGTCCGACCTACCAGAAAGGTGTAAGGTAACTGTTTGGACGGTCGGGAAGTGCCACCCAATTTAGACCGGAACCCAGTGCGGGAGGCATCCACAGGGATCGTACCCTCCTTCCCCTACCACCAACCTCTCGGAAGGACTTTCGGACCCACATGTTTAACGTGATCGTACTCCGCATGAACACGGCGGCAGTTTTGGCAGTGGCTGGAATCGAACCCGGGCCTACCGAGTGCAACTCCAGCGCGCTAACCAATGGGCTACCGCGCCCGACGGTATAGTGGATGTGAAACTTCTTAGAGCTCGGGGTAGAGTAAATATTGAAAATTATGTGATTTAACTGTATAACTGATGATAAAACGGAAGTGACATTATATTGTTACCAATACGTAACAAAAGCTAATGCTCTAAATTGAAGGTCTGGGTTGCTTGATCGTGACGATAAATGACGAAATATAGGCAACTTGGCGACTTTTGGCGAGTTCTAGAAACTTCTCGAATTTTGTAGATTGGCTGAAAACTTCACGAGTTACGTGCTATCTCCAGAACTTTCCACAAAGGATATGGCGGGGTGGGACAGCTCGGTTAAGGCACGGGGATTGCACTCAAACGACCCGAGTTCGATTCCCGGCTCAGCCGAAAGTGTCCCCGTACTGGGTTCCGGTCTAAATTGGGTGGCACTGCCCCAGCCGACCTTATGCTTAACTCAATGGCCACCAAATTGTCTCTTTTACTTCATGGTGCTCACTCATCTAATTATAAACATGTATTTTTAAAACAATTTTCAATACTATATATAGGAATTATTTTAAAACAAGAAAGTTCAATCATGCATAATGTATTGATTATGAAACACTTTCCAACTAAAATGCCATTTTATTTAAATATCTCTAAAATGCGATACATTCAGCGCTGATATTTTTAACACTTTACAGCATAGTTAAAAAGTGTTTATGACTTTGTTCATTCTGTCAGTCTGTCTGTCCGTTAGCACGATAACTGCCGTAAAAATGACTTTATCAAAATGAAATTTTAGTATGTTGTTGAGACGGTCTGTGGGACATATGGGAATATAAAGGAATAATAACACCCAACTTGTTTTGGATTGAACCCGGGTTGACAAAATGATATACATTGAATCCTATGGGACCTAATTTTTCAAACATTTTTTAAGCAAAGTTAATATTCACAAATTGATTCGAAAATTTTAGGAAATATTCAAATTATCCCATAAAATATATAAAAAAATTTTTTCCACAAAATGTGTATGGTAGTTTTTTAAATAAAAATTAAAATGATAATTGCGCCCATATTATATGAAGAGATTACTTGACCCATTTCAAAATAAAATATGGCATCCATCTTGTTGTTGTTGAGACCCAGACCGTCCGACCTACCAGAAAGGTGTAAGGTAACTGTTTGAACAGCCGGGAAGGGCATCCATCTTGTGTCAAAATCGTGATTTTTAAAGTTATTTTTAATTTATATTTAGTGTTGCATCCGTCCTGAAACCGCTTTATTTTTTATTTTTTTCTGTGCATCGTACTGCGCCAACGCAATTACAATATTTTTTAATTCAAACTTTCATTGTTTCTACAACAAAGCCTAATTTTCACGTATGGAGAATGTAAACACATCAAGCTGTAAGATGAGTTGTATAAGAATTGCTGAATTTCTTTAACGAAAAATTATTTAGCTCTTGAGTCTGCAATATAGCTGATATGAATGAAACATTCATTGATTTTACATAGAGAAGTAAACGATTCTAATTTTTCGAATCGTATTGATTCTAATTTAGAACGATTCTAATTTTTCGATGAAGTTTTTTAAACATGGAGTTAAAAAATACATTTACCTCCATGGTCTTAAGTTTGTAAGTAAAATAAATTATTATAGTATTGTGATAATTTTACAAACATCGCCGATGGATGAAAGGAATGGAAAAAAGTTTGTGAATGAAGTATTCACTGCTTTTATATAGAGAGCTAGGCGCTTTATATTTTGATGACGTTATTTGTATAAAATTAATTTGTTTTCGATGAAGTTTTTAAATATAATAAATTATTGTAGTATTGCGATAATTTAAAAAATATCATCTCTGAAAGTATCGCATTTCAGAGATGTTTAAATAAAATAGCATTGCAGTTGGAAAGTATTTCATAATCAATGCTTTATGCATGATTGATCTTTCTTGTTTTAATTATCGCAGAGCTACAATAATTTATTTTGCTTGAAAACTTAAAACTTCATCGAAATAAATGAACTTTATTCAAATGATGTCATCGAATTATAAATCGTCTGGCTCTTTATGTAAATATCTCTATGCAGTGAATATTTCATTCATACATTTTTATTCCAATCTCCAGAGTTAAATATCTTTGCATTAAAAAAATTCAGCAATTCTTATACAACTCATCTTACAATCATTTGTTTACATTCTGTATCCATTAAAATTAGACTTCGTTGTAGAAATAATCAAAGTTAGATGATCATTTATACTAAAAAATATTGTAACTGCATTGGCGCAGAATATAGATGCACAGAAAATACGCAAAAATAAAGCGGTTTTAGGACGGATGCAACATCAAATATAAATTTAAAAGAACTTTAAAAATCACGATTTTTACTCCGGGAAAAAAAGATGGATGCCATATTTTATTTTGAAGTGGGTCACTTGATCTCTTCATATTATATGGATGTAATTATAATTTGAATTTAAAAAACTACCAAACATATTTTGTTGAATCTTTTTTTATATATTTTATGGGGTAATTTGAATACTTTCTAAAATTTTCGAAGCAATTTGTGAATTTTAACTTCGCCTAAAAAATGTTTAAAAAATTAGGTTCCACAGGATTCAGTGTGTTTCATTTTTTCAACCCGGGTTCAATCCAAAACTAATTGGGGGATATTATTCATTTACATTCCCATGTGTCCCACAGACCGTGTCAACAATATACTAAAGTTTCATTTTGATAAAGTCATTTTTACGACAGTCATCGATCGGACAGACAGATAGAATGAACAAAGTCATAAACACGTTTCAACTATGTTGTAAAGTGTTGAAAAGGTATTTTTGTAAAAATAATTTTATATATTTAATAAAATATTTCTTACACGTATAACAAATTAAACAATTTATTTTTCTTTTTATTATTATCATTATTATTATTTTAGTAGTAGGATAGTATAGTGGTCATTTAAGACAGTGGTAGATTCAGGGTTCATGCTATGTACTAAAATATAAAATTGGGTTTCATGTAAAAAAACACAATTTTTCAAAAAGTTTTTTTATTTATATTTATTATTTTATTTAATTCCTTTTCGGTGCTACAGCTTTCTCCATTATTCCCTATTCTGCTGTTCATTATTCTGCTTCTATATATATCTGCGTCTTCATTATTCTCTATTCAGAGTAGCAGTCTGCCTACCCCGGAATATATAAAAAATATAGATGAAATAAAGACCAAATATTGCTTGTTGGTGTTCACGGAAGTGCTAACTATTAAAAATTCGTATTGCCAATTTAAAGTGTTGAAAATCGTGAGCACCACATTCTGTTATAAGCTTGTTGTAATTCAAATTTACATCATTTTCGGCACATTTTTGATAATGGTTAGAAAACGATATGACTTTGACATCAATTAGAATGTGAATCATATAAAAATATCTAGTTTTGTCTTGAAAAAAAAAAAATTGACGCAATGATAACGCTTTAAAATAAATATTTACAAAAATGTTGGTGTAATTTGCTTGCTATAGGGCGTCCCTTTCAATTATCAGCAGTAGGGTTCGCTGAATAGAACCCCATTAGTCTAAAGCTAAACCATGTTTTTTTTAATCATGGTTTTTCAGTTTAAAATAAGAACCCCATCCCCTTTTTTCCCCAACCTTAGTCAGCAAGTATTTTTTAGACATTGTTGCTGTAATATTTAATTATTTTTTCAAGTTATAAGTATTTTTTATTTTTTTCTTATAATATTTTTATATCGCAATAAATGATATTGCTGCTTGTGAGAATAAAACTTTTTAATCCTTCCTAAAAGAAAGCAAGCGTACGAAAATTATATATTTAATAATTTATTTCTTATGTAATAAACAGTAAATTATTTATGATTTGGTGAAAGGGTTTAGCAATTTTGATTTATTTTTCGTTTATTATTTCTTTTGTAGATTGTTTTACATTTGTGATTTAAAACAGAAATTTCTGGTGTTATAGATAAAATAGAATTATTTTATAACTTTTCAAAAGCGCGGGTACTCAATGAAAATATTAAATTTCAGCTGCGCTGACTGCAGTATATAGGTACTAGAAAGTTTTGTGCATAGAATACTTTTATATATTTCTAAATTTAAACAAACTTTTTTAACCGTATTATTTAAAAAAAAAATGGGAGCCAGGGAAGTCCTAACTCCATGTGAAGTTTTTTCAGTTTGAATCTTTTCATCTATTACACTATTCCTGTACTTGTATGATGCAGGGTAGGGGGTAGAGTACCTTTGGTACCTGTATTACATATAATTTATAATACTTAAATTTTGGGTGTTGTTACAGGCTTTTTTTTGCCAGGCATTCATACCATGAAATCCAATTTTCAATTCCTTACATTATATTATATGGAATAGGGAAAAGGTGGGTATTTAATACCTATTTAGTACCTGTTTTATATATACGAGAATATTTCTCCAAACTAAAATAATTTTTCTCCAGCATCACGTTGAGTCTATTTTGTTTCCACGTTTGCTTTTCAGACATTTTCAATTAAAGTTAAGTAAGTCACTGATTTTAAAATACAAGTAATTAAAATTCTTCTTCTTATATATATATATATATATATATATATATATATATATATATATATATATATATAACTTTTCTTTTATCCTTTGCGAATGGCAACATTAGTCTCTTCATTCTGGTTTCCAATGGTTCGGGCAGAGTTTTTTCCCATGTATTCTTGTTTCCTTTATTTTCCATCTTTATGTATGTTGTCCAAGTAGAAATAGTTCATAGATATAATCTATCTATTTCTTCTGAAACATACATATTTTGTGTTCATTTTGACAAAATACTTGGACCCCACGAAATGTTTTGTCGAAATGAGCAAATCAATTATTTAGACGTAGTCTTTGTCCACGTGTATAGCATTAATGCTTGGATTTTATTTGTTTTTCTATTATCGATTCCATACCATTGATATTTGCTGATTATCTTTAGCTCGATGATTCGAAATTTGCATTTTTTCCCATTTGATTGATAGATATAATCTATCTATTTCTTCTGAAACATACATATTTTGTGTTCATTTTGACAAAATACTTGGACCCCAGGAAGAGTTTTGTCGAAATGAGCAAATCAGTTATTTAGACGTAGTCTTTGTCCACGTGTATAGCATTAATGCTTGGATTTTATTTGTTTTTCTATTATCGATTCCATACCATTGATATTTGCTGATTATCTTTAGCTCGATGATTCGAAATTTGCATTTTTTTCCCATTTGATTGAAGATTCGCTATTTAATACTTCTCTTTATTTTGTAGGTTTTATGTAAAGTTAGAATTTTTGAGTTGCAGCTTCTCTCTATTCTATCATTGGACTTTCAAACTATTATATATATATATATATATAAATAATAATAATAATAATTTGAAAATCCAATGATAGAATAGAGAGAAGTTGCATCTTAAAAAATCCCAACATTAAAAAATGTCTAACAAATAAAAAAGTATCAAACAGAGAATCATCAATCAAGTGGAAAATAAAAGGCAAACCTCGTCAAGCTGAAGACGAACAACAAACATCCATGGAAAGGAATCGCTAATAGAAAATCAAATAAAGTCCAAGCATTAAAACTTTACACGTGGACAAGCCCTAGGGCTAAACAAATGAATTGCTCATTTCGATAAAACTCTTCTTCAAGTCCAAGTATTTCATCAAAATGAACACAAAATACATGTTTCTGATATCAGTGATAGATTATATCTATAAACACTGTTAACTTAGATTACATGCATAAAGATTGAAAAATTATAGGAAACAAGAATACCTGAAAAAACACTGCATATGTCTGATCCATTGAAGCCTTTAAAATAAAGAGATCAATGTTGCTAATCGCAAAAAATAAAATGTTATATATATATATTTGAAGAATTTTTATTTTACTTGTATTATATATACCTAAGACCTAAGATTGATCATTAATAGAAAATGTTCTGTGTAGTAAAAGTGAAAGGAAGAATTATATATATATATATATATATATATTATATTATATTTATATATATATATATATATATATATATATATATATATATATATTTCTATCTTTATCCTTAGTCTTGGTCTATAGTTACTCATTTGTAACAGATATGCTAGTGATGGGTTTTTTTGTACATACAGTAGTTTATGCGTAATTTTCGATTAAAATCTTTCAATTTTTATTTATATATATATATATATATATATATATATATATATATATATATATATATGTATATATATATATATATATTATATATATATATATATATATATATATATATATATATAATAGTTTGAAAATCCGATGATAGAATAGATAGAAGTTGCAACTCAACAAGCCCTAATATTAAGAGATGCCTAACAAATAATAAAGTATCAAACAGAGAATCATCAATTAAGTGGAATATATATATATATATATATATATATATATATATATATATATATATATATAATCCTTTTTTCATTTTTTGTTGCCTGTAGTCTGAGTTTAAGCATTTATAGTAATGTACTATTGCTTAATCTGAAACAGGCATTTTTTTGGGTTAATTAGAATTAAATACTCAGACCTGAAGATGAATTTAATTCTGATTAATCATCGAATTTGGGACGGTGCTGTTCTTTTCTCTTATCGGCATTATGGCCGTGAATTTGCTTCTATGGTGATGTTAATATTACTTGGAATTGTTTTTTTTTATTTTTAAATAATTCTTATTATTACATATTTTAAATATATATATATATATATATATATATATATATATATATATATATATATATATATATATATAATTGTAGCTGTAGTGCAAGAATAAATACATTTAAAAGTCACTGGACAGAATAAATACCTTTAAAGGTCACTGGACATATTATTCAGCTTTAATGCAATATGTAAAAATAAGTTCGAAATTTTCCCTTGAAACCCACATTTCTACTTGTAGTCTTTATCAGGTGATCCTTCAGTTGCTAGAAGTTTTTTGGATCGCTACCAAGTTGGTCTTGAGTACCGTAAAATAAGTAAAATATTGACTCCCCACGACTTAAAATAAATTATGCTTTCTTAGTGTAGGTGTTAAATGTTTTAAACATCAGGCCTGCTGCTTGTTAGAAGCTTTTGTGTGCCAAATGGTTCAAATGAGGAGCACTTAAATGATAAATGAGTCTCGACAGCATTTTGGCGTCCTTAACAAGATTTTATTGAAAACGTTACACGAAATGAAGGGTTAATGGTTTGTTGGTTGCAAAGAAAAACTCATTCTGCGAAAGAGTGTTTAGTTAACGGTTTGTTTGTTACAGAGAACAGCGTATTCTGCGAAAGTGCATTTAGTTCTTTTTAATGTGCATGGATTTTTGTTTTCTCATACTATTGTATAGAGAAAATTAAAAATTTTCATTGTATTAAGGAAAGCTTGAGCAACGAATATAAGCACAAATAGAAAGACATTGCAGAATACAGCTGTTTCGAGTATATGTTGTTTCCCCTTCGTCAGTACGAGAGAACCGACAAACATGAAGTCCGAAAGGGAAGTGGGTTCCAAAGGAAGAAGCAAATGGGATTATATACCCAAAACTGGATTAAGGGAGAGCCAATCAGAAAGCAGCATGAACACAGTCCATCCAATCTGAAAAGAAAAGTGTCGCACAAGATTGGAGTGCAGGGCGCGGTAGCCCAGTGGTTAGCGCGTGGGAATTGCACTCGGTAGGCCCGGGTTCGAATTCCGCCACTGCCAAAACTGTCGCCGTGTTCACGCGGAATACGATCACGTTAAACATGTGGGTCCGTAAGTCCTTCCGAGAGGTTGGTGGTAGGGGAATGAGGGTACGGTCTCTGTGGATGCCTCCCCCACTGGGTTCCAGTCTAAATTGGGTGGCACTTCCCGGCCTTCCCAAACTGTTACTTTACACCTTTCTGGTAGGTCGGACGGTCTGGGTCTCAATAACAACAAGAAGATTGGGGTGCGTTGGGAACATAACAGGGATATCTTGCAAGACTGTGTTACTTTTCAGATTGACTGGACTGTTTTCATGCTGCTTTCTGATTGGCTCTATCTTAATCCAGGTTTTGGATGTATAATCCCATTTGTTTCTTTTCTTTTGAACCCATTCCTATTTCGGATTTTTGGTATGTTTATTCTCTTGCACTGCACTGACGAAGGATATTCAATATATCCTCGAAACAGCTGTATGCTGCATTATCTTTTTATTTGTGCGAATGTACGCTGCTCAAGCTTTCCTTATCCTTTGCATAAAGTGTATTTTACTTATTGATTCCATAGTATTATTTCCCATGGAAAATAATAATAATTCTGGGAACATGGATGGTATAATATGTGAGGGATATGATAATTTAAGCAACTCTCATAATCTATAAGACGAAATTTTATACAATTTGGCAGATTAGTTATTTATGTGTTACTCTGATGTTTATTAGATTTTGGTACGATTGGGAAAAACAGAACAGTTTTTTCTTTTTTTTAAATGACCCGCATAAATTCGCCGCGCGGGTCGTAGCAACGCGGGTCGTAGTTGCCGCGCGGGTCGTAGCCGCACGGGTCGTAGTTGTCAAGCCGCGCGGGTCGTAGTTGTCTGACGTCGGCGATAATCACACACACCAATAAAAATGAGTATTTACGGTTGGATTTTGTGATTTTCAGGCTATGTTGTGTTCGGGCTCGAAATTTAATATATGTTAATCTGTATTTTTGAGCGAAGTCATCAGGACCTGAAATGTTATCCCATTTTATATGTGTACTTCAATATTTTGAATGTTTAACTGTATACCCGGTCACTCTGTATCATTCACTTTATTGCTGGCAGGATATTGCGTCAAATTCTGCCTGCTAAGCATAGCAGGTGTTGCTATTGGCGATAGTACCGAAATACTTAACTTATTTTAACTTTGCAGCTTTGGCAGATGTTCAAATAGGGATTTTTTTCCGTTCCGCTGAAAATCGAGAGATTGTACCGTTCATATAAAGTGTGTGATCCGATGATTTTTAGAAAGAAATGTGGAACAATTTTCGAACGCTTTATGTCCAACATATGCTTTTCTTTTCATATTGAAAAAAAAAATCGATATTATGGGAAGATAATATTATGCGCTTTTTTATATTCGCAACTCGCTGAAAACCAATAGGTTTTTTCTTGTTATTGATTCGAATAAGCGTACCAAATTCTATATAATTCTATCGTGATAATTTCCAGAGATATCGGACCTTTTAAGAAAAAGTGGAATTTTTAATATATCAAAAACGACTCGAGATAGCTATACCAGTTCAAAACGTGGACAATGTATATAAGCACAAATAACACAATACTGCAGCATACAGCTGTTTCGAGGATACGCTGGATCCCCTTCGTCAATGCAAAACACACAAACTCGCTCTTTTGGAGAAAATTAATGTTTACATTTTTTTGCCAGAATTATTTTATAGTACAGCTTTGAAATTGTATATAATCATAAGAAAAATGACATATCTGTATTGAGTTTTGCAGTGCAAATGTAGTGGCATGTCCGTTACACATATTTGTTATCCCGTCGCATTTTTTTCATGATGTTCTCCGTACCTCGCTTACTAAGAGGTTTCACGTCAACAAAAGTACAATAAAGTATATTGGTATCAATGTTTGCTTTCTCATACTATATAATATGATATAGAGAAAGTATTGTTTTCGTGGAAATTTTCGATTTCGAGGTTTTGATGCCAATATATGTTTTAGGACCTCCTGAACACGTTTTGACTATTTTTATACTACGTCTGTCTGTCCGTTGTCTATCAGTGGTCGATTTCTTGTGTACACTATAGCTGCTACAAATATTAATAGATTTTCATGGAACTTTTTATCCTGTTTTGTTGAAAAAACATCTAGAAACTAGATATTGAAATTCGGGCAAAAACTTCGAAATTTATTCCAAATTTTATATTTTTTTAATATGGTAGCATAGGATAATTTTTTTAAGCCCTTTAAAATGAAGGGCGACGTACTATAATTGGGATCATTTATTCAAAGCATAATATTGAATACCATTTGCAATATATATATATATATATATATGGTACAGTTCATATATATATATATATATATATATATATATATATATATATATATGTGTGTATATGGTACAAGCTTTCCCCAATAACGCGTCCTTTTCTTTCATAATTATTATTCCAAATTCTTATTTCATGTCAAGCACGTATTGCAACTATATTAAATTCTTTCCCATGCTACTAATATTAACAAAGTCTGCCAGCACTTCCTCCTTTCCTCGACCATACCATATATATGGTCACTAATTTTAACCTCTGCGTGAACTTTCTCATATGAAACTGCTGTCCCATTACATTTTTGAAGCATAAAGAACGCGAAGACAGCATGTTTTCCATGCCGCCGTTCCCTCCTCCACAACTTTATATTGTGTGAACCAACTAACTAATTGTGTTTTACGAGTGTCATCTAATAAAGTAGACTTTTGTAATCTGAAAAGTCTCTTCCCTGGATTATTGTAACTGAAATTACACACACAGACACGCTCCGGTCGTCCAAATAGTTGCTCAAGTCCTCTGGATGAGTCGGACAGCCTGGGTTTTTCACGCACAGACACGCATATATATATATATATATATATATATCAAGCAACTTAAAATGGATTTTGATATGAGAAAGCGACACTCCAGTTAATTTTATAATTTTCTAACTCAGGAAATGATGTTAAAATGAGAAAATATGTTATTTCATAATTTTACAGGTGTACTTATCCAAAGACAAAAAAATCTTGACACTTCAGTCTCACGAAACTCTTAATTCTTACTGCAATATCTCCCAAAAGTAATTATTCAAATTATTTCCGACACTTATCCGCGGGCTAGCTTGGCCGCTTTCATTTTGTTTTTACCGTTTGCACACATCATCATAAGACGGGAAAAAAAAAAACTTCCAAAACGTCCACATAATTAAAAAAACAACTGTATATTGCTCCACTTATGATTGCCTCGGAGAACCTAAGACAGAGAAAAAAAAATTAAGACAATTATTTTGAATTTAGTATTTGGAATTTTCGTTTTAATTTTTTTTCTTTTAGGCTGCCTATTTTTAGCAGGTAATTGCGCGGTGTCGGGTTGCGTTCAATAATCACCCAGTCAGTTTTAATACTTTATTTCCAGTCTGAAAGTGATTGCTATGGTAACTGAGCGTACAACATGTGATTCACATGCGAAAGGGTTCGGTATATATTTAAGTAGGGGGTCGATGACACGCTGAAGTGAAATCACGCCACTCTTTCCTAAATATATTCAAACATGGCTATATGTATTTGTGCTAGCGATTACGGTTAAATTCCTTCTTAATATTATCGGCGTGTGAATTTCCGCTATACTTCCTGATCAGCAATCAGCATTATTAAAGCGTGTTCGATAAGTTAGTACAGTGATTTTCAACCACTGTGCCGCGGCACTTTAGTGTGCCGGCGAAAATTATTATCGTATGCTATTTTTACAAAATATATTATAGGTACATCAATCAGTTAACCAAGTAAAATTCTTTTAAATTTATCTTATTGTTAGTGTGCCGCCAAATTTTTAAATTATTAAAAATGCACCTTGACGGAAAAAAAAGGTTGAGAATTACTGTGTTAGTATGTAATGTAATTACAGTGAACCCCGGTTATAACGCAAGTTATCGGCGACATCAAACAAACTATTTGCGTTATGAGCTGGGATGCGAAGTCTGTAAAACTGTACCGATTTCGACTCAGGCGTTTCAGTTATTTTGGTGCTGCAGGAGATATAAACTCTGTTATTTTAAATTGTTTGTATATACCATTTTTTGTTTATAATTTTCCTTTTCATGGAGGCTAATTGGGATGAATTTTAGTGACGAAGTTGGTGTTTTTCTGCCCTTCAAATCGTCGCAGAACATATCAAGTTTTTCTGTTGCAGGAATATTGTTAGGTTCGACCTCTGAATCATTTTCAGAATTTTATGCTTGTGAAAATTGAAACACGAGGCGCACATTGAAACACTTAACTACACTGTAAAACATTCAGCAAGCTGACAAGAAAACCCGCAATTACAGGCTTTCATACTAATTCCAGCTTCGTTTCTGAAATATTCAGCTAATTATCGTCTGCCGAAGTGTTATTTTGGTATATATATATTTTATATATATATATATATATATATATATATGTATATATATATATATATATATATGTATATATATATATGTATATATATATATATGTATATATATATGTATATATATATATGTATATATATATATATATATATATATATATATATATATATATATATATATATATATATATATATATATATATATATATATTATCATAACTATCAGGAACCTTACTCCCTATTACAGACAACTGATTCCCCTGAAACTTTTAGTAACATGCTTTCGAACGTTTTACAGTGTACACGCTTTTCCTTCAATTGAAACGATTAGAAAGAACAATTACTTTCAACAATTGAAATAGCAAAAATTATCTTCATTTCATCTGCTTCTGTCTAGTATTTTTGTCCTGAATTTGTATTTTGGTATTTGGGTCACCCAGTTTTTCTTAACAAATCATATATTTCTGTTTCAGCTACTTAAGCCACGTGCCTCTCCAGGTATCTCTTTGAGATTAAAACAGACACAGAGGTAGAAGCTTAGAGCATTATCACGTGAAGCTGTGCTTGAGTTCAAATAAATTTATCTAACGAAATGTTTGCTTTATCTTCAGACGCAGATTTTAAAATTGCAACCTGGATTTACACAAAATTAATAAAAAGACAGTTTTCATAATAAACTGATATACAACTCCGAATCAAAATATTAGAATAAGGCATTTCATTTGTAATTTAAGTTGCATTTAGCTTCATTTCAGCGTAGTAAATTTGAAATAGAACAACGGTTGATGTTTTAATAAATGTACATGTTATTAAAGTAAATTAAAACTTTAAAAGTTTTAATTTCGATCAAATATTATAGATTTTAATCATGATTTTCATTATTCAAAATATTGGAATACTGAAATAGGTGGTTCAGAAAATTAGAATACTTATGAATTTTCCTGAATGGTTCAGAAAGTTGCATACATTAAGCATAAAATTAGCTTCTGCCGGACTTTCTGTTTTTTTAGTGTGAAACATGGGTCGTTCGTCTGACATAAAGGCGTTTACAAAGAATCGTATTATTGATTTGCATAAATAAGGACGTAATCAGTAATATATCGCCAGTTGCATAAAATATTCTCAATCAAGTGTTAGTAAAGCAATAAAGCAGTATTTTAACGATGGATATTTTGAAAACAATCGTCTGAATAGTGGGCGAAAAGCCAAAAACTACTCCGAGAGATGATAAAAAGCTAAAGAATATTCCTAAAAAAAATCGTTTTAGAAGTGTATTTGCATCGGAAGTGGAAAGAACACGGTGTGTGTAAATCTACAACACTAAGACAGCTCCATAAACTTGGATTTCATTCTCGTTGAGAATTTCATAATACCATCGTCGGAAGATTTATGTGGTGACGATTTTTTTTCCAACATGATTTAGCATCTTGCTACAGGTCGTTTCCCACTACGAACTGGCTTACGCAACACCTAATTCGCCGGATTTAAATCCAATCGAGAATTTGTGGAGAATAATAAAGAAAAGACTTCAAGAAATTGGGCCAAAAAACAAAATTGATCTTTTTTCCAGCATAAAATCGATATGGTCATGTCTGGGCAGAAAACATTATGAGCCACTTGTAACTAACTTGCCAAATAGAGTTTGTGCTGTTATAAAATAAGATGATGCTACAAAATATTAAATAGTCACTGTTTTTGATTTTTTAAAAAAATAAGGTGATTTATAAAGAATTATTCTAATATTTTGAACCACGTAAATGTTATTCTACTATTTTGATTTTTTCCAAGTGTGAATAATCATTTTCATTTTTGTATTATTTCTGTTAATTTTTATGCTACAATATTCAACAAATTATATAGTTTCTTACAGTATGAAGTTTTCTCCTGTGTTACATTTTGTATAAGCAATACATAAAATGCCTTTTTCCAAAATTCATTTTTTTCGATTATTCTAATTTTTTGACTCGGAGTTGTAGTACGTCATAAAATTTAGATACTCGAGGGACAACGAGCCACCCTCTTAACTGAAATTTAAACGTTTCCTTTCATTAAATAAAAATATGGACATGGGTTAGTTGCGCGCCCTCATAATCCCCCCCCCCTCTTATCAAAATGGTTAATTATACGGGTGTCGGCGACAACTAAACTGATTGGTTGCACGCTTTAAACCGGTCTCTAAGCGCAGAGAGACGGGAGATTACGACTGTGGCAGCAGCCAACTCTGCTTCTGCCAAAATGACATTTATCGAAGATGCTAGGAATCAGTACCCGAATTATAAGTTCGGAGTGGAAGCTAGCTTTTGCTCTAACCTTATAATGTCGGTCTTGTAAGCACCGGGTCCCGAGTTCGGGCCTGACTCGGGACTAGCAACATCAATTCCTTACAATGGTGACCCGGACGTGATTTGAACACTCAACCTTCTGATTCCGGGTCACCATTGTAAGGAATTGAATTGCTAGTCCCGAACCAGGTCCGAACTCGGGACCCGGTGCTTACAAGACCGACCTTATAAGGCTAGAGCAAAAGCTAGCTTCCACTCCGAACTTATAATTCGGGTACTGATTCCTAGCATCTTCGATAGATGTCATTTTGGCAGGAGCAGAGTTGGCTGCTGCCACACAACATTGAAACACATATCGAAAACTTATTAGAGTTGCACCAAAAATTAGAAATTTCAAGGCTTGATTTTCTGTTAAGTATTTGATACTTTTGTTTTAAATCTTCGATTAGAAAGGAAATATCTAATATTCAAAGAAAGATGCTATTGTGTAAAATTAAAAATGAAGTTTGCATTAATGAAAAAGGGAGATTTTTTTTTCTAAATCCTGAAAACGTAAATTTTTAAATGTATATATATGTAATCGCTGTTAAGATAGTCCATGGAAGAGGCACTATCTTAAAACATATTTTGATACATTGGTCGAACTCTCCGTCGGCGTCCATCTCATTAGAGATCTTAGAGCAGTTTGAATAGGTTCACACAAGTTATCGCGGAGGGAAGAATCGGTGACGACATGAGAAACATGCTGTCTTTGCGTTTTTTATGCTTCGAAAATGTGATGGGGATGCAGTTTCATATGGGAAAGTTTACGTAGAAGTTAAGATTAGCGACCATATATGGTATGGTAGAGGAAAAAGGAAGTACGGGCAGACTTTGTTAATATTAATAGCGGGGAATAGAATTTAATGTAATTGCAATAAGCGCGTGACATGAAATATGAATTTGGAATAAGAATTATAAAAGAATGCGCATTAATAGGGGGAAGTTTAAAATTTCTGTATCATATATATGTAATCAAAACCCTTGCCATGTGCTCTCCCATAATCCCATAGCCCCGTCCCCATATACAACATAACTCATTTCACAGTTGGGGGATGAAGTCCGTGCAAACAACCTTTTTACTTTCCTTATATACATAATGTATAAGGAAAGTAATGTGACGGGGTCGAAAATTCGAATTCGAGGTTTCGACTGGAGAGCACGTTTCAAGCATCCCTGATCACGAATCGAACATTTTTGAAGTGATGTGTGTGTCAGTGAATCTGTGGGGGGCGATAACTGACGAACGAATGGACAGATTCGAACGAAATTTGGTACAAAAATCACAATCCGTAAACACTGGACGCTTATTGTTTTTATACGCAATCGAATGTTCAGAACCCCCCTAAATTTTCGAGTGAAATTTTGAAAAAATCGTTAAAAAATCAGAACCTCTAATAAAGTTACTCAAATAGACATTTCTTATGTAATTTTTTATTAGAAAACGATTGACATAAATTTTAGAACACTAACATGAACCGTTCTCGAGATATTGCACATTTTTCAAATAAATTATCAAAAAGTCATATAAAATAATAATAAAAAAAATTTTCCTATTGAGAAACAAGTTCACTTTTCATATGTAATACCATGCGATAAATTTGGTGACATCATTTTCGTGGATCTAGCTCGTTCCATTCATGAAAAAGATACTTTGAGTAATACTTTTGTATTTGAACGCCAATAGTCATTTATCTGCTGTAAGAATAACTTATTTCTCCGTCCATAACGCTCGGCGAGATTTTGGCGACGAATTTGGTGGAATGTCGCCAACTTGGCGACTTTTTTAAATGTTGCTAAATTAACGAAAAACCCGCCAAATGGATAAAAATGACGCTAAATCAATGAAAATGACGACTAATTGAAGAAAATTCAATATCATGGAAAGAATATACGTATCTACTATAAGAATAACATTTTTTTAACTGCAAAAGTGGTGAATTTATTGCATTATATAAGAAAAGTCATGTGCTGCCCACATCAGATTTTTTTTTTCAAGTTTAGGTCAACTTTATTTCTTTCACAGTGACAATGATGTACAAGATAAACAGCACAATGTTTTTGGTAATGAATTAATACCACGAAAATCGAAATTGAACGCTTTTGGTTTTGGCAACCAACTTATAAGTTCAAAAATACTTCACGTGCAGAATTCTGATCAAAATAAAATGGACATTTATATGATTCCCCGGAAGTTTGCGTCATTCATTTTTAAATGAAAATTACGTATGATTTTTTTTATTATTATTTAACAGTATTGAAGGTCCTTTTTTTAACTCTTTCCAATAGAGTTGAAAAGTGTTTATGACTTTGGTCATTCTGTATGTCTATCTGCCTGTCCGTTCGCACGATAACTGCCGTAAAAATGACTTAATGAATGACTAATGACTTTAATGACTACTTTTTTGAATTTTAGTATGTTATGCTAAGACGGTCTGTGAGATGTTTGGGAATGAAAATGAATAATATTACCTAATTAGTTTCGGATTAAACCCAGGTTGATAAAATGAAATACATTGAACTGTATGGGACCTAATTTTTCAAATATTTTTTAAGCGGAGTTAAAATTTACAAATTGTTGCGAAAATTTTAGAAAATATTCAAATTATCACATACAATGTGTAAAAGAATTTCAACAAAATATGTTGGTAGTATTTTATACAAAAATGAAAATAATAATTACACCCAGTTTATATGAAGAGGTCACGTGACTCATTGCAAAATGAAACATGGCTTCCATTTTTTCCGCTTTTACCACATATGTTTAAAGATCGTTTAAATTTATATTAGTGTTGCATCCGTCATAAAAGAGCTTTGTTTTTGTTTATTACCTGTGTATCTAAATTTTATGCCAACGCAATTACAATATTTTTTATTTTAAATGATCACCAAACTTTGATTATTCCTACAAGGAAGCCTAATTTTACCGCTATGTAGAATGTAAACAAATCAAGAGATTGTAATGCGAGTTGTATAAGAATTGAATTTTTTTTTCGCGCAAAATTATTTTGCTCTGGAGTCTAAAATATAAGTGATATGACTGAAATATTCATTGATTTTACATGAGAAGTAGACGATTTATATTTCGATGACGTCATTTGAATAAAATTCATCTTGTGTAACTAGCATCGTCTTTTTCGAAGTTTTAAGTTTTCAAGTATAAGAAATTACTGTAGTACTGTGATAACTTAAAAAATATTAGTGCTGAATGTATCACATTTTAGAAATGTTTAAATAAAATGCTTTTTTAGTTGGAAAGTGTTTCATAATCAATGCTTTATGGATGATTAATCTTTCTTGTTTTTAAATGATTTTCTTTTCAAAGCATTCATTCAAAAACTGTACAATATCTCGTAAACGGTTTATGTTAGCGTTCTTAAATTTATTTCATTCATTTTCTAGTGAAAATTACGTCTGTAACTATTTTCTTATAAAATTCATTCGAAAACACCGAACATTCGATCGCGTCTAAAATCAATAGGGTTCCAGCTTCATTCATTTTAATATTCGTGCCAAAATATTTACGAAATCCACTCACTCTTTCGTGAATCGTGAACTATCGCATATACACACACCCTGAGCTGGGTAATATTGATTAGGGATAAATTTACAGCACAATATGCTGAAGGTCGACACTTGAAACTTTACACGTTTGGCTTCACCTTAAAGTAGTGATAAAAATATAAAATCTTGAAATTTTAGTCGAAACATTTATAAATTTCGAATTTTTAACATTTTACAACAAAGTTGAAAAGTGTTTATGACTTTGTTCATTCTGTCTGTCTGTCTGTCCGTTAGCACGATAACTGCCGTAAAAATGACTTAATCAAAATGAAATTTTTGTATATTGTTCAGACGGTCTGTAGGACCTATGGGAATATAAATGAATAATATCACCCAATTAGTTTTGGATTGAACCCGGGTTGAAGAAATGAAATACATTGAGCCCTATGGGACCTAATTTTTCAAACATTTTTTAAGCGGATTTAAAATTCACAAATTGTTTCGAAAATTTTAGGTAATATTCAAATTGTTCCATAAAATGTTTAAAGAAAAAATTCAACTAAATATATTCAGTAGTTTTTTAAATAAAAATTAAAATAATAATAACACCTCTTATATGAAACCATCACGTAACCATTATATGAAAAGATCGCGTGACCCACTTCAAAATGATATATGGCATCCATCTTGTCTCAAAATCGCGATTTTTAAAGTTCTTTTTAATTCATATTGAGTGTTGTATCCGTTCTAAAACCATTTTATTTTTGCTTAAATTCTGTCCATCTACATACTGATACAACGTAATTACACTATATTTGAGTTTAAATGCTCATCCAAATTTGATTATTTCTACAACGAAGCCTATTTTTCACCTATGTAAAATGTAAATAGCAAAATATGTAGAATGAGTTGTATTAGAATTGCTGTATTTCTTTAACACAAAATCATTTAGTTCATGAAGTCTGCATAGCTGATATGAATGAAATATTCAATGATTTTACAAAGAGAAGGACGATTTTTTTCGATGAACTTTTACGCATAGAATTTTATTTAATTGCAGCTCTATGATCTTAATTTTTAAATAAAATAAATTATTATAGTATTGTGATGAATGACATGAATGGGAAATTATTTATGAATGAAATGCTGTTTTTATAGAGAGAGCCAGGCGTGTTATTTTTTCTATGACGTCATTTGAATGAATTTCAGTTGTTTTCGATAAAGTTTTCAAATATAATAAATTATCGTAGTCTTATGATAATTCTAAAATTATTACCGAGGAATGTATCACATTTTAGAGATGTTTAAACCAGGCAATTTATATTTCAATGCCGTCATTTGAATGAGGTTCATTTTTTTCGATGAAGGTTTAAATTTTCAAATATAATAAATTAATGTAGTATTGTGATAAGTTTTAAAATATTACCGAGGAATGTATTGCATTTTAGACATGTTTAAATAGAATTGCATTGAAGTTGGAAAGTGTTTCATAATCAATGCTTTAAGCATGATTGATCTTTCTTGTTTTGTTCTAGCATTCTTCCAGCTATAACTCAGGAATGACTGGGCACACAAACTTCGTATATGGGCGATCTTGCGCAGTAAAGAAAAATCCAAAATTTTCTTAATAAGTTAGTTCTATTGGTGTATAACCAACCGTTCTTGAGATATTTTAATTTACTAGAGGGCTCGGTCCCCTGTTTGCTACACTTCGCCAACCCCCGTAACTCGCTTCGCGGATTGTGAGGTTGCCTCACTCGCAGAGTTCGTTTTGTGAGCTATTTTAAGCCAAACTAAAGTTTAAATTGGTAAACGATTTATTTCACTGTGTTACCCTATTATTTCTCAACAAATGTACCAAATTTCATGTTTTTTGCATGCTTAAGTTTTTAAAGTACAAGACAGAAAAAATAGATGGGCATGCCGACACAAAAGAACATTTTTCACTTCGGCAGTGCATAAATAGTAAAATATCTCGTAAACTACACCGAAATTTGAAGGAAAAAAAAAAAAAAAAGCAACAATTCGTGGTCTTGCTATTGTTAGTCTATCCAGGTCGCAAACAGAAACTCGAGGAATGTAAATTTTGGCAAACACGGCGGCGGCGTCAGATATTTCTTACTTTCCCTGCAATACATATAGGGAAAGTATTGGAATCATGTCGAAAATTACAACTCGAGTTTTCAACTGATCTATACGTTTCGAGACCTCTAGAATAAAAAAAAAACTATTTTTAGCGTGACGTCTGTGTGTATGTCTGTGTGTCTGTTCATATTTTGTATCCACTCTAATTAAAAAACTAATTGACCGAATTTCATAAAATTTGGTAGGTAAGCGAATTGTAGGCCAATCTGGTGCTGATTAGTTTTGGGTACGACTCGGGATAAAAGAACCCGCCTTTTCCGCCTTTTTTTTTTGCGAAATGGCCCGCAAAAGCTTGTATCCACTCAAGCTGAAAATCTAATAGACGGAATTATACAAAATTTGGTAGATAAGTCGCTTGTGGGTCACTCTGGTGCTGCTTAGATTTTGGTACGATTTGGAAAAAAGTAACCTGCCGTTTTTTGTAAAATGGCCCGCAAAAATCGACAAAATCTAAAATAAAACCTACGTATGCTGAAATATATCCATTAAATGCTTGTTTTATACGTAATGTTTAACGAAGAAAAGAATAAGACCAACCCCATTACATTAGGACTAGCCGTTCTCGAGATATATTAGTTTTTTTTCGTATTTTCTCCACGCCACCCTTGAAAATAAGTCCGGTTACCAAATGAGAACGAAAATTGAATTAATAGTGAATTAAATTTAATTAAAATAAAGAGAATGTGTATATAAGTCTGCAGGGAAAGTCATGTGCTGCCCACATTAGATTTTTACTTTTCCTGCAATACATGGTAATGCATAGGGAAAGTATTGGAATCATGCTGAAAATCGTAACTCGAGTTTTCGACGAATCTACACGTTTCGAGATCTACGAAAAAAAACTATTTTTAGCGTGACGTCTGTGTGTGTGTGTCTGTCTGTGTGTCTGTGCAATATATGTATCCACTCTAACTCAAAAACTAATTGACCGAATTTCATAAAATTTGGTAGGTAAGTCACTTGGATGTGACCCTGGTGCTGATTAATTTTTGGTACGATTCGTTGAAACAGAACCCGCCTTTTTTTGCGAAATGGCCGTAAAAATGTCATTTATCCGCTCTAGCTAAAATACTAATTGACCAAATTTCACCAAAATTGATAGATAAGTTATTTGTTGGATTTTCTGGTGCTGATTAGAATTTGGTACGATTCGGGAAAGAAGTACCCGCCTTTTTTTACGAAATGGCCCTTAAAAATTTGAAATGGTAAAAAATTTGGTAAATGTCCAATTACCAAATAAAAACAAAAATTGAATTAAAAATGCAAATTTTGTGTTATTTGGTTCAATTAAACTCAATTTAATGAATTATTAAAGAAATAGCGAAAATATGAATTTGAGTCTGCAGGGAACGTCATATGCTGCCCACATCAGATTTTTTATTTTATTATAGAGAGATTTTTTGTGTTTCTTTTCAAGTTGGGAATATATATTTTTATTTTATTTTTAACCCCAGCCATGTTCCAAGCCAAACTCTTATTTTCCTCTATATAGACTATATTATCATCATTGTTCCGAAATTTGTCATGTTACTCCATATGAAATAATGTTATGAAAATCCTTATATTTGAATGATTGTAGTTCTATAATCATGGGAATTAGGAAAAACTATCTAGTTCTATTATTAGAGTATGGATTCGTATTCGTCCATCGAAAGTTGTTGTTGTTGTTGAGACCCAGACCGTCCGACCTACCAGAAAGGTGTAAGGTAACTGTATGGACGGCCGGGAAGTGCCACCCAATTTAGACCGGAACCCAGTGGGGGAGGCATCCACAGGGACCGTACCCTCCTTCCCCTACCACCAACCTCTCGGAAGGACTAGTCCATCGAAAGTGACTGACCTCAATGCATTGGGACGCCAACCGGAATAAACTGAAAAGTTTTCACAGACGTCTATATTAAAGATCAATAATAAGGGGGATCTATCTATCTACATAGTCTTCCATGATAACTAAGTAGTCCATGAAGGGGGGGGGGTCGGACAATTCATTCATAAATTAAAAAATATAACTCTGTTAGTACAATAATTAATTGATATTAGGTATTAGCCTCTTTGTCATCCCCCCCTTTCTAAAAAAAAAATTAAAAAACATTAACAGCCTCCATCCTCCAAGAAAAAAATCTGATGTGGGCCGCACATGACTTTCCTTGGTTGGTTGGTGTCGTGTCCATAAGAGGTCAGATTGAACCATGTGCAGATATTACTGCCTTAGCGAGATCCACAATCTTCTCATTATAAAGATCTCCCTGGAAAGGGAAATCGCCAATGCTTTGCAAAGCCGCAAGTATTGCTGGGCAGTCAAATATGTGTTCCAGTGTAAGCCCTTCATCTGGGCAGTTTCTACAGTATTTGTATGTTCTGGTGCCATCCGCATTAATTTTCATACTACCTAGGTGTCTAGTTCTTAGTCTGGCAATTGTCTTGGTGATCTCCCTGTTCGCATTTATTACACAGACCTGGTGGTGCAATCCTATAGGTTTCTCTCTAAGTCTGTATCTAGCGATAGCATTAGCATCGTCAAGAGTGAGAGTGCCTGAGATGTCTTTATTTAAGTTCCTTGCCTCCTTGGCCAATTCATCGGCCGCCTCATTGCCGTCAACTACGTGTATTTTCCTTATATAATGCAATGAATTTACTACTTTTACAGTAAAAAGAAATAGATTATTTTTATAGTAGATATTTATATTCTTTCCAAGATATTGAATTTTCGTCAATGAGTCGTCATTTTTATTGATTTAGCGTCATTTTTATCCATTTGGCGAGATTGTCGTCAATTTATCAACATTTAAAAAAGTCGCCAAGTTGGCAACATTCTACCAAATTCGTCGCCAAAATCTCGCCAAGCGTTATGGACGGAGAAATAAGTTATTCTGACAGCAGATAAATGACTATTGGCGTTCAAATACAAAAGTATTACTCAAAGTATCTTTTTTCCTGAATGAAACGAGCTAGATCTACAAGAATGGTGTCACCCAATTTATCGCATGATATTACATATGAAAAGTGAACATGTTTCTCAATAGGAAATATATATTTTTTAATTTTATATGACTTTTTGATAATTTTTTTAAAAAATGTGCAATATCTCGAGAACGGTTCATGTTAACGTTCTAAAATTTATGACAATCGTTTTCTAATGAAAAACTGCATAAGAAATGTCTATTTGCGTAACTTTATTAGAGGTTTTGATTTTTTGACGATTTTTTCAAAATTTCATTCGAAAATTTAGGGGGGTTCTGAATATTCGTTTGTGTATAAAAACAATAGGCTTCCAGTGTTTACAGATTGCAATTTTTGTACCAAATTTCGTTCGAATCGGTCCATTCGTTCGTCAGTTATAGTCTCCACAGACTCACTGACACCACACACACATACTTTCACACACACACACACAGACATCACCTCAAAAATGTTCGATTCGTGATTAGGGATTCTTGAAACGTGCTCTCCTGTCGAAAACTCGAATTCGAATTTTCGACCCCGTTACAATACTTTCCTTATACATTATTGTATATAAGAAATAAAAATTGTAAAAAATAGTAGAAAGTAAAAATAGAGCATCTATTTAGTTAAAAGAGAGAGATTATTCTGTCCTCAAAGGCCCTTGATTTAATACGGTGCTTGTGAATATTTTGGGTTTTACTTTAACTATTTCTTTATTCTGCTATTTTGCTGATAAAGTTATCAGGCCCACAACGTCACTTGGAAGAGTCCGTATGTGGAACGCGGTAATGTTTCAGGACGTTTTGCCACGGCCAGTGTAGGGATGGAACTTTAGGGGGAGATTGGACGTTTCCGGGGGCGTCCCTCCCGCCGGATGTATGTCTCAAAGAAACGGAACACACTTTCAGTACAGCGCTAGAAGAGACTTCTTACTTCTAGGCACTGTATTTTTGGGGAACCCTGTCTATCGCATCCAAAGAGCTAGAATCAGTTGATTACTTCTCGATGATCGCATCACCATCACAGATTCATGTTGTTGTTACTGATGACCTCAGGACCAGTGACGCAGGAAGCAGGAAAGAACGAAGAAAGACACCAGACGAGAGAACAAAGTACAGATTCATGTGTCTCTTAGTCTACTAAAAGGAAGGAGCCAGGGTTACAGAGCTAAGGCCCGTTATTCTTGAAAATGGTTGCTGAATAATGATATAGTGAAAAAAGATTAAAAAATCAGAGAAAGAGAGAAATATTGACTTGAACAGAAACGTTGCCAGAAAAAAAGGGGGGGGGGGGGGCTAACCATATATTGGATTTCCTTTTTTCCCGAATAACATTTCTTCGAACTTCAATGAATTCCGATGGCTTCCTGGGAAGAGGAGTGGTTATGCTACCCCTTTGGCGACGCCACTGTTCATAAATGGTTAGAAGTAATAAAGCTGGCATGAGACGATCAGCATCAGATAGTTCCTCGAAACATTATGTTTCGATAATCCTGGAAGCACGTACACAAAATAATAATAACGCCGAAGTACACTTTTTCGAGTCCTGAAGTACCTGTGTACTAAATTTAATGGTTGTACGGCGCTTAGTTTTCCCACTACACTTTGCACACACAGACATTTCCCTTTATTAAGAAGATTGACAAATTATTAACCAGATTACTGGAATTTTTCTGTAGTGAGTGTTTAGTTTTTAGGCCCAAATTAATGGCTCTCGAGCTGCTGTTTATAACAGGGTCGTACTGTATATTGAATACCTTAAAAGAATGTAGTTCATACGGCTATCGTTCACTTCCACATTAATCATCATTATGTAGTTTTCTGAAGATTAGTGATGCTAATCAAGCGTCAGTAGATGTTCTTGCATTAGCTGCTAATTATTTCTGTGTTCCGCTAGTTGCATTATTAATGTGCTTCAGATTCTGCAACTAATTAAGTATAGTGGTTGTTGCGTTCGTGGAAATATATTTCAGGACATATTAATATTGGTCATTAGCGTGAGAAATATCTGCGACTTTCAGATAAAAAATGCCAATACATTAAATTCCAGAAAAGTTTTCTAACTTTTTGGGAAAACGACCTAAGCTAATTTTGTAAATTGTTTCGCGTGTTTTCTGGTGTTAGATGTCTTATTACTTTCCCTACATGCGTAGTATAATGACGAAAAGTATTGCGACGGGGTCGAAAATTCGAATTCGTGTTTATGTCGGATGAGCACCTTTCAAGCATCCCTGAACTTGAATCGAACGGTTTTCAGGTGATATGTGTGTGTAGCTAATTGAGTCTGTGGAAACGATATCTCACAAACGAATGGAGCTTTTCGAAAAAAAATTTGGTACGATTATTACAGCCAGTAAATACTGGAATCCTTTTGATTTAAAACATAATCGAATATTCAAAAGCCCCTCACCCCCCTTAATTTTTGAACATTTTCAAAAAATCATAAAAGTAGTACCTTTAATAATGATAAATATGATTATCAATAATGATAAATAATTTCATGCGCAATTTTTCATTAGAAAACGAATAATACAAACTTCAGAATGGTAGCACGAACTGTTCAAGAGATATTGCCCGATTTTCAAATACATTTATGGAGGGAAAAAAAATATCAGCACCTTTAGTACTGTTAAATAAATAATCATTTCATACTTCTTTTTACTTTTCTTATATACAATAATGTATAAGGAAAGTATTGTGACGGGGTCGAAAATTCGACTTCGAGTTTTCGACGGGAGAGCACGTTTCAAGCATCGCTGATCACGAATCGAACATTGCAGAGGGGGGGGGGGGACGATATCTCACTTTGGTACAAAAATTGCATTCCATGAATACTGGGAAGCCTATTGTTTTTAAACACAATCGAATGTTTAGAATCCCCTAAATTTCCGAGTGAAATTTTGAAAAAAATCATAACCTTTAATAAAGTTACACAAATAGACATTTCTTATGTAATTTTTCCTTAGAAAACGATTGACATGAACTTTAGAACGCTAGCACGAACCGTTATCGAGATATTGCCCATTTTTCAAATAAATTTATCAAAAAATCCCACAAATTAAAAAAAAAATTACCTGTTGAATAACATGTTTACTTTTCGTATGTAGTATCATGCCATAAATTTGGTGGCATCATTCTCATGGATCTAACTCGTTCCATCCATGAGAAAAGATACTTTGAGTAATATTTTTGCATTTGAGCGCCAATAGTCATTTATCTGCTATAAGAATAACTTATTTGTCCATTCATAACGCTTGGCGAGATTTTGGCGGAATGTCGCCAACTTGGCGACTTTTTTAAATGTTGCCATATTAGCGAAAATCTCGCCAAATGGATAAAATGACGCTAAATCAATGAAAACGACGACTAATTGATGAAAATTCAATATCTTGGAAAGAATATAAGTATCTACTATAAGAATAACCTTTTTTTTTTTAACTGTAAAAGTAGTAAATTCATAGCATTATATAAGGAAAGTCATGTGCTGTCCACATCAGATTTTTTTTAAAATTATAATACGAATGACACAAACTTAACCGTTTGGATGGCCGGGAAGTGCCACAGACCGGAACCCAGTGGGAGCGGCATTCACAGGGACCGTACCCTCCTAAATACGATTTGCATTTCCGGTTCTGGAGATGTCACTTCCGGTTCTTTCGAAAATTCGTATCACTGCGCGAAATACTAAAGAGAATAAATTGCTCAATAGTTCTGTCCAAAATGAAGTGCACGTACACACTATTTGCCACCTTGCCATAAATTTCTTGTTAATAATTTCTTTTTAGGATGGCAAACTCGTGAGAGTTTTTGACCCATGTGCAATTTGAAAGTTCTATATTGAATTTTCATTGTTGATTATTTAAATTGGTGTTTATGGCTGACAGATCTTTTCTTTTATTTTAGCTGTTGTGTTCCGGTTCAATTTCTTCTCACTCCTGTACCTCCTGTGCCTGCTGATCAACCCTCTGTTATCAGGTACGTGTGATCGCTATGTCGATAGTGTTCATATCGAAATCATCCGAAAGATGCTTACAAAACGTTCAGATGAGTCCTTTGGTCTGGTGACTTATCTTTATTGATGCATAGGTGCGCGGTTTTAGGAACAAAGTGTACCCTAACTTCCTCAATAACAAGGTGATGGAAAAATCGCACTCATCAAACTTTGTACCGAGAAATTGAAATATCAAAATTTTTGACTTTCTCCTACTTAGTATTGGGAAAGTGTTGTTTTCACGAAGATTCTCGGAGTCGAAATTTTGATGCCAATATATGTTCTAAGACCTCCTGAACGCGTTTTAACTGTTTTTGACTATATCCGTCTGTCTGTCTGATGTCTGCGGTCGATTTCTTGTGTACATAGCAGCCATAAATATTAAGGAATTTTCACGAAACTTTATATCCGGCTTTGTTATCAAAAAATCTAGAACGAGATAGAATTTTTTACATTCGAGCGAAAACTTTTTCGCATTTTTTCGAAAAAAAATTGTTAAAAAATTAATCGAATTTAATTATCGAATTTTGTTAAAAAAAAAATATAAAATTTTATATTTTTTTAACATGGCAGCGTAGGACAAAATTTGACATAATCGTACATAAAAGGTGTAGTTGTGGCCCAATGATCACGGGACTTAATAGTTTCAATCATTGTTGTAAAAAATAATGCGATACAAATGTTTTTTGTTCGTGACGTCATTAGCCCCCTATTGTGGGGCAAGTTACCCCGTGGTGGTGGTGGTGGTGGTGGGGTACATTGTCAAGTATGGCATCAATCGACAGATTTTTAGACGACCACAAAAGACCCACGATACCGATTTTTCAAAAAAAATCAAGTAACATTTAGAAAACAAACAACGACGACAAAAAGCTACTTAAAATTAATTCTGGTATGAGACAGCCACACTCCAGCTAATTGAAGAAGTGTTTTTTTACTTTCCATTTTGTATGTTTCTGATGTCGATCCCTACTAATTAAATAATCATCTATAACTTTGTAATTGACATTTTTCTCCTATAGCGCTTTGTTGCCGAGTTCGTTATCCAAACTTTTTAAGTCCTCCGCTAGGAAAGCTGCAACCACTTTCATTCGATCAGGCATGGTCGCTTTACTAAAAAATAGACTTAACGAGTACAATTATAGACTTTTTCTTGCAAAGTTATGGCTTAAGGACATTCCTAGGAAACCGTTATATAAGAATGCAATATTATCTCTCTAGTTTTATTTTAATGCTGTTACAAACATGTAAAATAACTTCACTGTGCTTTGTTTATTTAGAAGGTAAAACAACCTTTACAGGCAATCTTTTCAATTACGTGAAAGTAGGGTTGCCATATTTTGACTTTTTGGTGTAGGGTTACAGTGACCGCCGCTTATAAGAAACACGTTCGTTTCGCTCGTTTTGTTTCTTATAAGCAGTTGTTTCTTAAATCCGGAAATTTTTTAAATATCGTTCTTCCATTGTAAATACTAACTATTGAACACAATTTTACAGAATTTAAAAGATAAATGTATATAAGTAAAATATTAGTACATACATAATACATTTGTAAATTGAGTTTTGCATTCAAAAATATTTCTTATTTTACGAATTAAGCCTTACAACTTAAAATATTATCTATATGTATGCATATACTAGTATGTAATTAAATAAGAATAAAAAGTAAAACTCATAGGTCGTTCATTTATGTATAAGAGCATAGTACATTTTCATACATACCGTAATCTATTACTGAGGAACAGCAAAAAATTTATCCAGTGTTGTTTGTGCTAATGAGTCTGTGATTAGTTTACGTACATCCATTTCTAAATCATAAAATAGTCCATAAACTTTTTCTGATGCCCCTCTATGTTCAAGAGTTTTTCTAATTATAGTTAGGGCCTCGCGACTGTTTGGCTGTAGGAAAATTTTCTTCTTGTGGAACGTCGTCTTCATTTTCTTCTTCATTGCAAACATTCTGAATTTCCGCCACTATGTCATCATCACTTTTTTCTTCAGATGTTTGTAAATTTTCATCGATGTGAATCCATTCTTCGAAATGTGCTTCTAATTCTTCTACATCTTCTGCTGGTATGTCAACATTATTTTTCAAAAATCCTGCTTTACGGAAGCAATTAAAAATGCATATGTCAGAAACATTTTTCCATGCGCCTGCGATCATATGGATAGCATCAAGCAAGGTTATTTTCTTGCTTATTTCGCAAGCCGATCCTTTCTCTTCATCAATTGCATCTACTATTTTCTGTCGCAAATTTGACCGATACAGGGTTTTAAATGCTTTAATAATTCCTTGGTCAAGAGGCTGTATGATGGAAGTTGTATTGGGTGGCAAAAAACAAAGTTCAATGTTTGTCAGCTGTACTACAGGATGAGCCGAACAGTTGTCAAGGATTAAAAGAATTTTTTCTCTTCCCATCAGTTCCCTGTCCCACTTTAACAAAAAGTCTTCAAAAATTCTACTTGTCATCCAGGCATTCTTTGAATTTTCGTAGATCACTGGCAATTTTTTTATTCCACTTAAACAGCGCGGACGTTTGCTTTTGCCAATAACTAAAGGGCTCTTTTTTACAGTTCCCGTCATATTTGTTGTTAACAGAACTGTAACTCGATCTTTTTGTTTTTTTCCAACGGAGGATAGATCATTTTTGAACATCATTGTATACTCGGGCATCGCTCTAAAATAGAGCCCAGTCTCGTCAGTGTTAAAAATTTGATGAGGAGCGTATTTTTCTAATAGAGGTGGTAAGCTTTGCGTAATCCATGAAGATGCCGACTCGGAGTCCGCGTCCTGCTTCTCTCCATAATTTTTTTTGTACACAATGTTATTTCGTTCTTTCCAGCGGCTTAACCAACCATCAGTCGCACGGAACTCTTTTTCTCCTAATTTTTCCGCAAAATTTTCTGCTTTTTTCAGTAAAATTGCCCTACTGATAGGAGCGTTCTTTAATCTGGCGTTAGAAAACCATTGTAAGAGTGCTTCCTCTATAGCAGCTGCCTTTCCTTCTCGTTTCCGTTTTCTTTGAAGATTACAATTTGGCGTCAAAATTTCATTTCTGCCTTTCAGGATTTTACATAATGTTGAGTGCGGAATTTCTAATGCAGAAGCAGCTTCTCTTTGACTACACAGAGGTAGAGAATCATACTTTTTAAGTAAACTTTGCTTTTCAAGCAAAGTAAGGGTTTTTCTCTTTTGCGACATGCTTCCACTAGCAAAACATAAAGTGACTAACTAAAGCTGTACGAATCTTATTTGAGTGCATAAGCAGAGATGCCTTTCCTTATCAGTATGTTTCCTTAACTGCCAAAAGATTAAAACTCGTTTCTTACTGGTTTGGGGTTGTTCCCCCTAAGCCTTTCTACGGAGAAATTCTCTGTCATCCTTTGTTACATAGCAAACTCCCACCCCCTCCCCGTACGCCCAGAGACAAGAGATAACAACTCGTCCTTCAGTTAACCTTAAACAAATGGATTTTTTTCTTTTTTACACCCGCGTCGCAAGGAAATCAACAAATTTTCTGTAGAAAACTGTTTCTTATAAGCGGAATCGTGTTTCTTATAAGCGACACAATTTTAATGTTAAAATGAAGTTTGTATTTGTTTCTGTCGTTTTGGGTCTTATAAACGGCTGTTTCTTATAACCACTGAATCTTATAACCGGCGGTCACTGTACTAGATTTGGCGAAATATCGCCAACTTAGTGAATTTTGATGGGTTTCCGAATCAGATGAAACTTTCTATGAATACTTACTAGTTTCTGAGGTAAGAGCTATTTCTAGAAATTTCTATGGAGAGTATATAAAGAAGTCAATGCTCAGTTGAAAAGAATCGACGTGATGTGATACCAGGTAAATTGAATTGTGAGATACGTCAGTGGTTTGAGAACAGTATATGTTATTTTGTAAATTAGCTGTTCATTTAATTGCTGTTTTATTATTTTCCCTGTAATACATGGTAATGTATAGGTAAAGTAGTATTGAAATCATGTCTAAAATAGCAACTCGAGTTTTTGACGGATCTACACGTTTTGGGACCTCTAGAACACGAAAAAAAAAAACCCCTATTTTTAGCGTGACGTCTGTCTATGTCTGTTTGTATAATGTATGTATCCACTCTAACTCAAAAACTAATTGACCAAATTTCATAAAATTTTGTAGGTAAGTCACTTGTAGGTTACCCTGGTGCTGATTAGATTTTTGCATGATGATAAAAGAGCTTGCCTTTTTTTGCGAAATGGCCCGCAAAAATCGCATATATTCACTCTATAGCTCAAACACTAATTGACCAAATTTCACATAATTTGGTAGATAAGTCACTTGTGGGTTACCGTGATTTTGATTAGATTTTATTACGATTCGAAACAAAAACCTGTCTTTTTTTGCGAAATGGTCCGCTAGAATCTAAAATAAAAGACTACGTATGCTCAAATGTATCAATCAAATGCTTGTTTTATGCGTAATTTTTGATGAAGAAAAGAATAAGGCCAAGAGAGCCCATTATCGCAGGATTAGCCGTTATCGAGATATTTTAGTTTTTTTTTCACAATTTTTGATGTCCAGTCGCCAAATGACTGCGAATTCAGGGTCATTTCAAATAATTATGCATGCTGTTTGGTGCGGTTAAACTCAATTTAATGAATTATTGAAGAAATAAAGACGAAATGAATTTCAGTTTGTAGGGAAAGTCATGTGCTGATCACATCAGATTTTTTTTTTTTTTTTTGTATCTGACAGTTGTTTAGTGAACTTGCAAGATAGTTATCGAGCTATTCGCTGTATATTGTTCTTGCTTACGCTTTTAAATAAACGTGTTAGTTATCCAGAAATTTGGACCCGTTCTTTTATCATGAAAGTACACCCACAATTCCAGAGAATAAATACATCGTGACAGCATTTTCAACGGAAATAATCAGCGTTTACAGTCATGCATGAATAAATAAATATCTTTTGCGGCTCTTTGAGACACTCAAGCTACAGCATTGACTCAGCAATTTTTGTATACTGCTGAATATGCAGAATTAGTTATATCTAGCACCGAAGACCTTTATAGTTTGTTTTGTTCATTCAGTAGGTGTTTCATGTCCACTTTCATGATGCATTATAACTAATTTGTGTTCGCAGCCATTGTATCTCGTTCCATTGTGTGCTGATCTGTTGAGGATGTATTACGTAAATTGCACGCACCCAACCCTTTAATCATTAATTCAGAATAGTTCTTAATTGAATCCTATTATTGGGAACTGTTAGTGGTAAGTTATTACTAATATAAAGGGCAGGGCCTAATTAAGTCAGTGTGGGGCCTGGTGTTATTTCAGTGCCCCCATACATTTCGAATTTTCCTATCGGGCGAATTTCCTATTTGCCCTATATAAATATATCTAAGTTCTGTGTCACATAAATAGAAACTAGGTTAACGTAAAATATCTTCTGGGAGGGGCTTCACCCCCACGGAGGTATGCCTGAAAGAAACACTGCCCCCATACCGCCCCGGCATGTCAAACACATACGAAACATCAGCACGTAATAAATTCTGGGGGGAGGGGTCAGAATTTTTGTAGAAAACTTCCTAAGTTTCATATCAAAGTAGTATATGTAACACTTCACTCAATAAGTCTCCGGTCTGACACATATATGGCAACACTGTTGACAGACCCATATGATTTCTGGATAGTACCAACCTTCAAAAGACACAAGTCAAAATTTCATGACATTCTGACAATTAGTTTATAGGTTACAGTGGTTTTAGTGACCCCAGTTTTGTAATTTTTAAAACAATGGATAAAAAAGAATTTCGTGTGTTGATTAAACATTATTTTTTGATGGGGAAAAATACTGTTGAAGCCAAACAGTGGCTTGATAAGCGTTATAGAGACTCTGCAGCAGGGAAATCAACTATTATTGACTGGTATGCTGAATTTAAATGCGGTCGTGCAAACACCGATGATGCTGAACGCTCTGGTCGCCCAAAATCGGCAGTTGTTCCGAAAAACATAAAAAAGTTTACAAAATAGTTTTGCAAGACCGTAAAGTGAAGTTGCGTGAGATAGCTGACACCTTAAAGATATCAGAAGGTAGTGTGTTTACAATTTTACATGAAAATTTAAGCATGCGTAAGTTGCTTTCGAAGCGAAGTGCGGTTGCGGAAACGATGTAATTTGGCTGCCGTCAAGTGCGGACGCGCATTGCGCTACGCTGCCAGTGAGCTACCGTCAAATTAACCGGATGGTTGTTGTCTTACGGCGGAAGGTAGCAAATTATATTTCGTTTACTAACGTTAGACGACAGTGTTATTTAAATTGTTATTCTTCAAATATATTTAAAAATGAATTACCGATAAAAGAGTCGAATTTTACGGTTTCTAGCTCGTACAAATGTATATATAGCATTAAAATAGAGCTTGAAGAATGGAGAGATTCCTTTTCCCCACTTCTATTTTTCTGAAAATAAAATATATTAATCTTTCCAAACTTTTTAAGGAGCTTGACAAGAAGTATTTGATCATAAAATTTTTACTTTCCTTATATACATAATGTATAAGGAAAGTATTGTGACGGGGTCGAAAATTCGAATTCGAGTTTTCGACGGGAGAGCACGTTTCAAGCATCCCTGATAACGAATCAAACATTTTTGAAGTGATGTCTCTGTGTGTGTGTGTGTGTGTGAAAGTATGTGTGTGTGTGTGTGTGTGTGTGTGTGTGTGTGTGTGTGTGTGTGTGTGTGTGTGTGTGTGTGTGAGTCTGTGGAGACGATAACTGACGAACGAATGGACCGATTCGAACGAAATTTGGTACAAAAATCACAATCCATAAACACTGGAAGCCTATTGCTTTTAAACGTAATCGAATGTTCAGAACCCCCCTAAATTTTCGAGTGAAATTTTGAAAAAATCGTCAAAAAATCAAAACCGCTGATAAAGTTACGCAAATAGACATTTCTTATGTAACTTTTCATTAGAAAACGATTAACATAAATTTTAGAACGCTAACATGAACCGTTCTCGAGATATTGCACATTTTTAAAAAAAATTATCAAAATGTCATATAAAATAAAAAAAATATATTTCCTATTAAGAAACATGTTCACTTTTCATAGGTAATGCCATGGGATAAATTGGGTGACATCATTCTCGTGGATCTAGCTCGTTCCATTCATGAGAAAAGATACTTCGAGTAATACTTTTGTATTTGAACGCCAATAGTCATTTATCTGCTGTAAGGATAACTTATTTCTCCGTCAGTAAAGCTTGGCTAGATTTTGGCGACGAATTTGGCGGAATGTCGCCAACTTGGCGACTTTTTGAAATGTTGCCAAATTAAGGAAAATCTCACCAAATGGATTAAAATGACGCTAAATCAATGAAAATGACGACTAATTGTCGAAAATTTAATATCTTGGAAAGAATATAAGTATCTACTATAAGAAAAACCTATTTTTTTTACTGTAAAAGTATTAAATTCATTGCATTATATAAGGAAAGTCATGTGTTCGCCACATCAGATTTTCTAATTAATAAATCCGAGCTGGAGCCCCCCCCCCCTCCCGGTATGCTGGGGAATCCGGCCGGGACAGGAAAAATTAGGTACACATATGAGGGGATGGGACCCCGCAGAGGCCACTTGCCCCGGGCCTGCATATGTGTGCTTTGTTTTGAAGAAAAAGAATAAAAGAAAGGTACAAGTGACATTTTACTCCTTCTCAGGAAAACGCTGGTAAAGTTGTGAAGAAAAAATATAAAATATTTACGCAAGTACTTCTAGTGAAGGAATATGATTTAATAGCACTAAATATATGCTTAACTTATCTTTCAGCAAATTGTCTCTTCCATTTCATAATATTCAACCATTCAATTACAAGCAGCTATATTTTATTTAATAATTTTTAATATTATATATAATAATATATTCTTAAAAAGGATTTAATTATAGTGAAGGAATATGATTTAATAGCACTAAATTTATGCTTAACTTATCTTTTAGCAAATTGTCTCTTCCATTTCATAATATTCAACCATTCAATTACAAGCAGCTATATTTTATTTAATAATTTTTAATGTTATATATAATAATATATTCTTAAAAAAGATTTAATTATAAACCGTTTTTTCAATTTTTTAAAATTATTTAATAATGCATTTTTTATGGATATAATAAACTGAGTAAATTATTTTTACTTTTTGTTATTAATTTTATTTTTTTCATAAGTGGCAAAAAGTTTCTCATCTGTAAGTATTTAAAACGAATTCTAATATAATATTTAATAATATATTTTTCAAAAGCATTTTTAAATTTTTTCTTACTATTTAATAATTTACTCTTATTTATTACATTTGATAATTTACGTTTTAAGATTTTTTTATTTTTTCCTGCTATTCCTTTTGTGTAATGTTTTAAATTTATCATTAAAAAAAATCCTGTTATAGATAAAACATAATTATTTTATAACTTTTCTTTGTCAAGAAAGTAAATATTTAAAAATAAACTACTTTAAAAAATTAAAAATATACTATTTTTAGATCTCACTAATGCATATATAACATTAAAATAGATCTTGAAAAATGGAATTTTTTCCTCCTATGTACATATAGGAGGAGGGAATTGGTGGCTTTGATTTTATTGAAATTATTTTCATTATTACATGTTAGTTGGAATAATATGTCCAATGATTTTTTAAAGTATTTATTCTTATATTACAGCTATAGTCAAACATATATTACACATAGCTATAAAAAAGGGCTTGAATTTAAAAAAAATCTGATGTGGGCAGCACATGATTTTCCTTATATAATGCAATGAATTTACTACTTTTACAGTAAAAAAAATAGGTTTTTCTTATAGTAGATACAGTGACCGCCGGTTATAAGATTCAGTGGTTATAAGAAACAGCCGTTTATAAGACCCAAAACGACAGAAACAAATACAAACTTCATTTTAACATTAAAATTGTGTCGCTTATAAGAAACACGATTCCGCTTATAAGAAACAGTTTTCTACAGAAAATTTGTTGATTTCCTTGCGACGCGGGTGTAAAAAAGAAAAAAATCCATTTGTTTAAGGTTAACTGAAGGACGAGTTGTTATCTCTTGTCTCTGGGCGTACGGGGAGGGGGTGGGAGTTTGCTATGTAACAAAGGATGACAGAGAATTTCTCCGTAGAAAGGCTTAGGGGGAACAACCCCAAACCAGTAAGAAACGAGTTTTAATCTTTTGGCAGTTAAGGAAACATACTGATAAGGAAAGGCATCTCTGCTTATGCACTCAAATAAGATTCGTACAGCTTTAGTTAGTCACTTTATGTTTTGCTAGTGGAAGCATGTCGCAAAAGAGAAAAACCCTTACTTTGCTTGAAAAGCAAAGTTTACTTAAAAAGTATGATTCTCTACCTCTGTGTAGTCAAAGAGAAGCTGCTTCTGCATTAGAAATTCCGCACTCAACATTATGTAAAATCCTGAAAGGCAGAAATGAAATTTTGACGCCAAATTGTAATCTTCAAAGAAAACGGAAACGAGAAGGAAAGGCAGCTGCTATAGAGGAAGCACTCTTACAATGGTTTTCTAACGCCAGATTAAAGAACGCTCCTATCAGTAGGGCAATTTTACTGAAAAAAGCAGAAAATTTTGCGGAAAAATTAGGAGAAAAAGAGTTCCGTGCGACTGATGGTTGGTTAAGCCGCTGGAAAGAACGAAATAACATTGTGTACAAAAAAAATTATGGAGAGAAGCAGGACGCGGACTCCGAGTCGGCATCTTCATGGATTACGCAAAGCTTACCACCTCTATTAGAAAAATACGCTCCTCATCAAATTTTTAACACTGACGAGACTGGGCTCTATTTTAGAGCGATGCCCGAGTATACAATGATGTTCAAAAATGATCTATCCTCCGTTGGAAAAAAACAAAAAGATCGAGTTACAGTTCTGTTAACAACAAATATGACGGGAACTGTAAAAAAGAGCCCTTTAGTTATTGGCAAAAGCAAACGTCCGCGCTGTTTAAGTGGAATAAAAAAATTGCCAGTGATCTACGAAAATTCAAAGAATGCCTGGATGACAAGTAGAATTTTTGAAGACTTTTTGTTAAAGTGGGACAGGGAACTGATGGGAAGAGAAAAAATTCTTTTAATCCTTGACAACTGTTCGGCTCATCCTGTAGTACAGCTGACAAACATTGAACTTTGTTTTTTGCCACCCAATACAACTTCCATCATACAGCCTCTTGACCAAGGAATTATTAAAGCATTTAAAACCCTGTATCGGTCAAATTTGCGACAGAAAATAGTAGATGCAATTGATGAAGAGAAAGGATCGGCTTGCGAAATAAGCAAGAAAATAACCTTGCTTGATGCTATCCATATGATCGCAGGCGCATGGAAAAATGTTTCTGACATATGCATTTTTAATTGCTTCCGTAAAGCAGGATTTTTGAAAAATAATGTTGACATACCAGCAGAAGATGTAGAAGAATTAGAAGCACATTTCGAAGAATGGATTCACATCGATGAAAATTTACAAACATCTGAAGAAAAAAGTGATGATGACATAGTGGCGGAAATTCAGAATGTTTGCAATGAAGAAGAAAATGAAGACGACGTTCCACAAGAAGAAAATTTTCCTACAGCCAAACAGTCGCGAGGCCCTAACTATAATTAGAAAAACTCTTGAACATAGAGGGGCATCAGAAAAAGTTTATGGACTATTTTATGATTTAGAAATGGATGTACGTAAACTAATCACAGACTCATTAGCACAAACAACACTGGATAAATTTTTTGCTGTTCCTCAGTAATAGATTACGGTATGTATGAAAATGTACTATGCTCTTATACATAAATGAACGACCTATGAGTTTTACTTTTTATTCTTATTTAATTACATACTAGTATATGCATACATATAGATAATATTTTAAGTTGTAAGGCTTAATTCGTAAAATAAGAAATATTTTTGAATGCAAAACTCAATTTACAAATGTATTATGTATGTACTAATATTTTACTTATATACATTTATCTTTTAAATTCTGTAAAATTGTGTTCAATAGTTAGTATTTACAATGGAAGAACGATATTTAAAAAATTTCCGGATTTAAGAAACAACTGCTTATAAGAAACAAAACGAGCGAAACGAACGTGTTTCTTATAAGCGGCGGTCACTGTACTAGATTTGGCGAAATATCGCCAACTTAGTGAATTTTGATGGGTTTCCGAATCAGATGAAACTTTCTATGAATACTTACTAGTTTCTGAGGTAAGAGCTATTTCTAGAAATTTCTATGGAGAGTATATAAAGAAGTCAATGCTCAGTTGAAAAGAATCGACGTGATGTGATACCAGGTAAATTGAATTGTGAGATACGTCAGTGGTTTGAGAACAGTATATGTTATTTTGTAAATTAGCTGTTCATTTAATTGCTGTTTTATTATTTTCCCTGTAATACATGGTAATGTATAGGTAAAGTAGTATTGAAATCATGTCTAAAATAGCAACTCGAGTTTTTGACGGATCTACACGTTTTGGGACCTCTAGAACACGAAAAAAAAAAACCCCTATTTTTAGCGTGACGTCTGTCTATGTCTGTTTGTATAATGTATGTATCCACTCTAACTCAAAAACTAATTGACCAAATTTCATAAAATTTTGTAGGTAAGTCACTTGTAGGTTACCCTGGTGCTGATTAGATTTTTGCATGATGATAAAAGAGCTTGCCTTTTTTTGCGAAATGGCCCGCAAAAATCGCATATATTCACTCTATAGCTCAAACACTAATTGACCAAATTTCACATAATTTGGTAGATAAGTCACTTGTGGGTTACCGTGATTTTGATTAGATTTTATTACGATTCGAAACAAAAACCTGTCTTTTTTTGCGAAATGGTCCGCTAGAATCTAAAATAAAAGACTACGTATGCTCAAATGTATCAATCAAATGCTTGTTTTATGCGTAATTTTTGATGAAGAAAAGAATAAGGCCAAGAGAGCCCATTATCGCAGGATTAGCCGTTATCGAGATATTTTAGTTTTTTTTTCACAATTTTTGATGTCCAGTCGCCAAATGACTGCGAATTCAGGGTCATTTCAAATAATTATGCATGCTGTTTGGTGCGGTTAAACTCAATTTAATGAATTATTGAAGAAATAAAGACGAAATGAATTTCAGTTTGTAGGGAAAGTCATGTGCTGATCACATCAGATTTTTTTTTTTTTTTTTGTATCTGACAGTTGTTTAGTGAACTTGCAAGATAGTTATCGAGCTATTCGCTGTATATTGTTCTTGCTTACGCTTTTAAATAAACGTGTTAGTTATCCAGAAATTTGGACCCGTTCTTTTATCATGAAAGTACACCCACAATTCCAGAGAATAAATACATCGTGACAGCATTTTCAACGGAAATAATCAGCGTTTACAGTCATGCATGAATAAATAAATATCTTTTGCGGCTCTTTGAGACACTCAAGCTACAGCATTGACTCAGCAATTTTTGTATACTGCTGAATATGCAGAATTAGTTATATCTAGCACCGAAGACCTTTATAGTTTGTTTTGTTCATTCAGTAGGTGTTTCATGTCCACTTTCATGATGCATTATAACTAATTTGTGTTCGCAGCCATTGTATCTCGTTCCATTGTGTGCTGATCTGTTGAGGATGTATTACGTAAATTGCACGCACCCAACCCTTTAATCATTAATTCAGAATAGTTCTTAATTGAATCCTATTATTGGGAACTGTTAGTGGTAAGTTATTACTAATATAAAGGGCAGGGCCTAATTAAGTCAGTGTGGGGCCTGGTGTTATTTCAGTGCCCCCATACATTTCGAATTTTCCTATCGGGCGAATTTCCTATTTGCCCTATATAAATATATCTAAGTTCTGTGTCACATAAATAGAAACTAGGTTAACGTAAAATATCTTCTGGGAGGGGCTTCACCCCCACGGAGGTATGCCTGAAAGAAACACTGCCCCCATACCGCCCCGGCATGTCAAACACATACGAAACATCAGCACGTAATAAATTCTGGGGGGAGGGGTCAGAATTTTTGTAGAAAACTTCCTAAGTTTCATATCAAAGTAGTATATGTAACACTTCACTCAATAAGTCTCCGGTCTGACACATATATGGCAACACTGTTGACAGACCCATATGATTTCTGGATAGTACCAACCTTCAAAAGACACAAGTCAAAATTTCATGACATTCTGACAATTAGTTTATAGGTTACAGTGGTTTTAGTGACCCCAGTTTTGTAATTTTTAAAACAATGGATAAAAAAGAATTTCGTGTGTTGATTAAACATTATTTTTTGATGGGGAAAAATACTGTTGAAGCCAAACAGTGGCTTGATAAGCGTTATAGAGACTCTGCAGCAGGGAAATCAACTATTATTGACTGGTATGCTGAATTTAAATGCGGTCGTGCAAACACCGATGATGCTGAACGCTCTGGTCGCCCAAAATCGGCAGTTGTTCCGAAAAACATAAAAAAGTTTACAAAATAGTTTTGCAAGACCGTAAAGTGAAGTTGCGTGAGATAGCTGACACCTTAAAGATATCAGAAGGTAGTGTGTTTACAATTTTACATGAAAATTTAAGCATGCGTAAGTTGCTTTCGAAGCGAAGTGCGGTTGCGGAAACGATGTAATTTGGCTGCCGTCAAGTGCGGACGCGCATTGCGCTACGCTGCCAGTGAGCTACCGTCAAATTAACCGGATGGTTGTTGTCTTACGGCGGAAGGTAGCAAATTATATTTCGTTTACTAACGTTAGACGACAGTGTTATTTAAATTGTTATTCTTCAAATATATTTAAAAATGAATTACCGATAAAAGAGTCGAATTTTACGGTTTCTAGCTCGTACAAATGTATATATAGCATTAAAATAGAGCTTGAAGAATGGAGAGATTCCTTTTCCCCACTTCTATTTTTCTGAAAATAAAATATATTAATCTTTCCAAACTTTTTAAGGAGCTTGACAAGAAGTATTTGATCATAAAATTTTTACTTTCCTTATATACATAATGTATAAGGAAAGTATTGTGACGGGGTCGAAAATTCGAATTCGAGTTTTCGACGGGAGAGCACGTTTCAAGCATCCCTGATAACGAATCAAACATTTTTGAAGTGATGTCTGTGTGTGTGTGTGTGTGTGTGAAAGTATGTGTGTGTGTGTGTGTGTGTGTGTGTGTGTGTGTGTGTGTGTGTGTGTGTGTGTGTGTGTGTGTGTGTGTGAGTCTGTGGAGACGATAACTGACGAACGAATGGACCGATTCGAACGAAATTTGGTACAAAAATCACAATCCATAAACACTGGAAGCCTATTGCTTTTAAACGTAATCGAATGTTCAGAACCCCCCTAAATTTTCGAGTGAAATTTTGAAAAAATCGTCAAAAAATCAAAACCGCTGATAAAGTTACGCAAATAGACATTTCTTATGTAACTTTTCATTAGAAAACGATTAACATAAATTTTAGAACGCTAACATGAACCGTTCTCGAGATATTGCACATTTTTAAAAAAAATTATCAAAATGTCATATAAAATAAAAAAAATATATTTCCTATTAAGAAACATGTTCACTTTTCATAGGTAATGCCATGGGATAAATTGGGTGACATCATTCTCGTGGATCTAGCTCGTTCCATTCATGAGAAAAGATACTTCGAGTAATACTTTTGTATTTGAACGCCAATAGTCATTTATCTGCTGTAAGGATAACTTATTTCTCCGTCAGTAAAGCTTGGCTAGATTTTGGCGACGAATTTGGCGGAATGTCGCCAACTTGGCGACTTTTTGAAATGTTGCCAAATTAAGGAAAATCTCACCAAATGGATTAAAATGACGCTAAATCAATGAAAATGACGACTAATTGTCGAAAATTTAATATCTTGGAAAGAATATAAGTATCTACTATAAGAAAAACCTATTTTTTTTACTGTAAAAGTATTAAATTCATTGCATTATATAAGGAAAGTCATGTGTTCGCCACATCAGATTTTCTAATTAATAAATCCGAGCTGGAGCCCCCCCCCCCTCCCGGTATGCTGGGGAATCCGGCCGGGACAGGAAAAATTAGGTACACATATGAGGGGATGGGACCCCGCAGAGGCCACTTGCCCCGGGCCTGCATATGTGTGCTTTGTTTTGAAGAAAAAGAATAAAAGAAAGGTACAAGTGACATTTTACTCCTTCTCAGGAAAACGCTGGTAAAGTTGTGAAGAAAAAATATAAAATATTTACGCAAGTACTTCTAGTGAAGGAATATGATTTAATAGCACTAAATATATGCTTAACTTATCTTTCAGCAAATTGTCTCTTCCATTTCATAATATTCAACCATTCAATTACAAGCAGCTATATTTTATTTAATAATTTTTAATATTATATATAATAATATATTCTTAAAAAGGATTTAATTATAGTGAAGGAATATGATTTAATAGCACTAAATTTATGCTTAACTTATCTTTTAGCAAATTGTCTCTTCCATTTCATAATATTCAACCATTCAATTACAAGCAGCTATATTTTATTTAATAATTTTTAATGTTATATATAATAATATATTCTTAAAAAAGATTTAATTATAAACCGTTTTTTCAATTTTTTAAAATTATTTAATAATGCATTTTTTATGGATATAATAAACTGAGTAAATTATTTTTACTTTTTGTTATTAATTTTATTTTTTTCATAAGTGGCAAAAAGTTTCTCATCTGTAAGTATTTAAAACGAATTCTAATATAATATTTAATAATATATTTTTCAAAAGCATTTTTAAATTTTTTCTTACTATTTAATAATTTACTCTTATTTATTACATTTGATAATTTACGTTTTAAGATTTTTTTATTTTTTCCTGCTATTCCTTTTGTGTAATGTTTTAAATTTATCATTAAAAAAAATCCTGTTATAGATAAAACATAATTATTTTATAACTTTTCTTTGTCAAGAAAGTAAATATTTAAAAATAAACTACTTTAAAAAATTAAAAATATACTATTTTTAGATCTCACTAATGCATATATAACATTAAAATAGATCTTGAAAAATGGAATTTTTTCCTCCTATGTACATATAGGAGGAGGGAATTGGTGGCTTTGATTTTATTGAAATTATTTTCATTATTACATGTTAGTTGGAATAATATGTCCAATGATTTTTTAAAGTATTTATTCTTATATTACAGCTATAGTCAAACATATATTACACATAGCTATAAAAAAGGGCTTGAATTTAAAAAAAATCTGATGTGGGCAGCACATGATTTTCCTTATATAATGCAATGAATTTACTACTTTTACAGTAAAAAAAATAGGTTTTTCTTATAGTAGATACTTATATTCTTTCCAAGATATTGAATTTGGGACAATTAGTCGTCATTTTCATTGATTTAGCGTCATTTTAATCCATTTGGCGAGATTTTCGTTAATTTGACAACATTTCAGAAAGTCGCCAAGTTGGCGACATTCCGCCAAATTCGTCGCTAAAATCTCGCCAAGCTTTATTGACGGAGAAATAAGTTATTCTTATAGATAAATGACTATTGGCGTTCAAATACAAAAGCATTACTCGAAGTATCTTTTCTCATGAATGGAACGAGCTAGATCCACGAGAATTATGTCACCCAATTTATCGCATGGTATTACATATGAAAAGTGAACATGTTTCTCAATAGGAAATATGCTTTTTTTTATTTTATATTACTTTTTGATAATTTTTTTGAAAAATGTGAAATATCTCGAGTTTTTTTTCACTCAAAATATCCTCGAAAATATAAAAGATAGATATAATGAGTAAGCAACAGAAATTATGAAAAAATTCAGTTTCTAAATCTATATGTATATTTAAAAAAGTTCTTATAGTTTTCAAGTAATCGCCTTGTCAAGTGGAAGGAAAGCTTGCAATGCTTATATTGTAAAAGCTAAAAGTGATAAAGCAATAAGCAATAATTTATTGTTTTTTAAAAAAAAAATCCTACAAGTGTATATAATTGGATTTTGGGTCACTTTCTTGGTTTTTGAAGTATAGTGGTTATAATTCGATATTTTAGTATTTTTATCTGGGTTTTCCAATGGGTGGGAAGGCTGTAATATTTGAAATACCACGATTGTTGCAGCTCATTCTATTTACTTACCCTTTTGTGAAATATTGGTGCACAAGCACGAGATATTTTGTCTTGTTTAAAAAAAAATAGGAATTTAAATGAATTTGGAAATTCTAAAGATATTTAATGATTGGCGAGGTTTGAACAGAATAGGTGGAAATATGCGTATTCAAGTACATATTTATGTGCCGTCAGGCAAGTTTATGGATTAACTATAATGTAAAATCTCGTCAGTGAGTTTCATTTTTATACCGCAAATCATGTTGGTAAAATAATTGAATATGTTAAAGTGGAGTCTATGGTCGGAGTTTCCAGATGAAATCACGACGAAAACTAAAATCGCAAGCTAGCTAAAAATAGTTCCCGAGTAATTTGCGTGCTTTGAAAGCCTGTAAACGAAACAAATGAGTATGAAAAAATCGAATAAACTCATTGAACTTTATTGGATTTTTATCTTACAAAATATCATTCACGCTGAAAAACAATTTCGGCTCCATCGGACTGGAACCACCGCCGATTATAATTTTTCTGAATTTAACAGGAGTCAGAAGTAACTAACTGCATTATGTAGTGTCATGAAAGTTCAATCATCATTTTTTTAAATAAAATTTTAATTTGTAATTGGATAAATTTTATGAATTATTTGTACATCTTAGCAGTAAAACATTATAAACAAATCAAGCGAATGATCTCATGAATAAATTAGAAAAGGAGAGAGATGAAGAAAAAGCATTTCAATCTCTAAAAAGCTAAAATATAATATAACGGGACAAATCAGAATTTTGCAGGTTATTATTAGCAATATATTTAAATAGCTAATCTTTAAATATTAAATTAAAATCTCAAAAATATTTAAATTTATTGCGTTTTTGATTTCGCAGATAAAAACCTGGAATCCTATTTCGAAGCTGTTTGTAGCTGTCCATTGTAGCCCCTCTAAAATCTGATTCAAATACTGCAGGGACATAGATGCAAAATAATGGAATACTAGCCAAATTACAAGAAAATTTTACACCTTGAGAAATTTTAAATTTGTTTTATTGTATCACTGTAACGAATTACTCTATATTGACCGGGACTTAAATAAACACCCGCTACGTAAATAATACATTTACAGATAACGCTACTCAATTTTCTTCAAATACTAAACAGGCGCCAAATTACCACGTACTCTATCCGCAAAGCAAAAAGAAATACACCTTCTCCGTAATGCAACAAATAAATGAATGAAATATTAATAACCTCTAAGAGATGATGAACGTGGCATTAGATCATTACGGTAGCTTATCGTATAAGTAACTGTTAAATCATATCGATGGCTGGATGTTCTGTAACTGTTAAATCACGAATAAAGCTGCTAGGCCATATCGGTAGCTGGAGATTATCTGATTTTGGAATTTAAAAATTCGTTAAAACATCTAATTAAAATTTTGAAAAAAGGCTATTGAGATGCATTAGTTCAGGTATAGATGCGACTGTGTTGTCAACCCAGACCGTCCGACTCATCCTGAGGACTTGAGCAACTATTTGTACGGCCGGAGATGCGACTGTGTGAAAAAATTCAGTGCGGTGAATATCGAGAGGCATTGTGGATAAACAAACAGACAGATTCTTCTTTTTATTATTCTAGATTCACTGGGGCTAAAGACGATAGAAGCGTAATGTTTAAAATGTCCCTGAGTTTGTGACAAGTGAATGAAAATATATAAAAAATGTTAGAAGATACAAAACCTAATCCAAATGCAGGAAAAGTATGGGACAACAATTAGGAAAAAAATGGGGAGGGGGGGGGGGTTAAAAATAAAAATATTCGTATTTTGTGTTAAAAGATAAAGCATATCACAAAATTAAGAGAGGAAAAAAATCATATTTGCAATCATTGGAAGACAAGGCGATAAAAAACGCAATATTTTTTTAATTTTGGAAAAAATAATAAACCGAATCATCTGAAAAGCCTATTTTAGGGAGTATTATACAGGTATTATTTTGGTACTTCAAATGAAAACATGCAAACATTGCTTTGTTTATCATATTATTCTGTGGTCAATTGCATAATCTAAACTCACCAAAATATTTAATCTAATAATAAATCTATATTCAGCAAAAGAGAGTCAACTAAAATTTTAGGAAAATACTCTAAGAAATTGAAAAAAAATTACCTAAATAGTTCGAACACTCTCAACAAAAGATGAAGACCTATAAGACAGACATATAAACAGCACGGCAGTGATATAACGCAATATTCTGAACACGTTTAGCCACTGGGCTATCTGAATGGAAAGTGCACAGAATAGCACAGAATATACTCTGTGGGAAAATGCTTCAGCTGTCCTCCAGCCAAGCTAAATGAGCTTCGATAAAGGACTAAAAGGACAACTATTCTTATGGGACGCTCCTGATATTTTATGACATACAAATACTCTTTCTTTCTGCCCCTTCCAAATTTGCAATCTTTTAGAAGTGCGATAGAGACCGAATCCAGGTGTTTACAATTTGAATTTGAAACTAGGAGCAAATCGTGAGAATAGCGCTCGGGTTTTTTCTTAGCCGGTATTGGGGGTAAACAAATTCTCCCTCAGGGATTACAGGCTTCACCCAGCTGCAAGTTGTATAAAATCTAATAATCTCCTAAGTGTTTGAGCGCACGTATTTTCCAGGTAAACTATACCTTGCTGCAAAAAAGACCTAATTACAGGAGAGAAAACGATTCTAAAAAGTTACATCAATTTCATTTATATTAAAATGGCACAGAGTTGGTTTAATTTCAAAAAATTTTTTGGATGCGCCAGCAAAAGTCATTCTTACTACTCCTAATTTCACTTCCAAATGGCCGCCCCTAATTCGGCCGCTGTGGGCAATTGCCCACGCCGCCCACGCCTTAAACCGGGCCTGGAAGGAGAGTATGTTGAATAAAGTCGAATTTCTAAAAAAAAAATTGTTTTTCTTAGTTAGACCGGAGACTTATTGAGTGGGCCATGTATATAATATTTAAATCTATTCACATATTTTATATTTTAAAATAGCAACTAATATTATCAGTTTTAGATTAATTGAAAAATTATTTGTCACATACAAAATTTAGGGGACCCCTTAAAATTTGAGGGGGGGGGGGCTTAGGTCCGCGATTGCTGAGGCCCGTGCAGGTCCTGGTAAAGGAGCAGATTGCCATAATACTATGGGAGAAAGTCACCGTGACACTTTTAAAATGTATCTTTTAAACAGGGGCGAAGTGAAATAAAATAATTTGGGATGACATAAAATCAGATTAAAATTAGTAAATAAAACGTTTCATGCTTGTATCAGCATCATGTCACGTAATTTAAAATCTGATGAGGACAGAACATGACATGACCTTTCCTACAGACTTAAATTTGTTTTTTCTTTTTACTTTCCTTATATATATAATGTATAAGGAAAGTATTGTGACGGGGTCGAAAATTCGAATTCGAGTTTTCGACGGGAGAGCACGTTTCAAGCAACCCTAATCACGAATAGAACATTTTTGAGGTGATGTCTGTATGTGTGTGTCAGTGAGTCTGTGGTTTTAAAGCACAATCGAATGTTCAGAACCCCCTAAATTTTCGAGTGAAATTTTGAAAAAATCATCAAAAAATCAAAACCTTTATTAAAGTTCGCAAATTGACATTTCTTATGTAATTTTTCCTTAGAAAACGAATGACATAAACTTTAGAATGCTAGCATGAACCATTCTCGAGATATTGCACATTTTTCAAATAAAGTTATCAAAAAAATCCCATAAATTAAAAACAAATATTAACTGTTGAGAAATATGTTTACTTTTCATATGTAATATCATTCGATAAATTTGGTGACATCATTCTCATGGGTCTAACTCGTTCTATTCACGAGAAAAGATACTTTGAGTAATACTTTTGTATTTGAATGCCAATAATCATTTATTTGCTGTAAGAATAACTTATTTCTCCGTCCATAACGCTTGGCGAGATTTTGGCGACGAATTTAGCGAAATGTCGCCAACTTGGCGACATGTTTAAATGTTGCCAAATTAACGAAAATCTCGCCAAATGGATAAAAATGACGCTAAATGAATGAAAATGACGACTAATTGAAGAAAATTCAATATCTTGGGACGAATATAAGTATCTACTATAAGAATAACATTTTTTTAAACTCTAAAAGTTATAAATTCATTGCATTATATAAGGAAAGTCATGTGTTGCCCACATCAGATTTTTTTTTTATGTAGGCATTTATGAATGGTTAGCCTTAGTATTGTTTTCATGAACTGTTTGCCCTAGAGTTCTGGGGTTTGTTTTATTATTTTCATCATCAAAAGTTGCGTATAAAACAAGTATTTAATTGATATATATGAGCACATACAGTCTTTTATTTTAGATTTTGACGAATTTTGTGGACCATTTCGCTTTTTGAGATAGAGTAGATACATACATTGCACTGACAGACACACACAGAAGCGTCACACTAAAAATTAATATTTGTTTCGGGTTCCAGAATGCTTGAAACGTGTCACGAATACACTACTTTTGTTATACATTACCATGCATTATGGGGAAAGTAAACAAGGATAGGTGGGGTGATATGTGGGAGTCGAAATTGAACAAATTTGGAAATTCGTGTCTAGGGTTCTAATGAAAGGTACCAATAGAACTAAGAGTTGTAAATATTATAGTTTATGTATACAATATTGTTAATTTACCCATGGAGTCTATTCTTTTAACCATAAGCATCACTGATCTCTGTGCTTACTTCCCAATTTATTTAATTAATTGCTGATTTATATCCATAAAAAATTATGTTTATTTTATTAATTGTATACTTTATTTCCATCCTGATCCTTAAATATATATTTAACTTTGTTGAATGTGTGCTGATGTTTTATATTTTGTATATGATATTCAGTATTTCATTTTGTTTAATTAACTTATAGGTCCTTCTCCAAGGTACCTGAAAACAGTTGTGGGGCTCAGCATTTTATTTTGTTTGTGCCATGTCATTTTTCAAGCTGTTATGCTAAGTCTCGGAGAATATGGGTCCATTTTGAACTACTGTAAGTTTATTTGGTAATTTGTTTTAAAATGCTAAAATGTATTATTGTATAGCTTGAAAGCTACACATTTTTTTTTTATTTTATTTTGTCTGTTGACAACATCATAAAGTCAATCGGTGCATTTGAAATAAGGTAGAGCTAACTATACATTTATACTGATTCCAAAAATACCTCTGTAATGAAATGTATGTTGATACGATGCTCGTACAAAATGTTCTCGCATCGTAGAAGATAAACGATCATTGACCATCATCATTACGTCATTGCTGTAGAGAGAACCAGTATTTGAAATTAATTACTCTGCTATACTCGTCATTCATTTTCCTAGGATTGCGTGAGTGTTCAAAGCATGAATTTGTGCTAAAAGTGATGGAGTCGATGATCCATGGTCAAGTAGAACCAAAGTTGTAACTAAAAGACAAACTTTATTCACATCATCTGCTTGTAAGATAATTTACAACAATACTCGACTGGTATGGGCATATGAGTTTCTTCTAGTACCAGCTCACTGTGCGAGTTTCTCTTCGCATGACCATCTCTTTCTGGGGACCGTGGGGCATCTCCCCTAGAGCTCGCTTTTTTGCCTATATATTCCTATCGTCCCATACCACCGTGACTAGGGGACCACCCTGACATAAGCCTCTCTGGAAATTTCCCAACATCCAACGATACTCAGACCACCCTCTCGTACTTGCGAAGATCTACACCCCTCTCCCTGATGACAGGCAAAATGGCTTTGTTTTGCCTTTTTCAAGCATCTTCTCTGTGACCTGCCTCTGCTCCTGCTCTCCCCTCCTGCTTTCTGCTTCTGCACCTCCTTTTTGGGGCTTCGCTGCCGTACTCAACAGATCTGTTATCTTCGGCAGTATTATTTTTTCTGGTATATCAGGTGCTACTGCGCACAATATTTCCTGGTGAGGTACGTTACAGTTCCTCCCAGCGGCCATCCCTACCTGAACCTTTACCAGGGCGCACCTTACAGCTGTTTCAAAGACCCTTCTCAAACATACTGTACCCATGTTCGGGTGTGGCTCCTCCTTGAGCACGTCGCTCCTTATAACCGGAAATTCACAACTGAATCCATTAAAGTGGATGCTAACCTGCCCTCTACACTGACCGGGACTCTCTTTAATTTGTACACCTGTCCCTTGATGGAGATGTCGGGATCCATTACTTTGACCGATTCAGTCCGGAGCACTTGCTCCTCTCTCTTAGCTCACACTGCCTCCCTTCTCCCTTCCTCTCGATCTCTCTCTTCTTCAGACTCCTCTTGTTTGGCACTTACCTTGTGGATGTATGCCCTTCTCTCCGGGTTACTCCTTTTGCCAACCCCATTCCTGAAATCAGCCAGTGTTTGGGTCAAATTCCGGATTTCATGCGGCCTTTCCACCTTTCCATGCTTTACCTGGGGGTAATCCCATTTAAAATGCGTTTTTGAGCCACACCCAAAATACTGGCTTTTCTGGACCATTTTCTCGCATCCCCCATTTTGGGTCAAAATTGGCTACGCTCCTCTCTCTTCCTATCTTCGGGTCAACTATTCTTCGGACTGTTCATGTCACAACTGTGTGACACCACAGAGACACTACATAAGATTTTCCCCTGGCCATGTAATACATATCACACTCCCTGGCCAGCTCTCTGGGTTTAAACCACCTTTCTCCTTGTCGTATGCCTATACGGGCGTACGTCTCGATGTCCAGTCCCTGGATAATTTTGGCCGCCACCACCAACTGGTTGAGTCTCAAAATCTTTTGCCCCCTTTAACTGGCAATAATAATCCCACATGGACATCACTCGAGTCGCGAACTGCACGAAATTCTCAGCAGTTCCCCGGCTTGCTTTTCGAGACGTACCTGCGGTGAGGGCTGGTAATTTTCCAAAACTACCCTTTTAATTTCCTCTTAGTCCCCATATTTTCCCTCATAGACTTGAGTCAGCAAATTTGATACCTTAGCCCCCAACAGATTCAAAAGAATCGTTGCCCTGAACTCCAGAGGTACACTCTCAAGAGGCGAATGCCCTCTCTAGGCTTAAAAAAAAAATACCTTCATTGGTCAGACCGCGTAGGTACCTTGACCGTCAATAAGCGAATTGTTCTGCATCCTTTTTGCCTATATATTCCTATCATACCTTACCACCTTGACTATAGGACCACCCTGGCATAAGCCCCTTTGCAATTTTCCCAGAATCCGATAATGCTCAGACCACCCTCTCATACTTTCGAAGATCTACACCCCTCTCCCTGATGGCAGGCAAAATGGCTTTGTTTTGTCTTTTTCAAGCATCTTCTCGGTGGCGATGAATCTTTATGGACTTTGTTTTGACATTCTTGGCGGGACTAGGGGTCTATGACAGGGTATGAGCAAAACTGTACTGGAATAAAATGTTCGGAATTTGTTTGGGTTTATCACAACCTCCTCCTTATGACATGAAAATAACAATTGAAAATGATAATATGAAATCAGTATTGCTTAAATGCCTAATAAATATTAATGGAAATCTATATTGACAGAAAGTCAGAAATAACACCGTTATAATAGATAATGTGTAAAATTCAAATATAAATGTAAAATAATAAAGTTCAATAACAAATACATATAAAAATCACAGTAAAGTCGAGTTTACATTGGATGGATAACTTACACTTTCCACAGTCAATATGCATCAAGTTTATAAGATTCTAAAAACTTCTAGATTCATTTAAATTTACAGGTAGAGTTTTTGATTCCAATGACAGTACTTTCTCATTATTCATAATGTGCATTGTACAGAAAGTTAAAATGTGTATGTATTCATTGAAGATATAATAAATGCATTAAATAAAAATTAATATATATATATATTACTTTCCTTATATACATAATGTATAAGGAAAGTATTGTGACGGGGTCGAAAATTCGAATTCGAGTTTTCGACGGGAGAGCCCGTTTCAAGCATCCCTGATCACGAATCAAACATTTTTGAAGTGATGTGTGTGTGTGTGTGTGTGTGTGTGTGAAAGTATGTGTGTGTGTGTGTGTCAGTGAGTCTGTGGAGACGATAACTGACGAACGAATGAACCGATTCGAACCAAATTTGGTACAAAAATCACAATCCGTAAACACTGGAAGCCTATTGTTTTTATACGCAATCGAATGCTCAGAACCCCCCTAAATTTTCGAATGAAATTTTGAAAAAATCGTCAAAAAATTAAAACCACAAATAAAGTTACGCAAATTGACATTTCTTATGTAATTTTTCATTAGAAAACGATTGACATAAATTTTAGAACGCTAACATGAACCGTTCTCGGGATATTGTACATTTTTCAAAAATATTATCAAAAAGTCATATAAAATAAAAAATAAAATATTTCCTATTGAGAAACATGTTCACTTTTCATATGTAATACCATGCGATAAATTGAGTGACATCGTTCTCGTGAATCTAGCTCGTTCCATTCATGAAAAAAGATACTTTGAATAATACTTTTGTATTTGAACGCCAATAGTCATTTATCTGCTGTAAGAATAACTTATTTCTTAGTGCATAACTCTTGGCGAGATTTTGGCGACGAATTTGGCGGAATGTCGCCAACTTGGCAACTTTTTGAAATGTTGCCAAATTAACGAAAATCTCGCCAAATGGATAAAAATGACGCTAAATCAATGAAAATGACGATTAATTGTCGAAAATTCAATATCTTGGGAAGAATGTTAGTATCTACTATAAGATAAACCCGTTTTTTTTACTGTAAAAGTAGTAAATTCATTACATTATGTAAGGAAAGTCATGTGTTGCTCACATCAGATTTATTACTTTCCTTATATACATAATGTATAAGGAAAGTATTGTGACGGGGTCGAAAATTCGAATTCGAGTTTTCGACGGGAGAGCCCGTTTCAAGCATCCCTGATCACGAATCAAACATTTTTGAAGTGATGTGTGTGTGTGTGTGTGTGTGTGTGAAAGTATGTGTGTGTGTGTGTGTCAGTGAGTCTGTGGAGACGATAACTGACGAACGAATGAACCGATTCGAACCAAATTTGGTACAAAAATCACAATCCGTAAACACTGGAAGCCTATTGTTTTTATACGCAATCGAATGCTCAGAACCCCCCTAAATTTTCGAATGAAATTTTGAAAAAATCGTCAAAAAATTAAAACCACAAATAAAGTTACGCAAATTGACATTTCTTATGTAATTTTTCATTAGAAAACGATTGACATAAATTTTAGAACGCTAACATGAACCGTTCTCGGGATATTGTACATTTTTCAAAAATATTATCAAAAAGTCATATAAAATAAAAAAAAAAATATTTCCTATTGAGAAACATGTTCACTTTTCATATGTAATACCATGCGATAAATTGAGTGACATCGTTCTCGTGAATCTAGCTCGTTCCATTCATGAAAAAAGATACTTTGAATAATACTTTTGTATTTGAACGCCAATAGTCATTTATCTGCTGTAAGAATAACTTATTTCTTAGTGCATAACTCTTGGCGAGATTTTGGCGACGAATTTGGCGGAATGTCGCCAACTTGGCAACTTTTTGAAATGTTGCCAAATTAACGAAAATCTCGCCAAATGGATAAAAATGACGCTAAATCAATGAAAATGACGATTAATTGTCGAAAATTCAATATCTTGGGAAGAATGTTAGTATCTACTATAAGATAAACCCGTTTTTTTTACTGTAAAAGTAGTAAATTCATTACATTATGTAAGGAAAGTCATGTGTTGCTCACATCAGATTTATTACTTTCCTTATATACATAATGTATAAGGAAAGTATTGTGACGGGGTCGAAAATTCGAATTCGAGTTTTCGACGGGAGAGCACGTTTCAAGCATCCCTGATCACGAATCAAACATTTTTGAAGTGATGTCTGTGTGTGTGTGTGTGTGTGTGTGTGAAAGTATGTGTGTATGTGTGTGTGTGTGTCAGTGAGTCTGTGGAGACGATAACTGACGAACGAATGGACCGATTCGAACCAAATTTGGTACAAAAATCACAATCCGTAAACACTGGAAGCCTATTGTTTTTATACGCAATCGAATGTTCAGAACCCCCCTAAATTTTCGAATGAAATTTTGAAAAAATCGTAAAAAATTAAAACCACTAATAAAGTTACGCAAATAGACATTTCTTATGTAATTTTTCATTAGAAAACGATTGACATAAATTTTAGAACGCTAACGCGAACCGTTCTCGAGATATTGTACATTTTTTAAAAAAATTATCAAAAAGTCATCTTCTTCTATATAATAAAAGGCAATGTCTGTGTGTGTGTCTGTGTGTCTGTCTTATACACTATACGTTTCGCGACCGCGCGTCGGAGAGCTACGAAATTTGGCAATCGGAGACCTGGGGGGGAGGGAAGGGGACACGTGAAAACCGATTTTTAAAATTTTAATTTTTTTTTTATTTATTTAATGTTTTATGCGATTTCGACCGTTTTTTGCCCTTTTTTCTCCACGATCCAGACGTCGTAGAAAAAAACAATCACACCATCGGAAAGAGCAGACAATTGCAAGTAAAAATGTATCAATTTAAAATCTGAATTTCGATTTCTAATATTTTTTAAAGATTTTAAAACAAAAGTCACTTTTTGCTCAAGAAAACGATTTTTTGTTTTTAAATTCTCACATAGTAAAAAGTACTCATAATTTCGACTAATAATTTACATTTTTAGAAAGGTCAAACATCTGGCATTCTTACAAGTCCAATCTGGTCAAGAAATAATTATAAATATTCACAGGATCGCGATTTTAATGACCTAAAGATTTTCAATTTCTCGGCCAACCGCGTTTTCACCCGTTGAATTATTTCCCCGTTTCCATGGAGACCGACCGCCCTTCCGGTTTTAAATGAATGAAGATATGTGTTGTATACAGCGGGTGAAATGATTATATTTATATGATATTTTAATTTATGGATATTTTAAATAATTTAAATGATTGAATTATGGTGGATTGAATTGTGGTGATGTATTTGAAATTATTATATTTATGTATTTGTAAAACAATATGGATGATTGATGGAACGTTTTAATTTATGAATATTTTAAATGATGGAACGATGGATATTTTAAATTAATGGATAAATAATAATGATAAATAATAATGATAAATAATAATAATATGGATAAATAATAATAATAATAATATGTATAAATAATAATTTTAAATGATAGTACGCTGGAATGAGGATGATGAAATTAAGAGCTAAGCATATGGTCATTATAAAATTTAAATTAGCGCACGGGAATTGCACTCGGTAGGCACGGGTTCGATTCCCGCCACTGCCTAAACTGCCTCAGTGTTCAGGAGGAGTACGATCACATTAAACATGTAGGTCCGTAAGTCCTTCCGAGAGGTTGTTGGTAGGGGAAGGAGGGTACGGTCCCTGTGGATGCCTCCCCCACTGGGTCCCAGTCTAAATTGGGTGAATAAAAAGAAAGTTATGAAGATTGTCGCGAAGCCGCAGTAGCCCAGTGGTTAGAGCGCGGGAATTGCACTCGGTAGGTCCGGGTTCGATTCTCGCCACTGCCAAAACTGCTGCCGTGTTCACGGGGAGTACGATCACGTTAAACATGTGGGTCCGTAAGTCCTTCCGAGAGTTTTGTGGGTAGGGAAGGAGGGTACGGTCCCTGTGGATGCCTCCCCCACTGGCTTCCGGTCTAAACTGGGTGAATAAAAAGAAAGTTATGGAAATTGTCACGGAGAGCGTGGTAGCCCAGTGGTTAGCGTGCGGGAATTTCACTCGGTAGGCCCGGGTTCGATTCCCGCCACTGCCAAAACTGCTGCCGTGTTCACGCGGAGTACGATCACGTTAAACATATGGGTCCGTAAGTCCTCCCGAGTGGTTGGTGGTAGGGGAAGGAGGGTACGGTTCCTGTGGATACCTCTCCCACTGCGTTCCGGTCTAAATTGGGTGAATAAAAAGAAAGTTATGGAGAATGTCGCGGAGGGCGAAGAACCCCGTGTGGTTAGCGCGCGGGATTTGCACTTGGTAGGCCCGGGTTCGATTCCCAAAATTGCCGCCATGTTCACGTCCGTATGTCCTTCCGATGACTTACGGACCAAAACAAATTTACATTGGAAAAAAAGAAAGTTAAGGAGATTGTCGCGGAGGGCGCTGTAGCCCAGTGGTTAGCGGTTCCCGCCACTGCCTAAACTGCCGCCGTGTTCAGGCGGAGTAAGATCACGGTAAACATGTGGGTCCGTAAAGGTACCTTCCCACTCACTGCAACGCAACGCACCGCAGAGGACGGTTGAGTTCACGCATGCGCTGTACGATGAAAAAGTGGGGGAAAGTCGTCTTCCGCGGTGAACGCAGGCCGCAACGCTAAATTCGAAATGGAACCGAATTCAACGCGTACCGCACAGTTGACGGCAACGCCACAGCCAATAGCATCGTAGATCATGTTTTTACTGCTAAATCAATATTTCGTATAGTAAATTTTTGATTTGATCTTTTTTATATGGATTACTTTAGATATCAGAAGCTTAAACAGATGAATGAACATTAAAAAATATTTGGTTTTGTCACACATCCTTATAAAAAAGCAAAAAAATATTTGTTGAAAAATATTCACTCAATATACACTCAAGATACAAAATTAGTTTAAAAAGCGATATTGCCGATATTGACTGAAATGAAACAATCAAAGAAAAAAAAAACGTAAAAAGTATTTAAATTCAAGAATACCGTTATTGAAATATTATGTCTTAAACAAATTTAAGTTCATTACCATTTTATACTTGATTTCAATGGTTTTCAAATACGTATCTATTTTAAATATCCGAATATGTTCTTTGCTCATTTGTAACGTTTAAAATATTTCTCATTAAAGTAAACTTTTAAATTTAAAAATTATTTTATCTACATTTATATTTATTGAGTAATTATGTTTTAAAATAGATTTAAATGTATATTCCATCTATAGCTGGTATAAAGTATACTTCAAGATGTTTTTCAAAGTAACTTCGAAATAAATTTTTATAAGCATTCAAACTTAAAAGAGTAAACTTTTCATATTTACATGTAAACTTATTTATTTTATTAAAAATAAATGATTTTCAAATGTATTGTAAATTTCTAATTGTCTATGTGCATTTAAAATAATAAAAAAATTCTTCAAATGTTAGCGCCAAATTATTAAAATGCAACCTCTTGAAAATTTCAAAGTAGTTTGATTTTTGTTTCTATTCCAATCTAAAATGTTCAAAATTACATGTCGAAAGATAACTACTACTTGTATAACGATGTTCGATGATTTCTGTCTAATATTCTGTCTTATGCACATTTTATATATGCTATTTCTACAAACACTTTCTTAATTAAGAGGAGTACATTCCATCTATAGCTGGTATAAAGTATACTTCAAGATATTTTTCAAAGTAACTTCGAAATAAATTTTTATAAGCATTCAAACTTAAAAATAATTTAGTGATATAAGGTTATTTTGTATATAGAACTTAAAATAATTTAAAACAAAAAAATTCTGCAGATTGTTAAAGAAAAACTGTATTTGAATATTTCAGCAACAGATGGCAGCACTTGTAAAATTTAATATTCGCTTGGATTCGAACCAGAACCCACTCGTTTGCGGAGCTGATTCTCTACCACCCAAGCCAAAACTTCACACGTAAAATGTACTAGCAAATTATATCATGCAAAGCATTTAATGCTATTTTAGAATATTATTTTAAAGAGTAAACAGAATATGTTTTCAAGTTGTTTTAGGATTGCAATAGAGGTATAAAAAAAAGTATATGAAGAACATACGTCAAAATTTGTTTTCTGAATTCTGTCGGATTTTTATTTTAACGATTCGAGAAAGAGAACATAATTGCATTCGAGGAAATTGCCACAGTGTAGTAAATATTCTAAAACAATTTAAATTAGGATCCTTTGTGTTTTGCGATGGAATCACTTTAGTTAGCTTATTTTAGAAAACTGATTAAATATGTATATATGGCCAAAGCAAGCTCGCGTACGCTCTTGTTTAAATTCACAGAAAGGCGGATTTTCTGAAACGCGTCAATACTGTAAACTAGCAAGCCGCTGGTAAATATAAATTTGAATCAGAAGAGACCAAAGAGATTTTATTAGCAATAATATCTTAATTTTTATTATATAATATTTCATGTATATAAAATCGCTTTGTAAGAGATGGTTTGTAAACATAGCCGCTGAACGAGGAGAAATTTCTACGCTTGCATCTGATTGGCTACATTTCTTCGCCATCGACCGACAGTGTGAAGGGGTTTATTTTGCCGCAAAGACTTGCGTGTACCTCGAGCGTTGCCGTAAACCGTTTGCTGTTGCGTTGCGGTGAGTGGGAAGGCACCTTAAGTCCTTCCGAGAGGTTGGTGGTAGGGAAGGAGGGTACGGTCCCTATGGATTCCTTCCCCTCTGGGTTCCGGTCTAAATTGGGTAAATAAAAAGATAGTTATGGAGTTTGTTGCGGAGGGCATTGTAGCCAAGTGGTTACGCGCATGAATTGCACTCGGTAGGCCCGGGTTCGACTCTCGCCACTGCCGAAACTGCCGCCGTGTTCACGCGGAGTACGATCACGTTAAACATGTGGGACCGTAAGTAATTCCAAGAGGTTGGTGGTAGAGGAAGGAGGGTACGGTTCCTGTGGATGCCTCCCCCAATGAGTTCCGGTCTAAATTGGGTGGAACTTCCTGGCCGTCCAAACAGTTACCTTACACCTTTCTGGTAGTTTGCGCCAGCGAGTTTGCAACGGTCAGAATTTGCCACGGTCAGAATTTTCAGGGGTGGCGAACAGGCTGGTCGCCAAAGGCGGCTAGTCTTAAATAATAAAAGGCAATGTCTGTGTGTGTGTGTCTGTCTGTCTGTCTGTCTGTCTTATACACTATACGTTTCGCGACCGCGCGTCGGAGAGCTACGAAATTTGGCAATCGGAGACCCGGGGGGGAGGGAAGGGGACACGTGAAAACCGATTTTCAAAATTCTAATTATTTTTTTATTTATTTAATGTTTTATGCGATTTCGACCTTTTTTTGCCCTTTTTGCCCTTTTTTCTCCACGATTCAGACGTCGTAGAAAAAAACAACTCACACCATCGGAAAGAGCAGACAATTGCGAGTAAAAATATATCAATTTCAAATCTGAATTTCGATTTCTAATATTTTTTAAAGATTTTAAAACAAAAGTCACTTTCTGCTCAAGAAAACGATTTTTGGTTTTTAAATTCTCGCATCGTGAAAAGTACTCATAATTTCGACTAATAATTTACATTTTCAGAAAGGTCAAACATCTGGCATTCTTACAAGTCCAATCTGGTCAGGAAATATTTCGTATTGCCCACAGGATCGGGATTTTAAAAGTTTCCGAATTTCGATTTCTCGCCGTTCCGCTCGGCGTGCCGCTTCATTTCTCCATCCCTGAAGGAAGGACGGTGGTGGGTGGGGACGTCAAGGTGGAGGTGACGTCACGGTTCTGTATATGCATAGCGATGGGTGGGACAATAAGAAACCGAATTAGTTTTTACTTTCCGTTTCCCGCGCTTCCGATTTTAAATGAAATAAGAGCTTAACATATGCACTGTAGAAATTATTATATTTATATTTTAAATGATGGAACGATATGGATTTTTTAAATGGATATTTTAATTTTATGGATATTTTAAATGATGGAACGATGGATATTTTAATTTTATGGATATTTTAAATGATGGAACGATGGATATTTAAATTTTATGGATATTTTAAATGATGGAACAATGGAATGAGGATGATGGAATTAAGAGCTTAGAGAGCATATGGTCATTTTAAATTGTAAATTAGCGCGCGGGAAGTTAGCGGTAGGCCCGGGTACGATTCCCGCCACTGCCAAAACTGCCGAAGTGTTCACGCGGAATACGATCACGTTAAACATGTGGGCCCGTAAGTCCTTCCGAGAGGTTGGTGGTAGGGGAAGGAGGGTACGGCCTAAATTGGGTGAATAAAAAGAAAGTTATGGAGATTGTCGCGGAGGGCGAAGTAGCCCAGTGGTTAGCGCGCGGGAATTGCACGCGGTAGGCCCGGGTTCGATTTCCAAAATTGCCGCCGTGTTCACGCGGAGTACGATCACGCGGAATAAACATGTGTGTCTGTAAGTCCTTTCGAGAGGTTGGTGGTTGGGGAAGGAGGGTACGGTCCCCGTGGGTGCCTCTCCCACTGGGTTCCGGTCTAAATTCGGTGAATAAAAAGAAAGTTATGGAAAATATCGCGGAGGGCGAAGTACACCAGTGGTTAGCGCGCGGGAATTTCACTGGGTAGGCCCGGGTTCGATTCCCGCCACTGCCAAAACTGCAGCCGCGTTCACGCGGAGTACGATCACGTTAAGCATGCGGGATCGTAAGTCCTTCCGAAAGGTTGGTGGTAGGGGAAGGAGGGTACGGTCCCTGTGGATGTCTCCCCCACTGAGTTCCGGTCTAAATTGGGTGGCACTTCCTGGCCGTCCAAACAGTTACCTTACACCTTCTGGTAAGGTCGCGCCAGCGAGTGTGCCACGGTTACAATTTGCCACGGTCAGAATTTTCAAGGGTAGCGAACAGGCTGGTCGCCAAAGGCGGCTAGTAAATAATAAAAGGCAATGTCTGTCTGTCTGTCTGTCTGTCTGTCTTATACACTATACGTTCAGCGACCGCGCGTCGGAGAGCTACGAAATTTGGCAATCGGAGACCCTGGGGGGTGAGAAGGGGACACGTGAAAACCGATTTTTAAAATTTTAATTATTTTTTTTGTTATTTAATGTTTTATGCGATTTCGACCGTTTTTTGACCTTTTTGCTCTTTTTTCTCCACGATCCGGACATCGTAGAAAAAAACAAATCACACCATCGGAAAGAGCAGAGAATTTCGAGTAAAAATATATCAATTTCAAATCTCAGGGACAAATTCTAATATTTTTTTATGATTTTAAAACAAAAGTCACTTTTGACTCAAAAAAACGATTTTTGGTTTTTAAATTCTCGCATAGTAAAAAGTACTCATAATTTCGACTAATAATTTACATTTTTAGAAAGGTCAAACATCTGGCATTCTTACAAGTCCAATCTGGTCAGGAAATATTCCGTATTGCCCACAGGATCGGGATTTTAAAAGTTTCCGAATTTCAATTTCTCGGCGTTCCGCTCGGCGTGCCGCTTCGTTTCTCCCCCGCTGAAGGAGGGAAGGTGGTGGGTGGGGACGTCAAGGTGGAGGTGACGTCACGGTTCTGAATAGAGCTCCTTTGCTCTATATAAATTATTATATTTATATTTTAAATGATGGGACGATATGGATTTTTTAAATGTATATTTTAACTTTTGGATATTTTAAATGGATATTTTAATTTTATGGATATTTTAAATGATGGAACAATGAAACAATTGAATGAGGATGATGGAATTAAGCATATGGTCATTTTAAATTGCAAATTAGCGCGCGGGAAGTTAGCGGTAGGCCCGGGTTCGATACCCGCCACTGCCAAAACTGCCGCCGTGTTTACGTGGAATACGATCACGTTAAATATGTGGGTCCGTAAGTTCTTCCGAGAGGTTGGTGGTAAGGGAAGGAGGATACGGCCCCTGTGGATCCCTCCCCCACTGGGTTCCCGTCTAAATTGGATGAATATATAGAAAGTTATGGAGATTGTCGCGGAGGGCGCGGCAGCCCAGTGGTTAGCGCGCGGGAATTGCACTCAGTAGGTCCGGGTTCGATTCCCGCCACTGCCAAAACTTACGCCACGTTCACGCAGAGTACGATCACGTTAAACATGTGGGTTCGTGAGTCCTTCTGAGAGGTTGGTGGTAGGGGAAGGAGGGTACGGCCTAAATTGGGTGAATAAAAAGAAAGTTATGGAGATTGTCGCGGAGGGCGAAGTAGCCCAGTGGTTAGCGTGCGGGAATTGCACGCGGTAGGCCCGGGTTCGATTTCCAAAATTGCCGCCGTGTTCACGCGGAGTACGATCACGCGGAATAAACATGTGTGTCTGTAAGTCCTTTCGAGAGGTTGGTGGTTGGGGAAGGAGGGTACGGTCCCCGTGGGTGCCTCTCCCACTGGGTTCCGGTCTAAATTCGGTGAATAAAAAGAAAGTTATGGAAAATGTCGCGGAGGGCGAAGTACACCAGTGGTTAGCGCGCGGGAATTTCACTGGGTAGGCCCGGGTTCGATTCCCGCCACTGCCAAAACTGCAGCCGCGTTCACGCGGAGTACGATCACGTTAAACATGTGGGATCGTAAGTCCTTCCGAAAGGTTGGTGGTAGGGGAAGGAGGGTACGGTCCCTGTGGATGTCTCCCCCACTGAGTTCCGGTCTAAATTGGGTGGCACTTCCTGGCCGTCCAAACAGTTACCTTACACCTTCTGGTAAGGTCGCGCCAGCGAGTGTGCCACGGTTACAATTTGCCACGGTCAGAATTTTCAAGGGTAGCGAACAGGCTGGTCGCCAAAGGCGGCTTGTATAAAATAAAAAGAAAAATATTTCCTATTGAGAAACATGTTTACTTTTCATATGTAATACCATGCGATAAATTGAGTGATATCCTTCTCGTGGATCTAGCTCGTTCCATTCTTGAAAAAAGATACTTTGAATAATACTTTTGTATTTGAACGCCAATAGTCATTTATCTGCTTTAAGAAAAACTTATTTCTTAGTGCATAACGCTTGGCGAGATTTTGGCGACGAATTTGGCGGAATGTCGCCAACTTGGCGACTTTTTTGAAATGTTGCCAAATTAACGAAAATCTCGCCAAATGGATAAAAATGACGCTAAATCAATGAAAATGACGACTAATTGTCGAAAATTCAATATCTTGGAAAGAATATTAGTATCTACTACAAGAAAATCCTATTTTTTTACTGTAAAAGTAGTAAATTCATTACATTATATAAGGAAAGTCATGTGTTGCCCACATCAGATTTTTAGCAATTATAATGAAAGTAGTTTAAAATTCATTAATAATAAGATTTCCAAACCCCAATTGCACGTTTATTATATTTTTAATATTTATTCTTTATGGAATATTACTTTCCTTATATACATAATGTATAAGGAATTTATTGTGACGGGGTCGAAAATTCGAATTCGAGTTTTCGACGGGAGAGCACGTTTCAAGCATCCCTGATCACGAATCAAAGATTTTTGAAGTGATGTCTGTGTGTGTGTGCGTGTGTGTGTGTGAAAGTATGTGTGTGTGTGTATGTGTGTGTCAGTGGGTCTGTCGAGACGATAACTGACGAACGAATGGACCGATTCGAACCAAATTTGGTACAAAAATCACAATCCGTAAACACTGGAAGCCTATTGTTTTTATACGTAATCGAATGTTCAGAACCCCTCTAAATTTTCGAATAAAATTTTGAAAAAATCGTCATAAAATCAAAACCGCTAATAAAGTTACGCAAATAGACATTTCTTATGTAATTTTTCATTAGAAAACGATTGGCATAAATTTTAGAATGCTAACATGAACCGTTCTCGAGATATTCTACATTTTTCAAAAAAATTATGAAAAAGTCACATAAAAAAAAAAAATTCCTATTGAGAAACATGTTCACTTTTCATATGTAATACCATGCGATAAATTGAATGACATCATTCTCGTGGATCTAGCTTGTTCCATTCATGAAAAAATATACTTTGAATAATACTTTTGTATTTAAAGGCCAATAGTCATTTATCTGCTGTAAGAATAACTTTTTCTTAGTGCATAACGCTTGGCGAGATTTTGGCGACGAATTTGGCGGAATGTCGCCAACTTGGCGACTTTTTTTAAATGTTGCCAAATTAATGAAAATCTCGCCAAATGGATAAAAATGATGCTAAATCAATGAAAATGACGACTAATTGTCGAAAATTCAATATCTTGGAAAGAATATTAGTATCTACTATAAGAAAAACCTATTTTTTTACAGTAAAAGTAGTAAATTCATTACATTATATAAGGAAAGTCATGTGTTGCCCACATCAGATTTTTTTTGTTTGAGATGGTGAATTTGTAGATCTGCATTCTTTCATTATTTGCATTGAATAGAAATGAATAAAATGATTATATTTTTGAGATGGTAAATTTGTAGATCTGCATTCCTTTTATTATTTTAGCAATCTTCTACAATGTTATAGCCTTCTGCAGGCTCCATGCACCGCAGTAATGAATCTCCATCCTTCCCTATCCAGAGTGTCAGTTAACCAGCTCTAGACTCCAATAGTCTGTTTCACCTTTACAACATTGTTCAACTATTTTGTGAGATAGGAGAGGGGTCTTCTTCTTCTAAGATCCCTCTTGTTAGGAAAAAGTCACTGTTTTGCTAGAATTTGTGTCAGACATGTTTAAGTCAGGACCTCCACTAGTGTTCCAGCCATTGTATTCTACAAGTCTTGATAACCCTAGTGAAACATGTCTCTTTATAGAGCCTTTACAGTTCATGGTTAAAACATGTGCACTATACTCTATTTTCACACACTGGACCAAAGATTTTTTGAAGCATTTTTCTCTCTTAAATATGTTGAGTTTGTTCTTTTTCGTTTTGTTGAGAACTATTTATATAATAATTATTTTTCTAAACTTTTATTTTTAGGTGATTGGAAAGGCAGACTGTATGCCTTGTTTGGTTTCCACCGACTTGACAGAATAAAGGCAGTAGATGCTATCCGCCTTGTAGGGCTTGACTTCCTCGTAGTGTTTTCTTCTGTCGCTGTTTTTATTTCATGTGAAAAACTACAAAAAGCTCAACAAACTCCTGAAAACCCAGATACACAGCAAGAAGGTGATGTCTGCAGAAAACCAGTCCGAAAACGGAAGAAAAAAAGATCCGAGGTTTTATTTTGGACGGGGGAACTGTTTGTGTTGCTTTTTCTTGGTGGGGCTGGAATTCTGCATCCATCATTATCTTCTGCCGTGTACTTTTTAACTTTTCTCTTTGTGTGTACGTGGCTTGCCTGTAATAAGAAGATTGGCAGGAAATATTTACAGACTAAAATTCCACTTTTAATTTTTTGTGCTGTTCATTTTGTTTGTGTCTATTTGTATCAAGTTGATTATGTACAGGAATATCTGCCTCCTGATGACCTTTCAGTGAGGTAAGTTTGTAGTGTTCTTTTCATACTAGCTACAATTTTTTGATTTATAATTGGTTTAAGAGGAAGTGGGGCACCTTGGGACAATCTTTATTTTAATATTTTTATGTGTTGTCAATGGTTACTACAACTAATTAAGTATATATTTTGTACAATTTTTTTATGAAATAAAATTATATTGCACAAATATTTTAATGTAAAAATCGAAAAAGAAAATTAATTAATTAATGATAAGCTTGAAATGTCTTAAAGTGCTCTACTGGTTGAGGTACTTTGGGTCGGTGAAAAGATTGTATGAAATTTTATGTCGAGTTTGGGGGCAAATAAGTAGTTGTAAGAATAAATTTTATCTGTATAAATGCTAATAAATAAAATTATCTTTAAACCAAACACACAATAATAATTAAATGCTCATAATAGAAATGCTATTTCACAAAGTAGTTGTTCATAATAATTAATTTTTCATAATTGTTAATAAATAGTTTAATTTAATGCAAACTTTTTTTTATACTCAAAGGCATATTGGAGCCATAAAATCGACTCAGTTGTTTATAACCATTGCCAGTCCTGGTATTGCAATAATTCAGACAAATAAAGTAAAAATGAGAAAAAATTGCCCTTCTAAATGTTCTCCAGTGAGATCAGCTTGATGAACCACTCTATGGCCAGTTCACAGATACTGTCCCAGGATGCCCTAATAGCATGATTTTTCTATACACTATATGTTCTTAAGAGAATAATTATGATCTTCGGCTTAGTTATTCATCTATATTTTTTTTCAAATTTCATACATAATTATGTTTATTTAACTGTAAAATTACATATTATGAAGATGCAATTGATATTTCAAATAGTTGGGGGGAATTTATAGTATTTCTTGCCAGTGTGTCCTTTTATATATTGCCCAAATTAAACTTGCTTTAAAATTTCATACTAAGGACTATGCCAAAAACAGGAATTTAATACATTTTTGATTATTAATACTGTTGGAATTCTGACCATTGTTTTGAGTTCTCTTCTATAATGACTGTACAAAAATGTACATTGATCTGTGTTAACATAAAGTTTATGTAATTTAAACTGTCAAGAATTTTCCCATGCTATTATCATTTAATTTCATTATGTTTATTTCAAGAGAAGTTTATATTTCATAAGTGTGTACATAGAATGAAAACTGATTAAAACTATTGCTGTTTTAGATTATTAGGTCTTCCAGATTTTGTCACACAGAATTGTACAGAAGATGCTAGGTCATTAGTATTTAATTACAAAGCCTGGAACATTTATGCTAGTCCATTTTTTATACTTGGCCTCTATTGTCTATTAGCTTTAATACTCAGGAAGCAATTATTTGCATCAGTAAGTTGATTATTTATAGCTTTTTTGTAGCTCTATATTTGTTTATTCTTGCTGAAAATCAGGGTTCCCAGTTTTCCTTGCTTTTTGAACAGATTTTAAGCAGGGCAGTAGAGTTGGATGGCCTTGTGAAGGCAGAAGGACGTATCTCAGGATACGTTGTTTTGCCTTTACAAGGCTTGTTGGTTTCTTTTTAACGGGTTACTGCTATAATATTTTTTAAAGACATATCTAAATTAATAAAAAAGATATGTGAATGAAAATATTCCTATAATGCTGCTCCATTTGAAAAAACGTTATGCCTAAAACTGTTAGCTTGATTTAAATTGCATAAAAATAAAATTTTTAATCTGTTCAGCCTCTCGATTCGTCTTTATTCCATGCAACCTCTCAATTTTGATTCTCTGAAATTTAAAATTTCAATTTGTCTCTGAACATATTTATAACTATAGACTTGCTGCTTGAAGGCCATATGTAAAATGAGTTTGGTTCCCCAAAACGTAATTTTGTTCTTAGTAGTTTTAAATTGTATGGTGAAAAGTGAGAGGGAACCCTGAAAGTAGAACTAATTTGAAAATAAATATTTGTCTTTCCTTTATGTATTCTTGATGACTTATTTCTTGAAAAAAAAAAAAAAAAAAAATGAAGCAGTGAAACTTGTAATGGATATATCCTGCGACCATGAGTTATAGAAATAAGAAAAATGAAATTACAGTGTAACCTCTTAATAAAGGATATCTGCTAGACCATGAATTTTGTATGCTACTTAAGGCAATCCACTATTTAAGAAAACTACTATTTTGATACTTAACTATGCATTAAAAGGAAAATTATAAAAATAATACATTTTTCTTGGTATTACAACTTATATATCATACAGGGTGTCTGGATGAAAGGTATTTAAATTATAGAAATTATATCTTGGAAAGTATTTGTTATAAGCATCTCTGGTTTACACTATTATGAAGAAAAACTGTCAAACTTTTTTCTCACTATAATTGTCTTAATGATTTTCAATGTCGGCACTTTTGATGACACAACAAACATCCAGATGATAAATTAATAATCAAAATATGTTACAATATTTGATGTTATTCCGTGTTACTTAAGCATGTTCCATATAATTTTAGTCACTATATCCATTCTATGGGTTTTTAGGTGATGACAGTTGTTGATTTTGACCTGATAAACAATGTTCTTGAGATAACCACACACACACACACACATAAAAAAAAAAATCAATGGTGTTAAATCTGTTACGGAGCTCTTCTATGGTCACTTGCTGGTGCATGCATGTGAGCAGCACATGAAAAAAACTTGAAAGATTCCCCCCCCTGTGATAGTGCAAACCAGAAATTTGCATAATAAATACTTACTAAGAAGTACGGTATTCGCATATTTTTAGTTACACTTTCATCTGTATACCCTGTATATTAAGATCTGTGAAATTAGTTAACTGCATTCCATAGATAACCCTAAGCTGTCAATTTAACCCTAAAAAATCAGTTCCTTTGTCTCTAACCATCTCATTTGCAATGAGTATAGAAATATACATATAAAATATTTTAAGAAAGTGCTATTACAAATTTTAGAAATATTTAGCCTTTTAAGTTTGTCTACTCAGTGTCTACTCTACCACTGTACCATTAAAACCATAGATACACAATAATGTAGTGCTATTGCATCTCTATGGTGCAACTGGTAAAAGTATCGTGGTGTTGACTTAAAGGTTACTGGATTGATCTTATCATTATGGTTAAAGTAATAAAGATATTGAGGCATTGACTCGAATGTTGTTGATTCGAATTCCAAACAAGGACAGCTGTTCTTTTCAAATAATATTTTTTGAGTGGGTTCTTGATTAAATGCATTGTAATTCTCCTCTCAAGTTACTTATTTTTCCTCTTTTTCTATAAACATAACCATTGTCTTTATTATGTAATACACTCATGTTCAAAAGTTAAGTAACAAATGGAAAAATTAGCATATTCGGCAAAAGAAGCAACATATAGTCACAAAATTTGCATATATCACATGCACATGGAAACTAGCCCACCACCGACATTTTTTAGCAAGGAAACATATTAGGTATAAAAATGGCCTGTTTTGTGCATAGCCTGTATCTCCGTGTTACAAATTCCAAAAGGAAAATTGAAATAGCCAAATTTTGAAAAATCAGTTGACGACATCATCCGAGTGATGCCAGATGATGGGATGTAATTAGGTGTCTCAAAGGGGGTCAGCAACAGTTGAAAGTAGCCTGACCCCTAAATATAAACCGTTCCGTCATTTGTCACCTGTGGAACTAATATCAAAGTGAAGGAACAGTGTTGCAAAGACCAGTAATTGGATGTCCAAGGGTCACAGCTGCTCAGGATAACTGTTTTCTGTGTCTGCAAGCATGATGCCACAGGTCAGTCACTGCATATTAGTTTGTTTCTGACCTGACAGGAAGAGTGGTTTCTTAGCAAACTGTTTACAGACGTGGCATGCAAGTCAACTGTATGCAAGACTACCAGTGATTTGCAACCCACTGATGCCTTCGCACAGAGTGGTCCTCTTAAACTGGGCTCAAGATCACCTTAACTGGACTCCACAATAATGAGGTATGGTGTTCTTCATGGATGAGTCACAATTTGGTGTACAGCAGGGTTAGAAAAATCAAAAAATTTCTACATGCCCTTCGGGCATGTTGTCCAAATAAATAGATGCCCAATATAAAATTTTACATGCCCAACATTTTTCTGATGACATTTTTCATTGTTGATAGCTCTGGCACCCATGAAAATAAATATATTAAATATCATTATATAAGTAACCTATAATTAAATATCAAAATTAGAAAATTAGTTATTTTTAATGAAGTAAATTTATTAAAAATGAGAATTGAATACTATTTATGCTAAAATAATTTTAAAAATAATCGTTTAGCAATTTATTCCAAATTAGACTAGACAACTTTTGAAGAAGCATATTTATTACTTCCATAAAAAAGTGATCATGATCTTAATTTACATTGCATGCGGCCGCAAATCCTCATCGTCATGATTGACATTACCGTGCATCTGGCCGTAAATTTACATTGGCATAGACAGAAGGGAATTTTTTGTAGGAAACTATGCAAATTTTGTACGTAGTATGAGGATGTTTCCTGTGTGTGTGTTGAAACTATGGACATTCCATAGTAATCGGCATCTCTGCTTATCAACACCTGTTCACATCCGCAAATCTACCAAAGCTACATGAGGAATCAAGCGCAAATGAATGAGGAAAAGAGAGAGAGGAGCTGCTTTGGCACTGTGTCAGAGGCTCTGCTTGTTTCTTTTAGTAATGTTACTGTCGCCCATAAACTGTGAAACTTTGTTTTCTCCCCACAGTTACCAACTGTCAAGCTGCGAAAGCCATTCATAGTCCATCGCTGAATAATTAAAACTTTTCTTTTTCAACCTCTTCTCTTATACAGCTTTAAATGTTGAACATAAAATATTTGCAGTAAAGTGCTGGTTACTCGATTTCGGCTACTAATTGACCTAATCAGTTTAATGTCTAATAAATTTTTATTACATGCCCGGTCGGGCATGTAATAAAAATTAATACATGCCCGGTTGGAATTTTTATATGCCCCGGGCATGTCGGGCAATAGATTTTTCGAACCCTGGCTTACAGAGTGATTTTTAATGGTTATTGGAGAATGCTTGGAACTCGCTATCACACCAGTAACATCCATGAAATGCATGCATACAGAGATTGTGGTTTGACGATTTGGGCAGTGATTGCTGTCAGTGCCCACACTGATCTCCATCTTCCCTCATGATACTGTGATTGCAGTGTGGTATAAAGATGATATCCTTGCTCAATATGTTTGCCTATTTCTTGCAGCCATGGGTCCTGATGCCATTTTTATGGACGATAATGTGTGAGTTCACAAGGCTTGCATTGTCTGCTAGTATTTAGAATTGGAAACACTGCTTCGTATAAAATGGCCTTCAAGATCACTTGACTTGAATCCTATCAAGCATGTATGGGACATTCTTGGAAAATGTTTAAGTTCTCTTCATGACCTTCCCCGGAACCTTTATGACTCAAGAGCATGTCTGCTCCATGAATGGGCACAGATACCCCAAACCTCCATAGATGATCTTATTCATTCTTGGTATGAATTGACACACACGCACTACACGCACACACACACACACACACACACACACACACACACACTGTCAGACATGTGTTTCCAGTAGAGGTCATCACATTCGGTATTGACAGATCTCCACCACTAAATTTTTTTGCTTCCCAAAATCTTATTGTCTTGTTTGTCTCTATCATTTAGTTATTTATTGATAATTTTTTTTTTGCATTTCCTCATGCTAGTGTCTTTTGTTATATCCTATGACCTGTGAAAGTTTCAATGAATTCGAATAAATACATTTTTTTATCCACTTTTTTCACTTTGTTGCTTTACTTTTGAACATGAGTGTATTCATTCACAATTTATTTTAAGATTTGACTTATCCTTTATGCATTCAATGTTTATAATTATTATTTCACATCTATTTACTGTCTTGCATTTTCAGTCTGTTGAAGAAAAGTATGAGCCTGCAATGTCTAGAATGGACTCAAAACAGAGTTCTCAACACTCTCAGGGAAGCGTGCGAAGACGTAAACAGTCTCGAAGAATGACTAGAGGCGTATGTAGCAGTAATACTTGTGTTAAGAATGTTTATTTGTATCATAATGCTTTTCTATGGCCAATTACTTTAACTGATAGCTTGTATACAAGGAATTTTATAATGGCAACAATTTGTTATATGTACTGTATTAATAAGTATTTAGACACTTCTAGAGTAAAAATTAGTGTGCTGAAGTTTTCTAATTTTGGTACTGTCTAGAACTGCAATGCAATTGAGAGTATTTGAGTGTTATACTGGCTCCAGATTTTATATCAATGAATATGTTTATATGCAATTTTGATATATGGCATTTCGAAGTGTGACATATTGTATACACATAGTCCTTAATACACTCTGTTAGCATGTGATGTCACCAGTATAAATTATAGAAAAGCGAACTAAAGATTTAAAATTTAAATTATTGAAAGTAAATAAAAGTTTTTAGAATTTTTTACTAATAAATGAACCATCTTTTTAAATTTAATTTAATAAAATACAGACAAATCTTGTTTTTATATTTAAATTACTAAAGAGTAAACAAATGGAAATAATTTCTATTTTTATTTTAATTCATTTAAATCTGTATGTCCATCACTTTGTATTTTGTTATTGCCTACAATGTGTTTTGGAATAATTTGTAGTAACAAATGTAGTTTGGGATCTAAAGAAAAATAAACACTTTAAAATGATGGCTATTTTTGTAACATGCCAAGGTGGTCTGTATACTCAGTATGAAATTTGTAATGTTTTAGTTATATTTTAAAATTAAAAATGCTCAAATAATTGCTTCAATGTGTGAAAAATGTTAGAAAACTTAAGCATTTTCTCATTTGATATCATTTTCAATTTTTAATGTTTAATCTGCAGCACCATGTTTCACTGTTATTTCATCAATATGTGGACATTAAATAACTAGCATTGTTGAAACTGAACAGTATTGTGCATATATATGTGTTTCCTCAGTGTGTGGCCTGATTTGCATATGTAACATATTTACAACATAGTTTCTTAGAAATTCCTCCACAAAAAAAGGTCCTGTCTTGACAGTAAGACTATAAGTCAAGAGAGGACCATAAATCTTCTATCTATAAATCATGCAGACTCAGTGGGGTGTCTAAATACTTTTTATAGTTTTTAATTGTGTATAAGTTGTCAAATTGTTGCCAAGTTGAATTTTATTTTTGATAAAGTTATGAAATCTAATGATAAATTTTTTGTGGTACTTTCTATACAGAGATTTTAATTATTTTAGGTAATTTGTGTTTTTAAAGTTAACTTTTCTAAAATGTATTAAATATGTTGATATCTTTTACAGCCATTTATTTTGCATATAAAGTTTGTTTTAGAATAAATAAAACTACTGCTTGTAAGAAAATAACATACAAATCTTCCTTGAAGAAAGCAGGCATATGTCAGTTAGGTGATGGCAATTGTTTCAGGGGGATTATAAACCTCCTTCTTCAAGCCATAGAACAGTATGTGCCCTTAACTACTGTTAAGAACGAACTGCCAGTTTGTTCGTTCTTAGTAGTTGTTAAGAGCATATACAGCTTTTTTGGCTTGATGAAGAGGGGCAGTAATACTCCCAAATCAATTGCTTCCACCTAACTGACATTTGCCTGGTATCTTCAAGGAAGTTTTGTTTGTTAAAATTTGCTTTGTTTAAATAAAATACATTCTATTAAGATATAAATTCAAAAGTTTTAAAACAAGTTTTTATTTCATTAAAATATAATAATAATTTTTTATTTTCATGAATTTTCTTGAACTGAAATTTAACTAATATAATTTTTCATTTTATCCTTACTGTTTTCATTCCAGTTTATTTTATTAACAATATTTCATCTGCATGCTTAGATAATATGTTATTAGTTATATTATCAAAATTCTATAGAGTCTAAGCTTATATGATTAATAGATTGAAAAATGCTTTAATAGATGTAGATTAGTTTGATTTTTTATGCTTGAAATGCTAGTTTATTATTGATTTAGTATATAGTTCCTTTATTTAGTTTAAAAGCAGGTCAGTTGCAGTTATTGAAGCTTCCTACAATAAATTCATGAAATTGGGATTAATTGTATATAAATATTAACAATTGGCATGAAGTAATTGTTTTCAGAAATTGATTAAAAGTGAAACTATTTTTATTATATTAACCATTTTTATTATCTAATTTAATTATACTTTCTCATCTTTCTGCAATTGTTTTTCTTCCTTGTTTTCTTAAAAAATTGTATATAAAATTTGGATGCACACACACACAAGACTTTCTGAACACATTTCAGATTCTTTTATGTGTCTGTTTATGACTATGCTCATGGTGTGTGAATGTGATAACCATAACATAAGTACAAATACATATATCAGATACATACGGCTTAAACTGCTGCTTGAGAATAATATTAAAATAATTTCATTAAAAGCATTGTACAATACAAAATTAATAGTATTTACTAGTTTTGAAGACAAAAACAGCCTTCTTTTTCAGAACACGCAAGAAGCGCAACCTTTACTTATGAGAGAAAGATAGGCAGCTGATGCAAGAACATCAAATGTGGTTGAAGCAGGGAAAGAGTATTGCCAATAATGATAGGAGGTAAAAACCCAAGAGGAAGGAACAAGAGGTGGAACATAATGAATGTACGGGAAAATACCAAAGAGGAAAGTAAACATCCAACAAGGGATTCAGATCATTTGTTCTGTTATTCATAAAAATCCAATCAAATAACCAGGAAAAGGATGAAAATTTCCAAAAAATGGAAGAAAGCAAATGTAATCAAAAAATTAACTAGAGATTTTCAAGCTGAAAAGAAGAAAGGATGATTGTCATTAATAAGGAATTTGAAGAAAAACGTCTTAATTTGTAAGATTTCAAATGCTGGTTTAGATATGTAGATGATATGTTGGTTGATAATATATTTTCAATCTTTCTAATTTGCCTTGTTTAATTAATTCCATTAACTCCTGCATTCAGTTTACTTATGAAGAGGAATGCAATTATCAAATATATTTTCTTTATGTTTTTGTTACAGTAAATAGTTCTATTTTTTTAACTTCTTTTTTCCATAAACTTTTCTCTCTTTTCATGCCTCTTTATGCTCGTTCTAATCACCTGTTCAGTAAAAATCTTTTGCTTTTTACACTTATGTTTACTGTGCCTTAAATTTGTGTTCAGATTTTCAGACACTTAATTGTAAAATTGACTATCTGAAATTTTTAGCCATTTCTAGAGGCTATAATCTCACTATTATTAACATGGCATTGCATAAATTCAATAAGCTGAATGTGGGTTTTTAACCTTCATCAAGAGGTAATTCTATTGCTTTATCTTTGTATTCATTTATTAACTATAAAGTCGTCAATATTCTTTCCTCTTTTAATTTTAGGTGTGTTTTTAAACCTCTTAACAAAACTCATTTCTCTTCTCTTAAAGACCCTATTCCTGTCTTGAATTGTTGGGGGGTGTTTATCATATTTCTTGTGAGTGCGATCTTTAGTTATGTTAGTCAAACAGAAAGAACTCTTAAATATCATATTAAGGAGTACATAAGCTATGTTTCTAAACAAGAAGTTTCTAAGTCTGCAATTGCTGAACATTCTTGTGACTCTAATCACTTTTTTAATTTTTTCTAAGTTTTACATCATTTTTACTCATAATTCCATTTTTGAATTGGACTTTCTTGAAAGTTTCTCTGTTGCTTCTCAGCCAAAATTTCTTATAATTGATAATTTTCCTTTTTTGTTTTCTGCTTGGAAATCTCTGGATTAATTTTTTATTTCATTTGCTTCCTTCTTATTTTGGTAATTTTCATTCTTTTCCTGATTTTTTAATTTAATTGAACTTTTATGAACAGCTAAACAAGTAATTTTAATCCATTGTTGGACGTTCACTTTCCTCTTTGGTATTTTGCCATTCATTCATTATGTCCCACCACTTGTTTCTTCGTCCTGGGTTTTTATCCCTTTTCTCTTCTGTTGCCATTGACAATACCCTTTCCCTGCTTTAGTCATGTTTGCTGTTCTTGCATTAATTGTTGATCATTCTCTCATGAGTGAAAGTTGCTCTTGTGTCTCCTGTTAAGAAGGTTATTTTTGACTTAAAAACTGGTCAATACTATTAATTTTGTATTGTATGCTGCTTTAAACAAAGTTATTTTAATTTTGCATATATCAAAATAAAAATTTATAATTATGTAGATAATCTAAAGTTTAGAAACCAGATAAATTTTTTGTAATTTACATGATTTGAGAAAATGTCATTCCAAAGTTTAGATTTGGATAATGTTATTCAATGAAGAAAAGGAAGATAGATAGTTAACAGAAAATTATTCCACTAGGAGTCTAATTTTCCCCTGAACTATGATTTACTCAAAAAAATTAGGATTTAAACTTTATTATGAAATATATGCTTTTCATGTGAACTTTAAAATAATATTTATTGACAGTAATGACATTGTACCAAGAAAATGATTTCACCAATTTAGCAATGCTGGGATATGGTTCCAGGGCCATAGTATTGAGTTAAATATGTTGCCAGCTCAAGGCATTCAATACTGCCTTATAAGTGTTCACTACTGTACTACACTTCCCAGTTAGTTGTCAATTACCAAACAGAGTTATTGCTAGATTACTGATGAGATATGCATGCTATAAGTTAAAGTAAAGAAGCAGGCATAAAACCATGATGTGGAAATTGTGTTGTTAATGACTTGGCTGATGTAGAAGGTTTGGCAATGCCATGGGAATCCAATGGTAATAAGAACAAATTTTTCTGAACATATCCACTGTAGTATTAAATAATGGAGTCTCCTTGAAATTAGCAGTCTGAAGCAGTCATTTTATCTGCTTCATGGTGAATTTGCCACTGTTTACAGACTATTCATTTATATTTTCAGTAGAAAAATGAGGCTATCATGTGGTAAAGTTGCACACTTTATGTGAAGAAAATTATTGTTTTCTATATGTTATGTTTCAAGACCAATAAGAAATATCTAAAAGCTTATGATTATTTCCTTCATAATATTTTATTTAAAATAACTTGAATATAAAAGTAAAATAATTTTCTTTCTTTCTTTCTTTCTTTTTTTTTTTATTATAAATTATGAACTACAGGGTTAAGCTCATATTACTGTAACTTGACCTGTGATTGCTATAATCAAATGTTTAACTTAATTTTGTATTGATTTTATGACTCCTGCATGCCTTGTCCCAATTTGCACCCTAATCTGCTTCCCTGGTTGCACAACCATCTTCTCCTTGTTTCCTACTATGGTTTTGGTTTCCTCAGCAATCCGAAGAAAGATCAAGAGTAGGTAGAACTTCTTCTGTTAAAAAAGTAAGAAACAAATGACTATATATGTTTTCAGTGTACAGTGAATTTTGGTCACATTCGCTGCTGCAAAACTTCAAGCTGCTGCCTGGCTTATGGATATGCATGCATAGTTTGAACTTGTGTGCTTTTGATATTCGACATTGTCTACTGCATCTGCATTGCACAGTTTATTTTTCCATTTTTTACAAGTACATTTTCTACATTTATCCACTTACTTGTACACCCAGTTATGGAAACATTTTAAATACTGAAATTTGGGTTATTGCACAAATAAATTTTTCTTCAGCAATCTCATAAGGTTTTCATTTACAATATGTAGTAAACAATTAAGTTTTAATCAAACATCTGGAAAATGCTAGTGCATTAAAAGCAGGGCTATGGAGTCAGAGTCGGTACCAGTTTGGGGTGGAGTTGGAATCGATAAAAATATACCAACTCTGACTGTTAAATAAAACTATTTAAAAATTATTTTATTTTGGAATATTTAATTTTTTAATAGTTTAAGTATTTTTTAGGAAAAAAATTTAAATATCAAATGTTTACGAATTTAAAAGCTGTGAATAAGAAAACTAAAAATTAATTACTATTTATGTTGGTATCAGGTCGGCGTGGTGGCCGAACGGTCAGGGTGAACATTTCAAAGCGATCGATAGGCCACCGCATTGTGGGTTCGAGTCCCACGTAAGACATGGATGTTGTGTGATGTGGGCGCAGTGTGTTCCGCCCCCCTCTGGTGCACCTGGGGCAACGTCTTAGGATGGCGAAATGGTTCACGATTCCGGCCAAATATAGGACAAATGACAAAGAGTCTAGTGCCTGGCCATTTGCAAAAAGAAAAAAAATGTTGGTATCGGAGTTGGATATTAAAATATAAGAGAAGTTAAGAGTTAGACAGTGGAAATAAAAGACGAGTTGGAGTCAGATAGTAGAAAGAAAGATGAGATGAAGTCGAAGGTTTGAGGTACCGACTCCACAGCTCTGACTGAAAGATTGGATTCAAATTGTGCTTAAGTTTATTATTTACTATTGTATCTCACAGTTATGCAGTAAGCTGCATGGAAGCTAGACCATTACTTAAAAATTACAACATTTCCAAATTTAGTTGACTGTGTAAAAAACTTAAAAATTACCTTTCCTGCGCTAAATATCTTGCACTTGACTCCTGCTGCCTATCAAGCCAAATACTCATCCTTTGTTGTACTCCTCCTCCAAAACTGACTATAAAACAAGCATTTAAATCCTAAAATTAAATATGATATATGTTTCATTTTGCAGCAGAATTTTGTCAACAGAGTGAATCCCATGAATTTCTGTCATCTGTGCTCCCCCCCCCCCCCTCCCTACTTAACTTGCATAGCAAATGCACCAGAAGCATTTCAATTTATGTAGATTGGAACAATTTGTGATCAGTTTTCCATAGATTGACACCAATTGTCGACTAAGCTCTTCTGATAGTCCTTTTTATGATTTCCCTTTTTTTTACAATTACAAAATATATAAAATAAGTACATGAAAGTTTTGAAAAGTGCCCCCTCACTCTTAATATCTGTTTGATTATTTTAATATCTGAATCACCTTTATAGGTGTAATATTTGTGTAGGAGATTGAAGGTTATAGATGCATGGACAAATATACACTGACCCATTTAAACAGTAAGCTATCTATTTTCTGAAGAATTTTACCTTTATTATTCACTGATTACCAGACAGTTGTATAACAGCTCTTGCATATGTACTATAAGCATTCCACCTATAATATTTCCCTATCCAACTGTCCTTTCAATTTCTTAATGTTTCTTTTTATTCAGTAGGAAAGAACATGGCTAGCTGTAGTCTATTTTCACACTTTTTTCTTTGGTATTATCTTAACAACATCAAACTAAATATGACGCAATATTTAGTGTTTAGTGCATACATAAATTTTTCCCTTCAAAATACACCAAATGTTAAGTTTTTATAGCAAATATGCCAATTATAAGTTTTTATCCAACGAGTATTTTATATTTTAAAATAATTCAAAATATGGTGAATTGATATTTCCTTACCAAATTTTTCTGTTATTTTAACACTTCATTTAATCTATGGTAATCAGCATGTTGGTAAATGGGGCATGTAACTATTTTTGATAAGTATAGCTCTAAGATTTGTAACACCTTTTTGCATCTAATTTTTAAACTTTCAGTTAAACACCACCGTGTACATTTTTTAAAGAAACTAACTTATAGGTTGAATTATGTATTTTTCACATATTTGTAATTATAGAATTATAATTCTATGTTACTGAAGCTTTTATATGAAATTTACTTACATGCATGCTATTTTGTTTGCTAATGTTTGATATTTATACAGATATGCTTTTATTAAATGGCTGAATTTTTAAGTATTTGGAATATGCATGCTTAAATTATAATTTAAATATAAAAAACTAACTTGATATGCCATTGTAAATTGCATTTTAGTCATGTAACTTGAGTGTTTATACAACTTATTTCTTGGGTAATTGGATATTTTTGAAATATCCAGTCTAAATATTGTTTCTTTATAAGTCTAAAATATGTTTCAATGAAATATTTTCTAGATTACAAATTCTTCTGGATGTAGATATACTTTGAATATGCATTTTTATTTTACCTACGAATTTTATTTTTGGGTCAAACACTTATTGGCCAAATAGAAATTTTAGATATTTTTAATGATTACAAAAGGACATTTTCCGGCATTCTCTCTGTCTATATGTTTGGTTCATAAAGTTTATGTAATAAAATTTTCTTTAAAAACACTCATTGATTGTAAACAAAATTTAAAAATAACAATAACTGTTTTTGAATTAATTTTATTTAAATTAATTTGCCTATATTACATGCAGTTTACACATGCATATTTTGCAGTTTTTTGCAATATTTATGAAACTAATCAATAAATTGAAGCAAAATTTGCTAGGTTATTACATAAATATGAAAACATTACGATGTATTTGAAAATTTGTAGATTTTGTTAGAAGCATTTTTCACCATATTTACAAAATTTCTCTATTTATTGAAATTGAATGTGGTTTAAAGATAACATGTAACTTGTACAAAAAAAAACCTTTTTATGTTCAGGTTGTGCAAGTAAGCATATTTTACTATCCAATATCAATTTCAAATTTTTAACTAATTTTCACCAAATTAAGAATGTTGAAATAATTTGATATGAACAGTTAAATAAGGAAGCCAGATTGAGTGAAACATTAATGTATTAAACTACATATTGAAAAAGCACATTTTGTTAGAAGCGCTTTATGCCATATTTACAAAAATAACCTATTTATTGAAATCAAATGTAGTTTAAAGATAAAATGTAATATGTACAAATAAAACAAACTTTTTTTTATGTTTAGGTTGTGTAAGCATATTTTACTGTCCAATGCCAATTTCGAATTTTTAACTAATTTTCACTAAATTAAAAATGTTGAGATAATTTGATATGAACAGTTAATAAAGGAAGTCAGATTTAGTGAAACATCAATATATCAAGCTACATATGGCAAAAGTACTATTGTGGTTTATATTTTGCTACATTATCCATGTTTGCTTTTATTATAATTTTATTATTTCTGCCAAGAACAATTGTATAAATACTCAAGTTTGACAATAATATTGCATGTTTCAAGCATGATACTAGAAATTGCTGCTTTGATGTAGTTGCTTATTAATAACAGCATTTTTCCACCATATGTGCAGGCTGATGAAATTATCCAGTTTTCCAAGTCATATGAAAGAATTCCAGTATGTAAATGGTTTTAGAAGTTGATTCCTTTTTTGTATAATTATAGCTATATTGCTATGTCAAAAAGAGAGTAATATTTTGAAGGGTCAAATCAGCCTGTATTTTATTGTTTCTAGCCTTTTGTGTTCCACAAATTTTCACTTCATGTAAGGTGAAGCATAGTTTTTAAGATTCATTTTAGCTGAACAGCTAAAATGAATATATAAAAATATACAGTTAAATAACATTATTAAAAATATGTAGTTAATAAAACTACCATACTTTATTATTATAAAATTGGACAATATTTTCTCAGACACAATCAAACTACAATTTAGTTGACTATACTTACAGCAAAATATTGTGGAATTATGAGAATAATTCCTCTCTTTTTTCAAGGAAAAGTAGGAGGAAATACAGCGGGGTTGTACTATATAGTAAAATCCCTTATTGCTCTGTGTCTGTGCCCTATTTGGTGATGAATTTGGCACAATATAATCAACTTGCCGACTTTGAGAAATGTTGCCAAGTTAAAGGGACACAAGCAAATTATATTGATGCTGTTGACACTATTGTGTAAAACTTAAAAAAAAAAGACAGGCAAAAGTTGAGTTTACCTGATATCTTGTTTGTTATGATAATTTCTCCAAGGCTGGTTTTAGACATAGTGATCCTAATCAGCACCTAGGGGCTCCAACCAAAGAGCACCTGGATTTTATTTTTTATATAGAGTAGCCACGGAAAGACTGAAGGGTTTGAAAAAGCCATAACTTGTTCATTTTCAATCTTTTTTATTTTAGTTTTTTACAGGTTATCCCTTGGTAATTAAATTTTTTTTTACAGGCATCCCTTGAAGATTAAAATGGCTACGTATGATGTCCAGCAATGAGGAAAACTCATTAGTTTTTTTTTATTCCAGTGATAGATCAATTATTAAAGCTCCAAGAAAATACTAGCACCATTTTAATGGACCTTCCCGGAAGATCACCGACTGATCTAGTTCTTTCAAACCAGGCGATTAGGTTCCGAATCATGTTATCTCTAGGAGATACTCTGATATTAAAATGTTGCCGGAGTTTCAATAATTGATCTTTCACTGGTATAGAAAAACCCAATTAGTTTTACTTATTGCTGGACATCATACATAGCCATTTTAATCTCCAAGGGTAACCTGTAAAAAAATAAAATAAAAAAGATTGGAAAATGAACAAGTTATGACTTTTTCAAACCCTTCAGTCTTTCAGTGGCAACCCTGTATCTGTATAAGTTGATCAATGTTTTATTTACATGTGAATTTTTTATTCAATTATTTTACATTTACACAATACTTGCAGTTTCGTTATTATATTTTATTTTATACATAACTTTGTTAAAATATACAGCATGGAACTTTTTATTTGCTAATTTTGGTATTATATCTCCACAAATTATTTTGTTATACTTAATCACTGAATATGACCCTGCTTTTACACAATCCTATGACTTCAATCACTGCCCAAGAACGTCAAATGACTAAAGCCAGCCTTTCACTTCTCCTATTGCTTTTGAGAGGTTTTGTATCACACGGTATGAAAGACTTTTACATTTTACAGGCAAATCTAAATTTAGTATTTAATAAAGACATTAATTTTGAATGAGCAGTTATGTGAATCAGGTTGGAAATTACAGTTGATTATTCTCTTTGGAGGGAAGTTACCAGTTGTGAAAGCATCCTTGTCATGATTGGATGTTCCATTCACATATCTACAGGACAAAATTATTGTAACTTGTTTGTAGATGAAAGGCAAGTTTGGTTCTGTGATAAGAATAGGTTTGTCTTTAATGCAAGTAAACATCTGAAGATTTGCAATTCAAAATAACAACACAAACACTAAAATCTTAAACTTATTTTATCTTCCAGTATTAAACACCTGACTAAGACTAATGAACTTCTATGATAGCAAATTTGGTTGGTAATATTGAAGGGGCAATTTTATTTGAAAAGTATTAAAAGTCTACTATTAATGCTAGTGATTGCATTAATAAAAACAATTTAATAATTTCAATATGTCTTTTTTCAGAAATAGCTTAGTGAAAACATTCGAGAGTTTTTTCGTGGTATAATATTTTTATTTTTTTATGTTTACATTAAATTGTTTTCTTTTTTAATTGATAATGAACTTTATATTACTGTTTTTCTGCTGCTTTACTGGAGTGTGTCTTGCAGCAATTGGTAAGGTCTAGCATTCCTTCACACCTCCTTAAGCTGTTATGATGTATTATAAAATGTAATATTATTAACATACTGCAATTTTATTTTTAAGTTGTGAAGATTTTTGTTGGTGTTGTTTTGGGTGTCTAATAAATTATTTGAGTAGTAATTGAACGTATATAGAGAAAAATAAATATTCTTTCACAAAATTCTTAATATTATATTGATATAAGATAAATAGTAATAGATAAATTTAGGTTGAGTTAGATAATTTACTTACTCGAAAATTTGTGGATTAAAATTCTAAAAATAATATTATGTTGCAGTTAATGTTTTAACTCTTGGTTTTTCTATTAATATAAAAGAACAAATTAGAAAAATATTAATTGGTCATCAAACAACATATTTTATAAAAAAAAAACAGCTTTAATTGATAATTTGATTGAATAATTTAATTGATATTTCACTGAGATATAGCTGAAAATCTTTAGCTATCTTTATCTATGATCCAGATAAATTAACACTAGAGGATCTAAACTTTTGTTACCATCAGTTAAAAAAAAGTATCTATTGCAAAAACACAAAACTTATTTCTAGGGATTTATTGATGTTATTCATTGATTGGTACACAAAATCACCATGTTTAGAATTTGCCAAATTTTTTATGACTTTAGTGAGGGATAATGTGAATGTGTGAATTTCAGCCAATCAAGTAGATTCTTCTGAACTCAAAATAAGGGAAGTTTATCTCATTTAAATGATCAAAACAAAGTATTTAAGTGTTCTGTTTTTGTTGAATGCATACTTTCTTAAATTATCCCTATCTTTATTTTTTTTTAGAAAATCAGTTTATATATAGAAAGATTATAATTGAATTTTGTGGGGGAGGGGGGGGGGTGTCATAAGAATTTTTGTACAAACTTTAAATACTGCCTAAATGTTATAAATACTGTTTTGCATTAAAATTTTTATCTTAATACGATGGACAGTTTACAATCTATAAATACTCTGATATGTGGGATGCATTTAGTACAGAAGTGCATAGAAATCATGACAATTTCAAAACAAAACAAAATGTGAAGAGACATTTTTAATGAAATATTTTCATGAAAACGGGTAAGGGTGCCATTAGAATTCTCTAGTAATTTTTAGTTTTAAAACATGTTAAATATTTATAACTCTTTTATATGCAAAATAGGTTTTTTCTTAAATTTCAATGTTATTCCAAATGTATTCATATAAAATATTATATTCAAAACATGTAATTTTAAGAAATTAATAGTACTTGTATCAGAATTTATTATATCAGTATTTTATCTTTCATCTGTACGTTATGATATATTGACTGAAATACACCTCTAATAATGATGAATAAGAGTATATGAATTGTGTCTTTATTTAGTGTTTCACTAATAATCAAGTTAAATGTAATTTAATGTATGAGTTTTTAATCAATATAAAAGTCAACAGGATAGACGGTGAGTAAAATTATGTCAAATGCAAATTGTTAAAAGGTAGCGAAATTAAAAGTGTCGTATCATATTTCATTCAGCCTAGCTTTCCTGAAAGATGCTTTTAGAAATTACATTTAGATGCTTTATCATAATGCACACACTCAATATAAATAATTCTCATCAATTTTAAATATTGCTGGTTGCATTTGCATCACTCATTTTTTTCTCTTTCTTTTCACTTTATTGCACTCACTTGCAGTGCTATTTATTTTTATGTTCTAATGTTACTCTATGAAGTGTTTGACCAGAGCAGCGCTTACCTAAAACCAGAGGAAAATAAAAATGAAATATATTTGCTTACATAAATTTTAAATTAGGACAAGCCTAAATTTTGACTAGGACAAGAATTTGACTCTGGTATGTAAGGACCATCATTGTCATCATCAATGGCCTCACAGCCTACTATGGGTCTTGGCATTCCCCAGAACTTCCTCCCAAGCGATTTCCCTTGGAACAATGCTTCTCCACTTTTTTATATTTAACACCTCAAAGCTCTTGTCTCATAGACAATCCATCTCATTTTGGGTTCCTCTAGGTCTTTTTCCAATTGGAATGGATATAAATATTATCTTTGTGGTTCTGTTTTTATCCATTCTTAGCAAATGTCCTGCCCATTTCATTCTGTTAATTTCAATATATTTGATTAAATCAGAATCTTATACAATTTTTTATTATACAATTTTTATATAATTTGTATAGTTTTAAATTGTATTTTCTCCAAATTATATTTTCACAAATTCTACCTAAAATACTATGCAGGTTTAGGACCACTGACTGACTTTCACTTTTTGGGGATGGGGTGGGGTTGGGAGCAACATCAATTAAAATATAACAAATCCTCTCATTTTTAGCACTGATAAAATTAACAAATTAATGTTATCTGTCATCTGATTTACAATTTTAATTAGCTACTTTAATAAGTTTATAATATACAATATTATTCTGTTTTTGACATATTTTTAATACACATAATCAGTAGCGGCTCGTGAGTTGAGTTTGTGGTAGGGCTGCAAATAAATTGTATCTTATACTGAACTAGCTTTTTAATGCAGTAATATAATATAATTTACATAACAACATACTGATAAATATTTTATTTATTTATATACAAAGGACATTCTCCTGTGTTTTCGATGAACGAACTCTTCAATAACTTTTTCATTGAAGTTTATAATTTTGTCCATTAAGCTCTTCCCTGCACTGAGCATAGCTAGCGCTAATAGTCGATCTTCAGACATGGTGTTTCTTAAAAAGGTCTTTATTCTCTTCAGCGTAGAGAAACATCGTTCTGGTTCCGATGTTGTCATTGGTGTTGTCAGGACAATTTTTAGTAAACAGCTCACTTCACCAAGTGAATTCTGAAGCCCGCTGCTTACAATTAATTTGTGAATGTTTAAAATTGCAGAACTTGAAAATTCTTTTCGTTCATAAAGAACAGAAAGCTCCGTTCTTAGTTTCTCTTTTTTCAGCATAGGATATGCTAATACTGTTTCATCTAATTCCTATAAAGGAAATTCTTCAGAAAAATGAGAAAATTTTTCGGGCGCCAACAATTTTGCAGCTGAAAGATGCCCAGTGAATTTAAATCGTTCTTTTGCCTAGACACAAACTGTGTCACAGACTTCTTTAGCCATAATGGTGAGATCTTCATTTCGTTTTCGCTTTTTAACTTCAGTTGATTTTCTTAATATTTCTGATGGGGATAAAGTGATTTGATCCCTTATTAATAAAATTGCACGATAGAAATGCTCTAACGCAGAATGAACAGTAGAAGAGTTCGCATTGCGATTTTGAAGTTGATCATACAGCAGGTCAACATGTGGCATGATACGGTGGAAGAATGAAAGCCAAAAGAGGAAAGTTTGGTCATTCAGCATACGTAGAAGTCCCGAAGCTGCCTGGACTGTAGTAGCGTTCTTTGATTTCTGTAGTTCTTCAAAACATTCTTTTAACTCATTAATATTTTCGTAAACAGTACTGACTACTCTAGAATTAAAATTCCATCTGGTGTTGGAACCTCGTGGGATTCTTTTGCAAACTAAGTCTAGTACAGAAAGGCGTTGTGGTGATCGAGAAAAAAAAGTTGGTATTGCGTTTAAACTACTGAAAAATATACACACTTGTGAATTTTGAGAAGTTGCTTTTTCCATAATTAAATTCAGCTGATGTGCATAACAATGAATAAAGTGGGCATTACTGTAAATTTCTTTAATTATGGTTTATAATCCACTCTTTTCTCCACTCATTACAGCAGCACCATCATAAGTTTGAGCTATAAGCTTCTCAAAGTCATCTTTCAATACCACATCCAGTTGTTCCAAAATATACTGTGACAAACCCTTTGCATCTTGTGATTGGGGGTTGTAAAATCCCCAAAATCTTTCATACACTTCGCCTTCGTTTTCGTAGCGAAACACAATTACTTCCTGAGTTTTCTCAGAAACATCTGTCGTGTCATCTGCCATGACAGCTAGAAATTTTGCACGACTGATTTCATCAATTATTTCAGTTTGGCAAACTTTAAAAATACAATCCAATAACTCATTTTGAATTGTCTTTGAGTTTCCTTTGAACACAGAGGCTGTTTCAAAATGTGATTTTAAGTTTCCATCAAGCTTGCCAGCAAATTCTAGTAATCCTCGAAAAACTCCAGGGTTAGCAGATTCAGAACTTTCGTCGTGGCCACGTAATGGTAGTTCAAACTTTCCACAAAACTTAATGAAGTCTATTATTTTTGAGAGTATCTCTCTGTTTTTTTTCACTTCCTCGTTGTACTTGACTATGCTTAACCTATATATTTTTCGCTTAATTGGGTAGCGATATTTATTTTCCCAAGCATAGCCAAATCAATGACATTTCTTATGTGTCTCAAACAGCTTTCATGCTTTTTCAGTTTTTCAGGTAGGTGACATAAGTCCTTTACCCCCTGTTTTGTCCAAGCAGAATCGCCACCGTAAAGCAAGCATGGGAAACAAAACAGCGTATTTCTTGAGTCACAACCGCATAACCAGTCGTATTTAGCATAAATGTCTCGATTAAATTTTCTTTGGTACGCACACTTTCTTCTTGACGATGTCTGAATAATTTTTAAGTCCGGCAGAGGACGACCATTATTTTTAATGCAAATTTTCTCAGTCAAAGATAATCGTGAAAAAACAATTTTCTGCAAAGACAACACACTCATCGTTGAATTATCTTTTAAACACACAGACATTAATTAAACCGTCATTTATTCCAAAAGACACAAACAAACAACATAAACGAACAGTTTCTGACTCGTAAACAGGAATTCAAACACGTGCCTTACAAATGAAGCTCTAGATTGAGCTGCATCGGATGCAGCACGCCGCGATCATGACGACGGATAATCCCTGCCCCCGTACACACCACTCTGAGCATGCGCACCAACCCTTTTAGCGGAGAAAATGAGCTGTGAGTTTTGCAGCTCGAAAGACACTTTTCCCATACGCTTTGAGAACATTCGTATGGAAATTGATCTTCCCACTTACGTTGCAGTCGCAAAAATTTGTTTATGAACATCGATCTGCATTCGTTCGGTGCCAAGTGCCAACTCGATGCGGTAAAATTATACAAGTGCGTTGAATAAATAAAAATATATATTTTGAAATAAATTACAGGGGGTGCTGCAGCTCTGCAGCACTTATTGACGAGCCGCTACTGCACATAGTGAATTATGGCTTACATCGCCTGTATACATCACAAGAATATTTTTATAATATACATTATTATAATGTGATTTATGTATTAATTAATTTTGCAACATTTCACTATTTTCAGTAATGTCATTACTTCATTTGAATTCATTTTTCACTTTTTATGTTATCATTAATATGAAAGATTCGAAATTATAAGAGACTGCTTATCAAGTAATTTTGAAGAAAAACTCTCAGAAGTAACTTCAGTGAACGACAGTGCTAACATGCAGTTATCTCAAATTGTGGGTGTACTCTCAGGATAAAAAATAATGAATTAAAATTTCTGGATAACTAACACTTTTATTTAAAAGCACTAATAAGCTTAATCAGGAATAATGCACAGTGAATAGTTCGATAACTATCTTACAAGATCACTAAACACCTGTCAGGTACAATAAAATAGTAATTAAATACTCAAGTAATTCACAAAACAGTAGATACTATTCTCAAAACACTGACATATCTTCACAATTCAATTTAACTGGTATCACATCAGCTCTCTTCACTGAGTGATGACTTCCTTATGTACTCTCCATAGAAATTTCTAGAAAGTGCTCATATCTTCAAAAGTAGTGGATATTTCGAGAAAGTTATAGTAGATTAGGAAATTAACCAAGTTGGCGATATTTTGCCACATCTGGCACCCATTCGCTGCAAAGCACAATGAAGCATTTTACATATTTGTAACACTTCCCCCCCTCCTCCTTCCTTAAGATTGCACATCCTGGGCAGTATCAACCTACAAGTTAAGCCAATTACAGGATAGTATTAGTAAGTTATATTGGCATAAACTAAAATAGCTATAAATACTGCTGTTTTTACATGCTGACAATGACTTATTATGTCACAGGAATACACACTAAAAACATAAATGCATCTAATTACTTAACACTATTTTGTATATCAAAATAAGGCTTAATTGTACAATTTTTTAAATGTGTAGCAAATGGCTCACTGATATAGTTGATTTGTAAACTACATTTTAGATTTTATTTTGGGCCAAAGTTTTGAGAATATCTATAATGACTTATATTATGAATAAAATGTTTATGCACATATTTACACAAATACTCTTAAAAACCAAACATTTTCCCTGTGATCAGTGTGATCAGCTAATGTTAAAACATGAAAGTTTATGCTATATATTTTTCCTTTTGATTGCATTTTTTTTTTCAATTTTAACTCTGGAAAAAAAAAAAAGATGAAGAGTGTTACATAATATCACCTGTGTATCAAAATTCATAACACAAAAACGCTCATTTTAGTGCATAACCGCTGATAATATTTTAAAATTTATGCAATGCATGCATATGCAATACATAGTAAAAACTCTTATTTTATTTTAAATATTTGTTTATGTGTAATTCTTATAGCTCTTGGAAGAAGACCATACTGGGCGATCATATCGTACTATAGAAAGTGGAGATGCACATGCAAGGGATGCTCTAACTATTGATCCAAATGGCAGTGTTATATGGACGAGTGAAAGTGACATGCCAGATGGATTGCTCGAAGCTTTGGAGGAGGAAAAAGCAGCAGCATCAAAGAGCTTTGGATCTAAAGTGAAAAAGATCTGCACTCCAATTTTATCGGGACTGAAGCTCATTGCCAAAGGAAGTTATATAGCAACTTTGATTATTATGATGGTAAAAATTTATTGAAAATTTAAATTTTTATGGTTAATACTTTTTGTTTATTAATATTGTCAATAGTTGAAAATAACATATTCATTGTTTGCTAGCTTGTGATTTTAAATATTGTGTTCAAGAATGAGAGTCTTCCATTAATGTGCCATTTTACACTATCTGTTTTACCTATGTTATTCTGTTTTTTATGTCGGTAGAATCTTTTACATATATGACTTTATTATATTTTTTGTGGGTTTTTAGATAGAACTTCTCAAGATATTGAATTATTTTTGTATTTGTATGTATAAATTCTTCCCTAAATATATAATTTTATTCCCTGTTTTAGTTCTGATTTCCCCTAGGTATATAAATTCAGTTTTACTTTTTATGTTTTTCTAATTAGCTGTATCTCCCCTCCATTGATATGCACTATCTGCATGGAGTACCCATTGTTTCACGATTGCAATTCTTCAAAATTTAGTTAACAGAATACATGGGTAACTGAGTTTCTTGATTATTGTATGATTTCAATGTCATATCAATCTATAAACAAAAGCATAAATTTAAATCCTACTGGAATCGTAAATGAAAAAAAAATCAGACTTAACTACACTCTGTTCATACTTTTAAGAAAATAGAAATGTTTTCTTATCTCTTCCACACAGAATGAAATAAATACACAACTTGCTATTTAAATTTAAAAAAAAATTAAAGTCTTGATCTAGAATTATCCTGGGGAATAAAACAATTAAATTTCAAATGATAAACAACTGCAATGGCTTCAGTGGAAATCATTCCATTCTTTAGAACTATGACAATACCATGATTCCTAATGAAATTAAATACAGTTGATTTCAGTTATAATGAAACTGGATATAAGGAATTCACGGCTATATCAAACAAATGATTTCATTTAGTTTGATTTAATGTATTAATATATATGGAATATTGCAGATATAACGAAGCGGTGATGTACTAAATGCTGAGTTAACATAAAATTCTGATAATGAAATTGAGGAAAGTATAGCAGATTCTTTATCAATGAGACCTACACCATCTTCCTCTAATGCTTGAGATGCCATCGGTACACTAACAGGTTTATTTGAGAGCAGTGATACCAGCAACAGTGTTTTCAATGCTTTAAGCATTATTAAACATAATTTTAGAGATATGAAACCGAAGTCTCTTAAGCAGATATATGCAATTACATACATGGGTACACTATTGTTTTAGTCATGCAGTATTTTTTATATAATGTGTGTCATTAATTACAAAATTTTAATTATCTCATTCATTAAATATTGACCTCTTTTGAAACCTTAAAAGTAATAGTGGTTGATAGAATATTGATTTATAAATTATGCATATTAACTATAGTAACGGTTATACCAAGGCCTGAGTTTTGAAAAATGGTTATATTGAATAATAGTTACTATGCATAACAGCTGTAGTGAAGAAGATCCTCCAGTCCCTTGATGTTCATTATAAATGACTTTGTATATTAGAACATAAGTCTTTAATTCAGCCACTCACTGTTGAAGCCAGAGGTATATAGGGTGGCATGCAAAAGCAACAACAGAACATAATCTGGACATCAAACTGGTTACCTCTTTAGTGAATAGATGATCTATAATGAGGAACATATATAATAACTTATAGAATAAAGCTATATTTGTCAATCCATGTGCGTCACTCCAGGCATGACAGGAATTGGCTACATATGTGTCATACCATATCTTCTATCACAGGCTGTTGTGATGCTTAGTCTCTGATGAATTTCAAATATCAGAATGAGTATGATGAAGTATCACAGAATAGATTCAAAATAGCATAATATATACGATGCCCTTCAAATAATAGTAGTCTAACTTCATTATTAAGAGAAAAAAACAGAGTTAGACACACATTCTTGCATTTTAAGACTTGTTCTTTTAGAATTGAAAAGATCCAAGAAAGTAGTTCAAAATTTGGCCACTAGTTGGCACAACTGGTTTTGCAATGTAATCAGAAATCCAATTTGTGAGAAGATTGTGATCTAATTCCAATGAAAATGGCATCATGCTTATCTGTGAGTGAGTTTGTTTCCTATGACAATGATGAAGATTATAGAATTATACCTAGTCATACAAAAGACTCTAGAAAAGAATATTTAGAAACCCAAGGTGCCGTTGTCTCAGAAAATATTAAAAATAGCTTGCCTACTGTTTCAGATAATTGTGAAGCGTAAAAATTATTTATAATGGACAATGACGTATTCATAGAGGGGAGGGGGGGTCGGGGGTCCGCCCTCCTCCTCCCGAAATGAAATTTCTGGATAGTCCCCTTGCCCGTGCTCTCGTGAATTCTCGATCAATTGTGATCCAGTATCAATTTAGTCAAGTTTAGTTAGTTTTTTTGAAACTTTTCTTTTGAATTGAAAGTTTACTACTTTGGATCCCCCCCCCCCCCAAAGAAAATTTCTGGATGTGTCCTTGATAATGGAGATAATTCACTGTTATTTTAAATCATAATCATTTTGTTCAATGAGTGCCAAAATCGTTTTTTAAGTATTTGGAGTTCTGATGAGTTCTGATGTTTACTTTTATATATGGGATGAAACCATTGATCAAACTACTGAGGATCAAAAGAAATTGGATCTCACCTAGAAGATCATTCAGTGCATAAAAAAAAAATCATTATTTATAGCGATTGTTGTAAAGCATTAAATAGAAATAGGAATATTGCATCTATGCTAATTGTTATAAAAATATTCGGATTTTATAGATTTCTAATCACTCGAGTCAGAAGAATTCTAATTATGAGAATTGCTGAAAATCTTATCTAGTTTTAGTTTTTCATGTAATGCATCTACACATAAAATTTCATCGTGGTAGAAGCATTCATTCATAAGTTATCGTTTCCACACCTTGCAAACATACACGAACACAGACATATTTTTAAAAGTATTAGAAATGGGTTCAAGAGATCTTAAAATATACTTATCCATTAATATCTCGAAGTCAAAATTTTTCAGGGAAACTTTAGTTTCTTACAATAGTATGAGAAAATGATAAATCTGATGATGCATATGACTTTCCTTACAGTCTCAAATTAATTTTCTTTCTCAAAATGTATTAAATTTGAGTTTAATTGTGCAAAATAACTTGGATTCCTTATTGAAATTACACAAAATATGCAGTTTAAATTAAATTTTTGTTTTCATTTGGTGACCTCTTGTATTTTAGAATAGCTTCATGGTAAAAATGCAAAACAGAAGAAACAAGAAATAGCTTGAAAATGGTTTGTTCTAGAATAATGGGATTGGTCTTATTCTATTTGTTATCAAAAGTGCAAGTAAAACAGGCATTTACCTATACATTTAATCATATTTAGTATTTTATTTTAGACTAGAATGAGTTACCCAGCATTGTCCAGATCATAAATATACACCCGTTACCTAATAATACTTATAATGTTCAATATTACTCAATTTTCTTCAAATTCACATCCATGCTATCTGCAAAGCAAGAAAAAAAAAAATAAAAAAAACCGATAAAACAAAAGAAAATAAAAGATTCAAAACCTCTCTGAGACCTTTTCCTATGGAATGCAAAGAACTCATCCATCATGTTCATGCGTAATGGACCTGACAAGGGAGAATGTAGAAATGACTGTACAGGAATTAGAGAAAAAAATTTAACAGTTCGCTCCTATAAAAAATTTATAATTAGTGAAGGGATGGGTTCACAAAATTATTTTTTATTTTGAAGTTGTCTGTGATATTTAAAGTAGTTTGTATTAATTTATAAACATTGGATTGGCCATCAATTTTTTTTATATTGGAATTAAAAATTGGGAAGGTTTTAAGCATATAAAAAGTATATATATTTTTAAAAATTCACGAAAATGTGTTTAATTATCGTATGGATTCAAAGTTTGTTTGAAAAATAATTTTTCAATGTTTCAGATGCTTAGTTAGAAACTCTGTGATAATATTTTTAGTCATTAAGAAACCTATTTGTGTGAATATTGTCCAAAATCATTGTAAATCGATTTAAAACATAAAATAACTGAAATATTAATTAAAAATTTAAAAAAAAATAATGATAAGGTGCACCTTCCCAGATCCTGAAGTACTTGTGTACCAAATTTCATCACTGTACGACACTTAGATTTCCTTCTATAAACCACACACACACAAACAAACAGAAAAACACAGATCTCATTCTTTATTGTGTTCTAGCCACCTTCGGTGACCAGCCTGTTCGCTACCCTTGAAAATTTTGACCATTGCAAACTCGCTGGCACCATAACCCCGTGGAGTTGTTGTTGAGACCCATACTATCCGACCTACCAGAAAGGTGTAAGGTAACTATTTGGACGGCCAGGAAGTGCCACTCAATTTAGACCGGAACCGACTGGGGGAAGCATCCACAGGGACCGTACCCTCCTTCCCCTACCACCAACCTCTCGGAAGTACTTACGGACCCACATGTTTAACGTGATTGTACTCCACGTGAACTTGGCGGCAATTTTGGCAGTGGCGGAAATTGAACCCGGACCTACTGACTGCCATTCCCACGTGCTAACCACTGGGCTACTACGTCCTCAACCCCGTGGAGTTAACAAAGTTTGTTTTAGTTTAAACCATTTTAAACCATAATTCGTTAAAACCATAATTCAATCATAATTTTAACGTGATCGTACTCCACGTGAACTTGGCGGCAGTTTTGGCAGTGGCGGAAACTGAACCCGGGCCTACTGACTGCCATTCCCACGTGCTAACCACTGGGCTACTACGTCCTCAACCCTGTGGAGTTAACAAAGTTTGTTTTAGTTTAAACCATTTTAAACCATAATTCGTTAAAACCATAATTCAATCATTTAAATTTTTTAATGACACCAGGAAGTGCCACCCAATTTAGACCAGAACACAGTGGGGGAGGCATCCACAGGGACCGTACCCTCCTTCCTCTACCACCAACCTCTCGGAAGGACTTACGGACCCACATGTTTAACTTGATCGTACTCATGAAGTTAACAAAGTTTGTTTTAGTTTAATGACATTAAAACCATAATTCAATCATTTAAATTTTATAATGACCATATGCTAAGCTCCTAATTCTAATTCTATCATTTAAAATATAACATAATTTTTTAATAAATATAATAATTTCATATAAATATAGTAATTTCACTCTGTATACTGTTACCACCACCCGATGTATACAATACATCACCACAATTCAATCCACCATAATTCAATCATTTAAATTTTATATTGACCATATACTAAGCTCTTAATTCCATCATTTAAAATATAACGTAATTTTCATGCATACCAAAAACCGTTGCCATAGAAACGCTGTGCTTCTGCGCGTGCATGTGGGTGAAAAATTGGAACTTCTTTGACCCCTTCGTCGAGAAATTTAAAATCATGACTTCTTTAAAATCCTGATCATGCGGCTATTTTTAGTTATTTCTTGACCAGATTGGGCTTGTAAGAATGCCTGATGTTTGAGCTTTCTAAAAATATAAATTATTAGTCGAAATTCTCGGTACTTTTCCTGACGCGAGGATTTAAAAACGAAAGTTTGTTTTTTTGAGCCGAAAGTGACTTTTGTTTTAAAATCTTTAAAAAATATTAGAATTTGTCCCTGAGATTTGAAATTGATATATTTTTACTCGCAATTGTCTGCTCTTTCTGGTCGTTTTTATAGAAGGGCATGGGTGACAACTAAATAAGATGTGTCTTTTATATATATATATATTCTGGTATTGATTGTAATGCAAGTAGAACTTGACCCTCTGGGTTATGAATGTGTGGGATTATCAAATGGGCACTTGCATTCCAAATACTTGTCATGTCAAAAGCTTTTATCTGTATGCATTAGTTGAAATCTGAGAATACAATATTTTTGTGTTATATAGTTATATAAGCTTTACCTTTTTTTTCTCTTTTAGACCTGGAGCATAACTTACCACAGTTGGCTGACATTTGTTCTTTTACTGTGGTCCTGCATTCTGTGGATGTGCCCCAACTCCAGATATGCTTGTCTTCGTTCATCTCCTGCCCTAGTTTTCTATGCAGAAGCGCTTTTAGTTCTTCAGTATATTTTTGGTCTTGATTTAAAGAATGACGAACTTCCAACGTTTTCCAAGAATGTTGCTCAAATTGGCTTGGTTAAATATGGAGAACTTTCCTATCAGCCTTTAGCAATTAAGGTATGTGCTTGAAATAGTTGGTGGATTATTAATGCTGTCAAACTTGTTTTTATAAGGATGTCAGAAATAATGAAACGATTATAATAAAATAAATTGAATTTCCTCTGAATGTAACAGACTTTCACCTGGCTCACGAGCTTAGGTCTATCCTGGGTTCACGCCTGATTTTTCTAAATCGGTTTCAAGCCTGATTTCTCTAAATTGGTTTCAAACCTGATTTTTTAAAAAATGTTTTAGAGTGGTTTGGTCTTGAGCTTAGTTCTAAAAAATTGGGGTTCATGTTGAGACAAATATTCATTGTTTGAAAAATTTATAAATTACATTTAATATAGTACATGAGAGGATTTTGTTGATTTAAGCTATTTTAATGAATGGCTGAAAAAATCTTTTACTTTTAATTCCTTGTATAAAAGTTGCACAAATGCATATTTTTGCCTCATTTAGATAACCATAATTTCAGGTCAAGACTAAAGGGGCTTCGTGCTGGCTTCAGGTTCTACCTGTAAAAATTTGCAAGCTTGAGCAGGATTTGAGTAGTGATACATTCCTGCCAGGCTGGGTGATAGTCTGAAATCTCACCCTGTGCACATTTCAAACCCAAAGGGCTAAGATAAATGTTAATTTTTAATATGTTTTTATACTACATAAATAAGTAAAAAACAATAGCATTCAGTAGGGTTGTACCTCTGTTGTAGATAATAGCAGCCATGAACCAGGTTATCTCTTTTTATATACTTGTCAGCTTGGAATTACTGATACCTGTAATAGCATATAAAATATTTTTCATAAAAATGAGGCTCAGATTGAATCAATCTGGTTACAAGCATGCAAAGTATGTGATACAGCTGATTGGCTTGTTTCTACAGGTTTTAACTTTCAAGCACAAACTCCAATCCACATTAAACTATATAGATCAATTTATTTATATAAAATCTTGGTTGATATTGATTTTCAAGATCATTGGTTGAAAAAATTGACTGGTGATGATTGCTGGTATTGTTGCTGTATTTTCTGAAAGAAGAAGATATTTGTATATAATAAATGTAGATACATTTTATTTTATTTTATTTTGACATTTCTGAGTATCATTATTCATTAATCAGCTCAACTATTTGGCTTGTTGGAATGGGCTCTAACTTTTGAACACGTACGTCAATGATGCCAAACTTTTCATTTTGATTTATAAATACATTTTTTGATTTAATCAAATAAGAAAAAAATGTAAAGTATATAATAGAGGCACATGCATGCTCATCCACAGTACAATGGATAGCTGATTATGTACTAAAATGATTATGGACTAAGTCAGTACATGATCATGTGCTGTCAGTATGTAATCCTGTACTAAGTCAGTACATGATCATGTACTGGGTGATCTTGTACTGTAATTCCTATGGAGTTTAAAAAGGAATGTAAAATCAGTTCATACAAAAATTAATTTGAGTTAGCTGTATTTGTGTTAACAGAGTTTGGCTGTACTGCATTTATTCATTATTAACTGCATATCGAACTGTAACATACAAATGTAGAATATATATAGATATGAGTTATACAGATATTTATAATTTAATTTTTAGATGCTGTACACAGTGATGTTTTGGATCACTATGAGACAGTTTTTTGAAGAGCGTGCCGAGTACACCCAGCGAGATATTGCAGAAGGTTTGATGTTGGAACCTTTTAACATTTCTTATAACACTGCCAACCCTGCCGGCCCTAGGCCATGTATGTTTACATGTGGGATAAGATCCTATACCTATCGCTTTTTCTCTTTGGCATTTAGAGCCCTATTTTTTTAGGTGCATCTGAATTATATCTATAATTTTTTTACTTTTGAATGATTATATCCATAATATTTTATTTAAAAAATGTCATGTTTGAGAAAAAATATATGTACATTTTATTATTTTTATATTTTTATTTGTCAATTTTTATATCAATTTCATAAATTCCAGAATCAAAGTAGAATAAAAAAAAAATAATAATAATAGCGTTATAAAAGGATACTTTAAAATTATTTGTAAATAATGTTCTTAAAATGCACATAAGAGAAACTTGGCTAATTCAGCGATGAGGTTGAAGCTTGGCAATTATTCCATGATAGCTTAAATATAAGGAAAAATCGACAATATATTTAGGCACAAATAGAATAACAATGCAGCATACAGCTGATTTGAGGATATGCTGGATCCTCTTTGTCATTGCTAAAGAGACCAACAAATCCATAGTCAGATAAACGAATTGAGCACAAATAAAAGAAGTAGAGGGGTATATATATCTAAATTATTATTCTGTTTGCACTTAAATACATTGCTCAAGTTTTCTTTATCCTTTGCGCAAGGTGATTTTCACTTATTGTGTAAATATAATTGACTTACAAAGATTATGACACAGGATTGATATTTATAAGTATTCTTATATGCTGAGGATATTTAAAATTGGTTGTGTAGCTAAGGTGTGTTTTGAGGCCACAACTGCCCTATTGGCCCTCCTTTGACTAAACAATATCTACCATTGTCTGAAAAGCAAGTGATAGATAGATATGTTTCAGACATCTACCATAGGACAGTGATAGATGCTGTTTTAAATATCTATCACTATCAAGCACTTTAGTAATTATCTCTGTGAGTCAACTTTAAGCTATTATGGAATCATCAGCATTTCACTCTTACAAAATTACTGAAGTTTCCCTTACATATTTTTCTGTAGATTTTATTTTATTTTAGATTGCTATTTTTAATTACAAATAATCGTCAGTAGTTCTGAATAATTTTATTTCTATGTATGTATGTAGTTGTGATGTATCCTTAGTTGTAGTAAAGCTGCACTAAAGGCATGTGACTTTTGTGCTTCTTGTTACGTTTTACTGTGCTTGATGATTTTGCTTTTGTAGAGGGTAGATGAGTAGATATTTTCTTATATTTAAGTGAATTTGCATAACTTATATTTAAGTGAATTTGCATAACTACCCATAATTGATATACAGTGGAGCTCACTTATAATAATCTCTGGTAGAGTGAAAAGTTTTTATTATTATTTACCATATCCTTGGAACTGCTATATCATGACTAAAGCAGAGATTGTGATGGCCTAAAAATGCTCTTAAAAATTGGAAAATATCCTTAAAAATTAAAAATTAAAGAAAAAATGACCCCCAGAAAGTCTAATGGAAATTAAAAATGATAACAAAATAACAATGACAACAAATGATAACAATGACAACAAATGATAACAATGATAACAATGACAACAAATACCTGTTATATCTCAAACTTTTGTCACATGCATCTTTTCAATTGCACCACTATTATTTTTAACCAATGGAAAATGATATTTTTATAAGTCTCCTGGTGTAAGACTATCCCTGAAATTTTGTCACAATTAGGTAGTAGATAAAGTGTTAGGTAGTTGACAAAGTATTAGATAGTTGATAAAGGTTAGTTTTACTCTGCAGCGGCCATCTTCGTGCTCTTCAGCATGTGTTGGGTTCTAAGGTTTATCCCCTTTGCCCAAAGTGCAATTTGGCTCAGGCCTCTCCTACCCATGCCTTGACATGTATTGGATGCCAGAGGAGACAGCTGTACTCCAATCCTGGAGTAGTTCTTCATCTTTTGAAGACTCACAGGTTCATGGACTTGATCTGATGTTGCTGTCGGTCAAGTGGGATAAGAAACAACAACAACAAGATTTGGAATGCAAAGAAAAAAAATCTGTCCATGCCTGGAGTATACAGTAGACCCATGGTGATCCTCTTCCTAAGCGAATTCTTTAAAAATCCAATAAAATATCCCGCATTTTACCCTCCATTTAACCTATCTCCTAGAAAAGAGAATCCTTTGATTACACACCAAATATGCAATTCTCTTTCTAAATGACACCTTTAAAAATTCTATTCCTAGGATCCAACAAAATAAAATGAATATAATTCAAATTCATGTAATTATTATCAGAATAATATCGTAAATCATATAATTAGTATCAGAATCATTTTTGTACAGATTACCTTTAGTAAGGAAATATGCCCAATTTAAAGCATATATAGGTATAAAATTGATATAGTTAAAATTTTGTATTTTAATTCCTACACAATTTTTTACACCTGGATAATTTTTTGCTTGAGATATCAGGACCATTTCTTTGCAATTAATATTATATATAATCAGCTTCTTTTATATTCTTTATAAGCAAAATAGTAAAAATTTCCCCAAGTTCTGCTTAAACATTAAAAACTTTTAAATTAAAATGAATAAAAGAAATATTGCCCAAAAATATAGAAACTTGATCAGAATTATTCTTGTAATGAATTTCTTGGCTGTACACCACATATGTTTCCTGCTATGCTGCTCATAAACACAGACAGACATTGCCTTTTATTATTTAAGATATGTGAAGTGAACAATATGTGAACAATAAATAGAATAGAGTGATGATATGCTGAATTTTTGGTTTGATTTCAAAACAAGATAGAAAGATGGGAAAATTTGGCAGATGTAGATTGTAAACCTATTTGATAAAAGCTTCTTTTACAACATTTATCTGATCTGTAAAAAAACAACTTTTCTTGTTTTTCATTTACATGTACTATTAATATTATTTATTTTTCAATTTTATAGCTATTAAACGACATTTCAGTATTGTCCCATCTACAACATCACCCAACCCATACATTCGCCTGATTGCAGAGACAGTGTCAAACCTATTGACAAAGTACTGGATATGGGTTGTGGCAACTATGTTGATGATAATTTCTTTAGGTGGAGAAGGTGTGGTTGTGTATCGCATTGTGTACATGTTCCTATTTTTGTTCTTCATTCTCATGTTTCAGGTAAGATGTGATGAATCTGTATTGATTTGTTTCATTTGCAATGACTGCCAAACTATTTTGGAAGACTTATATTAATCATATTTTACACAAAAGAGCATGATGTGAATTACTTTGTTTTGTATTTCATAGAATTAATTATGTAGAGTGAGGGTTGTGGAATACTTTCCTTAAAACTCGCATGGTTCTTCACTTGTTCTCGAGGCTAGAGAAACAATCCCCGATTGTGGTAAGTCTGGCAGTAAGACACACGCGCCATCATTAAAACACAACTCTTTATTCATACGTACATGGCTTACAATTTATCTCTCCCATACTACCTTCCACAACATCTTACATTTATCTACATCGGGAGCACATTCCGGCTTAACAGCTCTATCCAATCATAATCACAGACAAACAAATTAGCATAAATGAAAGCATCATAGCGCCATCTATAAAAATGAGGATAGAGAATTCAATTCAATTCTCAACATCCCCCCCCCCCCCCGGATGAACGATTAGTTCATCCAAATTGCTATCCCTAATTCAGATACAAATTAAATTCAGACATAATATAACTAAAATTAATTCTTTGTGGCAATTCTAATACATCAATACAAAATAATTTTTAAATGTTACAGCCAATTAAAGAAAGTAATAAGTAATAAACAATAACATGAAAAAATGTAACAATGAATATCATGAAACAATTTAACGTTCAAATGTCCTGAACTTCGGAAATAATAGTTGTACAGGGAGTCTTATAGTTCCACATTATTCTATGCGATACATAAAATTCTCTTATACCTGCATGATGTATCATTTTCCACATTCTTCAGAGTTCGAAATCTGCATGCTTGAATGTTTTGGCGTTGTCCGAATACACTGTAGAACATAATCCTCTCCTGGCAATGAATTTACGAAAAACCAATAGGAATGTTTTGGTCGTGAGACTATTCACAAGTTCCAAATGGACAGCTCTGGTGACTGCGCACGTGAATAAAAGAATGCAATGTTTCATGTCACTGTTCTTGATGAAGACAGGTCCTGCAAAATTTGAACCGGTGATGGCGAAAGGGGGTGCTATTTCAATTCTATCCGCAGGTAAAGGGGCCATAATTTGAGTTCCTGAACGAACGTTGTATCTTATACAAATGGCACATTTCCGAATAAATGACTTTATAATCTGTCTTCCTCTAATAATGCAGTAATTATCTCTCGACCTGCACAAGAGTGTCTGCTATTCCGGAATGAAGAACCTTCTAATGCTCTTATTTCACTATGAGTTCAGAGAATCTGTGCTTGGTAGGTAGTAAAATTGGATGTTTCTCATGATACTTTAAATTCGATCTTTGTAATCTTCCTCCTACAGGAATTAATCCTTCGGTAAAGTTTTGTTTTCTTGAAAACATTTGGCCTCTATTGGAAAACTTTCATCTTGAGTTTTGCATATCCAAAATTGTTTGGCAGCTAAAATTTCTTCTGCGGTTAATTCAGATGTCAGTCTTTTCTCCTTGTGTTTTATCCTTGAATTTAACATAAATCTCCTTATCCAAGCTGTTATCCTATAAATTCGCATAATTGAATTGAATTTGTTTAAATCAAGAAGTTGATCATCAGCCTTACAATTTTCATTAGCACAATTAACCGCTACTTCAAATTTCGATTGTAGCTTTTCTTTGATTGTTTCTTTGTTCCTTTCATTCTTAGGCCACTCATCTTGAGGTTTGACCAACCTATCAGGTCCTTTCCACCACTTCCTAGAATTTAATAGCTCATCTGCTGAGCACCCTCTGGAAAGTATGTCAGCAGGATTTTCACTTGAACGGTAGTATCCCCAATTCTGTGGGTCTGAAATTGTTTGAATTTCAGTTACTTTATTGCATACAAATGGTTTCCACTTCTTTGCATTCCCACGAATCCATCCAATAGCTACTGTTGAGTCTGACCACATAAAGTAATTGTCACCTATATTAAATAAATCTTTCAAGGACTTTAATAATCTTGATCCTATTAAGGCGGTCATTAACTCCAACCTTGGCAATGTCAGTTTCTTTACTGGAGCAACTCGTGTTTTTGAAGCAACAAAACTGACATTGAATAATTTCTTCTCTGTTCTGTAACGTACATATGCTACAGCTCCATAGGCGGCTTTGCTTGAATCACAGAAAATGTGCAACTGTAACTGATGCGAATCGGGAGTGATTTCACTCGAAAAGTAACATCTTCCAATGGATAAATCTTGCAATTTTGCAAGTTCCATGCACCAATCACTCCATTTACATTTCAAATCATCTGGCAGTTCTTGATCCTATTCTAAACCTTTCTCCCATAACTCTTGAAACAAATTTTTAATCCTTATCACAAAAGGGGATGCTATTCCCATGGGGTCGAAAAGTTTACTTGATAACTTCAAAATACTTCTTTTAGTATTACTGCAATTTTCCAGTGTTTTTAAAAGTGATGATAAATCAAATTTAAAATCGTCTTTTGAAGTGTTCCACGTAATTCCTAAAACCTTGATAATCACTGTCTCATCTTCCACTTCTTGTTGTTTAAAATTTGTGTTATGCCAAATATGTGCAAGTTCCACTGAATTTGTTCTCCGTTTACAAAGATTCATATTTGCTTTTTTCAAAATAAATTTGGCATACCTTGATAAACCTTCAGCCTTGATAATATTATCTGCACCAGAAATAAGATCGTCCATGTGCAAATTTTCATTTAAAATTTTAAAAGCTTCTGGATGAGATATTTCATATTTCTTGATATAATGTTTTATCATCGCCGCTAAAAGAAAGGGGCTTGAACTAACCCCGTAAGTCACTCTGGTCATTCTATATGTTTCCCATTCTTCTGGAGGAAAATTTTTTAAACCATAGAAATTTTTCATAATCTCGGTCTTCTTCTGCAATTGAAATTTTCAAAAATGCTCATTCAATGTCCGCAATAACACCAATCTTGTTCATTCTAAATTTCAAAAGAAGTGTCAAAAGATTTGGATTCAAATTGGGTTCAGCAATCAAAATGTCATTCAAAGACGAGCAGTTCTTATCTCGCAACGAGGCATCAAAGACGAGCAGTTCTTATCTCGCAACGAGGCATCAAAGACGATCCTTAACTTTGTAGTTTCATTTTCACGTTTTAAAATCGGGTGATGAGATAAATAATACCCGCTTCTTGCTGATGTGTTTGTGTGTGAATCAACCCTTTCTATAATCCCATCTTTTAATTGTTCCTTAAATAGATTTTTATATTCTTCATAGAGTGAAGGGTCTAACTTGAACCTCTTTATTAGACTAAAAAGTCTTCTTTCAGCAACAACATAATTATTTTCAAGATTTACTTCATCTCTAAATGACAATCGAACCTTATATCTGCCATCCTTAAATTTGATTTCCTTTTAAAAACATTCTACAGTCTCAACATCAATAGCTGAATTTTCATTACAATCTTGAGTTATACCTAAACTCTCTACTTCCTAAAATCTTTTTAACTCATTATTTAATGGCTCTGAGCTATTATCGATTGGCATTGCATTTTCACATTCAGTGAAAATCATTTCTTCTTTTAACTTATGATTCATTTCAGTATTCGTGTAAAAACAAACATTTTTTATGGCTACGGAATCCAACTTTTATCCTCGAATTTTACCCTGAATTGTCCAGCCAAATATAGTCTGTATAGCTTATAAATGTTAATTTAATTTTTTAATGCATCCTGTATTGACATTCCAAAAGAGATGGCGCCAATTAATATCTGTATCGGTTCATCTGGATACTTGCAATCACCTGCCAACTGTAAATTTTTTCTTTTAATTAGGTGTTCAATTCTTTGTCCAGGTGCCAAAAGCACAGCTCCCATTATTTCTTGCGTAATCAAAACTTCTAAATAGATCTTCTGGTTTATATACTTTTTATTTCTCAATTGAATTTCTGCAACATCAAATGTTTTTTCTAATGGATCCAATCGACCAAATGTAAATACAATTAAACTTTCCATTCTGATGATCTTCAATTGCAGTTCATCTGCTAGCGATTGTGTAATGAAAGAACGCATCGAAGCATTATCCATGAGTATCCTTACTTGCTTTGATTTCGATTGAGTGCATATTTCAGCAACGCAAGTTTGTAATAAAACATTTTCTGGATTTTTAGAATATGAATTTAAATGTGACACAGAAGAAACTAGCGTTTGATTTTCTGAGTTTACCGTATTTATCCTCGTATCATTTGTCGGTTCTGTTTTAGGATTTCGAATCTGCGTACAGATAATTTCATGGTGGTTTCTACCGTTACATATTTTGCAGGGTGACATTTGCCTTCTACATTTTGCACTGATATGAAAATGACTAAAACATCTAAAACAGCGACCATCCCTTTTCAATTTAAATTTCTTATCCTCTGTAGAAATGGTTTTACGATTGAAAGCATTATGATTATTGTCGTTACAGAATACACAGGATTTTACTGTAGTGGAAAATGCAGCTGTCTGAAAAGAATTTCAAGTTAAATTTCTTTTAAATGTTTCGTTTCTATATTCGATAGGTGAAACTGCATTTGTTTTCTTGGAATTATTCAATAAAATTGAAGCTTCTCGGCATTCTACTTCTATGTGAATAAATTCTACGAGTTCCTTAATTTCAAATTCTGATTTTCCGCTTCTTTTCCGATTGAATTCCAAACTTATGTCTTCTGGTATCAGTTTCATCAAAATTGGACATAGAATTTGGCCAAATGAATCAGATGTGACCCCTATTGTTTCCAAATTTCTAATTTGTATTTCACATTCATCATATAGTTGACGAAGTGCCTTTATGTTAAAAGAGTGTTTAACAGGTTCTAGATTCAATTAGTTGGTTATATGTGAGTTTATTACAATATCTTTTTTTCCAAAACGATTCTTTAACAGTTCCATGCATGAGTCGTATTTTTCACTAGTAAGTTTAAATCCTTTAACTGCATTCGTGGCAATACCACCCAAAAGTGTCTTTAGATAATTAAATTTTTCAATTTTCGTTAAACCTTCATTTCCATGTATGGCATTATCAAATTCGACCAAAATTCAAGCCACAGAGAAGAATCTCCATAAAATTTGTTAATTACAAGTTTCAGCAACTTTACTAGTCTATATTCATTCACATGCAAACTTTCGTTATCCGAGGAAATTAATCTTTCATTATTTTGCGTAACCACATTAGAAGTTGAACTTTTTACACTCTCCTTTAAATATCTAGAAATTTTACCCTTCCATTTTGTTATTTTTTCCTTATATTCTTCGCTAACATTTATTTCAGATTCAAATTCATCAGGATCAGTAATCAATTCAATTTTTTCTTTGAAATCCTTAAGTTCTTTAGCCTTCTCAATTAACTGATCCAATAGTTCATTTAATTCTTCAATGGTTTGCGGTCCGTCAATTATTACCTTGAAAAGGTTCTTAATTTTATTCGTTAATTTAGTTATGTTAACCCTAATAATGGCTTGTTTGCGCTTCAGTTGTTCTGGTTCCATAATAAATTTTTGAAAATGTCTTAATTAAAATCTTCAAATTGATTTTCATTCACTTACCCCAAACAGTTGATCGACCTCTACGCCCCACGTTGGGTGCCAACTTATAGAATACTTTCCTTAGAACTTGCATTGTTCTTCACTTGTTCTCGGGGGTAGAGAAACTATCCCTGATTGTGGTAAGTCCGGCAGTAAGACACATGCACCATCATTAAACACACAACTCTTTATTCATACGTACATGGCTTGCAATTTATCTCTCCCATACTACCTTCCACAACATATTACATTTATCTACATCGGGAGCACATTCCGGCTTAACAGCTCTATCCAATCATAATCACAGACAAACAAATTAGCATAAATGGAAACGTCATAGCGCCATCTATAACAATGAGGATAGATAATTAAATTCTCAACAGGGGTGGCCAACCTTTTTGTGGCATGTGCCATTTTTAGGCTATTTTATCTTGTGTCACTCAAACCATCTTTTTCCTAAGTAATTAAATCTATATCTAGTTTATATAAAACACAGTTGTCACAGATGATACTGGAAAAGTTGCATTATTATCATTATATCATTCTTGGAGCACGTTACTATGAGTAACAAAACATGTTTGTAACTCACAAGAAAAATTTCATTTATAAAATTTTAATTTACCTAAAATTAATTTGAATTTGCCTTACAATTTCCTGTATGTTTGAGTTTACTTTTGAACAAGCATGTAAGAATTAAATTACTTAGGTGAGCATCAGCTAATTTTGAACGATATATAGTTTTAATTATCTTCATTACTGAAAATGATTATTCGTAAATTTAGGTTGAGCCAAATGTACAACAGTAATGTAGTCAGTGCTAATTAACGCAAAGTTGAAAAACCAGGAACTGGAAGAAATTTCCAAAATTTAACATAATTTGGACTGATAAAAATGGAAATAATTTCATTATATTCGCCTTTAAGAGCAATATTATGCTGATTGTCAATAATTTCTATCTTCATGTGTGGAGGATAGTGATTTGGGTCTTAACATTCATTGAAAAGGTACTTTTAGAATATTCAATAGTTTTCTTATCTTTCTCGAAATCACAATATCTTGATGCAAAGTAAATATGTAAAGCGGATATTAAGTTTCTGTACCTCTCAGGATTTGTGTCATTTTCAGATATTTTTGCTTTCAGGTGAATTCAGATAATTTGTTTAACAAAAATCATTAAAAAAATAAGTTTAGGCATGAAAGATGATACTGGAAAAGTTTTTTTTTTTTGTAAACATAAATTTAAATTGTTCAGATGCTGTTATACCCGTAAGAAATGCAAGATCCTATAACTTGTCTTCATCCTTGAGAAATGAGTACACATTTGGAAATTCATCATTCTCTAATATTTTAAAATACTATGCAGGTTTTAAAATCTCTTCAGAGCCTTTTTCTTTGAAAACCAATGTGTAGTACAGTAAAGAAGCAATTCCATCATTTCTGTTATGTTAAATGAATAATATATTAATATATATATATATATATATATATATATATATATATATATATATATATATATATATATATATATATATATATATATATATTGGATTTATTGGTATTTCAAATTTAAACTAGTATAATGTCAGAATTTCTTATGTCACTACATATTATTTTCTGATCTTTATTTCTTCTCATATAGCCCTTCAGTTTACTTATTCTGATTTCAAGATATATTTAATTCATAACAACAGAGATAATATATATAATTAACCAAATTTTATTTTATAGTTTTCATACCGGTTCTGGCGACGAATTATGTACGGTTTCTGGCTAACCGTCATTGTTTTTTCTATGCTTGTCCTTATATTGATCTACACTTATCAATTTGAAGATTTTTCATTATACTGGGAAAAGTATTTGAAAGTTCCACCGAGCTTGTAAGTTTTCATTCTTATTATATTAGATATATTGGACTGATTATTTAACTATTATTTTTTAATTATATTTTTTCTTTTTGTTAGACAAAAAGATATTGGTTTGGAGCTATATGATTCCAATACAGGCACACTGTTTTTAAAATTGCTGACACCAACGTTTTTTCTGATCATCACCATCATTCAGCTGCATTATTTTCATCGAGAGTTTTTACTTATTAGTGATATTAATTACAGGTAAAACTTTTATTGTCTAACCTCTGTATTTGATATGACTTTTATATATTCCAGTTTTAATGGCTTTCTTTTTTATTTTTTGGAAATATAGCATTTAACATTTTCCTGTTCATGCTTAAGCACCTAGCTTGAGCAGAGCTTTAAAGCCTTATAATTTAATTTCCCCATGTCACATTCATGTTTAGATGTAATGAGTGTAATCCTAATATATATATACACCTGTCCCTCGATTTACACGGAAGATAGGTTCTGCACAAAACCGTTTAAATTGAAATCTTGGATTTTGCTGAGTAAAATCGTGTAAAACGAAAATAACCCCAAAATGTTCATGATTCAGTCATTTATTTAAGTAAAACAAAAGTAAGACATCTTAGAAAACTTAAAATTATACTTAGTTTATAAAACAACAAACATATGAATGTAGTAATATAACATATTTAATTTATTTTACATTAGGAACAAAGAACAAAAAAACAAAAAGACCCTTAAAAATTAATTATAAGTTTAATCACTGTCATCACTTTCATGTACTATCAGTCTTTTCTTTCTGATAGGTATGATGTCACTTTCATCACTTGAGCTTTCTTGATGCGATTCTGGCTCAATGGTTGACGAATTAGGCAAGATCTCGGGTTGACAAGACTTTGTCATGAAATCGGTTATTAACAATTGCGTAGGTTTTTTTGCTAAATCTTTATAGACCTCTTCATATTGATTTAAGCATTTACGAAGGTATCGCTGGAATCGGAGAGCTCGATCAACATTTGTGTCATATTGTAAGAAATGGTTGCCCAATTTTCTTCCCAAATCAAGTCCCTACGATTATGATTCTTGCTGTGAAAGCAACTGGTTCAGATTGCTCTTCATCAGAATCATTGTCTTCATCATGTTTGTTTGTTTCATGAATCATGTTAATTAAATCATCTTCATTCAATTCTTCATCAGCCATTATTTCTTCAATATCTGCCTGAGCTAAATCTTCAAAACCTTCTCCTCCTATAGTATGGGCCAACTCAGTGATCTGAGAATATTCATGCTCTATTGGTGATTTATCATTTCCACTTTCAACAACATCCGGCCATATTGCTTTCCAGCAGGCGTTGATCGTTGATTGTTTGATCTGAGTGTATCCTTATTGTGGCTTCATTCATGGAGTAAAATTTAGCAACATCCGTTACTCTTTCTCTATTACGTAGACGGTCTAATATTTGCATTTTAGTTTCTAAACAAATAACTTTTCTTTTCATTTGATTTTTCTTCAAATCCTTTGACATTATAGAACCTTAACAAATTCAGGCAAACTATAAAGATGCAAGAAAAACTATAAATGTTGAAAACTTACCAGTTCAAAAGATAAACACACAATAATATGAGCTTTGCTGCTAAAATGTTCTGTACTATGTACTTGCATGAACCAGATAGCTTTACTGTTGTGAAATACATACGGGGATTCCCCTATTACGGGGATTCCCCTATTACGGGGATTTCCCTATACGGGGGATTCCCCTAAATGTATATATTTTACAACACCGGGAATCCCCTGTTGTTTTCATCAGTGTTACCAAAGGAATAAAATTCAAAAATGTCATTAAATCTTTGTATAGGCGTATATGGAGTAGAATATACATTTTTATCAATTTTTTGAAATCTGTTTACCGTACCTGTTTTGAAATTTATAAACCGTGTAAAAGCGAAATCGTGTAAAACAAGTGCCTTGTAAATCGGGGGATAAGTGTGTATATATATATATATATATATATATATAATGTGTATAATTTCTGTAATAAAATTTGCAGTTATGCATACGGAAACATAGAATTTCAGTATTACCAAACCAGGTATGGTCCTTGAGAACGTACATGGTTTTGGAAATACTTTTCTCTTTTACTATATTATATCTTTTTTTCGTGTGTGATACTCACTCTCAAAAAAGTTTGAGAGCCAGGAAAAGCCTAGCTCTATTTGCTGTTTTATTAGTTTAAATTTTTTCATCCATTACACTATTCATTCTCTTATACCATGTATGTTAATGCAGGGATCAAGGGGTTTAGTACCTTCAGTACATATATGATTTTTAAAAATTTTTTAAATATTAATTTCATTATTGGGTGTAGTTACAGGCTTATATTATTAGCAGACTTTCTCAACAAGAGATGCAGTTTACAATTGCTTACCTTATATATGGAACAGGTAACGAAGGGTATTTAATACCTATTTAGTACCTGTTTTATTTATAAAGGATTATTTATTCTCAAGCCTAACGTTGAGTCTATTTTATTTTTATATGTACTCATCAGACTATTTTCAATAAAAGATAAGTAACAGGTAACTAAAATATACAAGTTATTAAAATTCTTACAATATATATATACTTACAATATATATAAATGGCAACACAGTACCCATTTTTGTGCAGTTTCTGACTAATTTTTCTTATGTTGAGCAAGCAAGCTGATTCAGTCTGTGTAGTATACATTTATCATACCAAAGCACATTTTTACTAAATAATGTTTTATAATTAATGTATATTATGTATAATTAATGTATATTAATGTATATGATGCTTTCTTATACATAATTTTTCATTGTCAAAATAGACAAAATTATTATTTTTGTTATAAAATGGCTAATATAGATATTATTTATTTATTTGCATATTTGTAAACAGAAAGAACTGACATTTAAAAAAATGTTATAATATTTAAAAAATTAGAATGAATTCCCTAGCATTGCCTGTATCCCAAATAAGCAGCTGCTACTTAAATAATACAGATACAGACAACACCACTCAATTTCTAAATTACCTGTTTTGAATCAAAATCATTTACTCTTTTATTTTTATCCAAATCCTGTCCTTTCAGTACATGTGTAGTTGCACACAACTTTTTGCCACACACACACACACACAAACAAACATCCACTTCAACCCATAGTATACCAGAGACAGAACAGAATCTAAAATTTTGATTTTTATGCTTTTGGTTGATAATTAATAGAAAATCAAAAGATACATTAATTTTTTGTTATTCGTTAGAATGGAAAGATATACATCCATACTTTTGCCAAACTATAAAATTGTGCTAATCTTCCTTTCACAGATGTGGTGAAAATAAAAAATACAATATGTATATTTTGATACATATAAAAATAAATAAATAAATAAATAAATATGAAGAAATTGTCCTACATGTTTTATTTAAAAATCATTAGAAATAACCTTTTTCAATCTTTCTGATGATGTCAAGATGGAAACTATGTGATAATATGATAATATTTTTGATTGCTAAGGAACTAATTTGTGTGAAAATCACTCAAAAACATAATTCAACCTAAAGTAACTAAAAAATGAATTCAAATTAAAAAAAAAATCTCATTGATGTTTGTTGTACCCCGAGTTCAGCTAGAGAAAAGAGTCCAAGAAATCTCAGTCCTGTGTAAGAATTACAGTCAGTACAAAATTCCCTGTCCTAAAAATGTTAACATCATAAAGTTAAAAAAAAATTATAAAATAGTTTAATTCCCTTTATGTTTACTAACACAGTTTACTAACAAATACTTGAAAATAGTCACACTGTGTGAGTTTTTAGTTTAAAATCTAGGCCAAGTTTCATTTATTTCAGGGTTGTCCTATTTAGAAAACAGGGAAATGCTGGAACTATCACGGCCTTTCAAATATGTTTAGAAAGTCAGACAAACTACAGAACCAAAGTTTGGAAATTTTGAAATTTGTTATCAGATATTTCATACTAAAGAGACAGAGTAATTTAGCATAAATTTAATTACAACATAGCATGCAGTTGTTTCAAAGATGTATTGGATCCCCTTCATCAGTGCTAAATGCCCAACAAACACAGTCTTTTCGTCTTTGGGAACACTGATTTCTTGGCACTGATCAATGGGATCCAACATATCCTCAAAACATCTGTATGTTGTGCTGTAATTTAATTTGTTTTGTACTTAATTAGTCTGCATATTTTACCCTTATCCTTTGCACAATATTTTTCAATATTTTTTTATCTTATTACTGTTATACTTTTTAAACATTGGGTTATATATTTATGAACTACTCGAATAAAGATGGCTACCATTTGCAGAATTTAACATTTGTTTTAAATCGGTTTACATCTAACATTCTCACATTAAATACTGTTTTCAGATCCAGTGAGAATGTGCATGATCGTACACAATTAACAACAGCAACTGATGTTGCAGACCAAAGTGGTGAGACACACATTACTATTGAAGCCGAAAATTCCATAGAAAGGCCCAAAAGCTTGGATCTAACTCAAAGTCATCAGACTCCTGAAAAAGGACCAGCTTCACCTAGTACTGGTGCTCACACTCCGTGCACACCAAGAAAAGATGACCTTGATAGCAACCGAGCTGAAAGAGGTAGTTGTCTTTATATTATTTCAGTAGGTTTTTTTAACACTTTAAAAAAGTTAAAAACTGTTTATGACTTTGTTCATTCTGTCTGTCTGTCTGTCTGTCCGTTAGCACGATAACTGCCGTAAAAATGACTTAATCAAAATGAAATTTTAGTATGTTGTTCAGACGGTCTGTAGAACCTATGGGAATATAAATGAATAATATCACCCAATTAGTTTTGGGTTGAACCCGGGTTGAAAAAATGAAATACATTGAGCCCTATGGGACCTAATTTTTCAAACATTTTTTAAGCAGATTTAAAATTCACAAATTGCTTCGAAAATTTTAGGTAATATTCAAATTGTTCCATAAAATATATAAAAAAAAAAATTAGCGAAATATATTCAGTAGTTTTTTAAATAAAAATTAAAATAATAATAACATCTCTTATATGAAGCGATCACGTGACCATGATATGAAAATATCACATGACCTGCTTCAAAATGATATATGGCATCCATCTTGTCTCAAAATCGTGAATTTTAAAGTTCTTTTTAATTTATATTGAGTGTTGTATTCCTCCTAAAATCACTTTATTTTTGCATAAATTCTGTGCATCTACATACTGAAACAACGCAATTACAATATATTTGAGTTTAAATGCGTATTCAAATTTGATTATGTCTACAACGAAGCCTATTTTTCACCTATGTAAAATGTAAACAGCAAAATATATAGAATGAGTTGTATTAGAATTGCTATATTTCTTTAACACAAAATCATTTAGTTCATGGAGTCTGCATAGCTGATATGAATCAAATATTCATTGATTTTACAAAAAGGACGATTTTTTTTCGGTGAAGTTTTACGCAAAGAGTTTTATTATGTGTAGCTCCATGGTCTTAATTTTTAAATAAAATAAATTATTATAGTATTCTGATGAATGACATGAATGGGACATTATTTATGAATGAAATGCTGCTTTTTTAGAGAGAGCCAGGTGTGCTATTTTTTCTATGACGTCATTTGAATGAATTTCAGTTGTTTTCGATGAAGTTTTCAAATATAATAAATTATCGTATTATTATGATAATTCTAAAATTATTACCGAGGAATATATCACATTTTAGAGATGTTTAAACCAGGCAATTTATATATCAATGCCATCATTTGAATGAAGTTCATTTTTTTCGATGAAGGTTTAAGTTTTCAAATATAATAAATTAATGTAGTATTGTGATAAGTTTTAAAATATTACCGAGGAATGTATTGCATTTTAGAGATGTTTAAATCAAATTGCATTGAAGTTGGAAAGTGTTTCATAATCAATGCTTTAAGCGTGATTGATCTTTCTTGTTATTATATTCAGAATCTCACAAAAATTCAATACAAAAATACAAAACAACATATCAGATTAAAAGGCATGGGTTATAGTACATTTGTATTTTAAATTCTACACAGGTGAGGTTGTGTTTTGTAAAGTTTTTATATGAGTTTAAAAAAATTGCCTCTAAATGGCAGCAGTTTGACTGAATTTCAGCTGGCAATCATTTCTATTATATTAGGGGGGGGGGAACTAGCTATAGCAGCTGACAGAAACCTTCTAAAATAGATAGATTTTCTTTCTGTCAAAGCTAGTATCGGACCTATGGTATCAAATGATTTGCAATTTTGTATGATTATGTGCCATGTATAATTTCCTGCCACTTTGCCATGTATTGTTTCCTGTTTTGGTTACAAGTAAATGAAACATTTTATTTTTTATTCAATTTCAAAATGAATTTTTTTACACTCTTTTTGATGTGAAAATTTAATTTTTCATTTGTCTTCAAAATTTAATCTTTCATTGTTGAAAACACTGTTGCTATTTCAAAAGAAGTAATATTTAAATAATTTAACTTTTAGTTTTGAAAACGCGATTGCCATATCAAAAGAATTAATATTTAAATGGCATCATTAAATATGAATTTATAATTCAGAACTATAATCATGAAAGTAAAGGGGACTAACTTCATGGTAATAATACTAAAGCTATCATTGAGACTTTCATTATCTTTGGCTATCATTATTGTTAGATTTTAAATGTCTTATTCTTGTAAATATGTACCTGAAAGTTACATATTTACATAAGTACTTTATAAGTCTCTTTAAAAAAAATCTCATTGACATGGAACGTTTCCTCTTATTTAGAGCAAGCATATCATGCCTGCTTCATGGGGGCAAATAGATTGCATAAGTGGACTGAGTGGCCTATGCACCTGTATCATCAAATAATTTCTGGGAAGGAGACATTGTAATATACGTGTGATGGTGAGTGAGCAGCATGCATTATTGTTGCTCATTCTCCACCACGGAGCCCTAACTGGTATATTCAAAACAAAACAGTTCGTGAAGTGAATTCTGGGGGTTGGTGAACATCAGCAAGCATGGGCAGAACACCCTAGTTGCTCAAAAAAAAAATTTCATATGAGCAAGTATTGTTCGTTGTGTAAATAGATAAGATTGTTGCTACATTAATACCAATAAGGAATTAATACAAAGAAAAATACTTAAGTTAGCTCCATTTATTCATGTCAGTAGAATTTCGAGTTTGTTTCTCAACGCTAGTTGACCATGTAAGAACATTTCAAAGACAACATGATCTTCAATTGTGCATACAAGTCAACATAATCTTCAATTATGCATACAAGTCAACATAATCTTCAATTGTGCATACAAGTCAACATGATCTTCAACTTCTTCAATTGTGAAAGTATACATTACTGCAAATAGTTTAATTAGTAAAATATCAATATAGCATTATAAATTTAAAATTTAAATATTATATTTGTATCACAGTACCTGCATTGCTCCCATTTATATGATTTATATAATGTACAAATTCTGAGTAGTTTTGAATTAATTATTTTTTAAATAAAGTGCACTTACCTTATAAAAGATTAAGGCAATCTTAATTTTCTTTCTTTGAAAATTAAGTCTAAGTTAAGAATCTATAAATCTTAAGAATCATTCTGACTCTTACTGCCAATAAATTATAAGAAAATTTTGAACAATTCCTTTATTATTGAGATTGACAGAAATCATATAAAATTAGTCTGTCCTATATGATTGCAACACTGTTTAAACTTTTTATACAGAAAAAAAAAATGTTTTCATTGCGTAGTAATGTGCCACATTTCTCGAATTAATTTCTCAGATAATAGAATCCATTATTATTTCCTTGAAAATAAGCAATTTTTTATTAATATATTGACAACCCCTGGGCCTAGAAACTTAAAAGATGGATGTAAATACCTACAGTAGGTAAGAATAGTTATACCAAATTGAAAAGATTAGTTAAAATACTGTATATGGAATGAGCAAACTTTCATTTTTTTTTTATATATATGATGATATGAAAACATTTTAAAATATTTCTTAGTATCAGTAATCCACAGATGTGGAAAAATTAGTACCAATATTAACTAAATTAAATTAAATGTTACTCCCCAGAGAAGTAACTAGTTAAAAATTATAGCAAAAAAGTAGCTGATTAGAGAGAAAATAATTGATTAAAGACAAATTATTCAATTATTTCATTCATCAAAGTAATTAAATTAAAACATCACTTTTGCAATTTAGATTTGATTTCAAATTACATTTTTACAGCACATGTTTTTGACCGATCATAACACAAAACAAATTGACATTGAACAAAACTTCAAACAACTTTATTAAATATTAGCAAATTTTCAAAGTGGACATTTTCAAACTTTCATTTTGATATGCTTATCTGTGATTTGTTCTCATCTTAAGTCCACAAGGTTTCCTCCTACACTGAAGAGCTTTTCCATGTGTGCTAAAGAAAGAATCCCAGTGTTATGCTTAATGTATAATTCCTTTAAAATGGGAGACAGGTGCTATGCACTTTTGATATCAGAAAGCAGATAGCAAATAACAGGTGTGGATTTTCTGTTTGAAGACAAAAAGTCTTTCTTATCTTATTCATTCAGAGGGACCTGTTTTTGTTCCATAACAGCAAAGTTCAGAATACATCATATGTTCTCTTGGTGCGACCAATGATCAAGCCAAGTGAGGATGTCATATATCAGCAATCTGAAAGAAAATGGCTGGAAAAGCACGTAAAAATTAAATTTTTAATTTAATTGAATTTTCCTTACTTTTTAGAAAAAAAGAAGTAACAAATTAAATTAAAAGTTAAGAAAAATAAATGTAATGAAATAAGTTAATTAACTTAAATAACTTTTATAAAGTAACTTTTTTACTTCATTGTTTAATGGCATTATTCCCCAGTCTGGCAATCTAATTATTGATTTTATCTTATATCCTAAATTATTGCTAATATTTATAATTGATATGTTTCATTGCTTGTCTTTGTCAAATTTAACAATGACAATTCAATTCTCTGAGTTGCATGTGTGTAGTTTACACTTTTTAATATGTAACATTCAATTAAAACAATTATTGGTCGCAAAAAAATTATAATAATATTTTTTTCGTGAATTTTTTTCCTTGAAACATTTTGTTTTCAAAATCGCATATTGATAGAGCTAAGATGATGACTGGTTCGGATTCAGCATTGAATTCTGGAGAAGAATGAAGGAGGGTGGGGGGCATACACTAAGGATTTCCACTTCTGGTTCAAAAATGTTTATTTTACTTTAAACATATTTCTCAAAATTGTCTATAGATAGAGCTCAGATGATAACTGATATGGATTCAAACTCTGGAGGGGATAAATGAACTCATTAAAGATTTCCACTCCTGTTTCTGGAGATGTCACTTCTGATTAAAAAAATTTCATTTTCTTCGAAACATTTATTTCATAGGATTGGCTATAGATATAGCTTAGATCGTGATTGATATGGATTCAGAAGGGGGGGGGGATTAAGGATTTTAATTTCTGTTTCTGGATATGTCACTTCCAGTTTCCAGTAAAATTGGTATGATTGTACAGAATAAGTATGTAGGAAACAATAAAAATATTTTATATTTCTGTCAAAAATAAAGTGTACAGACCACTTGCCATCATATGACAGTTCTTTCACAGTTTATTTATTAAAGAGCTTTTATATGATGGAATTCTTGTATTTCATGCAAGATATCATTCCAACTTATAAATGTATAGCTATGTCCAACTTATAAATGTGACATATTAATTCATAAACTACATATGAATATTTTTAAAATTCATTAGCTTGGAAAATTTTACCTGAGAATTTAAAGTAATATGTAGTTGATTTATAAATGAAATATTCTTAATTATTTTATCAATTTGACATTTTTATTATTCTCGTTGCAAAAGGATTGTTTTCACATCGAAAATATTTTTGGCCATATTTAAAATTAAGACATTTTCTAAAGTGCTAATTAGAAAAAACCTCTTTAGCATTTCATTTATAAATTGGTCAGTCTTTCTGTGTAAAGTCAATATAACAATTTTTATTTCAAACTAGCCAACTACTCAACCAATTGAAACCATACTGGGTAGTAAGAATGAATGTTATAAATATGAAAACAATTATGCGATTCTTTTAACATTTTTCTATGTCATGTAGTATGTGCATGTGCATATTGCTTTATATTCACTATATCTTTGTAACTACTTAACCAATTGAAACCATATTTAGTACTGAGATAAAATATCGCATGAAAATGAGAAAAAAAAATGACACTTTATTAAATACCTTTAAACGTTGTTTGCTGTATAGATACATACATTTTGCTATATTCATCAGAAACTACATTTGTTAAAACTAAATATTCTACAAAAAAATGAATGCTATATCCGTATGGAAAATTCCATTTTTTTAACTTGCTAGTGTTGTGTACTGCATGTATATATATATATACATTTTGCAATATTCCAATTGCATTCAATTTACATCATATTTAGTATGCTAAGATAATTTTATGAATACATGAAAAGTGAAGTTGGACTTAGTATATGACTGTCATGCTCATATTATGCAGGCACATGTAAAAAGTTTTATTACTGTATACTGTCACTGCAGGCATAGCACTGATTCTTGATAGGTGGCTCATGAGCCAAATGTGGCTGGTGAAGGGTATAAGTTGGATCCGCATTATGAAACATTAAACTAGAAAAAAATGTATAAAATTCATAGGTGATTTTCTTTTATTATTAAATTTTTGAATAAATATACTTTTTGTGAGGTAGAGATCAACTAAACCTTCAAACCAAGTTTTGATAAAGGTCTCTATCCCTCTATCCTCCTAAAATAAGTAGGGGAAAAACAGTACAGGTAGTTTTGCTTGATTTAGTCCTGTGACTGTGTTTTTGCGTGTTACAATACTTACATTTACGAAATTAAATGTTCAAAGACTCTGGCCAGGTTCCATGTAAAATGAAAAATGTGGCCAATTGTGAGTGCAATTAAGAACCACTGGAATGCAATGGTGACATTTTGTGACAAGGGCAAAAATTCCAAATTCAAGTTTTTGATGGTTTTGCATGTTTTGATTATCTCTTCATTCAAATAGAGCTTTTCTTAAAGATGTTTGTGTGTAAGTATGTGTGTGTGCGCATACATATAATATATATATATATATATATATATATATATATATGTGTGTGTGTGTGTGTGTGTGTAAGAGAGTAAAATTAATTCTATAAATATGTGGTCTAGAACTTTTTTTTAATGATGTTTATGTGTGTTAATAAAACTAATTCTATTAATATGTGGTCTGTGTGGAAATTGAAATAAAATTTCTTTCAGAATTCAGAGCTGTAAAAGTATGTTTAGACAACTTATTTCAAGAAATACAGCAAATACTCACGAATGTGTCTGAAGTTGTATGGCGTGTGCTGGAAATCCACATTCTAAAAATTGTGTTTCTTGCTTCATTTTGCTTAGCTGCTTATGATGTAAGTATAAAAAGTGCTTTAATTACTAATTTCGTTAGAATTTTTTATTTGTGTATTTTGAAATTCATTATCTAATAACCCTGAATTTACTGCCATAAAAATTTATCAAATTTCAATTTTATAATAAAAACGAACAAATTTTTATGTATGCTATTAGTTTCTAACATTTTGAGGATCATAGACTCTTTGATATATGGATTTTACATCTCAGACCACATCTTTCACCTAGTGAGAAGTATCAGTTATGGCTTATGCATCCCTTTTTTAAATGAACTTCAGATGTGTATAATCAAATTCAAATATTGGTTAATTATGCTGCCTTTTAAAGATATGGTTAAAAATTGGAAGAGGTGCAAATAGCAAAAGTTAGATTTTGATATTGAATTTTCTTACATTATTATTGTTATGGTGATTTCTGAGGAAGTTAAATTAGTATGCTCTTAAATCAATTATAAATAATTTTAATCTAATTTAAGCTAATAAATTTGCAATGTTTACAACTTTAAATATATCATAATCTTAATCCTAACTCTTAAATGAAAGGTAAACAAGTAACTTAACTAAATGACAACTAAACTAAAATAACTCACCCTTTAATGAATATTGAATTTCTAAACTAATAGCTCTTATTAATCTTATGTTTGTTTACCTTTAGTGTACTTAAAACTGAGCAATCTTTAACTTATATAAATGTATTTAACTCACTTAATATTGTTTTCTCTAGTAATTGCTCAGATCAAGTAATGATTATTTAAGCTTTAGAAAGGTGTAAATAAATTTAACTTTAATATAAATAATTATTTACCTGCCTAACAGGACTTTCATCATTTTTAAATAACCTTTTTCCAGTAAATGTTACACCTGCTGGGAACTCCCCTTCCCAATACTGTGAATAAAACTGCTATCACCAGCAATATAAAACAGATGTATCAAATGGCTGTAGGAGCAAAACAGATGTGGAGCACCGGGTTGAAAGATTGGCACCCTTTAGCTCACCAAGAAGTTTGGTGCCGGGTTAACGGTTGTAACCGTGGCAACCAAAATTAAAATTTTTTCACCCCAAAAGGGGTTGCTGTTCCAGGACCTCATGCCAAGAGAGGATTTTCTCCTCAGTTGGGACGTAAACATCAGCATGTAAAGTTGCTGCCCTATTCTTTAAAGTTTTACTATTGCTCCTCACTGAGTCACTCCGCGATATCTTCAAATTTTTCCTTCACACTTTAAAAAGGCAGGATGCCTATCTCTATTTTCAAAAACGTCTCACTGATTTGGTTGCACCTTTGAAGGGGCAGGATGCCCTATTCCTTTTTTCGAAAATACTTTATCTGGTATTTTGATGGCTGACATAGTCTTGTTACCATCAACACTTCTACCCACTGGCGGCTCGATGTACCGACGGGACCTATAATATCTTGTGGTCTCCGGAGCACCCTGGCTCCCTTCAACATGGGACGTACAGTCATTCCATGGACTACGGACTCCTGTGAGCACCCTTGATCCTGAAACACCAGCTGATGTCTGAGCTTACCAGCAACATCCTTTTTACACTGGCAGACTCCTGTGAGCGCCTCTGGTCCCGCAACATCATCTGATGTTCGAGCTTACCTGCAACTTTCGATCCATCGTCCGGTGGCTTCGATTCACCAGCGCTTGTGGCCTCAGGGGGAGAGGCAGAAGATTGTGTGTGTGTGCTAAAATATTTGGCCGCCGTACCGAGGCGAAGAGCAGCTGTGAGATCAGTAAAAATTGAAATTAATTAATATATTTAAATAGCTTTCGTGATGTCATAGCCAAACCACATTCAATTATTTTTATCAAGCTCAAGGAGCTTACAAAAATTTAACAAATTCGAAGAACTCCCACAAATGGAAAAATTTTGAAATTCAAACCCCTGCCTAAAATTTGAATTACAAACCTCAACAAAAAGGGAATCCCAAAAACAATATAAATTTCAAGCAAACCAAAGTTTTAGCTCCACCTCCCAGAAAATTCAAATTCTAACAAACAAAAAAAAAATTTTCCAAAACATAATTTTAAACAAAAGCAAAATTTAATTCAACCTCCCAGTCCATCAATTTAATCTTAACACTCCCAATTATCACAAGCAAAAAAAATTTCTCAATTACCTACCAAAAAAAATTTCATTTTTTTTTAAAAGAAAAATTTCACTAAAAAAAAATTTTCCAAAACAAAAATCTGCTTTTGTAGAGTGCATCACCCAAACAGTCGGAAAGAAGAAAAACAAAACCGAATTCCCAATTACTTGTCATTACAAAAGAAACATAAATTTTGATGAAGACTTTGAACCAGCCGAAGAATTCAAAGGGTCGAAACATAAAATTTAGAGAAGTACTTCAAGATTAACAAAACAACTAACCAACCGAAAACCCAATTTCACACTCTCCTCCCCCACATTCGAAGAAACACACAATCACCCAGCAACAAACTTTTAAGAACCAAAACACTTTTAAACAAAATAAAAAAAAAATTTCACAAAACTACCTTGAATTAAAAAAAAAAAAATTTCTCAAGGAATATTTCTCAAAGAACAATCTCCGTTCCCCCCAAAAAAAACATCTGAGACTGAACTTGCACAATTTAACAAAAAAAAATTTTACACTACCCCAAAGTCGATCGCTTGGCTGAAGGATCAATGACACAAGAAAAAAACAATTTTTAGCGGGCAGGTAATTCTCCTAAAAAGGAAAGGTGCATTCCCCAGCTGAGCACCTTAAAGGCGGCTTCAAAGCACCAAAGTGACAGTTAACATGGCCTAATGAAAAACAAAAAAAAATTTTTCTTTTTCAAACACATTTCTGTGAAGAAGAATTTCTATGAAAACAAGGCTTCCCAGACCTCAAAATTCCTCCGGGTGACCATGAAACTAACCCATTAGCCGTACCTTTAACTTCACCCAAAGCCAAGAGTTGTGACTAATTACTCAAACAAAAACAAAAGAAAACTTTTGATCACTGTTCTCCCCCTTTAATAAAATTTTGAAAACCCAAAATTTGAACTGAAACTGAAATCCCAAAACTATATTCCAAAAAGAAAAAAAAAAAAAATTTTCTATCATAAAAAAAAATTCCTAACATTTTAGACTAACCCAGATCTTTTGACATATTTATCTACTTTTAAACACACATTAAATTCAATACACTTAAAACACAACTACTAATACACATACATTTTTCGCTATTCTTAGAACTTATTTCCAATAACTCTCTATCTCAAATCTCATAAAAACTGTTGCAACATTTTCTTTCTTAATCTCAAAAAAAATCTGACAGTGGGCAAGGGGTCGTGAATCCCTTCCCAAAAAAAAAACACAATACACCATGGGCAAGTGATTTAATTCCCGAGGGAAAAAGGTGCATTCCCCAGTGAACACCTGAAAACTGTGTGGCATCAAAGCACTGAAGTAGTCATTATGGGCAGACTGAGAAAAATTTTTACCCACTTAAAAAGTTGAGAAGGAATGATTTAGCAAAGCAAGGCCTCCTTTGAACCTGAATCTCCCAGAATCCCCACAACAAACAACCACTTCTCCGCCGCACACTTGCAAAATAAATAGCCAAAAGATCCCTAAAAGTGAAAAAAAAATTTCTCATAATCAAAAAAAAATCCTACTCAAATTCCAAAATTACACTGAGTCAAACTCTAAAGTTTACTTTAAAAATTCTATAAAACAAACAAAAAAAAATCTTTCTTAAAAAAAAAACAACAAGCTATGATTAGCTTACACAGGAGTGAAAAAGAAAAAGAATTTCAACTGACAAAGCTTAAAAAACTCCTAAATCTTTCTAACTTTTCAAAAACTACAATATTATTTTTAAAACAAACTAAATTAATGAAATTATTTAATTAATTTGTGCCCTTCCCCATAGTAAACATATGAAACATATAATAACATCTAAATAAAACATTTTCAAATACTGATTACCTTTAGAAAAAAATATTTTTATGGTGGACAGCCCATTAAATATTATTGTATTTTATTCAGTGGACAGACAACTCAGGCAGAACCAAAAAGGTGAACGGCACCACATGTTATGAGGGTTTTCCCTTCCCTTACAATTTTATACCTCTTTATTTACTAAATTATTTGTAATTATATTATTTTACATTAAATAGATTATTCTTTATTTTATTATTTATCTTTAATTATATTTACATTTCATTATTCTAAGTTATTATATTTATTTTTAACCTGTGATCGTATAGTATTTTTAAATCAATAAAGTTTACTTTTATAATTTATTTTCTCTTTGTTTACTCAACCATTACTATTACTTGGTCTGTGCTCAACTATGTAAATCTTTTAAAAACACTTCAACAACAAATAACTCTTAATTCCACTTACCTTTAAGTAAATAAATAGCACAGCCAACAAACAACTAAAGAATCACAAACACTAATTGTAAAATTAAAAATTAACTTTTATTTTTCAACAATTAAAAATTTAAACATCTGATCCATTTATAAGATTTCATTACTTGTATAGTGGCATAAAGTTAAGTTAGTACATTGCTCAAAATTAAAATCTATTAAAATTACCCAATTACAATAACCCAGGACACAGAATCCACTCTGGTCTGAAGACCAGAGTTTGGTCTGCCTGAGGAGCTGTCCACCACCAAAAATGTAAAGTATTCAATTCTCAAAAATATTAGGACTAACACAATAATTTGAAACAATTATTTTGTATCTATAAAACTACGAGATAACAAGTATTGTATGCAAGTAGTTGTCTCTTAAAAATTCTTGTTACTTATTTAAATTTCCAAATGCCACACTATTATTTTTAAGCACAGATGTTGCACAGATTAAGCACAGGATTATACCGTTGATTTTTGTATCTTGAGCATAATTAAAACACCTTTGCTGATCACTCACTGTTGCACACAATCACTTTGGCGACTGCTGAAACCGAAAATAAAAGTGGTTGAAGACCAAGAGGGGGGGGGGGGAAATATCTCCCTAGTTGATGTGTGATGAAAAACTACTCATTGACTTGAAGACACCAAAATTTGTTGATTTAAATGACAGTTTGGAACGGAGCTGCACTTTGACGAAACTGTAGGCTATAAAGAGGCCTGTTATGAACGCTGGTTTACTCCGACCGCACTTGGTCATCCGCATCTTCCATCCTTGGATCCGAGAGGTAATTGAGGTAGTCAGCACTTTCAGAAAGGTGAACCATCTTTTGTGGAACATCACCATCTTTAGCTGACAGGCAAATGGAGAAGAATAGTCACTTTGACGAGGATCCCCGCAAATGAGATTTTATCAACCTCAATTCGTCTGCTGCTTTAGAATAGAATAAATAGCATTCTTATGGCGACCGCGGAATACGGGCGCCCATGCATTGGGGCCCCGATCCACGGATCTCCTCAGCCGTCGGAAAAATCACCACCTCGCCTCTTGCTGGTCAGGAATCGAAAAGTCCGGCAACACGCTTGCCTTCCCAGGAGACGCCAAACTTGGCGAGTGAAACCCTGCGCTTCGCGCCGAGCGCTTACGCATACACTGCGGAAATAAAACGCTGTTATGCCAAGAATCATTAAAAGTGTTGGAAATAATCAATACATCGCGATTCACGTTCCCGTGAGCGGGCGTTTATGCAAATTTAATATGAACGACTCTTCCCGTTCACCGGCGTGAACCGTGACGTTTTTCAACATGAGGTTTCATGCAAATCAGTTCTCAATGCGTACGCATCTGATTTGCATATCCGGGGGCGTTTCCGGAACTGTCCATTCTCGGATATATAGGGCAGAGGTTTCTTGAAGCAATCAGACATTAGTCAGACTTTGCAGACATTAAGGAGACGTCTGCAGGAGACATTGGAGATAGGTCGACAGTAGAAAGGTCGATCGAGATCAGACAGAAATGTTTTTGACAGAAGCACTGCGGAATATCTTTTTGACGACGGTTAATAGTCGAAACGGATGCAGATGTATTGAACGTTAAATTTACTTACAAACGTTCGGAAGCCGCTTTAAATATTTTCCTGATGTTATATCCTTTGGTTTCCCTTTACCAAGTGATGGTGGCTGAAATATACGCAACTGATAGAGGTAGTATAGTAATTTACTACCAAATGCTTCAAGGAATCTCTGTCTAGTCATTTACAACTAAAAATCTTTTGTACATAGTTTATTTTGATGTTTTACGGCATGGAAAATTACCAGGTATGTGTAATATGCTGAGTTGTGTTTTTCACCAAATAAAGTGAACGAAGTTTTCCTTTAAAACTGGACTTGTGTACTTTCATGACCCAGCCAACACTTATTGACTCTGACAGTGCGTGCTTTGCTATCTGCAAATTTTAAATTTTCCAACAGTAAAACGGTTACGGGGCCTGTTCAACGCCCAATAGAGTCATAAGTGCAAGTATCTTTAAAGAAATCGTTCCAGTGTTCAGATGGGGGCCGCACCTGGCACCATTTTGAAGTTCGTGTGAACAACGAAACGCAACAGTGTAAACGTAAACAGTGTACAAGAACTTTTACTTCTGCTTCTTCAAAACTACGAGTGGCCATGGAGGCAAGTAGAACGGAGTTGCTGACGCGGGACAACTACGTCACCTGGTGTACCGACATCTCATTCGTCCTCAAGGGAGAAGGATGTTTCGGACATGTAGATGGAAGCGCTAAGCCTATCGAAGAAGACGCAACCGCGAGTCGCCGCGACTACGATGATTTTTATCGCCGGAAAGACCGAGCATTAGCCATAATTTATCAGAGCTTATCCTCGGAATACAAGGAGTTGATAAACGTCACCGACGAACCTAGTCAAGTATGGAATACCTTGAAAGAACATTTTCAAGCGCCTTCCCGAGCCAACCTGGTTAGATTACTAGATGAGTTCTTCGACATTCGGCCGGAGCCAGACGAGCCTGTTGACATTTTTTGCTCAAGACTGCGGAAGGCCGTGACGAGGCTTAAAGACGCGAAACACCCCATTGAAGACCTGTATGTAGCATTCCAGTCGATTCGGTACCTTCCGGAAGAATTCCGAGGTATCGTTCAACTCATATATAGATGGAATGACTCGGACTTCAAGCTCAGCAAAATACAAGCAGAGCTAGCAGCGGAGGAGAGCCGGCTGAGGCAGCAAGCGAGTGACTTTTCCAAAACTGTGAGTTCAAATTCTGCATATTTTACTTCTAAGAAATTTGTAAATAGAGTAAAAGTATCTAAACCTAAATTTCCAAATGTATCTCATAATGTGTCTAATGTAAATACTTCTAGTCATAATGTAAATATTTCTAAAAGTAAAATTAAGTGTTTTAAGTGTAACAAACTAGGTCATACTAAATCTAATTGCAGTAGAAATAATGGATCTAGTATTGTGGAATTTCTTGGGTCTCCACAGATTGAGGCTAATACTGTAATCGATCCTAGCGATAGACTCAGCTGGGTAGTAGACACTGCTGCTACGCGACATTTCTGTAATAACATTAAGTTATTTTCAAAATTTAATGAGTGCAAAGGCACTTCAATGTCGCTAGCAGTAGGGGATGTCGAAAGTCCAGTTGAGGCTATCGGGACGGTGGAAATGTATGTCCAATTTAAGGATAAGCAAAGTATTATCAAATTGGAAAATGTTATGTATTCTCCTAAACTTAGGAGAAATTTATTAGCTGCATCTGTTCTTGAGGAACAAAATTTTAGTTTTAATGGAGCTAATGGGGTTCTATGGTTTTTTACACCTAAAGGGGAGAAATTCTTTTATGCAAAAAGAAAGGATGGGTTATATTTTTTAAAACCTAAGTATAGTACCCAGGAACAACATAACGTAGAAAACCGTCAATCTAAAGATAGGGATCGAGATGGAGACAAGAAACACAAAAAGGATAAGAAATCCAAGGATAGGGATCCTAGTGCTTCCAGAAAAATAGACAAAGTAAAAATAGCACCTAATCTTAAAGAAACTAAATTTAAGTCTGACAAAACAAAAACTAAGCAGAATAGAAATGTGGATAGTTCAATATCTAAGCCTAGCAGTTCAGTAACTGAACTTAATAGTGCAAACTGTCTTTGGCATAAACGATATTGCCACATAAACGCTGAATATCTTCTCCAAACCAGCAAAGTTTCTGCCGTAAACGGACTTCCTAGGCTTAAATACAAAAAGTTAAATTGTAAATCGTGTAAATTGGCTAAGTCTAGGAGAGTATCATATAAACCCACCGGTAGGATAAGGTCCACTAAACCATTGCAATTGTTACACATGGATGTGTGTGGTCCCTTACCCACAGCCTCATATGGTGGGAACAAGTATGTCTTAACTATAACAGATGATTATAGTAGAAAAGTTTTTGTTTACCTCATGAAACAGAAGTCAGAAGTATTTTCACATTTTAAAGAGTTTCAGGCCAGAGAAGAAAGGCAGTTAGGTACTAAAATTCTATGTATCCGGACGGATAATGGGATGGAATTCTGCCATGATAAGTTCAAAAATTACCTGAAGGATATCGGTATTAAGGCTGAGAGGACTAACACATATACCCCATAGCAAAATGGAGTATCAGAGCGATTCAACTTAACCGCATTTGACTGTGTTAGAGCCATGTTGAACGACAGCAAATTACATGACAGATTCTGGGCGGAAGCAATATTGTGTTTTGCATACACTAAAAATCGAATATGTCACAAATTTAAGACAAAAACACCACATGAGCTCTACAGTGGTAGAAAACCTTCAGTCAAACATCTTAGAACCTTTGGTTGTAGAGCATATGTAGGCAAACCCAGTCAGCTCAGAAAGAAGTTAGACATGAAAGCTACAGAAGGGGTGATGGTAGGCTATGCTACTAAAACTAAGGGCTATAGGATATTTTTGTCAGGAGAGAAACGAACAATTGAGACCTGCAATGTGAGGTTTGATGAGGGTGATGTAGTGGAAGGCATCCTGGACCCAATTTGTCCCAGAAATATCTCCTCAGGGATATCAAGAGATAACCTTTCAGAATACTCCGACGGGGAATATCCGAGAGAGCAGTCTGATGGGGGGGCAGGAGAGAGTGAAGACACTGGTGACGATCCATCTGAATCCAGTGAGGAAACGGACTCTCCTGCTGACTCCAGTATGACTCCTTGCTCGGATATTGCTTGGCAGCGAAAGACGGTTCCAAGACCCGATGGGAGTAGAACCGATGTGTATTATTACGCTCAAGGAGATAATAAAATGCTGAGGTCGCACAATGATGTTAAGAAATATTGTGATAAAAGGAATATACAATTTGATCAGCAACTGTTTAATTTTCGGGAAAATAAAGGTCTTAAAAGGGTCAGAGGCAGACCAGAAGCAAGCAATATTGAAATAAATATACCAAAAGGGTACAACGCTGCTATAAAATCTTCCCAGTCCGAAAAATGGTGTAAAGCTATGGATGAGGAAATGGCCGTAATGCAAGAGAGGGGTGTCTGGGAACTAGTTCCTGCATCCACCTCACAAAAGCATATAGGCAGTAGATGGGTCTACACCATTAAGAAAGACGAGAATGGGAAAATCAAGAGGTTTAAAGCTCGTTTGGTAGCCCAGGGGTATGGTCAGAAAAAGGGAGAATCATACGATGAAGTTTTTAGCCCTGTTGTTAACTTCAACTTAATTAGAGCATTCTTCTCAATTTTCGTATGCATGCTTGGCTGGATGCATTTCCAATTAGATATCAAATCTGCCTATCTCTATGCTAAATTGAGTCAAAAGGTATATATGAAACAGCCTCAAGGTTATGTCAATCAGGAACAGCCTGATTATGTTTGTTTGTTGAAGAAAGCCATTTACGGTCTTCATCAAAGTGGAAGAGAATGGTTTAATGAACTTGACACCAAATTAAAAGAATTAAATTTTTTAAAACTTCAATGGTGTAATTGTGCATATATTTACAATAGCAAAGTTCTTATGCTAGTCTATGTGGATGACATAATTCTCTTCTCAAAGTATCAAAGGGACATAGACCACATTGTTTCATTACTTAGCATAGAATTTGATATCAAGGTATTAGGAAAAATTAGAAAACTTTTAGGCGTGGAATTTAAAGAGTGTGACAATAAATTTTTTATACATCAAAGTCAGTATATAGATAAAGTATGTCAAATGTTTCAACAGTATAAATATCCAGTTACTTCACTTCCCATTTCTAAAGGGAATATTCTAAGTAAAATAGATTGTCCAAAGACAAGTGAAGAAATAAAGCAAATGCAAAATTTTCCTTACAGGAGCTTAATTGGGTGTTTGGCTTTTATATCTAGTAGGACTAGACCTGATATTTGTTACGCCATCAATATATTATCTCAATTTCAAGAAAACCCTGGAATTAAGCATTGGGATGCATTGTTAAGACTTTTAGGATATGTTGAAAAGACTAAAAACTATGTGTTGAATTTATCTAACATTCAGGAGTTAAAATTAAATTGTTACTCAGATTCTGACTTTGCTGCAAACAGAGATGACCGTGTTTCACTTGGAGGCATGATACTCTTTATTGACAATGTACCTATTTCTTGGCGTACCTTTAAACATAAGTGTGTCAGCTTATCAACCATGGAAGCTGAATATGTATCACTAACTGAAGCCGCTAAGGAAATGGTATGGGTACAAAACATAATAGAAGAATGTCATTTACTTGGGTTAAACTTTAATAAAAGTAACAGTGTTATTTTTAGCGACAACCAAGCAGCCATTAATTTTTCTAACTCTCCAATTGAAAACAACAGAACTAAGCATATTGATGTTAGATATCATTTCCTAAGAAATTTAATAGTCAATGAATCTTTTAATGTTAAATTTGTAAATAGTAAAGATAACTTAGCAGATTACTTTACTAAACCAATGACTAAGGAAATAATACTTAAATTTTGTAATAAAATTTTTAAAAACTAAATCAAAACTTTTTGAGATTAAATGTTTAGTCTAAAGAAAATTTTAAATACTAAATTGAATTTACAACTTGGGAATTTTTTTTTAAGATGTCATATATATACATTATTGTTTATCTTAAACCTCATTGATATAAGATAGTATATCTTGAGTATAAATTTTTGTGATATTGAATCTTTTTCACTTTACACCTTTGTATATACATCCATTTTCCATGACCCGCATGATGCTAAATAATAGCTTATGTGTATAAAATTTTGTATTTTTCAACTTGGTAAAAAGTATGTGTTGAAAGTTTTGATAAAGGAATTTTATTATCTAATTACTTGCATCATGTATTTTTAAATATTTGGTATATCAATGCAGTCTAATAGTATTAATTATGTATACTTATATTGTGTTGATAGACTAAATTTTTTTTAAGCTTTTTGAATTATAGTGTTTATACTCAAATTTAAAGTAAACTTAAATTCTATGCTTATACAAAATCTTAATCTTTTAAAGTTGACTTGTTTAATATGATAATGTGCTTATACTTAAATTTTGGATACTTATAATTAAATTTAAATTAAAATTTAAATTTTTGAATGATGATACTTAAGCATTGAAGTTGTGTTGTATATAAATTTCTACTTGATGTGAAATGTTGTTGTTACAATATTGTCGACAATACTTAACTATTTTTCAGATGCTATAAGTACTTATGCATTTTATTTTAAATTTAATAATGATATAATACTTTAAATTTTTTCCTTCATTATGTTTGATAGGATACTGGGGGCCTTGGTGTTTATTGATATACCTTGGTTTCTCAGAGTAAGTTTTCTTTTGCATATGCATTGAGACTTAAGGATTTGCATGAGGGGGCCGATTGTTGGAAATAATCAATACATCGCGATTCACGTTCCCGTGAGCGGGCGTTTATGCAAATTTAATATGAACGACTCTTCCCGTTCACCGGCGTGAACCGTGACGTTTTTCAACATGAGGTTTCATGCAAATCAGTTCTCAATGCGTACGCATCTGATTTGCATATCCTGGGGCGTTTCCGGAACTGTCCATTCTCGGATATATAGGGCAGAGGTTTCTTGAAGCAATCAGACATTAGTCAGACTTTGCAGACATTAAGGAGACGTCTGCAGGAGACATTGGAGATAGGTCGACAGTAGAAAGGTCGATCGAGATCAGACAGAAATGTTTTTGACAGAAGCACTGCGGAATATCTTTTTGACGACGGTTAATAGTCGAAACGGATGCAGATGTATTGAACGTTAAATTTACTTACAAACGTTCGGAAGCCGCTTTAAATATTTTCCTGATGTTATATCCTTTGGTTTCCCTTTACCAAGTGATGGTGGCTGAAATATACGCAACTGATAGAGGTAGTATAGTAATTTACTACCAAATGCTTCAAGGAATCTCTGTCTAGTCATTTACAACTAAAAATCTTTTGTACATAGTTTATTTTGATGTTTTACGGCATGGAAAATTACCAGGTATGTGTAATATGCTGAGTTGTGTTTTTCACCAAATAAAGTGAACGAAGTTTTCCTTTAAAACTGGACTTGTGTACTTTCATGACCCAGCCAACACTTATTGACTCTGACAGTGCGTGCTTTGCTATCTGCAAATTTTAAATTTTCCAACAAAAAGGATAACTTCCGCCAAGCGGCAAGCCGCCGCGCAATGGCAACCCGCCAACCCCACCGGATGCAATGCACCCCGAATGCAGGTGTTTTAACTGATAAGAGGTTCAAGGCCAAGTTTCGCTTAAAAAGTGCCTTTATTTTGCGGATTCGTAAATGAAGTGAAGTTAAGTTAAAAGACGCGAGCGAGAGACCGAAAGATTAGCAAAAGATTATTTAACGTTTAAAGGCACATTGCGCACAATTTTGAATAATAAAAACATTAAAAAGATAACAAATTACGTTAAAGGGGAAATAAATTGCCGAAATATTCCAAAACAACAAATAAATTTAGAATTTTGAAGGGAAAGGGGAAAATAACGAATTTTAAGCTATTATCAAATTTTGAACTATTAATTAAATTTAGAGCTGTCAAATCTCGGCATAACAATAAGCACAAGATAAATCTAAAAATGTGTACATTGAACAAATCTAAAGTTACTCCTTTTATGAATCAGAAGTAAGAAATTATCAAGATGTATTGTTTATATTTTCCTTGCAACTCTTATATGTAAAAAAATATTTGTAAAATCCAATTTCAGATTTAGATTATCTTTATTTTAAGGAATTTTTTTGAAGGATTAAATTTAAAGCCCAAAAAATTATTATTTCTGCAATAATCAAGCTGCAGCAATTAACATTGAAGTCATTTACAAAATTCAGTTGTTGAACGCCTGGCTTTTAAATGTGCTCCTTTTTATGTTCTGTGCAAGTGAAGCTAAAGAATTTTACTAATTAACAGCCTTGCAGTTCCCCTAGAAGGTCGTCATGAATCCTAAGCTAGGAACCCCTGATCCATGCTAATAAAATCTGCCATATGTATATATCTATACTACCATATTTTCATTAGTTGGCATGTTGGAAAATAGTGAGGTTTATTATATATTATCCAGCATGGTATAAAACTCGAGGTTTTGTTTTATTCTTTGGAACAATGAATAAAAAATTTCTATGTTTTATATTTCATTTCAGTGTGCAATATCTATGTGATTCCCCCCTCATCTGTCTCTTGTCACTTAAGCTCAAGGCCTTGTAACTTTCAGGACAGCCCTCTTTCCATCTTATCTTTCTCTACCTCTACTGGAAACTTGCTTGGGCCCCAGTTTTCTCCTTCCTAAAGACTGGGAGAAGGACATGGCTTTGATCATCTCCATCCTCCAAGCACAACTTCTATACAAATTCTGTGCCATTTATAAAATTCCATTTTCTTTTATCTTTTTCTGTTCGCTAGAAGTTTAAGAGGGGGTGAGGGTATCCCTCCTTGGCACTTCTCTAACCCCTGTCCTTGAGATCTTGAGAATATCTATGCGATTTTTCAAGCAATTTGCAATTAAAATATAAATGAGCCTGTAACAAATAGTTATATCTTTGAAATAGTGTTATATTTTGAACATGGTGTTTTGATGGAAAAATATGTAAAAAACATTTTTTTTTATGATATTTGATACCATCCCGCTTTATATGCTATGTCATATTTAATCACCTGATTATATTTTTAAATATGGTTCACATGAATTACTCGACATGCCGCATAATGGATGGAAATGCAGTATGTAATTACAATATCTAATTTCACCTTTATCTACAATAGTACATCTGAAGAAGTGCAAGACTGTCAAAAAATTGTATAAGCATATAGTCTGTTGTTCACTGGTAACGAAAAATTCTTAGTTTTGAATAATTATTGATGAAATGTCTCTAAAATTAGTCTTCCTGTGTATATATCTGTATTTTACTTGTGAAAGACTATTAGATATATAATCTAATCTTTCACATACTTGGAGGTGGGTGGCAACTAGAAAATTATGAGATGATTTTTATCATTTTTAATAGCAGTTTTTTAGTTTATTTTTTTTAAGGCACAGTTGTGGGGTGGACGGTTATATAAGTAAATAATGGCAGAAGTGCAAAGATCTTGTTATGCTATGTTTGCATCCAGGTATAGGGGGTTATGTTATTTATCTGTTTATCTACATCCCATTGCCATTGTAATGGCACATGATCTTGTTTATGCCAAATGTAAATGACAAATAAAAATATCACAATGTAAATTGTTGCTAAAAAGGCAGACATATATTTTAGAAATACTTTTGTTTTCTTTTTTAGTACAAACAATCCAAGATTTAGGTGTCTAATTTGGTTAGGTGTCCAGCTCTTAGCTTGTTTGCACTGAGGATGGAAATCCAATGTTTGCGAGCCAAAATGTTTGGAAATCATGCACTAGAAAGTTCTCCATGGGAGCATCCCTTCCTGGCATTAGCTATATCTGACCATTGCCTAATAAAATGAAGATTTTTAATTTGCCTAATAAAATGAAGTAATTTTATTGTTTAATTTAGGTATTTTTGTATTCTTAAATTCTGTTTATTTTATAGGTTTGTGCCATACACGTTGCTTTCATTGTATTTGTCGTGGTTGGCTTACCACTACTGTCTCTTCAGAATTTTTTCTCCCACTGCTGTTCTGTTTGGACAGCCGTTCTCTTGCTAGCCAAAATGATTTATCAATTAAAGACTATTGATTATTTGGATTGGAAAGTTAATTGCACAGTGAGTATCATTTTATATTGTAAATTGTTGCTATTATGTATATGCTAACAATAAATAAATGAGTCATTTATTTGGATTGATTTTGGATTTATCCATAATAATTGTATAGCAATGGAATTTGTTTTAAAAGAAATTGCTGATTCTTATATTCTTTTGATGCGATTTTTATTTTTTCAGCAATTTATGTAAGTTTTTATTTTACAACTTGGGAAAGTTAAAAAAGTGTTTGATTATTGAAAAGATAAAAAAAAAACATGGTTTCCAAATTTGAAAATACTCTGAACAAAAACAAAGAAAAATTATGAATTAAAAGATACTAAAATTAGACCAATTTATAAAACAAAATTGACACTGGCATTAGCCCTGTTGAACCGAGATAATTTTGCATGAGTAATGTGTTGTAAAAGAAAATGTTAAAATCTTGAAATTATAGCCACTATAGTTTGAAAACTAAAAATTCAATATAAAATCCAATATATCCAGGATTTTTAAAGGGTTACAAATTACTCTCTTCTTGTTTATAACTAGCACTTTTATTTTTTGAAATATAAGCATTACAAGCTTTAAAAATGGACAATTTTTAATCTTCTTCAACTTGACCAGAAAATTATAAAAGCTATGTAAAAAAATATATATTATTGATCTAGAAATTGAATTTCCTGATGAACATTTTTGTGAGTTACTATTTATGTCTATCTTTCTCAATTTAGAAGATATTTGAAGTGAATGTTTTTGTTGCCCTCATTGCCTTAATATTAGTTTTGATTCCCCCAATATTGTATTTAATCTGTTAAAGAGAATTCCATTTATAATTATTTGTTCTTTGTTTCAGAATGTCATGTACACCAATTCATCCATCGATCCATCATTTCCTTTCAATACTACTATAGACAATCATGATTGGATTGGATTCAAAAGAACAGATTCTTTGGCACGCTACTGTCAGGTAGGAAATAACTACATCAATAATGCTTAAGACTTGTTGAAAGGTATTTATGACTTTGTTCAATCTGTCTGTCTGTCCGTTCGCCATAACTGCCATAAAAATGACTTTATCAAAATGAAATTTTAGTATGTTGTTGAGACGGTCTGTGGGACATATGGGAATGTAAATGAATAATATAACTCAATTAGTTTTGGATTGAACCCGGGTTAAAAAGTGAAATACATTTAACCATGTGGGACCTAATTTTTCAAACATTGTTTAAGCAAAGTTAAAATTCACAAATTGCTTTGAAAAGTTTAGGAAATATTCAAATTAATCCATAAAATATATAAAAGAAAATTTCAGCAAAATATATTTGCTAATTTTTAAATTAAAAATTAAAATAATAAAGACACACATATTATATGAAGAGATCACGTGTCCCACTTAAAAATAAAATATGGCAACCATCTTTTTGCACAGTGTAAAAATCGTGATTTTTAAAGTTCTTTTAAATTTATGTTTAGTGTTGCATCCGTCCTTTATTACCGCTTTATTTTTGCTTATTTTCTGTTCATCTATATTCTACATCAATGCAATTTCAATATTTTTCAGTTTAAATGATCATTAAACTTTGATTATTTCTACAATGAAGCCTAATTTTAATGAATGAAGAATGTAAACAAGTGATTGTAAGATGAGTTGTATAAGAATCACTGAATTTTCTGGAATAAAAGTGATATGAATGAAATATTTATTGCTTTTACATAGAGAGCCAGACAATGTATATTTCAATGACATCATTTGAATAAAGTTCATTCTTTTCGATAAAGTTCTAAGTTTTCAAATATGATAAATTGTTGTAGTACTGTGATAATTTGAAATATGTTAGCGCTGAATGTATCACATTTTAGAGATGTTTAAATAAAATTGCATTTCAGTTGGAAACTGTTTCATAATCAGTGCTTTATGCATGATTGATCTTTCTTGTTTGACTATTGAAAATGAATGCATCTTTGAATTTTGAGTGAGCTATAATTCGAAATTTTTGAAACGATGTGCTTTTTACTGTTTTAAGTTAGTTATTAAGATAGGCAGTTAATCTGACATTTATTTGACTCAAAAAACTCGCCTTTGAATTTTGAGTCAGTTATAATTATCAATTTTTGAAACGATGTGCTTTTTACTATTTTAAGTTAGTTATTAAGATAGGCAGTTAATTTGACATTTATTTGACTTAAAAAACTCATTGTTGAATTTTGAGCGAGTTATAATTATCAATTTTTGAAATAATGTGCTTTTTACTATTTTAAGTTAGTTATTAAGATAGGCAGTTAATTTGACATTTATTTGACTTAAAAAACTCATCGTTGAATTTTGAGCGAGTTATAATTATCAATTTTTGAAATGATGTGCTTTTTACTATTTTAGTTATTGAGATATGCAGTTAATCTGACATTTCTTTGGTTCAAAAAACTAAATTTAAAATTATTAGTTGTATGCTGACTTTGGTTACAGTTGTAGAATAGTTAATCGTGATTTTTATATGGATTAGAGTAAAATGTTTTAACTGTTTAAAATTTTCTGGTGCTATAAATAAATATAAACAACATTTAAATTGACTAAAAAGTTATTCGAAATAGTTTGTCATAAGAAATTTTGCACACAAAATAGTCACCAATTATTTTAATGTAATAAATAATTTTTTTTTTATAAAATTGCACATTTAATTGATTGTTCCTGATGGGTTTAATATATCGTCTATTATCCACTTTTCCTAAATTTTCAATTATTATGAGCTTTTTATGTAATATAATATTCAATTTAACTAAACTATGGTAATATTACATGCTTATTGCAAATATCTGTTAAATTTACACTTTTCACTCTTGCATATTTCTTTGTTTCATTTTAATTGAACTACTGGATTAAGATAATTAATAGGTTTTCATGATGAAGTTATGTACAAATATTCTTTAACTTTAATATATAATATGTTTATAACATAATTTTTCTTAATTGTACATTGTCAGTTTTTGGTATTAAATGTGTTCCCCCATTGAATTATTCTAAAAATTATTTAGTTCTGTAAGTATTTTATTTTTTAATAAAAATCTAAACTTACAATGATCTTTGTTTCTGGGGTATTTTATTTTTTAATTTAGCTAATATATAATTTTATTAGTTTTGGGTTACATACTTGCACTTATAATGCAATGGAACTAAGTTGATCACTGTTATAATTTTGCTATATTAAAAATAATCTAATAATTAATAAAACTCTAAATAATTAATTTTTTTTAATTTGAAAGTGAAAAATTTGACAAAAAATTGCATGTATTGATTGAATTGATTAAAGAAAAAGTCTGGAACAGTTCTAAAAATTTTTACTCTTATTTTACACTTTTATATTACTCTTATTTTACACTTTTATATTACTCTTATTTTACACTTTTATGTTACTCTTATTTGAAACTTTTATATTACTTTTATTTTACACTCTTATATGTTGACCACTTATTTAAATTGACCAGAAAATTGTGGATATGTTTATTAGATGGTTAACTTAATCAGATTTCACTGTTATTCTGTTTGTTATTTTGTAGTTATTTTAATAAAGATTTATTTTCAAAATTATACGTCTTTTTAGGGTTACATAGGTCTTATATTGGTTTTGACTATTCAAGCTGTTGTAAAGATCCGACAAGAAGTCAATCGTTTGAATTTGAATGAACCGGAACCTAAAGCTGGTGTAATATTTCCAGAAACTACAAGATGCACAGCAGACGATAATCTCTGGGAGTGTTTAAAATATTTAGCAAATTATTTTTTTTATAAATTTGGACTTGAGGTACTTGATACTTTACATTATTTTAATATGAATGAATTGTATTTAATGAAAAGAAAAATAATACTATGTGATAAAATTTGGCTGCATATAATTTTTTTTCTTCTGTGTTTGAATTTTTATGTTTGTATGCATAGGAATATATCATACACTGACCTTTGAAATTGAAATCTCTTAGAATTTTATTCTCTTATAGAACACAAAAAATATTTATTCTAAGAAAAATACTTTTTATAATTAAAAAAAAAAATTAAGACAGTTTGGGAAAATGAAACTGGAAGTTTTGATTTTGAGCTTATAAAACCATTTCAAACATTAGCATGGAATTTCCCAAACGTTTATATTGTAATTCTTATATTTCCTGTACACACTTAAAGTACTTTGGCAGGTTTTCCAGTCTTCATTAGTACAACTGAATTTCAAATTTCTTATTATTCATGTTTTAATGCATTTATATAGCTATATTGGTTGATATGCCCATCACTAACACAAGCTGCTACTGGTAAAGGAATTTTTCATCATAAAGACCATGGTAAGCTACGAGATGTTGGTATCGTTCAATTAACCAGTGGGATGATTCAGTTAGGGAAATTTCATGATAAAATTCAATTGTGGAAAATTCAACCATTTTATTGAAGAATAATGTTTGGTTGTGCATTATTATTCAATAAAGTTGTTGAATCAATTAACTAACTATTAAACCTAAAAACCAACAACCATTGTATTTGAAGAAATTATGCATAACCCTTATAAATTAGTTTTCACCCATTGATGGAACATTCATTTATGATTTCTTTGGATTTTTAGGCCTCATTTATAACTACCGTTGCCTGTATTGGAGTCAGACTTGATGTGTTTGCATTTTTGTCAGCAGTATGGTTGGCTTGCCTGTTTCTTTTGAAGAGAAAAACTTTAGCTAAAATCTGGCCTTTCTACGTCACATACCAATGTATTGTTCTACTTATTCAATATATAATCTGTTTAGGCTTACCACCCGGATTGTGTATAGGTAAGTTTTCATAAGAATAAGATTTTTATTTAATGAGCTTTGATTTAATTGCAAATGTTTTAATATTTATCTTAGCAGAAGTTTTTTTATAAGAATTTTTATCTATTTGAGCTATTGTGCCTGCACCTCACAGAGATATATACATGCATTTCGAAAACTGTTCAAATGGATTTAGGAAATCTTAAAAGGTGTTTATCGATCAAAAATTGAAATTCAGAAATTTTAAGGTAAACAATACTTTATATCAGTGGCTTTTAAACTTTATGGTCTCATCACCCCATTTCATACTTAAAAATTACAGAGGACTCATTATACTGGGTAACTGTAACTGATGATCCCCTCCCACTCGAAAATAAAAGTGGAAAACAATATTAAAAATATATTAGCAATATATGACAGTACTAACATATATAATATTTAATTTAAAATAAATACTCATAATATTGATTACTAATAGATTTATTTAGTATGAAAATGCCTCTTTTATAATAAAAGTTAAATCCTATCTTTGCTATATCTTTGGACGAAATACAACAAAAAAAAATCACAAATTAAAATTCAAAATTTACCAAAAAGAGAAAAAAAAAAGCAATTAGCAAAATATCTATTTTTTCGTATTTTCTGCAACCCCCTAGTTTAAGAATGACTCCTTTATACAATAGTATAGGAAAGTAAAAATTCAGCTAATTTTTATTTTACAGTAATATATAGTACATATAAAAGGAAAGCATTGTGCTGCTGTCAAAAATCTAATGTAACATTTTGATGAATTTGCACATTTTAAGCATCTTCAAACACAAATCAACTGTTTTCTGTTCTATCTGTCTAGACACAGTATGTTTTGAGCAAATAGAGCGATTCACATGAAATTTGGATCAAATGTTTTAATTGTTGTTGTTGTCGTGTCCCTAATATTACAATTAAGGAAGAATGAGTGCACTGCTTCTGTTTAGTCAAATGACCCAGGGCACCCGAAGGTAGAAGTCTGACTTCTGCCCCAAATAAGACATTACAACATCCATGTTCGCAGGCGGGATTCGAACCCTCAATCTGGCAGCCGAGCCATCACGAGGAAACACCTGCCTCTTTGACCGCTCGGCCACCACATCGGCAAATGTTTTGATTGGTGAAGATAAAAGGACTAATGATTTTCAATAAGATTAGACTAGAGAAATTTTCAGAAATGAAAGAGTGTTGCAAAAGAAAAAAAATATTAAAAATACCCATTGCATATGTAATTTTTTTTTATTTAAAACGTGATTGCATCTTTTATAGCATGTACTCTTAGGATATTGTGCATTTTTCATTTAAAACTAGAAATAAATTACTGTTATAAAATGAGTGGATCTTTTATCATTATTTTTATACAAAATGAATTAATATTCAGAAGAATGAGAGCAATCCTTTCTTAACCCTTTCCGGTACGATTTAATTATGAAAAATTGTGCATGAAATAACCATTTAATTTTTGTTTGCAAAAACATGTTTCATTTTATAATGCATACATATTGTTAATCCCTTGTTGTAAAATGACGAGCTACACTCATCATTGGTTTTTCATGCCATACCATACAATGACGAGCTACACTCATCATTGGTTTTTCATGCCATACCATACAATGACGAGCTACACTCATCATTGGTTTTTCATGCTATACCGTACAATGATGAGCTACACTCGTCATGTGACTAAAGTTACTGTTGAATATGATAATAATTAATTTAGTTTAAAATTTCTAAAATAGATAATGTGCCTAAAATAAAGAAATTTATGGAAATACCTGGTGTAAATGCTCTGATTTTGCACAAACTAGGTGCTAATCCTAAGGATTAGCACTTAGTCCTGCCTTTTTGAAGAAGTGTTGAATATGAACTTTTGGGAAATGTTATCAACAGAAACTAATATATACGCGGAACAAGAAATGAAGAAAGAAGATTGTCCCAGCAAGAAAATAGATGTAGAATGGTTTCCTGTAACTGTCGATGAAATAAAGGGATATTTCGTGCTATGCATTATTATGTCACAAATAAAAAAATTCAGATTTAAAAATGTACTAGTCGAAAAGGCCAATAATATATATGCCAATATTTTCACAGACTATGCCTCTCAGAAAGTTCTTAGCTATATCACACTTCCTGCATTTTGCAGATAACGAAAAAGCAGATGATAATGATAAATTGAAAAAGATTCGAAATATAGTAAATTATAAAAATGACAAATTTACTAATCTTTACACTCCAAAAAGTAGAATATCTATAGATGAATCATTGATGAAATATAAAGGTCGATTAAATTTTGTGCAGTTTATTGCATCCAAGCGAGTAAAATTTGGAATAAAATTTTATGAACTGTGTGAGTTGGTGTCAGGATATTGTAGCCAGTTCAAAATATATATCGGTCAGGACAAGATTGGTGATATGCCCGCATCAGAAAGTGTGGTGATGGAACTATCAAAGCATATATTATGGAAAGGATACACTCTATATTTGGGTAATTGGTATTCATCTCCAAATTTATTCCTAAATTTGTTGAAAAATGATACGAACTCTGTAGGAACTGTGCGAAAAAACAGGAAAAACATGCCAAAGGAACTTTCAAAATCTAAACTGAGAAAAGGAGAAGTTCGAAGTTTCTCCAGTCAAGGTTTACTAGCTTTGAGATGGTGTGACAAAAGGGATGTATATATATTCAGCAGTAAACATTGTAATGCTGACACCTTCGATACGGAAAGAAAGAGGAATGATGGAGACGAGGAGAATGTTTTGAAACCAAGTTGTGTGATTGAATACAATGATGGAATGGGAGGCATCGATAAAAATGATCAACAGTTGGTGTCTTTTTGGATTATACGAAAATATATGAAAGGATACAAAAAAATATTTTTTATATGTTTGACATTGCACTCTACAATTCATATGTTTTATACAAAAAAAATCAACAATACGAACGAAAATGGAATTGGGAGATTTCAGTTGGACATAGCAGAGCAAATTCTACAAAAAGTTACACTACTGGATTATAAAACTCGTGGACGTCCTTCATATAGTGACACCCCAGCTAGGTTGAAAGCCAAAAGATAGGGACATTTCCCAGAATACATTTCTGCAACTCAGAAGAAAAGAAAACCTTCTAAAAGGTGCAGTGTGTGCTGTGCTACAAGAATAAAATTAGAAGTGAGACTACCTGGTGGTGTAAACAATGCAGGATTCCTTTGCATCTACCAGAATGTTTTGAAAAGTACCACATGCTTGAAGACTATTAGCTATACCTTATTTAAGTTTTACTTTGACTTTTTTTATTTTTGCTGTTTTTGATATTCCACAATGAATTGCAATTCTATCCAAATTAATAATATAATTTTATTTGATGTTTACAAGAATGAAATCCGACTGACTAATAGAATTTGGCCGTGACTTGTACCTAGTAGCTCTAACGGTAAACAATATGTGATAATGATCTGTGATATTTACACAAGTAATAAAAGGGTATACAATATTGCCAGATTCAATACACTAAAAATTTTAAAATAAATTAATTATTATCATATTCAACAGTAACTTTAGTCACATGACGAGTATAGCTCATCAATGTATGTTATGCCATGAAAAACCAATGACGAGTGTAGCTCATCATTGTACGGTATGGCATGAAAAACCAATGGCTAGTGTAGCTCGTCATTTTACCGTAAGGGGTTAAGGTATTAGAATTTTTTTTTTATGTGAAATATAGTTGGGAATATAATAATTCTTAAAGTAATTAAGTGATTTTTGTGGAATATGATATGTTATTTTAGTTAGAATTTATATATACAATAAGCTTTTTGATGTTCAGTTTGATAAAATTATTAGAAGACTCCAATTTTAGTTGTATTCTTATCTTATAAATAAATAAAATAAAAACAAAAAAAGAATCTTGATGTTATTAGTTTGTTGTCTGTCTGTATGTAACACAGCAAAAACCAACAGGCTGATTTTTACAAAATTTAATATATAGCATCTGAAGGCAATTTTGTTGTGCCAAAGTAAAATCTCTTAAAATAAATTAAACTAAAAAAATTTAACAGCAATTGTATAATTTTATTCTATGTTTTTATGAGAGAAACTCACCTCTTGAATTAAGTCAAACAAACTTTAATTGAAGTCATGATGCCATTCAATTTTTGATATGTGAAATATACTTTTAAAATAATTAAATAATAGATCATTTAACATATTCTAAAGCTTATTATTTTACTATCATCATTGAGGCACAAACACTTTAGTTATGAGGTTATGTCTAACAATTCTCATTATTGAGTGATATCCATGCATTAAAATCATATAGCCTAGTATGGTTATATTTTATGAACACACCTTTTTCAGATAATTTTCATGATAATTTTCAACTTGTGTGTGTGTATTCACGACAAAATTTAATTTTGTTAGTTTGCAGAGGAAGTCATGTGATGGACATATTATATTTTATTTTTTAACAATATCGTTGATCATAAGTTCTTTTTCCAGAATATCCATGGACCGAGACAGTAGTTGAAGGTTTGAGAGAGTGGCTTTTTCTTCCCAATTTTCAAAGTCCACCCAGTACTGCTAAAGTTGTAGGTAATGAAATTTCATTGCATTTTCTGTTAAAAATCTATTTAATACAGTTTTGTTGTTGTTGTTGAGACCCAGACCGCCCGACCTACCAGAAATGTGTAAGGTAACCGTTTGGACGGCCGGGAAGTGCCACCCAATTTAGGCCAGAACCCAGTGGGGGAGGCATCCACAAGGACCATACCCTCCTTCCCCTACCACCAACCTCTCAGAAGGACTTGCGGACCTACATGTTTAATGTGATCGTACTCCAGGTGAACACTGCGGCATTAATACAGGTTGTGTAATTATTTGTCTAATGAGGCCTGCATGCTTATTTTAATTTACCTATACATTTTTAGTAAATTATAGATTCCCTGAAGGTTTCTGCATGTTCACAGTACTTTATGTTCTAAAGAAAAGGAATAATACAAATGGATGTCAAATTACATTTGACAAGCTGAAAGGCCAGACTCCCAATTGATGTGGCACATCAATATGCTTTGGAATTTCAAAAGTATACTATAAAATCATTAATGTTAATGTCTTGCATTGCCAGTTTATCTCAGCGAAATCTGATTTATGGACCTATTTACGTTGAATTATGTAAATTTCTACATTGTAAATAATGAATTAATACATTATAGAGCTAATTTAGAGATGGCTCATGTCTATTACAATTTATTGACTCATGTGTACATTGTCTGTAAGTGATTCACTAAAAGAGATTATTGTCCACTTAATGTACCGTAAGATAAATGTTTTGAAAGCTTTTCTGTAAAAGGTTAGGTTTGTTCAAGGATTCTTAATTAGATGTATCCATGCTCCTTGGAGATATGGAAACCAAATAATGTGAGCGTTAGGGTATAATCTCAGAGCAAACCAAAAAATAAATTCCTAAATTATAATTAATTATTACTGTTATCAATATGGATTGAGAAATTTGAAATGACTAAAATGCTAACCAATCAGTCATCAGATATATCCACAATGAGCGACAACAATTTAATAAAGAAGGATTTTCATGAAAACTTAAGCAAGAAAACTGATTTTTAAAAAACTGGGCTGGATATCAAGCAGTTTTGGTGTGAGCAGATTACTGTTTACCCTAGCTAACTTGAGCAATGTATAAAAGCACAAATAGTACAATAATGCAGCATACAGCTGTTTCGAGGCTATATTGGATTACCTTTGTCAGTGTAAGAGACCCAAGACCTATAGGTCTAGGGTATATAATCCCCCTGCATCTTTTTTCTGCACCCATTCCTCTTTTGGATATCGTGTTTGTTGGTTCTCTTGCACTGATGAAGGAGATTCAGTGTATTCTCAAAACAGCTGTATGCTGCATTATCATATTATTTGTGCTTTTATACGTTGCTCCAGTTTTCCTTTTCTTGATAAGTTGTTTGGTTTCCTTTGTAGAGAGTTATCTAACAGGATTCTTTGTTGTATTGAATCAGAAGTCAAAGTAGAGAATTCAACTTGATGTGTCACATGGCATTCGAGCAATATTGTCAGTAGATGTGCCTCAATTTCAAGTTTTGCTTTCGTTGAAACAACAGCGAGAATCTCAAGGGACTGGACTGGAGTACCTCCACAACATAGAATACATCACTAATTATTAACAAATGACAAATCTCAAACAGATCCAAAAGTCATTTTATTATACAATTATCCTACAGATGTAAATACAGCCAAAGCTCTTTCGATCATCTTCCATGTTTATCCTCAGTGGCAATACAATTAGAAATAGATGCCAACGTGCTTAAATACAATTCAGTACTGTCAAGCAAAATTTGCATATCATGAAATTGTCAGCCGCATAAAATAGTGGATTATAAATCTGATTTAAATTATAATTTATGCAAAGTTCAAAGATAAATATTTCAAAAAACAGTTTAAAAAATATATAATAAGAATTTTAGAAAATAATTATAAATTAATGTAACTATGATAAATATTTTATATTTATCTTTGAACTTTGTATAAATTATAATTTAAATCAGATTTATAATCCACTATTTTATACGGCTGACAATTTCATGATGTGCAAATTTTGCTTGACAGTATTGAATTGTATTTAAGCACGTTGGCATCTATTTCTAATTGTATTGCCACTGAGGATGAACATGGAAGATGTTCGAAAGTGCTTTGGCTGTATTTAAGTCTGTAGGATGATTGTATAATAAAATGATTTTTGGATCTGTTTGAGATTTGTCATTTGTTAATAATTAGTGTTTTGAAATTGCGATGTGTTGCCACTCCTGGTATATATAGAATACATCTTTCACATGAGTACTTTCAAGTGAAACAATGATTTACATAAAAATTTCATTTATTTTAACAAACTTAGCAGTGGTCTAGAAAAAATAAATTACAAAGGGCATGTTATATGACCCTCAATAATAGTTATAAAGAGAAATAAGTTACAAAGAGCCATGATCTATGATCCACCTCCATAAATTTTATAGTTTATTTTCTCTCTTCCAAATCCTTGTTACAAACTTATCTTTCTCAATTTCTTAAATCTGGTATGACCAATAAGGCTACACATTTTTGTTATCAAAACTTGTCCCAAAACTGAAACAGCTTTCTTCACGGTTAAGACATGGGAATGTGCCATACTGTAATGTCTCCTTCGTGGATGATGTTTACTTTAAAATTAATTTTTACTCTTAACCTACTTCGAAGTAATCTTCAACACTTTTTCTTTCATTTTGAAACTACTTTCACATATTTTATTGTGCATGTTAATTTTATTGTGCATTTTATTATGCATGTTAATTTTATTGTGCATTTTATTGTGCATGTTAATTTTTAAAATGTGATTTTTCATTTCATTTCTGTTAAAAAAATGTCTGACACAACTCAGAAATTGAAGCTTATGTTCCAAAAACTAATAACCTGATCCAAAATCTAATTAGGTATTCTTGTGGGGCTTTTAGAAGGCTACAAATTACTCACTGTTCATAGCACTTTTAATTTTCAAGATATAAGCATTACAAACTTTCAAAACAAAAAATTTTCAATCTCTATTAACTTGACAAGATGATTTCCCTAAAACTAAAGAGTTTTGAAGTCAAATTTTCTGCATGCACCTGCATTTGCGTATGTTTGTATTTAATGCACATAGCCTACATTACTGTTTTTTTTTTTCAGCGGATTTCTTTCAGTTGCTGATTACATGTTGCCAGCTATTTGTGTTTCGAATAGAAACATCACCTATTGCAGAGCTTTACGAAGGTGGAAATAACAAAGAAATCAATTTTGATAACCCAGCACCTAATCCTATACCCGATTTTGCTACTTGTACAAAGTGAGTGCAATTCCTAGATTTGATTTTAATTCACTTTGTAGTACAATAGTTCCTTTGATTAACTTGGTATGTGCAGATGCTTAAAGTTTCAGAAAAACTGAAATTGCTGGCAATATGTAAGTATTTATATTGAGGCTCAAAAATTAAAATTTCTCATATAATAGAACAGTATAATGAAACTAATTTTTACCCCAAAATTTTTAAGTTTTGGGTGAAATACACAAATTAAGAGGATATTTTTGCTCCAGCAGCTTGTTTCAGTTTTGCCATGTTAACCAATGGAAAATAGTCCCTAACCTCTAATTTATTTAATTAGAAATTTTCATTCTTATTTTTTTTATATATTTATTTATTTATTTATTTATTTTGCAAAACACAGATGTCATGAACAGAGGAAAGATTGTGCTTTTTTCAAAATAAAAAATCGTTAAAATAATTAGAAATAATTATTTTAATAATAATTATAATGTTTTGTAAAATAAATGCACTAAGTTTTGATAATTGTTTGAAATTATTTTAATTATTTTATCGTTTTTTTAAAAATTATCACAGTTCTTTCTTTGTTTAGTATCTCTGCTTGGTAAAAAAAGCAACAGTAGGCTTTTTTTAAAACTAAACAAGTTAGATGTTAGGGACTATTTTCTATTGACTAATATGGGAAAACTGAAGCAAGTAACTTAAAGGGAAAATATCCTCCAGTGTGAACATTTTTTAATAATCTCTATTTCTGTGTGCATGATGTGTAGTAACTTGAGAATGAATGTGTGTATCAAAATTCAATTCAATGTTCAATTCGATTATGTGAACAACTAGATATAGACATGTTTTGTAATTTGTATATGATTAAAACAAACATTATTTAAAGTTTATGATTTCAATAACAACATTCTATGTGATAAACAATGATTCTATGAAGAAACAATGATAGTTCCTTAAAAATTTATATTACTAGATGCTTATTACCATTCTTTAGTAAACCATAATTTTAATTATCTTCACCAAACTGTTGCCAGCTTTAAGAAATAATGTGACTCATTTGAGAATAATGATAAATAAAGTTCTTGTAAAGATGTTTAAAGGAGGATTTGTATTATTATACCCCACTAGCAGTATATTTATATATCCCTTTATGAAATTAAATGAGTCAGAAGTACATTTTTGTTTTCTAGATGCCCTATTATATTTGGCTTCCCTAGATAATTGCCTAATTTTGGAGCTATGGATGGTTTAATGTGAGATAAAACATTTATTTTCTTTTATAGGACATGCTTGGACATGATAAAAGTTATTGTATTTTATGCTTTCTACTGGATAGCATTGGCCATCGTATTTAAAGCTGGAACAAGTAGAATAAATCTCTTTGCTATGGGTTATGTTGTTAGCTGCTTTTACTTTTTATGGAATGGCAATGAATTTTATTTAAAGAGTCGAGCAGCACTGCTGAGAATGTAAGTATACTTTAATTACTACAGTGAAAATAAAAAAATTTACAACCAGAATAATTTGTTGCATTTTCTCATAAAAGTCTAATGTTCATTTAACACAGTTTATTTCAGAGAAAATGTTGAATTACAGGGAAAAAATATAAACAGAAAATATATTGACAGTTTTGCTTTATAATAATAATAATGTATAATAATATACATTGAAATAAAGGGTGACAAAAATCCACACTTAATTCCACTTAAAATCCACACTTATTTCAAGTTTATATTTTGTTGAACCTCTTTTTCATAAGCACTTCTATCAAGCATTTTGAAATAGAATAAACTAGCTTAGCAAGTTCATACCTTGTTCCACTCATTGACCACTTTACATCAAACATCACTCGCTTTTTATGCCTATATGTCTGATATTGCTTTCCATTAGTATACAGATTTTGTATTTAGTAGCCCCATAGGTTCTCTATAGTGTGTAAATCAGGACTAAAAGATGGAAATGCAGGGGTTGTTATACCATTAGCTTCAATACAGTCATCTGTTGATCAGGAGCTATGAATGGATGCATTATCCTGTAAAAAGATCAAGTATTGTCCATCAATTACTGGTCCTAATGGTAATAAATATGAACCCCAAGCAGACACTGATAGTCATGTGAGCTTATGCAACTTGAAAAAAGCCATGTCTAATTGTCTATTGTAAGTGAAGGCAGGCCATAACGTTAATGAACTGCCTCCATTCTGCCTGCTGTAGATAAAGTACTTTTCTTCTCATATATCATGCCAGTAATAGCAAATGCCATCTGGACCGTTATCCCAATTTTTTTTACAAAATTACTTTCTTCCATTCAGTTGTACAGGATGTGTCAATGCGAGCAAGCACTAAAGAAGCTTCTTCCTGTTTTCTTATCAAGAAGTTTCTTTCTGTTTTCTTATCAAGAAGCTTCTTTCTGTTTTATTATCAAGAAGTTTCTTTCTGTTTTCTTATCAAGAAACTTTTTTCTGTTTTCTTATCAATAAGCTTTTTTCTGTTTTCATTGCAATTTTATGCCATATAAGATGCAAACTTGATTGAAATTAACTTAGCACTATTTAAAGATGGGGATTCAAAGAAATTTCAATAAGAATTTGTGTTTTACTGTCTTTTTATCACATATTTTACTTCTTGATTTGATTACCATCCTGACCATTTGATTATCATCCTTGAGGCATGGTGTTGAGTCCATGCAGAATTTACCGACAGTAAATTCTCTTCTGACATATACTTTACTTTGCTGTTTCATATTTTAAGATAAGCATTGCACAGGTTTCTAACCTTCCAATCCCACTTACAATTTTTCCTGCCACTCCACTCAGGATATGTTTCCCCAGCTTTCATCAATAGCAGCCCATTCTGGAGCTACAAGTTGAACATTTTTACCCATCTAAACAGTATTTTAAGCTTCTGAAATTGAATTTCTATTAGTGAAAAGTAAATCATAGAGTCTTTTCTTCTTTATCGTGGATAGATTAACAAAATTTACTAGACTTCAACTTTTGTCGTTGCGGTGGTCTTACACTAAATCTTTGGCATACGACACACGTTCGGATAACTCTTTTGATAGTTCTTCTACTTTTCAGTATCCAATAATTTTCTCTTAACGCAGCCATTAAAAATTGTACTCCAGCATGTCCGAGTTCTTTATGTTTCCAAATTATCAAACTCTTAACCACATTGTGGTCCGTTGGCAAAACAATTGGAAATCTGAAATTTATGTTAGCAATCAAAATTTTAAAAACTTGCATCTGCTAGTCTTCAAACAAAAAATTAGAGTGAAGTGTGCTATCTCCATTTAATGATATAAGAGACAAATTTGCATACACATAGTTAGGTCAGTAGAAGACTCATTTCTGCATATGAAATGAAAGTTTGTATGGCTTTAAATTTTTGTCATTCACTGTATACTTTATTGCATTTATAATACCAATAAAATTATTTTATGAAAATTCTTCTAGTTTTACTTATTTAGTCTATTATACGATAAATTGGCTTATTTGGAAACTGTTTAACCATTTTTCATATAAACTTAGTTTGGACTGTGCATTGTGAGAGGACTGCTCACATGGGAATGAGTCTTTCTAGCATGAATACCACACCAGAGTTTTTTTTAAATTGAACTAAAAATGAGTTACAAATTCATCACAAATCAGTATTTTACCATAACAACTTTGTTTGCATATGTCATTAACTTTAAATTGCTGTTCATAATTGCATTACAATGTTTAATATTAAAAAATACATGTCCAAGAATATCTGGAAAAAATAACAAATTAGTTTTCTTATGGCTCGATGCTGCTAAAATTTAATATACTTATTGAAGTGACTAATTAAAATAAGCATACCAAATTTCATTGAGACTACTTAATTCTTTTAAAAGATATAACACTTCTGGTGAAGTAAAATATCTAATATCTTAAGAACATAGACATAGAACTCACCTCTAGGGGGGGGGGGTCCCATAATTGAAATTTCACTCTCATTCTAGATAATAGCATATGGATTGATTTTACACATATTATTTGCTCGTCAGCGTGGAATATCCAATATCTGCAATTGTAGCAAAAATGTGACAAAATATCAAGTTTTTGCTGCTATTATAGATATTTGTTATTCCATGCAATCAAGTGTATAATAAGTGCAAAATCAGTCTATGGATGATGTTATCGGTAGTAGGAGCATAATTCTATCTCTAAAACATTTCATGATGGCTCCTTAGTGGTGTCAATTCATTTCCGGTTGAAAATACTAATAAACCATCCACTCATTTGATATTTGTGAGTATATTTATTTTCTATTAATTATTTTTGATTTAGATAAAAGTAGACATTATTTCAATGGGAGTAGAGTTTATGATAGTTTAAACTAAGCCATTGGTGTAAATAGTATTGAATTAGTGTATATTATAACAGACCAACCAAATATATCCAATTCGTTGATTAACTAAATAGTTGCCAGCGGCAAAAGTGAATTTTTTTTTAATTAAAAAGAAATTGCAAATGAAAGCTGATATAAAGATGTATGATTTTCACTCTGATGCTAACTATAATACAAGTAAATTTAAATAATGTGGAATGTGAACCTATCAGAAAGTTAGCTCCAAATATTTTGATTCAGTTAACATTTCTCACCGTTTCCGCCTTCTTTAACATTGAATTCAATTTAATATTGCATTTAACTTAACTTTGAAATCGATTTTACTTTGAATTCGACATGGCTTTAATTTGAATTAAATGAACATTATGTTTTCAGTTTAACCATATATGGTTTATCTGACAGAGATATTGTAAGCATTGAATAAGAATGAGTTTACTGCACAGCAAAAATATTGTTTTCTTGATTTTATCATTCATAACTTTGATTGAACCACCTGTTTAGAGACTTTCTGAATCTGTTATTGATAACTTTTGTAATGTATAGGCCAAAATTTTCATGAGTACTACATATCTATCATTCCTATTATAATCTATATGGGTCTAAATAGTTTGATTTTATTTGCAGGTGGAACATTCTTTTGGCATATAATGTTACAGTTATTTTCCTTACATCTGTATTACAAGTAGGTTCTATGGGAATTACTATGCTTTTTATTTTATATTTTTATAAAAAAATAGATTTTAAAACATGTTTTCATATATTATAATTTTCCCTTCTTATATCTTTAAACCTTTTGTATGTATGTACTGTTGTTTCAAATGTTTGCAAAATCACTTTTTGTAAACTTTGCAAAGGTCACTCTGGAATGTATATTTTTTTACCTACCAACTAAGGTAAAAATATAATTTTTTTGCATATTCTTTAGAAATTCCTGAATTTTAGAAATCAAATTTCATGGTCTTTAAAATTACTCATTTTGTATTACAGTATATTTCCCTATTTTAAGAAAAAAGTTAGGTAAAAATATTAAACCCACTCATAAGTGATTCTCCCCTCCTCCAAGTAAAAACTAATATATTTGAAATAATAATAATCAAGCCCAGTAAAAAATGCAGATTTTTCTATAGCATCATTGCCACTTTTCGGAGTAGTTATTTCTATCTAAAATTTTATATATACTAATTATACTTTTACCATTGCTCAATTTCATAGTAATAAAGATTTTCATTCTTCTTAACATCCATTTTTGTTTTTTATAAAAGAATTAAAAACATTGAACATTTACAGCAAAAATTTTTTTAATTTCCAAATTATAGTAGAGAAAATTTCTGTTAAGTTTTTCTGCTTATTAATCAACTCTGTCTATTTGTAGTTTTTATTTTTATATCTTGCATTTCTCAACTTACACCTGAGTATAAACAGTAAATACCTAAAAGTTTTTAATTATTTTCCCTACATACAGAGTGTAATGTATAGAAAATGCATATAATGTTATAGGGTTAATAATTGATATTCAAGCAATTAATTGATTTATATAATATTTGTACCCCAGAGTTCGAATAAAATGTTTTGAATTGGTGTCTGTGTGAGTCAATAGACACAATAGCACTTAAATATAGGGAATAATTCAACTGAGATTTAATATGATTGTCAGAATCTGTGAATTTTGGAGTCATTTAGATGTTGATTAAGATTATATATTCAAAAGGACTTCCTCAAATTTGTTTAATTAAGACTGCTATATATGTTAAACAAGCAGTTGTTGTATATAACTTCTCATTAGAAAATGAATGACACTAATTTTAAATGTCTTTAATCTATAAATAAGTGAATGAAAAGTTATTATTCAAACTGTAGAGGAACTTTTGACACCACCTTGTACATATATTTACTAAAAGCTCTGTGTATTATAGTTTCACATTTTTTCCCTAATAATTGCAAAAAGAGATTCAATTATGGCCAATCACGTATGTTAGTTTGTGCTGCTTCATCCAGAGCCCGCACTTTATCCCGAAGCTCGCTTTTTTTTTATGTGTAGCTATCGATCCAGAAATTTGAAATGTCATATTAAAAAATTTAATAGAATTTTAAATATTTGTAAAATCCTCTTTTATTAGGGTTAAAACAAGAGTCAGGGAAAAGGGTATCTCTGCCTGCAAAAGTAATGTTAGAATTTTTATTTGAACAAAGGTAGATAAATTTTGAAAATCCTCTGGAAGCCAAATTTTTGATAAAGTCGATAGTTTTTTTTATACAAATTTTTAAAAATTGCAAGAAACCCAGTGAAAGCCATTGAGAATAACTACTCCATTTCTGTTTTCCGTTCTCAGTCGGGGAATATTCTGAGCTTGACTTACAGACATTTGTTGCCTGGGTAAATGCTAATTAAAATGCAAAAATCTAAATTTAAAAAAAAAAAAATAAAGATTGTAACATTATTATAAGCATTCTCTGAAAAAAATTATGTTTGTTCAATAAAATCTTCAGAAGTTATTAATTAAGATTTTTATTCTACTTCATCTCCATGTTGCTCATACTAAAACAGTCGGCTTTGAAAGACTTTTCAAGGTATGGTCTTCAAAATATGTTATCCTGAACCCTCATCACTTAGCTCTAGACAACTTTAATTGTTTTCATTGTCACTTTATTCATTAATTTCTTACAATTATATTAAGGATTCAATAACTTTTATTTTAATTTTCAAGTATTCTTCGTATTGCTTATTCTAAAAAGTCTTTTCAAAAAGGACTTTTTGAGGTATGATCTTTCAAGTTTCTTACCATGAAACATCATTCCATAGCACAAGAAAACTTGAGTTGTTTTTGTTGTCATTTTGTTGATTTTTAAATATTAAATTAGGGATTCACTATGTTTCATTTCAAAGTTCTGTTACACATGTACAGAAAGAATCTTCTATTATGAGAATTTTTGTTCCTTATTTTTCCTTATTTTTATTTTAACTCTTCAAGGGTGGAGGGGATGACCATGGTAGAAGGGGGCAATTAGGGAAAGGCAGTAGTCTCCTTTTTAAAATCTCCATTTTTATCTATCGTGGTTTTTATTTTTACTCTTAGTAGAGGGAGAGCCACCTTGGTAGAAAGGTGGAGGGGGGGGGGAGAGGTAGTGGTTCGCTTTTTCTAATCATTTTTATCTATTTTAGTGATTCTTGTCCCAATTTTGATGCAATTTTCATGTTGTATTTTCTACTCTACAATGGAGTCACTTGATTTGCTTTTAGATAAGCTGAACTATGACTCAATTTTATCGCTTTGTGACTATTGTGCCCTCTTCATGGACACAGAACATGCTAAGAGATTGATTGTTATAAAAACTGAAAACTGGTTGGTATAGTGACCACTATGGTAGGCAAAGTCCACTAGTAGAATATAAAACTACATATAAAGAGATTTGTTAGTTTTTACTTTCATTGAACTGTAACAATGTAGTTTCTAAATTTAGCCTGATAATCAAAATACTTCTACAAAGATGCACAGAATATATATATATATATATACACATACAGGATGTCCAGTGCTATCGGTGCCCAGTGGCTATTTCCTCAACCGTTAGTCACAGAGATATACTTCCAATTGCAAAAATGTTTTAAATTTTAAAATCTATTATCTTAGAAACAGTTTAAATCAATAAATACATTTCTGAATGAAATTCGAGATATAAATTTTTATACGGTCCCCCGGTCCTATCAATTATATTTAGGAAAATCATCCTCATACAATTTCATGCCAAATAAAAAAAAAAAATCTTCCTTTTACGACCAAAATTTACCGAGTTATGAAGTATTAAACTTTATGACTTAAGTCGCTTTTCAATGCATAAAAATGTCCCGTTTCAGGCAACCAACCAATCAGGGACCATATTGACCATTTCTGAGCACAAAAGTGCTCCAACTTTAAACAGCTATCAGTCGGCCAATTTTGGTCATAAAAGGATGATTTTTTTTTTATTTTGCATAAAATTGTATGAGGATGATTTTCCTAAATATAATTGGTATGACCGGGGGACTGTATAAAAATTTATATTTTGTATTTCTTTCAGAAATGTATTTATTGATTTAAACTGTTTCTAAGATAATAGATTTTAAAATTTAAAACATTTTTTCAATTGGAAGTACAGTACAGGATTTATTATCCGGAATGCTTGGGACTTCAGGCATTCTGGATAAAGGGTTTTTCCGTAATTCGGAATACTTTTTTTAAAACTTACTGGAATGGTTGGCCTGAAATGTCGTTATAGAAAATTATAATTCATTTTAAAAACATAAATGTATTAAAAAAAGCTTTTTTACAATCTATATGGATTAACTAAAATGCAAATTACATGTAATTATAGTATCAAATTTAGTTATTAAGAAAAATTTTGAAAGAAAAAAATGTTTGAAAAAAGTTGATTATTCAGGGTAGTTATTAGAAGTCTTTTTTTTTTTAACATTTCAACTAAAGTAGGCCCTCACCATATTCATCTAATATTTTGGCAGAAGCACCTTTGTTCATATGTTTCAAAATATTTTAAAGTACTTTTAATAAAATTAAAATGAGAAGGATGTTCACTTTTAATTGAAATGAGATATTCAACTATGGGTGCAAACATATAAAATTCTAATCGATCGTGTTTAAATAAAAAAATTTCGCGATATTGCTAAACTGTCTTCTATAAATTACTAATTAATAAATGGAACACGTTAAAACCCCATAAATATACTGCAATGGAACTTTTTGCTAGGGTCAATTTTCGGTCCAAAATAGCCATTTTCATCCAAATAATAGGATTTAATTGAAAATGATTTTGATCTTGGAATTTCATCAACGTTCCTTAAAATATTGAAGATGTGTATTTTTCCACGGAGATGAAAAAAAAGAAAAGGATTTTCCCGAGAAAATGACAAGTTCATTGCTTAGAATAAGTATTTAAAGAGATCAATCAGAATGCCCTGAATGACGTTTTATAGCTGCTATACTTTTCTCTGCATTTCGGCAAAAGTTAACTCTCATTAATTTCGGGAATTCCTGACTTAAACGTACTTTCTATCATCTCGTAAATGCACTGATGACTCTCTTTTTTTCATCTTTTCCAATAAATGTTTATTAAATTGTGCAAAATAGTGTGAATTCTGCACGATATCGGGGTATTTCTAGCGAAAAAGTTGGAATACTATTACCGAAAATCAAAGTCACGGAACAAAGCGCGGAAAAGAAAATGTAACGAATTCAGAAAAATTGAAACCTTTGTGCCTAGTGTGCTCTGCCCTATACACCCAGAAAAAAATGAAACGTCATTAAAAGGCACCTTGCCGCAACTTGTCCGTAACTAACTCCTGTATTATACTATACAGGACTTAGTTACGGACAAGTCGTGGCTCCTATATACTATACAGGAGATTTATCCGAAACTAGTGAAGAATGGAATGACGCGTGTCGCCGTCAATGTGATGGCCTCGCCCATGCCGAGTCGTCATCTCCGAGAGCTACTATCGGGGGTGACGGCCCGATGCAGCAGCTTAGGAAATTTTTGGGAAAAACGGTGCTACTTCGGATGTTTTCTGGAAAAGAGGAATTGTGGAATTTCTCAGAAAAAACATGATCCACGGAATATTTTCATTCGCTATCGCGAGAATTCCTCGCGTTTGTTTTCGAAATTTAAGAAGAATCAGCGGCGGCGAGTGCACGCAGCATTTTTTTCTGCGTGGAAATTTTGAATTTCATGCGCGGTTTGCGCGTCCTATTTCAAACCCTCTAAAATAGTAGGTTTCAATGCATCTTTTTTTATTGATATTGTTAATTAAAGCAAAAAAGCATTTGGCGGGATTTTAAACAAAAAATCGCTATTTGGCGCAATATTTAGCAAATAATCGCTTGTTGGTGCAGAATTTGGCATTATTTTGCCATATTCCGGTTTTGGGAGAGTCCGGATATTGGAACGCCGGATAAGAGGTTGTGTACTGTATATCTCTGTGACTAACAGTTGAGGAAATAGCCATTGGGCACCGATAGCACGGGACACCCTGTATATATATATATATATATATATATATATTGAAGGGCGCTTCTGATATATATAATCTATTTTTATAGTTAAGCATTTACTGTCAGTTATACTGTCTCATAATTATTTTCATACTTTTAGCTTATAGGCTGCACTTACTTTGATTCTCTTCAGTGCTGGATTATACAGTTGTTTGGAATAGCTTGCCAACAGAAATTGAAAGGCGCTTCTGATATCAGTAAGTTATATATTTTCACAACCAGATATACCCAGTGTTGCTTGTTATTTAATATTTGCTGAATTTTTAAAATCATATTATAAAATATTACACTTTGCAGAAAAACTGAAAACTGAAACTAAAATCAATGGGTTTCAAAGAAAATAAAAACCTTTTTCAAGGTGAAAAGCCAGTGCAACCACCTTGGTCGATGCAAGAGAGGCTTCTGTTAAAGTGTTACTCACATATCCTCTGGTGACAGAAGAATTCTGGCAGAAGATGTGTGTAACTTTCGGTTTCTTTTGTCACCAGGAGGATACACACAGGATCCATACTACATAGATCATGTGTGCAATTCACTGGGACACAGAATTTTCTTGTATTGACTGAGGTGTGCTGCTCTGTCTTTTCATACTGGGGGAAGGAGGTCTGTCTCCAAAACCAATTAGTCTAATGTCTGATAGAATAATAAAAAAAATATATATAAACATAATTTAAAAATATTTTTTATAATTTAAATTTATATATTGAGTACTGATTAGAATTAGGACAACTTTTAATTGTATACTTTATATCATCTAATTTTTGTACATGTAAATACTATTCTGGTGGAGTCTTGTTCCCTTAAGTACTCTGTATAACATTTTTTACATAATTTCACGATTGAGCAAGTTTTTATTCATAAATTAAACTGAGATAAATCCCAGAATTTTAATCTTTCTAATTCCAGGATTTCAGGTAACTGTTCCCTATGATCTTAACCATTGACTATGGGTTAAAATGAACGAAAGTAATTTTTTATTTTTTTTTATTTTTCCATTTTAAGATCTGAAACATCTAATAACTCAAAGATTTCAGATGTTAGCATGCTATAAATTGGCGTTCACTAAGAAAGTGCATATAACCTAGCTATTTTCATATTTTTTTTTAAACTTAATTATTTTTTTAAATAAATTTTTTTAATTTTGTGAATGGAATGTTGAGGATCTTTCTTTACTTTATTCACCCTGAAAATCATTAGACTTCTAATATTCATTGATTGTAACAATTATATTAAATATTTTATGATTTGCACAGTTAAAAAAATATCACATCCATATACACACAAATAGCTATTCATGAAAAATAGGTGATCATATTCAAGGAGGTCCCAAACATGCAAATCAATCAAAATCCTAAGGTTGAATTTTTTATCACAATTCAATACTTTGCCTTTACCTATATTTTATGTATTGTAAAGGGAAAATGTTTATATGAATGAATTTAAAATATGAATTTTGTCTGGGTTAAAGCTGTTTTAATTCATTCTATTGAGATGTTAAAACTGAGGAATTTAAAAGCAAAGTCGTTTGGTTCTTCATATTAGAATTTTTAAAAATAGTTTTAATTTTTCAATCTGAAATAATATGTTGCTTTTTTTCAGGATGGGATGGTTGTAAATTTGAACCAAATCCAAGGCTTGTTTATGACACTGTCTGTTTTGCATTTTTACTGTTTCAAAGGCGTTTGTTCTCGAGTTACTACTTCCAGCATGTTGTTAATGAAACTAAAGCTCAACAGGTGCTTTCATCAAGGTAATTTAGAAATATTTGTTTCTATGTACTCTCTTTATCTCTTATATAAGTGACGGTTTACAAGAAAAGGGTACCAGTTGTTTGTAATTTTACTTCTGAGATAATGTGGTATATAGCCATTATACTTATAACTGTGCCCTTTTGAATTTTTAGTAGATTTAGGTAGGCACTTCTCAAATAGAGGAAAGATCTTCATTATACTCTGTTGTCAATCCTAAGAAATTGAATTTTTTCGATCAGCTTTGGCTGGAAATAAACAGGGTTTTCTTAAAAAAAAAATGAAAATACATAGTGAAAACCTTGGTTAAAAAAAAAATGGTTTATATATAAAATAGGTTTAAACCAATGGGCTTAAATTAACCAACCATGCAATCAACCCAAGAACTTTCAAGTCGTTTTTTTGTTCCCCCTTCTGTTTTTAATGTTCTCACTTTTTTAATGTAAAATTTGTAAGATCAGTTAAAATTATTGTAAAGATATGTGGTTTTTTTCTTTTAGAATCAACCTAAAAAGTTTTATTTAGCAAGGCCCGTAACTCAATTTTGAAGCTATCCAACAACTGGACCCTTTCTTATACACCATCGCATATTTTGCTAATTATTATCAGTCTAATGCTGAATAAGGAAGCCTGAGCAGCAATGAGTTGTGACTTCGAAAATCTCCTCTCCTAGTGAACTATTCTATTGTGAACGTCTATTTACGTTTTCCTATTTTTGTGAATTTTACAATACATATTTTATAACCTCAAGCAAAAGCTCCTAATTTAATGTAATTACCCCAATACAATTTGAATTGCAATTAAATTTGAAAAGCAAACTTTTTACTTTAACTAATGTAGCCTAAAAAAAGTATGGTGATCGTGATTTAATCAGGAGTTGAGTTTTCACTGTGAATACATTGGTGGGAGCCCTGGATATCAGAAATGACTTGTAGTCCTTGTTGGTCTGTAGGTGTCAAATCGTTAGCCCTTCTTAATCTCAAAAATCACTGCAGTGATTTGGACTAAATTTGGATGGCACAAGTCTTATATATTATGCAGATATGAATATGGAAAGAAAAATTCTGAATGTATATAGTTAAGTTGTAAAACGAGGTGTTGTCGAAATAAATTATCCTTCCTAATCTCAATCAAATCCTCTTCAAAAATCACTGCAGTGATTTGGACTAAATTTGGATGGCACAAGTCTTATATATTATGTAGATATGAATATGGAAAGAAAAATTCTCAATGTATATAGTTTAGTTGTAAAACGAGGTGTTGTCAAAATAAATTATCCTTCCTAATCTCAATAACAACGGAAGTGATTTTGACAAAAATTTAGTGTGTATATTGTCTAGGTATGAACACAGAAAAACATCATAAAAATGTATACAGACTAGTTATAAAATGAGATTTTGCCAAATCAGTGATCCTTTATATTTTCAAACACCATTGCAGCTGTTTAGATCAAATTTGCCCGGTATACTGCATATATTGCATAAATGTAAATGCACAAAAGAAAATGCATATAGTTTGGTTCAAAGGTAGAATGTCCATTGTTTCACACAATGTCTCAGCATTGCCCCAATCTTCTAATTTTGTAAAATGAGATCCAATGTATCTTCGAAATAGCAGTATGCTGCATTATAATGTAATTCAAATTTATATTGCTTAATTTTATCTTATTCTTTTTTGCAATGCATTTGTACTTTGTAAGAAAAGATTTGTGTAAAAACTGGAACAAAGGAAATATGGGTTGATATGAACAAGAAGTGTAGCATATGAAGTGAAAATGTGGTTTCAAAATTTACAATGAATCCTCAATCAGTGTTAGTATTAGTAAGCTGTAATAAAAGATAAACTTCTGTACTGATACTTTTGCTGCCTGAAAGTATAATTGCATTCCAATGATTGTTTTGAAATCAGTGTACCACATACTGCGAAAAACTAGAGCAATGTAAATAAGCACAAATAGTAAAATAATACACCATACAGCTGTTTCATGTATACGCTGGATCCCCTTCATCAGTGCAAGAGAACCAACAAGCCAATGTCCAAAAGAGAAATAGGTCCTATTCCTCTTTTGGACTTTGGACTTGTTGGTTTTTTTGTACAGACGAAGGGCTCCAACATATCATCAAAACAACTGTATACTGCATTATTTTGCTGTTCGTGCTTATTTATATTGCTCTAGTTATCCTTATTCTTTGCACAAAGTGTATTTTACTTATTGATTGCCACAAACTATTTTAAGATAATATTTTTTATTCATTTTTAACTATTTAGAGGAGCTGAACTGATTCATGAGATTCAAATGAAAGAGGTTCAAGAACAACAAACTACAGAAAAAGAAATTATGGAGCGAATTAAGAAGAAAATGGATCGTATAAGAGCTTACCAACAAAAAATCAGGGGTGATAAAAATATGGAACCTGAAACACATTTTCAAGGTAATTTAGCAAATAACCTTTTCTGTTTGATTTATTAATGTTATTAATATTACATCAATTGCTTGTTTAAATTATATGTAAATGCATTTTTATATTGCTGCTGTGTTTTACTTTTCGATATGAATACATATTTTAGCTTTCTATTTGATCTACATAAAAAATCGAAGTTTCTGAATGTTGTGTTTTTAATTAAAATGTTTTTGTATTCTTAATTATTTTAAGTGTTATTATCAGGTGTTCAAGTAACATCTTACTCAAGTATTTTTGCTTAGTAATATTTTATAAATTAAAAATGTGTGGAACAAGCAAGAGCTAAAATTTTGAAGGAAATATATTGATTTAAATTCACTTTGAATTAGTCATATATTTTCATTGTTTTCTAATACGTGATTTATGAAAAGTTGAATAGAATATTTTTATTTAGGATCACATATGAACAGAACTGAAACAAAAGAAGTGTATGCATTAAATGTATTATTCCAAATGCTGAATTCGAGATTAGGTTTTAAAGGTACATTTGGCATGGAGAATGGAGTCTCAAAATTAATAAAACCTCTTGAGAACAGCTTTTCTTTCTGTTGTATGCATAACATTTTCTATTGGTTGATGCATGTCTATACAGTATTCTTCTCTTAAGAATACACCATTCCTGTGTAGTTGAACTGTAATCCTGTCAATTTCAGAAAAGAATGATCTTTATGGTATGCTAGAAGCCATCTGATGAAACTTATAAGCCAGCAATGGATGGAATGCAATCTTGAGATTGATCTTAAGTTAATTACAGTTTTAATTGTTTAGAATGATGTTATTATGTTGGATCACTTACTGAAATTTACAGTAGAAGTCCACAATTACATAAATTCTGCAGACATGATAAATCACTAGAAATATCTAAACATGATCAGAAACACAACAGTAATTATAAATGCTGCAATAAAAATAAATAGTACTAGCTGCAATAGAAATAAATAATACTAGCTGCAATAAAAATAAATAATACTAGCTGCAATACTGTTATTGCATAACCAATTATCATTAAGTTACCCGAGTTTCTAATAAGCAAACCTAAGGGAAGTAATACATAATAATTAATAAATGTTTGATTTAATACATAAAATTATTCTTTTAATTAAACATTTAGCTTTCTTTACATATTTTTACTTTCTTAAGGTCTTATATGTATGACCATCTGCAATAGTGTATACATATTCATGTGGAAATGAGGTGCATATATAAAGTATTTGAAGAAATACATAGATGTTTCATACTGATATACAAACAGTTCTGGTTATGTTGTTCTAATAGACACATTTCTGTGCTACTTTATGAATCATTTTAAAACAAAAACTGCTTTGTTTAACTTGGAATACATTTTCTAATTGTTGAACATAGTCAGTATTTTAATGCAAAACCTTCGAATGTTAAGATTGTTATTTTATCCAAAGTATAATTTTTGACTCAGTTATTCAACTGAACATTAAAAATTGTTCAAATCATTCAATAACATTAAATCATTCAGTAATATCAATAATCATTCAATTGAATATTAAAAATTGTTCAATTGAGCGTTTAAAATGTCCAATTAGAACATTAAAAATTGTTGAATTGAATATTAAAAATGTTCAGTTTAGAACACTAAATATGTTCAATGACCCAATCTTTAATTTTTTAAACACTGTTATCCAGAACTAATTTTTGTTATTTGGAACACATTTTATAATGTAGATCCAATCTTTCTTATTTAGAACATTTTTATTATATAGAATTGGTCTTTATTGAGAAAGTTCATAATACTTAGAGCCATTTTTATTATTGAGTTCAGATTTTTTTTATTATTTATTGCTGATTTTATTACAATCCCGTGTATTGGTATAAGGAATAATTATTCTCGATTACTGCAATCATTCTATCCTGAGAGTTTATTTAGACACTGCTTGATTAATGTGAGTTGCATCAGATGAATCACAACATACAATAAAGATTATCCAATTAAAATCAATTGTTGCTATTTCTTCTGTATGTTTTATGTGCATTAACACTTTATCAGTGGTTTCCAATCTCAAGCAAACTCACTGTGGTAAGTAGCATATGGACTATAATCAGTTCTGTATACAGCAGAACATATTCGAAATTTTTTTCATGTTTCCTATTAGAGAATTGCCTTTGGAATTCTACAGTGCTTAGAGTTCATGAAGTTTATATATAAATATATCAGAAAGTAATGTGGAGTCTATCTCTTAAAATATTTTTACTCTTGAATCAGTAGACATGAAAGAAAGTTTGGGAACCACTGTTATGTTCATGTTAAGAACAGTTTTTTTTTTAACTTTAAATGCTTCTCCATGTTTTTCTTATGAAGGACTTTTAATTAGAAGTATGCATGTAGTGTGTGATACTCTTTTATGTTTTATGAAATTCAATTTTTTGTATTTATTTGTATTTAGTTTTCAATGTATAATGAAGTAATAAATTGAAGTTTGTTTCAAGACTTCATTTCTGTAGACCCTCAGTGGTGTAACAGATTAAGTTCAGGCTCTCCTGCAAGATTTAATATGGACCCTTTTTCCCCTATTTTCATGATCTTTATAATAATTTTCAGAACCTTTTTTTGCAGTCCTGACCATATTGCTGGGTCTATGTGCCCAGGCATTATGCTACTGCCTCTATAAGAAAGAATAGTTTTTTAATATTTTCATATAAAATTTGTAGTTATAATTGTAGTAAATATTTTGCTAGTAATATGAAGCAAAATAGGATTGCTTTTAGAAGCTTAGAGGTGTTTTTGAATGAGGTACTCAACTTATGAAAGGTTGAAATGCACTGAATTATTTAAGACAACTGAGAAAGTTGTTGCTAAAGATGAGGTTTCCATTTCTGTGTTGTTGATATTCCTAACTATATTTAACGTATTCTTATACATACATTCTTATACATACAATATCAAACTGTTGCTAAAGTAATACAGCTAAAATAACTTTGTTAAAAGCAACATATAACACAAAATTAATAGTATCAACTGGTTTTGGAAGGCAAAATCTGCTTTCTTCATTAGGATACACAAAAAATGTGAACTTCACTCATGAGGAAAGGCACTCGCCGTGAACAGTTGCTAATTTTTTTCTCGCAGGTGAAGGCTGTGCTTCATGAGTGTTCTGGTGCAGAAGGCTGTTTTTGTGAAACAAATCTATGCTATTAATTTTATGTTATATGTTGCAAAGTCATTTTAGTTGTAGATTTAACATATTGATGTTCAATATTGTTTGAGAGAAGCAGATTGATTGCTGCTTTCATGATATTCAGAAACTATTTATATAATGATAAAGATGTAAATTAAATCAGTAAAGTGGAGATTTCTCATTGGGCATAGAATAGTTTCTAATATATTTTATTTTATTTCAGCATGCATGAAATTGCTTTATAAGAGTTGCATTATAATACTTTTGTTCACAAAATGTTTCCTAAAATGTGAATTTATAAATTTTCATACCTATTTAAATAAATAATTTAAAATAACTTAATTTATTTTCATTTTAAATACTGTTATTATCACAATATATTTCTTTCTCTTCTGGTTTGGTTAAAATATTTCTATATATTTTTAAATGATACAATATTACCATATTAGCTTAAATGTATTATGGTCTTGTGATTTTGATATGGTTTATTAGTTTTTTAAGAAAAAAAAATATTAATGGAGTAAAATTGAAAGTTACTTTTCTATTCCAAAAATATCATTTTAAAAATTTATTTTTAAATAGTGGTGTAGTATTTTTGCCACATGTGGTATCAGAATTTCCATAATGTACAAAAGCGCCTTTGGATATGTGCATTTTTTCATTTCAAAATCTATATAAATATATTTAAATCTATATAAAAATTAAGTCTGTCTGTCTGTCTGTTTGACCTATTTATGAATCCAGTTTTTGATTGAATTATTTCAAATTTGGTATGGATATCCATTATTTTACTGCAAATAACCACATTCATGCTTCTAAGCCCAAGGGTTCTTGAGATATTAATAAAAGACACAAAATGAATTCCCTAGATATAACATTAAGCAAATGATTTTTTCAAAAACATAAAATTAATATTGGCTGTTGCTCAGCAATGGAATTAAATTGTTTTTATTTTATAGAAAGTGGTAGAAAGTCAAAGGTGCTAAAAAGTTAAGCAATTTTAATGTAATTTATTCTATCTAAATGATACGGAAAACGATAGACAAATAAATGTTATAAATGGATGATATTATATCTTGAATTGTGTTTCATTGGCTAATGCCACAGTATAAAATAATAAGTTTATTCATGTTTTTAACTCCTTAAATAATCTGTTTACTTTACAAAGATTTCTCAAATTAATATATTTTTTATTGTGTTACATTGATAGTTGTAACAACTAAAAACTAGTAGGGTCATATATATATTTTGCTCAGTGCTCATATTTTGGCATAAGTTGATTTTTTTTTTTTTTTTTTTACAAACTAGAGCAAGATGCTTCATTCTTTAGATTCGGGTATAAAGATAATTTTACAATTTTACATATCCACAGAATAAGTTTCTTATACTTTTCTATTTTTATAGCGGAATATTTCGAAAAATAATCTGAATGCTATTTGAATTTGCATATACAGTTGGCCTCGCTTAATTGCATACAGTTGGTTTCACTCTAAGTGATGAAGCTGGATATGCAATTAAGTGGATACACAGATTAATATTAATGAAAAAAAAAACCTTAATTATATACAATAAAGATAATTAATATAGAATGATTATAACAATTTACATAATAAATAGTAGTAATTTATTACTATATACATAATACATTATTACTATTTATTATACCTTTTGAACTACATATGTAAAAACTGGAGGTTGCCAAGTTTGGCAATTTATCTTCCAACACTGAAACTGCAATTCAAAAGAGATTGGTGTCTCAGCTTATATGCAATTAACTAGGGATTGCTATGCAACAAAATGAGCTTGTTTAGCATTAACCATATAGGGTCCGTTTTTGTTCTACAATATTCTATGCTTATCAGCGGGGTAGGCGAATATCCATTATCCAATTAATTGGTATCGACTGTATTTTAAATCACTAATATTACACAAGCTTTATCTGCTAGTATTGAATAATTCAAATCCAACACTGTTTTCTTTGATATACTTAATATATTTATGCAGATTGGACACTGGAATGTTGGATAATTATGTCTTTACATTTCCCCCTGAGTTCAAATTTCACAGGTTTTACTATAATATATTCAAGCTGATATAATATTTCTTACCTGTCAACTAATCTGCATACTTTTCCTTGCATTTGTAATTTACATGTTTTTCCTCTAATTACTAACTTTTTCTGACTGTTCTTTGAGTGTAGCTTCTGATAATTGTTCATACTCAACCCCAATGTATTCTGATGCCACCACGCCTCGGACTACAGAACCAGAGGAAAGAATTCCTGACTCTATCATAACTCCCACACAGCGCACTATTTCCCCTGGTTCAGCATTTTACACTCCATCCCTCGATGCTTACATGGAACCCAAACTTAATGTTGGCCGATCACGTCAACGTGCACAATCACCATCGGAGGAGGAGGATTCGTACCCAGTGTTTTCTCCTCCCCCTTACCCTGCTGCCTTGGAAGCACTTCCTGAGTACCTTCTGCACTGTGGATATGACCCACAGCTGTTGGCAAGATGTTATCCGCATCTATTGCGCTTTACTCACTCACGCTCCTCTTCTGTGCCTTCTACACATCATGCCTGTAATTGATTGCATATTTTACTGCTGCTTTGCGTCAAATACCACTTAGTGAATGTGTTGAATATTAACCATTTTATATGCATATAAAACATTTCTAAGTGAAATATCTCTGAAATGAGCAATTTTAATCAAATCTTATGGACAATGAGCTGAGTTCAGGTTAGAGTCTTGCACAGGTTGGGTTGACCCAATCCCCACCCATAATAAAAAATAATCAATCCATATCTGCAATAAAAAAATTTGTCAGCCCAATACCTGACCTGAACCCACTATGTGTGCTCGAATATCTGACCCGTGACTTGCAATAGAATTGTATGTCAAAATTCTATCCAATAGTTTTAAAATCTATTAATGCATATGCATAATTTTCTGCTGTTGTAACCTCCATTAAAGCATTTACTCATGTACTCTCATTAATAAAATGCAATAAGGTATATTTTTTAAAAATGATTTTTGTGGATAGACTCTTAATTTGACTCACAGCTTAAAAAGTATAGGAAACTTGACATAAAATAGACCCACAAAGCAGGTAACCTGCAGGTGCCTGACTTAATGCAAAACTTTAGTTCAGTAGTTACTCTGAAATGTTTTAACTATATCTATCCACTGAACCATAAGAATTGATGAACATCTGGCATGACTGTTTATATCTTGAAAACAGTTTAACTGATTTATATACACTTTACCAGTTTGCTAAGCATATAATTCAGAGCATGTTTATGGCTAGAAAATTTTAAATTTTGTTCAACCATAAGATTTACTCACATTTTTTAGGTAATACTCCCTCAATTTTCTACATAAAAATTATAAATATGCGCTTTTAATATGTTTCAACATTCAAACTTGACTTTTTCCTTAAACTATCAATTTTCATATCTTTGGGAAAAAATAGTAAAATTAGTGTGCAACTTGTCACATGGTAGTGAGAGTCAAAGTTAAATCACAATGTAACACTTTATACCTTGTAACTTTATATCCCTTAATTTGTCAGGTTTATGGATAAATTCCAGTGTAAATATCATCTGTAAAAATTTGTAATTTCTAAATGCATGTTGTTTTAAATGAAATACAGAGGAAATAATAAAAAAATATATATTTTTTTAATTGAAGCATGACATACATGCTGCGATAGGCTATTTTATGTGAAATGTTCAATTTTTCTATGTGTTACAGCCTTATTTTTCTGTCAAGAATATAATTTATCCTAAAAACGTATATTGGTGTTTACTTGCAGGTAACTTTTGAAATTTTTTTAAAATTCTACACAGAAATCCTGTTTGGATGAAGGGAAGTGACTTGTTTTTATTTACAATGTTGCAGTAGACTATAAAATGAACTTGAACTTATTACAATAATAGTTGTTTTTTCTATCTTTTCACATGCTGTCTACTTTTGAAAGGTACGTACCTTCATTGCCATCATGGTTTGTAGGCTTATGCTGAATAACCAACATTTTAAAAATCCTTCTAATACTCGGCCTGTAGCAAATGTAATTTGATCCAGTCATACTGATTCGGTTTACTACTTGCAGAAATCTAAAAATGGTATGTTAGTAAAGAATTCAAAATGCATAATCGGGGGCGCAACAGCCCAATGGTCATGGACAACCCGAGTTCGATTTCCACCTCTGTCCAAACTGCCGCCGAGTTCAGACAGAGTACGATCACATTAAACATGCGAGTCCTTAAGTCCTTCCAAGAGGTTGGTGGTAGGGGAAGAAAAATACATTCACTGTGGATACCTCCCCCACTGGGTTTCAGTCTAAATTGGGTGGCTCTTCCTGACAGTCCAAACAGATACCTTATACCTTCGGGTAGGTTGGATGGTCTGGGTCGAAGATAGAAGAAGAAGAAAATGTATAATCAAACAAATAAAGCATAAAATAAGTTTGTTCCCACAAATATGATGTTTCCTAATAATTTATAAATTTCATTACAAAACATTTAAAAAATCCTTCTAAAATTTGGACTGTAGCAAATGTGATTTTCTTCAGCCCAACTAGTTCAGTTTATTATTTGCAGAAATCGCAAAATAGTATGTTATTCAAGAATTTAAAATTTATAATGAAACTAATAGAACATAAAATAAATTTGTCCTTGCAAATGTAATGTTCTAATGATTTATAAGCTTCATTGAAGTTTTAAGCTTCATTATAAAACATTTAAAAAAAGCTTTCTAAAACTTGGATTGTAACAAATGTGATTTGCTTCAGTCCAACTGATACAGTTTGTTACTTGCAGAAATCTAAAAATGGTATGTTAGTCAAAAATTTATAATGAAAAATATAGAACATAAAATAAATTTGTTCTTACAAATTTAATGTTCTTAATGATTGATAAGTTGTAGCACCTAATTTTGCAAACACAGTTTAGTGGTAAGAAATATCTTCCTAAGTGGTATTTGATTATTACATTGCTTTTAACTAACAGCCACCACTCTCCGCACGTCCTCTATCATCTAATTTCTGTACATTTAATTTGCTCACACCTCTTGCTTGTTTTATTCTAACTACTTGAATTTTCTTTCAGATAGTGTGTAGAAATCATCTGACTATTTCCTCCACTGTTCTATATCTTTCAGATGAATGTTCTTTTCTTTATGTTTGTAGAAGTGGAATGCATCTTCTATGTAGAAAATCTACTCTGACTATACTTTTCTTCAATACTTTCCATCTCTCTGTTTTCTGATTTTGTTTTTCTTTCCAGGTTGTGATATGATTTTAAGTAATTTTGGTGGCAATATTTTTATGATGCATATATATTACTTTCAGTATAGTTTTAAATGTGTGCTAATATAGTTATGCATGAATTTTGTATTTATAAAGTTCTGTAAGTTTTTTTTATGAAAATTGTCTGGTTAAATTGACTTTATGGCATCCCAAAGGTGTTCTAATATGGGTAGATAAACATAATTGTTTATAAAACAGTCATATTAAAAATGTATTTTCCCAATGTTAACATTTCTAAACAAATAGAATTACTGAACTGCTGCTGAAAACATTTGTAAGAAAAACTTTGTAATATGAAGCAGATACAGTTGAAAATATTTAACACAAGACTGTATGAAGCAAAATATAAATTAATGCAAAATGCATGGTCAGTCCCTTAACTGTGTTTATACATTTCAATGCATTTTTTTTCCATTTATGGGAAGTTGTTATCATAAAATTTCAGTTAATGTTATAATTATTTCTATTATCTGAAAATAAATCCCTATCGCATTCTTCAGATAACACAAAATTATGTTAGAGTACATTTCCTGAACTAATTAACAAAACCAAATTGCTGAGTGTTTTGTCAAGAAATAAATTATTGAACTACATTAGCAACTTTAATAATTTGTATAATAAGTTTAAAGGAAATTATTAAAATAAAATTATTTTTTAATATTATGTGAATAATTTGTGAGGTTTTCATATACATGCATTATAATAATTTTTGGGCTGTTACCATTGAATATTTTCTATATGTTAAAATTTGCTTAAGAAATTCAATGTCTAAAATCAGTGTAAGAAAAAGTTAGGAAATTCCAAAAGAATTATACTGGAGTTCCTCACATTTTCTTTTAAACAAATTCCACCATATAAAAATAAAAATCAATTGGCCAGTTTCAAAAAGTCAAAACAAACTTCCTTCTACAACATGTTGAAGACCCAGACCACACGACCGACCCAAAGGTTAACGGTAGCAAAATGTGTGGCCGGGAAGGCTTCTACAACATGTAAAACATTAGTTATTTTGAAGAAAAACAAGTTTCAGTCCCCTTGCTTTTGTGTCTCAACTGCTCTATCAACCTATCTCATGATCAGAATAATAAAATTAATTTTATTTTCTAAAACCCTTTGATGCGACTAATATTTAATTGTATATGCTGCTTTTATAATTTAAATGTTTTGACCCAGGCAATTTTTAACAGTGAAACTGAAGCTCTTAAACAACATATGTAACAGTCTCTCTAATGACTCTTAAACAACTGTCATAAGTCATATGTAAATGCATAAATGCTTGGTGTTGTGATTCAATTTTTGAATTTGCCTATATGTTGTCTCAAATGCAGATTTTAGATTGACACAATTTATTGCAAAGACTCTCTTAGCTTCAGGCTTACAAGGAGATATTGCTATTATGTAGCATGATAAATTTTATGTAAAACATTTTAACTCTTAAGACATGCACTACTGAAGTGCTCAGGGCCATTTTTTGGAGGGTGATGGGAAAGGGGGAGTAGGATAAGTTTACCATATGTATTTAACCCAGTGGTGAATACAGGAGAAAAAGCAATCAGGATGAAAAAAACTCATGGAACTTATAGGGATGGTGTGAAAGTTAGTATTGTGCTCCTATTGCAGATGCACATGCTGGGGACAGAACCAGTGTTAAGAGTTTAAATATTTTGATTTATTATAAGGAATTTGTGCTTTTATAACCATATAAAAGAAATGTTTTAGAATCCCATTGAATTTTACATCCTTTAGTTTATGGTTTTAATTTTTAAAAGCCACTATCATTCTAAACATCTTGCCATAAAGTGAAATTTAATTGGCATTTTATCAAAGTAGTAATATGTAAGTGCATTAGTTATTATATCAGCACTGTTGGAACCATTTTGTCAATTACTGATGCTCATCAGAAATGCAATGAGTACCAGCCAAGGTTTAGAATATTTTCTATCATATTATTACTTTCATATTTTTGGATATGCTATTGTGTACCCATATTTGGCAAACAAATTATAGAGATGGGTGATTCACATTTCTCTAATCTGAATGTTCAATTCGAAAATTAACCAGATCTCAAATATTCAAATACCCCAATAGTTATTTCAAATTGTTAATAAATAATATTTACATTTATTAAATATCATATATTAATTATTAGTAAATAATTTAGTAAAGTAAAATAAAGTAGGAGTTTTAATAAAACCATAATAATTTAGAAATTAATCTTTTTATTTTATATTTTAATTTTTTTACAGTAGCTTTTTATTTTAGGTACTCTTAATTACAATAATTTAATAATTGTGTATACTTTCTTCTCACCTACTGCAGATTTTTAAATAAGAAAAAAAATATTCAAACATATTCAGGATTTAGTCTGGTTCCCCTCTCCCTCCTTCCTAAATTAAACCAGAGGTGCAAGAATTGCTCTTAAAAAATCTGTTGGCAGTAGCGTGATTAAATACTTAGAAATAAATTCCTTCAAGCAGGGATACAAACCAGTGGCCGATTAATACATTCCGGGGCCCTTAGGTACATTGCAATTGGGAGCCCTCTAAATTTTTAGTGATTTTTGGAGTTAAGTGTATATTTTCAGTAATGTTTTCTGAAAGTTTATTGATATGAAACTTTTATAATATAATATTACATAAGTAATGCAACACATTTACAATACTTTGTATATCATAGAAGCAGCAAATTTACTAATTCTGAAAAAATAATGCTCTTGATAAATTCATGTTCAATGCATATTAATTAATGTTCAATGTATATTAATTAATGTTCAATGCATTTTAATTATTATTTTTTTTAATTAATATTAAATAAATATATTGAGGATTAATTTTTGGCTGAGAAAATTAAAAGAGAGACCCCCTTCGGGACCCTCTAACTTCTGGGGCCCCTAAGTACATGTTTCATGTGTCTTATAGATAATCCATCACTGATAGAAAGATCGCAGATAGATCCATCACTGATAGAAAGATTGTAGATCCACCACTGATAGAATCCACCACTGCTCTTTTTCCAGTATTCAAAAATATTTTCATTTGGTGGAAGCAAAGTTTTTTCTAGGTACCTTTAAATTTCTTCTTTTAGAGTATCTTAACTTTTTATTCTAAAACCTGCTGGCAATATCATGGTGCAATATTCGAGGTACTTGAATTTCTTCGAGTGATGTTATATTTGAGATCTCAAATTTTCAATACTTTCAGGTATTTGAGTATTCAGGTATTTGAGTATTCAGGGATAGTATTCGCCCATCTCTAGTAAATTACTTTAAAACCAGTTCAACAGTTCTGATAGCATCATTAGAACCATTTGCTTTACTGCAGTGTGTCATTTGAGGTAATAATGTGTCCAGCATCCTAATCCTTTCAAAGAGATTATTTGAGATCTCGTATAATCTCTTTGGAGTCTTCTAGAACTGAGATGTTTACTCTGTGTTTACTTTTTTTTTCTTATAGCTATACGATCAGGAGATTATTACATGTTTGAGTTTCCAGACGATGATATTGATTTAGAATTAGCTGCCAGACATAAGAGAGTTGAAGAGGAAGATGAAGACTCAGCAGAAGTGAAAGAAAAGGGATTGAATGCGGTAATGAGGATTTTGTTTTTTCACTGTTACACTGGTGCTCTGACTAAATACTTTTTAAAGTTTTATTTCTATTCTAGTTATATGCATGAATACTATTTAATTGCATAATTCTCTACTTTTTATCATCTTTTTGTAATTTAAATTTAGACTATTTGTTCTTGTAATCTAAATATAGGCAATGTAATTTATTTATTTGCACAATGCTCTACTTTACACCATCCTTTTGTGATTTAAATATAAGCAATTTGTTCCAAATATTAAAACTTTAAAACAAAATTTATTCACAGCTATATAGGACCTTTAAATATAAATCATTTCTGCCTTAACCACTGGGCATACATACTTTGCCTTACTACTGAGTGTACATACTTGAAAAGTGTACATACAACCAAAAGTACTGAGGCAAAAATATTTTGTATTTAAAAGTCCTATATAGCTGTGAATAAACTTTGTTTTAAAGTTATAATATTTGTGATTTCCATCCACTGACGTATAGCCATTTATATATATAGGCAATTTATTCTTGTAATTTAAATAAACACATTCTAATCATTTGCACAATACTTTACTTTTTACCACCTTTTTGTAATCTAAATATAGGCAATCTATTCTTGTAGTCTAAATGTATGCAATTCAATTTATTTATCTGCACAATACAGACTCTACTTCTTACCATCTCTTTGTAATTTAAATATAGGCAATCTATTCTTATAATCTAAATATGGGCAATATTTCATCTTTCATCATTTTTTTTTATAATCTTAATATAGGTAATTTATTCATGTAATCTAAATATAGGTAATTCAATCAATTTATTTGCATAATACTCTACTTTTTACCATCTTTTTCTAATCTAAGTATAGGCAATCTACTCTTGTAATCTAAATAGGTGATTTAAATCAATCTATTTATTTGCATAATGCTCTATATTATACCATCTTTTTGTAATCTAAATATAGGCAATTTAATCTATTTATTTGCATAGTGCTTTACATTTTATCATCTTTTTGAGATCTAAATATAGGCAATATATTCTTGTAATATAAATGTAGGCAATGTAATCTATTTATTTGCATAATTCTCTACTTTTCACCATATTTTCATAATCTGAATATAGGATGCATGATTTAAGTAAACAAGAATTTGTATTATCTATATGTGAAGAATTGATATTATTACGATATTCTTTTTATGAAACTTTTAAAAATGTTTGTTATTGGCAAATTTGTTTACAACAAACATTTGCTTTTAATAGAAAGATCATAATGGTTGTCTTCTTTGAAAACAGGACAACTTTTATTTAATTAACTTGTTTATAAGGATCTTTTTGGGGCTAGGATAACTCAGTGGTAAAGGTGAAAAGATTGCCTATGGTGGTCAAAGACCTGATCCTCGACAACTCCCAGAGGCATCACCATATCTATGCAAAATATGGGCATGATAAATTTGTAGAGGCTCGGTGGTTGCTATCTCCACTAGGTTCTGGTCTAAATTGAATCGTATTAAACAAAAGTTAGACTTTTGCCATGGAGTGCATGAGGTCTTTGAACTAAAAGAAACTGCAGTCTCTCTCCCTTTTCCATGGACCTTGGTCTTATGAGCTTGTTCTGACCTTAGTTTTTGACTAGTAGGATTAGTAACAACATAAGAATCTTTTGTTTAACTAACATTTCATTATAAGATTAAATTCTAAATGGATAAAAAAAATTGTTTGCTAGTCTTGTTTGTAAAATTTTTGCCATAAAATATATGAAATAGAGTATAGTAGTACTGCAAATATTTACTGTGTTGAAATGAAAAATTTTGACATGAATTAAATAATGTTATTATTAGCTCATCTTCAAAATCATAACTCATAAATTCAGCTTTTGTTATCTTATAATTCATTATGAGGTTGAACATCATTAGCATGAACATTCAGGCTAAAAATTTCATGAGTTAACAATTATTTGTGATATAGGTGATATAGGGTAAATAAATTTCACATACACTTAAAAAGTTAGTTATCTCATGTGTTTATTTTCGGTCTCACAGTGATCCCAAAAGCCATTCAGTTTTTCTGCTGTTTCTAAACAAGCTCCGGAATTCGCCTTTTGAATTACAAAACAATGCACAATTTGTAAAGCAACAAAAATATACATCATGTTGATGTGATTATTGTTTGAAGTGGTACAGTCACTGTCCTTGTCCGTGTCTTATAAATTTTTGTTTGTATCTGAAAAATTTTGACATGAAATAAATGTTATTATTACTTTATCTTTTAAATTATAACTCTTAAATTCAGCTTTTGTTTTATTATAATTCATGATGCGATTGAACGTCACTAGCATGAACACTCAGGATAAAAATTTCATGAGTTAACAATATTTGTGAAAGTAGGTGATATAGAGTAAATAAATTTCACATACACGTAAAAAGCCAGTTATCTCATGTTGTGTTTATTTTTGGTCACACAATGACCCCAAAAGCCATTCAGTTTCTCTACTGTTTCTAAACAAGCTCTGGAATCGCCTCGTGAATTGCAAAACAATGCATAATTTGTTAAACCACAAAAATATATATCATGTTATGTGATTATTGTTTGAAGTGGTACCGTCACTGTCCTTCTCCGTGTCTGATAAATTTTATGTATTGGATTTTCATTCCATTTATAGTGGCATCAACTATTTCAGCATCTATTATTACATCAGATGTCATTATGCCATCTACCATAGCTACATAAGTTTCTAAATGTTATACACCCAGGAAGTACACTAAAACTTCTGGCATTTATATAATTTTGTCTGGGTCACCAATGTATCGAGAATGCAAAACCACCAACTTGGTAGGGCCTGGGTTTGATACCAAAGCCAAAGCATGGCAGGCCAGCATTACAACATTGAGCTAAAGATGCCTCAAGCTCAAGGTATTTAATACTGCCTTATGAACTTTCACTACAGTTGTATCAAATTCTGTCATAATTTTTTTAGTTATCTTAAAGAAAATTCGATTCTTGCATTTCTGTCCATACTAAATGAATGTAATTTTCTAATGGTCAATGAGTATCAGTTTGTTTGAAATGCCATTTCATGTTTAACATGTTCATGTTGAAAACATTGAAAAGATAGTAATTCATATACAATTTGATTTCTAATTAATCTATTGAACAAAATGTTTATAAGTTAATTGTACAAAATATGTATGAATATTTTGTGTAAGTTTAATGGCAAAAGATTCCACTTGTATGAAATGTAGGAGTATACAGTATATTATATCTCCTCATAAAGTTCATCTAGTTTTTATTTAGCTTAAATATTTTTAGTTATAACACATTGATATAATAATTGTGTACTTCATTCTAATCTTTATGTTTTAAATGTTTTTAGTGCAAGTATAGTTCATTTCTACTCTGAGTATCTATTTTGCATGCATTACTATTATGCACCCTATGTATTAAATAGTGTATTATATGTTCATAATTTTATTTTTCTTCTTAAATTTTTCATATTTCTTAAAAATTATGCATGTATATTTAATTTTATTTCCATATTCCTATGCTTTTTTTAAATTTTGATATTTAAAAGCAATCTTTTTGCAAATTGTAATCACAGTGCCAGCTTACACTTTGCCATTATGAAATTATTCTGCTAGTTTATTTTTTTTAACATTGTTTTTTTTTATCAGGGTTGATACAGTTGGCAGAAGATAAGTTTATTATATAAGAAGATTTACATAGTGATATTTTATCTTATAATTTCATTTTTAACTTTTTTTTTTTAAGATTTTATTTTTAAATTCATGTTAAAATTGACAGATTTGTAAAAACAGATATCCACTACATGTTTGTAATTGTATGGAGATGTTCAGTAAGTTAAAAAACTTACGCAAAGAGATAAAAAATTTTACATTGACTACACCTTTGTTATTCATGATCACATTGCACATGCCCAGAGATCAATATTGTATTAGTACAACTACTCACCAGGAAAAGTTTTCTATTCTCTAGACCTTGTCCTTGCTCATAGGTTTTCATTGCTCATTAGTGTGAGTGAGTGACCATAATTAGCCACTGTAATTTTTAAGCCTTGCACATACTCTTTTTATTGTAACTTCACATTTACAATACTTCACACTTATTGTAAACTGTAGTAGTCATTAATCTAGCATAAGGCAGAGGTTGAGTGTGATCTCGAGACTCCCTGGTGTAGTAAAGTATTGTATATATTTGTTAAAAAACCTGTAGGTCCAAGGAGTCAATACTGACTTATATGTTACCAGTGGCAACTCGTAAGGTGATGCAAGTGATGCAGGATAAACATTGCTTCACTGAACGTTCTTGGCTGTATGGGTTATTATTATTATTATTTGGCGAATTTTCACACTCGTTTGGCTATTTTTAGATAATATTTGACAACACTTGTGCCAGTAGCATGATATGTTTTGAAGATGTTCTTTGTCAAGGAAGGAGGGAATCCCAGCACTGAATCTGCTTCACCTATTCCTGAAGTCACGAGTTGCCACTGTATGTTACATTACTGTGCTTACTTCCCAGCAAACAAAATTAGTGATGTATATCATGTGGGAATTCAGATTGAACATAGTCACAAACAGAAGGTAAAGGCAAGTGATGTAGTAGGTAGAAGGTAAAGGCCATGACTGAGGTTGCATTGGAGTAATTTTTGCAAGATTGGGTTGTTGGTTGCTAATGTTTGGAATTTGATTTTTTTTTATGATCTCTATACATATAGGCAATTTGTTGCAACATTACATACCCGATTTAAAAAATTGTTGTAAAACTGTAATTCTAATTAGTCTGTAACATTAGATGAAGTCAAAAAATGATCTCAGGATCTTTAAATGTAGCCTCAGCATTATAGTGTCAGGTCATAAAATTGGATACATATTAAGTGGAAGTCCAGATGGGATACAGCCATGAACAGAAGACAAATGGCTGTGACCAAGGCTACAATTACATTGCAACAAATTCTGATTCTTGAAATGATGACATGTCTAAAATAATTTAATATATGTGGTAGAGGCTAGTTTGTTCCTTATACCTTTGGGTATAAACACTACATTATAGTGTCAGGCTAAAATATATCTTTGAATCCAAAGCATGGTATATACACTCATTGCCATAAAAATTTGCTCACCAAGAAAGAGTTGTCAGAATCGAATGAAATTTTATATATGTTAATACAACATTGATATAAGTGATTACAAAATCAAAGCAAAAGAGTTATTTATTACATGAAAAACTACAAATGAATGGAGGTTCTAGTACCCTGCTTTGCTACCTGTAGCCCAACAGGGTACTAGAACACTATACACAATGCAATACGGGTGGGCTTTAAGCATACAAGTCCCGTATGGTGTCCTGCATCATCTTATTCCACAGTTGTTGTAAGCACACCTCTAGTTCTACTAAACTCGTAGACTGTCTAACTTGTCATCCCAAGTGACCCCAGACATGCTCGATCGGTGATAAATCTGGGGATCGGGCAGACCAGGGAAGGGTGTTAATGTGGCAGAGGCATTCCTGTGACATCCTTGCTGTGTGTGGCTGAGCACTGTCCTGTTAAAAAATACTTCCTGGGAGCCCTGCCATGAGTGGCAACACATGTGGCTGAAGGATGTCATGAACGTACCGCTGGGCTGTCATGGTTCCATGGATCAATGTTAGAGGTAACCGGGTGTCGTATGTGACAGCACCCCATGCCATTACACCATCTGTGGGAGCAGTGTGCTACTGTAAAGTGAAGGCAGGATTGAGGCATTCACCACGGGGCTTGCAAACCCATACATGATTGCCATCACTTCCCAAATTGAATCTGGATTCACCGCTGAGGACGGTGTGGTTTCATTCGGTTTCAGTCTAATCCTGTTGAGTGCGACACCACTCCAAATGGAGGCGACGGTGGGTGGGTGTCATTGGTAGCACACGTAATGGACATCGCGATACCAAATGTCCTTCAGCCAGGTACCTCACGATGGCACGGATAGACACAGGGGCCCGTAGTGAAGGTGCTGCCTGTGTCTGGATGGCGGACAATGATGCAGTTGGTGCTGTATGTGCGTGTCGGGTGATGTGACGGTCTTCTTGGCTATTGGTCTGCCGAGGGCGTCCTGAGCCTGACCACCATGTATGTGACCTCTCTCTCATCCACTGGTCCCAACACCTCCTCACAGTAAAGTCAGAATGGCCTAGGTGATGGGCTTCTGACCAAGCTGACCGCCCAACTTCCATCATCCCAATGATTCTTCCCCTCTTGAATTCTGACAGCTGATCATATTGTTTTCGATGGCTACATTACGGTATCCCTAATGAAAAAGCATCCCTCTGCAACATATAAGTACAGGCAAAAAGTCTCTATGTACCTTTTTTCTGCACCAGGGAGAACGAAGTTCAACGCCCTCTGGTGGCATTACGCAATGTGCAATCATTCTGTATTTCTAATCATTTGCATATATGCCTGATACGTACCTTCATGCCAAGTTTCATTACGATCACACAATTACTTCTTGGCGCAAATTTTTATGGCAATGAGTGTATGTTTTATACTGGGATATGTTTTACCCTACAAAGCTATAACATTGCTCTGGGATTTTTTACTCTTTACCCACAAATTAGCTTTTTCTCATTTTTAATAGCCAATTTTCAAATTTGTAGTGACAGATTTTATTTTTATAATTTTTGCTATTATCAATTGCTTTCTCTTTATGGAAAGCTGATAGTTTCCTATTAGTAATCTGAAAAATACATTTAAATTTTCTGAAGCTATTTTAACATTATATATTAATTTGTTTTGTGCAATTAAGAAAATATTAAAGTATATAAATAGCCTTGTATGAAATGTAAATAGATAAAAGAAATTGTTTTAGCCACTGAGTTTTAGAACTTTTTTAAAGAAGTGGCCACTCAGATTCTTTTATTGCAAATTGTGAATTTGGTAATTTGGCATGAGGCCTTTATAATATGTATAACATAACCACAGTTGCAAAATAAACAAGCCCCATTCATAATTTTTTATAATTTTGTGTATATTATAAGAAACATTGATTTAAAATTTTGGAATCTGATATTATATTGCAAATCAATACTTTGTAAATATGCTTAAATGAACTTTAGAATGACGTCTTGTATATCCTTGAAATTTTACTTTTGGGTATATTACATATCTAGAACTACGTGGAAAAATGATTGATTGAATCAAATTTCTATTGGAATTTTATGAAATTAAATAATGAAATTCAAATTGAAAAATCATGAAAGTCAAACTTTTCCAACATATTATTGCATATTTTGGAATTTTTGCTTTTATGTATTAAAGCATTATAAAATTGGAAATATTTTTATCTATAAATTTACTCTTCATTATACTTAACAAACCAGCCAAAAAGTATGTAAATCTGTTTAGCCATTCTCAAGTCATAAGCAGTCATGACAGACAAGCAAAAACAGATTTTGAATACTCATTATTCCACACTTCGCTGTGGGATGAAAAAATTTATATTAGAATATTCCTTGGAATCAAGTTTCATTGTCTGAAAAGAAAAGTCAGCAAAATTCATTGCATGGTTCAGCAGATAAGTGAGAAATGTGTATTGAAATTTCCCCTTTTGTATATTAAATTACAATTTTATGAATTATAATTTTTTTCTGTAAGGAATATTATCAAGATCTTAAATTTTAAATAACATTTTTTTTTAATCACGTAAATTACAAAAAATTGTATCTAGTCCTAGTTTTTTTATAGAATTTTCTAAACTATAACATTTCTTAGTGATAAGTATTTCTAAGTCCTTGGGTTTTTATATAATAACCTACCTCGCTGATCACAGATGGGTATTATTGTAAAAATGTTTGAAATGTGTTCAAGATGTCTTAAATCGTATATTTTGTATTAAAATAGTAAAATTTTATTTAAAATTTTGCAGTAAGAATTTTGGTAGAAAGTCATATTTTTTCTGTACTGTAGTACGAGAAAGTCAAAATTTGCAAATATAGCAGGTGAAAAGAGTTAAAAAAGATTTTAATTTGGCCTATTCTGATATTTTAACTGCTGTGATCATTATGTTTTATGCTTATTATTTGTGTTAATATGAGTTTGAAGATAATTTTTTTTTTCTTATTTTGTCTTTTGACATACGCATTTCTGAATTTTTTTTTTTTTTTTTTTTTTTTTTTTTTTTTTTTTTAGCTATTTGGCATATAGCATTTCAGAAAACTCATGTTAAATGGATTTTTGCAGTAATTGGCAATGCCTGTTTTTTTATTCTTGCATTTCTCATCAATTTTTATTGCTTTTTCTGTTTCGTCCATTTATTTTGAATGTGAAGGTATGAAAATAAAAAATAAATGGGAAAGGTATGAAAAAAAGTTGATTTGAAGCAGCGTAGGTTTTTATATATAATTAAAATATACTATAGTTAATAATAAACATTGTTTGTATCCTAACTACGAAACTAATTATCTTAAAAAAATTTATTCATTTTCTTTTGCTTTTTATTTTTATATTTGTCAGTGTCTCCCATATAAAAGTGAAACAGTATTTTGCCAACAAATTTGGGTGGCTTCCATGTTTTCAGAGGTAAAAATTCAAATGTGAATGCAGAAAATGAAGTTTTAATGACAATTTATACCTCCACAGCACTGTATTAGAGAAATAACTTCTTTGCAATAAAACTGTTTCTAATTATTTTTACTGAAGGTGATATAAACCTTTCATCCTTGCATTTAAGTTTGAGTATAAGGCTAATGAAACCTTATCAAACTATTAACCATTAAAATTGATGCCAACCAGCCTGATTTATATTTAAAAAATTCTAATTTGTTTGGATTATAAATGAGATTTGACAAGCATAACGAGCTGGAAATTGAACCCTAGTTTTATCTCTGTACAAAATTTCAAATACATGAAAATATTGCTGTTAGATCTAAAATATTTGTATTAGATCATTGTTTAACTTGTTTAAAAAAAAAAGCGCTGTCTGTTGGGAGACTGGAATACTAAAATGATGGAAAAGAGCAGATATATTTTTTAAAGGCAATATAACAAAGTAAACACTTATTTATATTTCCTTAGATAAAATTTATAAAAGTAAATTTTACCAACTAAATATATTTAAAATAGTACAATTACATTCTGAAAAATCTTCAAAATATATTGAATGCAATAATCACATTTTATTTTATATTCTGTATATCTTATATTTCACTAATTTTAAATGTATTGATTGTATTTGATTCGCAAATAAATTGAAAGCATTTTTTAAATTAATTTTTCTTTGGGTATGATTTATGTGAAAATGAATCATCTAGACCAGGTAATTGGGTGCAAGCTTCTGTATAAACCCTATTTTTCTGTACAATGTATTTGCAAGTCAAGCATGCACATTTGAAATTTTATTTATTATTTTTAAAAGCTGTTATGCAAAACCATTAGAGGAAACATAAAATTAATGGATGAGCCTCGAAAAGTGTCTGGAGAAGTGGACGATGTAGAAGACTCAAGCCAGCAATCTGCTATTGTCAGTGCTGATCGAGATGCTATTGCTTCACCATCTCAGGTTTGTGTATAAACATGCAAATTCTTTTGGGTTTAGTTGTTTTTATTTTTTATAAAATATGGAATTTAATTTAATATTGGATGAGGGAGGACTTATAAATGGAAAGGGATAAATGAAGTGTTGTCATCCATAGCCAATCTTCACTACACGATGATGTCTAAATGATGTCTAAAATTACTACATGATGACTACATGATGTCTAAAATTATTTCTTGTCAGGTTATATCTTTGCCATAGCTTTGATACTATAGGGGATAGCCTAGTGGTTAAGGCATGGGGATTGCACTTGGAGGGCCTGAGTTCAATTCCTACCTTTTCCCAAACTATCCCGGTATTTATGCAAAGTACAGGCTTGTTAAATATGTGAGTCTCAAAGACCTTCCAAGAGGTTGGTAGTAGGGAGAGAAGGGTATGGTCCCTGGCGATGTTGCCTCCACTGGATTCTGGTCTAAATTAGTTGACACTGTCCCAGCTGTCCAAATGAATGCCTTCAGATAGGTTGGACGGTTTGGGTTGAAAGAAAGGAAGATACCATCATTTAGTTTATACTAACAGCTCAGTCTACATCACTTCGTGTTAAACCTGACTTCTGCATACTGATTAATTGAATATAAATGCATCCATTTGCTACCCTTGAGAAACAAGCTTATGAAATAATTCCTTCCAACTAAAAACACATACAGAAATGAAAATAAATCATCCTTCCTATACCATTCCTATTTTCCATACAATCACCTCTTTGTTCTTATCATCTAATATACATATTCTAATTGATCATGTGGCAAAGCATCATCTCTTAAATTTGCATACCTGCTGCCTTATTTGCACATGCATTTTTGGCATATTTCCACCCATAGCTTTTATGATATACATTTTTATGATACTTAATTTCAATTATGCATTGCTTTTGGGCACCAGTATAATTAAAAGATCTTCGACCTTGTGTGTGCTATATATATATATATATATACGCACACACAAATTAGTTTTGAGTGTTTTACAATATCTCTTCAGGTGTTGATGTCTGCAAAAATTTGCATATAAAAGTATTCTTCCTTGCATCTGTGACCTGCACTTTATTCATTATTAAAAACATAGTCTGCTATTCAAAAATGCATTAATTAAATAATAAAATATAGAAAAATACTAAATTTTGATATGAACTGTATCTTTTGGTAGCCTGAAATGCTAAGTAGGAAAAATGTTTTTGCCTCGACATCAGAATAAATTTTTGATTATTTAGAAATGTGGTCACTTAATACAAGAATGTAAGAAATAATATGTAAGAAAATTTACATGAAGCTATCATATTGTGGAACCCCTGAATTACTGTTGCAGAACTTCAAGGGTTCTGCAGAACACACTCTGGAAAATACAGCATTATAACAATTAATGTAATATCTCATGAAATGTGTATTTTTAAATTTTAGTAGATAGAAAAGAATTATCTCAAGTTTTGCTATTATTAATAAGTTTTTACTTTTCAAATCTACTTTCAAAGTAGAAATGTTTATTAAGTCTTCATGACCCTTTGTTTAAATTTACTTTAAAATCCCCTTTCTCAAGTTCTCAAAATACTACTGTGCATCTGAATTTAAGAATTTTTTTCTGCTCGTTATTGATATTCTTACTTTATGTAGTTTTCACATTTATTTGCATGCAGATGTTCTGTTCTATGCAGTATTATAAAATGCAATTTCACTTTATCTGAAATTTACTTTTTTTTTACACCAGCATACCATTTCAATTATTGTCATGCATTATTGCATTTATTATAGATTGTGCTTGTTTATCAACTCTTTTAATTAGTTGGAATGTTTCATTTTAATCAAGATTAGATAGTTTAAATTTTCAGTATGTTTCCATCTGCCCATTTGAAATTTGTGTATACCTAAAATCTAAAATGTTTGCTGAATCTCAATGTTAAAGTTAATATGCAGAAATTGTATTTCACATTTTTTCTGTGAACAACATGTTGAATTTCATTTTTTCATGCATTTATGTAAATTCATATTGGCCTAATCGGTGCAGTTCAATTAAACTTTTAGTAAATGCTGTTTCAATGAAATTGAAATCAGAGAATATTTTGAAAATTCTTCTGAAATTGAAATCATTTTGAAATTAAAGACATCTATTTATTTGCTTTAAAAATTCTAGTTGAACTAACATTTTTCTCCATTTATTTTTTTACTTTCCTTGCTAATGCAATATTGAGCTCGTTTAAATTAGAGTTTTCAATACTGGTATGAAAATTAAAAACTGACATTTCAATACTTGGAATTTTCAAAATTGGGATGCAGGTGTTTCTAGATTTTCAAATATTTATACGGTTCATGAGGAAAATTGTAGAAAATTTAATGATAAACAACATTGCTTATACTGTAACCTGATTTGAAAGGAAATGTTTTTTTACATTTCTAATTAAATATGAATATATAAAGAGTAGCAATGAAATAAAAAGTCGTAAAGTAATAAGGTTATAATAGCACTAGAACAAATTTCTCAGCATTGACCAGAATTTAAAGTAAAAATTCATTTATCCTGCTAGAATGAAGATTTATCTGACACTCAGAAGACAGTCCTTTGTTTGAATCAATGCATGTGCAGTCATTCACTCAGGTGCATACCTGAAGAATGAAGCTTACTTTGAACTGTACTTTGAACTATGCCCCAGCTGTGACGTCATGCCTCCAAAGAAAGGAAGTTCTCACTTCCATCTATTTTACCCCAATCAGTCCTAAATCAACTTTTATAGTATCACTTAAATATTATTATAAATATATAAAAAAATTTTATTCGAATGCCAAGATACCAGTCCGTGTATTGAGTGAGTCTGGGTCGAAAGCCCAGACCGTCCGGCTCATCCTAAGACGTAGAGCAGCAAGATGGGCGGCCGGGGGTGAGTCTGGGTGTCAAAACTACAGATGGACAGACATCCATTAGCGATTAGTTTAATATTCTCAACCTTCAGTGGAGAATAAAGGTGAAGAATAATAGGGAAGCTCAAGTAAGACAAAGTCCATTTGAAGTCAAGGTTCTTTAATATAAGGTTAGGCAATCACCCTGGCAGCCAGTCAAAAAAGTTGTCAGCTTGATGCCGATTGAGCTTACATTACATCAGTCATGACACCATGGACCAGGGAGGACGTAAAGAGTTGTTGCCAAAACTTACATTATTACAATTAAAAATTGTTTGTTAATTTTGGAAGTGCAATATCCAGGCATAAACAACTTGTGCAGAGATTTTTAATTGTGTTGGGCACACCTTCAGTGATGTCCAAAGAGATTTAGTGACATCGGTGGAGTAGAATGACAGTCACAGTTAACAAATCCAGTTTCTTCAGAGAGCCCAAAAACAAGATGCACGTGTTTGTTATTCTCATGACATAACATACTCAGAGCCATGTAAAAAAATGTAGTCAGTCATACCTGGGATAAGCACCCCTGATTTGAAGTTACTTTAAATGTAATAATAGTCACTGCCTTTGGCATAGCTTTTAAACAAGCCAAAGCATCTCAAGAAGACTTATCCCAGGATTCTTAGATCAATATTAGGATGACCATTATCTGTAATTAAATAAAGGTGCCATAGCTTACATAGCATGGTTGCTTGCATTAGACCTAACTCTATCCTAGGAATGACATATATCATGGCACAATTTCCAGAAGACTATAAAGGTCACCTTCATGTAAGAAGAATCATAATTTGTCCTGCTTGAATGATGTTCAGAAACTAGCTTTATGTACTTTTGTGATTGCTAAAGGGATTTTCAAGTAGTTGAAATTAGGTGTTTCCTGTTGTGCTTGGTGTAATCATTTAAGAGATAGCTTTGATATAATTAATTTATCTATGTTAGATAGTTAATTTTATTATCCTGTTTATCTTATAGTTTGAATGCTTGCAATTTTACATATTAGTTTTTTATCTTATTAAGTGTCCTTTTTCCTCTCCTTGGGTAGAAAACACCACACAAGTCTCCTGATCCATTGACCATTACCAGCAGCGGCCCTATGATGAGTTTGTCTATGCCAAGTTCTGCCTCCACATCCATGTCTTCTCCAAAAGAAGATACAGTTGCACCTTTGAGTCCTCAAGATGTTAAATTTTTGGATGAAGAAGAAGAGTTAAAAGAAGGTAAGTGGTTTTGCTGTGCCTTTTTCGACATCAGCATATTGTGAAAATTAAGAATTCAACCTTTAAGGATTAATAAAAGTTAGGTCGTGATCGTTAAGCTGAAAACTAAAAATTAAGTCATTAAAAAATCAACCACTTCATAAATAAAGAGAAAATTTTGAAATGTAAAAAGAGATATTTATTAAACTTAACAAAAAAAAAAAAAGAAACAGTTACAGGCGATTACACCCAGGTTACAAAAATGTTGGAGAACTAAGTTTGGCAACAGTAGAATGATAATACACATCGTAGACAACAAGAGTGTATAAAAGTGTAAGATAAAACTAATAAAAATCAAGCCCACCTTTAGGAGGTGCGAAATACCAAAAAAGTCCCCCTTTAAGCAGTGAGACACAATATAAAAGGTATACAAAAAAAACCCGACATTCCAGTGAACTAGATGAAATTACATCCAAAAAGGTGTGTAAGAAAAATGAAAAGTGTATATATAAAAAAAGTATTAAAAATAAAGAAAACTAATTTAAAACAGCCCTTGAGGCAGCAAACTAGACATAAAAAAAAATATCAGTTTCTCTTAGAAACTATCCTCATTAAGGTTTGGTTTCCCCTTTTAAGGGGTGAAGAAAAAGGAAAAACATTTTTGTTTACTAGGCATTCTCTGCTTGGATTCACAACTTTAATTTAAAATTTCTCCGTTTAGGAGGCGAGAAGAGTTAGTTAAAGTCAATTTTTATTGATTAGACCAGAAGTTTTGAAGATTTCTGAAGGTGCTCCGGATGGATTTTCCTGAGTAAACTTTAAATGGAGAGGACTTACCCCCATGCAGAGTTCGAGAGAGGCTCGATGCCTACCAGAGAGGAGCTTTAATGGCCAATTTACAGTGGTCCGGTTGCCTCGTCCCGGTCATCAGTGGCTGCTGAGGAGATGGTCCGCTGTCCAGGGGCCGGCATTCGGTGGAAAGGCTGGACGCGTTGGGCCCGGTCTCCCGGAGAATCCAGGTGAAAACGGTGGGAGCCTTCAGCTTTGTAACAGAGTTGGGCGATGAGGGCCAAAAACATGGGCAGGAGCGGGGAGAGCTTTCAGCTCAAAAATATTAAAAATTAAGACATCGTATTTCCGGCAATTAGCCTACGGAGCAGGTGGAGAATCAATTCTCTCCGAAGGAAGAGAGAAACCAATCTCTTTCTCTCATAACGTTGATGGTACGAGGTTTCGCTCATAGCATAGCTCCATCTTACGATCTTAGTGGGATCTCCCCACAAAAGTTGAAAAGTTTCTCCAAGACAAGAAAAAAAACGTCTGTCAGCTACCACTGCATCGTACCCGAGAGAGGAGCGCTCTCTCGCTTGGCACGAAGTTCCGAACTGGCAACCCCCTTTTGGCGGCGCCAATCCGAATCTAACACGCCAAGAGTCCGCAAGCGTCCGACGAAACGTCCACACGCTAGGCCTAAAAATATCCTCTTATAAAGCTAAGCGCGCCAAAAGTATCTACCCTACGCCACACGTGTAAAAGCGATCAGTAACTTAATATGCTTGTTTACAATGCCGGGACGCTTGAAATTAGTAGCGTCAGGGCAGCCATTTTGAAAAAACGTGAAAATCTGTAAAAAGGAACTTTGCCAAAATTATAAAAACCTTACTAGAAGGCGTAAAAATATGTTTTGTGAATGAAAAAAAATGATGTTTATGATTTGTTATCAATATATACACTTAATATTTCATCATATACAGTTATAACATAAAAACAAACAATTCTCCTTAATCCTGGGTGCAATAAAGCAATACATAGTCTGTGATGTTCTCTTTACATGGAATTGTTTACAGATGACTTCGTAGTTGCATTCAATTGCTTTCAGAGCAATTTGCACGTTTTGGGAGGGGGAAAATTCCAGTCTGCCCAAGTATATAAATTCAGAAAAGGTGCATTTAAAATTATTTTAAAGTCCTGTTATGCAGGTAAAGAATTATTTAAATTAAAGTTAGTTTATTCTCACCTTTTCAAGCTAGAATGACCTTATTGATCTGAGCAATTTACTAGAAACAAAATTTATGACTATTTACTTATTAATTTGATTGCTCAGCTTCAATTTCTTTTAAAGTAAACACAAGATTAAGTTAAAGTTCTTATTAAATAAAAAGTGATTAAGATTAAAAGTCTTTAAGATAAAGATCATTAACATATATATGTGAATAGCACATTTTACATTTGAATTCAATTACCTTTAAATTAATGCTCACTTAAAATTATAGTACCAATCGTACATGTATTAGGTTTGAAGTATTAATAAGTTAAGAGTTATAGGATTAAATTAATTTATTAGCAGTAAAGCAAATTATTTCTGCTCTTTCTCAAAAATCCAGCACAACAGTTTATTACTTTGGTATGTATTTTTAATACCCAGTGTTATATAAATAAAAAATTGCTTACTTTAAAAGTTAAGTTGTAATGTCTTCTGAAACTTGTGGTAAAATTTACCTTTTTGTGCATAAAACAACCAAAGAGCATACAGGCAACCCAATTAAAACTTGTCAATTAAAATGAAAATGAGCTTTTGCAACATTTATATTCAGTAGCTTTAAAATGTTCATGCACAATTAGTGGTAAAATGAGGTAGCTTTAACCTTTTTTGACTCGGGAATGTTTAGTAGTTTAGCTTAAAATTTTTAATTAAATACTTTGTTTTAAAACTCGGCACTGAGACTGTGCGTTAAGCGTTGTATTACAATTATTCTTTAAAATGTGCATTTTCAGAAATATTTTCAGGCTGTCTTAAAACTTGGCACTTGTGATAAAAATATACTTCAAAGAATGTTTTGAAACTTAAAAGTTGTGAGATGCCCTCCCAACTTTAAAATTTAGCTGTTGGGATCATTTTTAGCTTTTTTAATAAAGTATTTTTCAGTCTTTCTTATTGATAGTAAAATACCATAATTTGTTAATAGCTAATCTAAAGCTATTTTGATTCTTCATGTTCTAAATTATCTAAAATAAAATATAGTTTTTCATAAAATAATAATAATAATAATAAAATATATATAAAAAAACACCAAGGTTACTTAAATGCAAAATTGTACATATCACTCACTTGTAAACCACATTTGTGTATTTTCTATATTTTGTCATGTTTCTGTGATGTCCAGTGCAGATAGTTTCAGTATTTTCTTAAGTGGATACACTTTGTTTTTGCATATTTTTTCTTATTTAATTTGTTTCAGATGTCCTCTCCCTCACCATTCTCCCACACACATTAAAGATTTTATCTTGAGATTACTTGCATATTTTATATGTTTTATGTAAAAAAAAAAATTATTTCACTATTAATAGACCACAAATCACAACATATGTAATTATAATCACAAAATTCACCAGTCAGGGCATTCCCTAAAGTTTGTGGCTTATAGCAAGTTTTTTGTTGCTATTGCAGATATCAGCTATTTTATGCTGATGAGCACATAATAAGCATGATACCAGTCCATGAATACCATAAATGCCAGTCCATATCCTGTTACCATGAATTACAATAGGAGTGTTATCCAAATATCTAATCCTTTTAAAGTAAAATATTTTTAATGTGAAATATAGTTTTAAATGTCTTATGAACTTTTTTGTTTTTTAGAAACTTTTGTTGAAAAAGTGAAAAGATGGTATGCCTTTGTCTGTGAATTCATGAACAGTGTTTTAATCAGCACCACTGCAAAGCTGAATGGGGTCTCTAAAGACTATAGATTTGTTGCCAAACAACTTTCCAAAGAAAAGAAGCTTTTAAAAGAACGGGTAATTAAATTTTTCTTTTATGTTCTTTTTCAGAGTTAGTTCCCATGGTTCTTAGAAAGTTCTTTTTTTATTTTTAAGAACTGTTACACCTGCCATCCAAATTGTTGCTCATGTCCTAGGACGAGTCAGATGGTCTGGGCTTTCGACATACTTTTTAGCCTCAAATGTCCCTAAAAGAACTTATTTTTGAAAGGATCTTAATTTTTCCCTCATAAATTTGGTAACTGACAACTGTATGGTATTATGAAAAATAAAGTCAACAAAGTAATTCGTTGACAACTACTTGATTATCTTGTTTACGTTTTTGCAAGCTGATCCTCCTCTTTCTCACTCACTGTTGGCACATCTTTGTTAGGATAACACACACACACACACATATATATAGAGAGAGAGGCGATTAAATTACATTGGGAACATATTGAATAAAAATATGGTTTTGCTGTCCTATAATAAGAAAACTTACAAATTGGCAAAAAAAGGTGCTGGGATTTTACAAGGTGCAATTGACAAAGCTTCACTTTCCACAATAAGACATCTTACAAAAAACTCTTTCCATGGAGCATTAAGAAGACTGGAAAACATTGGAGTACAAAACCGTGCCTGGTTTACCCCACCATTACACGGTTGGGATCTTCCATCTTTTTACCGGCCATGGCTGTTTTGCAGAGCACTGTTAGTGTTCTGTCTAATCTTTACTGTCCTCTCTGTAGGAGAAGTTGCTTTATGAATGGTGACCACATTCTTCATTGCAAGGCACTACATGGAGCTTCTGTGATGAAGTAGTATTGGGAATGGGAAGCGAGAAGTCAGCCGATTGAGGCAATGACTTTCTGTTCAATTGATATTGTTTTCTTCTATTGAATTTTTTAAGCCCATTTGCCAATCAAAAAATGTCTTGTCCTATAATTTAATATTTATTCCATTTTCTTTTCAGTTTATTAAAAATGGTTCATTTGATATGGATGAGGCCGAACAGGAGATGAAAAAACGGGAAGTTGAAACTCTTCCTGGGTAAGTTTTGGGACTTTTATAGTGTTGCACCTATAACTTAAAAGTGCTTATTACAATAAAACCCACTTATAATGTGCTCACATTTAGTGAGTTTCTGTGTTAAGTAAGAAAATTAAAACTTCTTATTGGTGCAATGTTAATTCTAACCCAAAGCCAGATAAAGCTTGAAGCACTAAGCACTAAAAATTTTGGTGCCCTCTCCACTGATATATAAGCTGAATTTATAAATAGATATATAAGCTAAATTTAAAATTATAGAATGACAGTGTGATTTAAAATTAAGATTACTTAAATATGACATTAGTTACATTAAATTTTAAGGAAGCAATCATGTCTTTGTGTATAATATGAAAATGACGAAACTTATGCATATAAACATATGCTCAAACTACAGTCTGAATCTGTTTGCAAAAGGAAATACTTTGTTAGTAAACAGCATAAAGGTTGGTTTAAAGTATCAACTGATTTCAGACTAAAATAACCGCCACTGTCATCAGGATAAAAGGATAAAGTGACAACATCAATAAAGGCAAGAATGCACCCAGCAATAAATAGTTGTATTACAAAACCCAAGAATGAACTGGTTGTCAAAGGAAAATTTGAAAACATAAAAGAAAAAAAATCGTAGTAGTACAAATTTCTTTTGTAGGTACAATCATACCTACAAAAGAAATCAATTTTTAAACTTTAATTTAAAAAATATATTACATTTAAAGGATTAATTTAAGGTAAACTGCAATAAAATCATATGCAAATTAAGCATACAACAATGGAAAAAAATATTTGCGTACATTGCAATTTCCTTCAGTTTTATGTTTTTTTAAATCCTTTTCCTCACACACACACACATATATATATATATATATATATATATATATATATATGTATATTTGAAATGTAATAATAAGAATTATGTAAAAATAAAAAAGTAAAAAGTAATAAAAGTAAAAAGTAATATTAACATCACCATAGAAGCAAATTCACGGCCATAATGCCGATAAGAGAAAAGAACAGAACCTTCCCAAATTCGATGATTAATCAGAATTAAATTCATCTACAGGTTTGAGTATTTAATTCTAATTAACCCAAACAAATGCCTGTTTCAGATTAAGCAATAGTACATTACTATAAATGCTTAAACTCAGACTACAGGCATCAAAAAATGAAAAAATGAAAAAAGGATACATTAAGAAAATTGTATTACCATGCGGCAAGAACCCTTCCTCTTATACCACGTGTATACACGATCAACCTCAACAGCTTAATCTAGAAGCACCGGAATGAACAAGTCGAAATTCTACCAGGGAGGCAGTACGAACGTTCACGGAAATACTCCCAAACCAATCCAGTGAGTCTAAGCTGGAGACTGGACAAGCAATTCAGAATACAACTTCCCAAACATGCAGAACTGAATATGAATATGAATCAAAGATGAAAATTCCTACTAAACAAGTAATTCATAGGAAAACTGGATAATCGAGAATGCCACTATACACCATTATAAGGGCGCTCAAAACGTAGTTTCAATACTGACAAAAGTTACATTTTTTTGCGAAAATAAAATTCAAAACATTAATGTTAATGCATCTTATTTTCCGATTTTTTGATTTTTCTAATGTTTTTGACTTAGTTTATTATTTTTCATTTTTATTTATTTATATAATTAATAAATAATTATATATAACATACCCATATATATATACATATATATATATATATATATATATATATATATATATATATATATATATATTTTTTTTTTTTTTTTTTTTCCTCTCTCCTGTATGTTAGTCACTATAATTGGGTATGTTTTCTAGGATGTTATCGAGTGAAATTTGATACACTGAGTTGATAATTTTAATAACAAAATTGGGGGGATATGCATTATTAGTCGCTGTACTCAATAATTCCATAAAGTGCGCTAATTTATAATATTCATCACAAATTTTATTGATTCTAAGAGCCTGGTTTATTATAATATTTCTAAATACAGATATATGCAGACAAGAGTCAAAATGTTGAATTTTTGATGTATTAAATTTAAAATCCTGTCTTTTATCATACAAGTTTATAACCATATTACAATTTTGTAAATTTAAATTTAAATCTAAAAAGTTTGCAACATTTGTGTCATTATTACTTGCATTTAATTGTAAATTTTTTGGATAAAAGTTTAATACTATAGGGCAGGGGTCGGCAACCTATTGAAACGGAAGAGCCAAAAGTTGTAATTTACAAAATTTCCCAGTTTTTAAAGAGCCACTAAAAATTTTCGTATCAATATTATAGTATTTGCTTATATATATTGGATTTTGATTTAAAATAAACGGCTTTAAATACGGAATAATATTTATTCATATAAAAACACAAATATAGATAGTTACATCAATTGGAGCATTGGCTTTGCATTCCTTTTGAAAGTTTGATTAAATCTGGCTTATAACTTGTTATTTTAAGTTTCAAGCACGACTCTAGATTTTTATTTGTTAGTTGACTTCTAACTTTACTTTTTATTATATTCATGCAAGAGAACGCTTACTCGCACGAATATGTGGACTCGAAGATCGTCAGCACTCCATATGCTAACTTCTTCACCTCACTGTAGCATTCTGGAAGACTATTCCATGCGCCGAATATGTGGGCCTCAACTCTAGGAATTTCTTTTAGAGCTGTCCACTTGTACTGCGCGATGTGCATGCATTTCTGGACCCCCAACTCTTCCAGCTGGCTCTTGAGTTCTGTGAACTTGCCACTTAACAAGTCTTTCCTTTTCAAATCTAGCAATTGCGTTTGGAGCGATCCAGCATCAATTCCAAATGGCTCAATGTTGATCTCATTTGCATTTGTGTTGAGAGGATTTACTATGAACGCGAGAGTACTTTTGTTAGTTTTGAATTGCTCGAATCTCTCAGCGAATCCATCCTTCATGTTTTTTAAAGCTAGGCTGAAGTAATTCGTGTCAATAGTTGCATTGGTCTCATCGCGATATTGTTTCAGATTTTTAAAATGAAGTAATTTAACGCTTCCCATGTCTTCAACAAAAAGAAGTAATTTTTTTTCGAAACAAACTACTTCTTCAAGTAAGGCGTAGGCTGGGTTGCCCTTTCCTTGCAGTTTTAGATTTAGTTCATTTAGTTTCATTGTGGTATCTACCATAAAGTTGAATTTTTGCAGCCATTTGTCTTCTTCCAATTCGGGACGGTCAATGCTTTTTTCATTGAGGAATATTTTTATTTCACTCAAGCACAAAGCAAAACGTTGCAATACGTTACCTCTGGAAAGCCATCGCACTTTATTGTGCAGAAGTAGGTCAGAAAACTAAATATCTATTTCTGCAAGGAAATCTTTAAACTGGCGATGGTAGAGTGCTTTTGCCAAGATGCTGTTAATAATCTTAATTACCAAGTTCATGACCTCAACTATTTCGGCCGGAAATGTTTGGGCACAAAGCGCTTCTTGATGAATTATGCAGTGAAACGTTAGAATTTAGTGGTTTATTTTTTTCTGAAGAATTGATGTTACCCCTCTATGTATTCCTGTCATACTTCTGGCTCCATCAGTTGCTATAGAAACGATTTTATTTATATCGATTCCATTGTCTTCCAGGCATTTTTGCACAGCATTTGCTATATTTTCTCCACGAGTTTGCCCTGAAAGCGGTAGCAATCCTAGCAGTTCTTCTTTTGGACCTTGGGACGACATATACCTGACGAAAAGGGTAACTTGTGCCGTGTCTTTTATGTCGCAAGACTCATCTGTAGCAAGTGATAAGGCAGAAGCCAGTTGAATGTCTTCCACTTGCATATATGTTACATTTGAAGACATTTTAGCAGTTTTATCTTGTACTGTTTTAGCAGATAATGGCAAATCTTTGATTTTTTTCATGATTTCTGCTTTGTTTTTAAAATCACAAAACAGTTCTCCAGATGCACGTATAAAACAATCTTTGACGTACTCACCATCTGTGAATGGTTTTCCTCTTTTTGCAATTTCTAATGATACTGCAAAGTTTGCCAGATTTACATTATTGGAAGATTGCGCCCAGTTACTTAGCATGGAACTTGACTGTTGTTTTTTTGGAGCTCTTCAACAGCTTTTTTTCGTGCGTCACCTGTTGGATATTTACCAGCAAACTGGGTATGTTTTGTAGTGAAGTGTCTCTCCAAATTTGACTTCTTATTGTGTGCGAGTTTTTCGTGGCAAATGAGACAAGTTGGAAGGCCATCTGTGTTGCATATGAATGCAAACGTCTCCGTCCAATCCTGATTGAATTCTCGGTTTTCTTCTTCAGTTCTTCTCTTTCCTTTACCAGATACCATGCTGGCGCGGAGCTGAAAAAAAGACTTTTTAAAATTTTACTTAGCTATCTAAAACGGCAAACAATTTATTTACCATTATTACTTCGTTAGCACGATCTTCAGATAAGTAATTCAATTCTGTTACTGATTTTATTATATTATACGCATACATACATTTGAGAAGATAATTCGCTTCTAAATCGTATTCTTCTTGAAACCACAAGCGAATAAATAGACACTCAGAAACCGCAAGCGATTAAATTAACACACATGCAACGTAACGTCGACCGCGATATCCGAGGATGACTGACTGACAACACGTCTAGAGCCTAGACGTGTTGTCTAGACTCTAGACGGTGGCTGTTTGGGTGAGACGGAAATGAAATTCAATTGGCTGAAAGATAAACATGGTCACGGAGTCTCATCTCTAAGAACAAAACAATAGTTCAAATTTATCTCATTACGGTCATGTTAAGCGTAGCGATTTGTAATTAACGATTATGAAAATAGAAGCTATTGAGAAATTAGGTACTTAAAAATATATTTTCTTATTTTTTAAGGGTTTTGATAATAAAATATTAATTTTTTCGTATGAAACTGGAGAGCCCCAACTTTACATCAAAAGAGCCACATGCGGCTCGCGAGCCGCAGGTTGCCGACCCCTGCTATAGGGATATTATTATTTGGGGATACACATAAAATGTCATCTAAATATCTAAACATGTGCATATTATGCAAGCTTGGATTAATGTTTTTTTCATAGAAGAATAAATACAGATTAGCTAACAATGATGAGGCACACACCCCTTGTGGGATACCAACCTGTTGTTTAAAAATAGTACCACCATGTTGAATATAATTCTCATAAAGAGTGAAGTTAAGTAATTTTTTAAAAAGAAAATTTGAATATTTTAGGTTGATATTATATTTTTCAGAAATTCCTAAAATAATTCTATACAGATCATCTATATTAATATTATTAAACAAATCTTTGAAATCAAAGGTATAAATACTACGAATATTAGTAAGAGTTTTCAATTTCTTAACTACTTCAAAACTGTTTTTTACAATATGACAATTATTTGAGATTTCATCTGACGAGGATACTTCATGTAATATCTTTAATAATAATTTTCCAGCATTAGTAATGTAAGAATTATGCCCACTGGTAATGGTTCGAAAAGCAACAGTGGATTTATGAAACTTGGGTACTAAAACAATATATGGAATGTTATTACAACTATTTTTTAGATGGATTTGCTTATATTTGGCTGATGTTCTATTGTATAAGATTTTAAGGTTAGTTTTATGTAAATTATAGATATGATTATTAAGTAAGTGTGACTGAAGGGTATTTTTATATATATATATATATTTATATATATATATATATATATATTATTTGCTTAGAAATTAATGCACATGTTAAACTAATATGTATGCATGCACTAAACCTCAAATTTTTAATTTTTGGGAGAGAAAAGTATAATAAAGGAATTTTGTCTGATGTAAAACAAGAAATATAAAAAATATAATTTTTTAAAAATGCTTTTTTGTAAAATATTTTCAAATATTTTAGGTTTAGTGCATAAAGGTATTAAATAGCTTCACTTTAATGAAAATAAAACATTTCTGGTGACTTTAGTTAAAAAATAATCTTGCATGCAATAAACTCTTATTTTTTTAGTTGTGACGTATTTTCAAAATCATATGTTCTATAATTGGACAAGATATATATTAACATAACAGTAATATTTTCATATTACTGTTAACATGTAAACGTTGACGATATAAAAATTTTTGTTTAAAAATATGAAAAACCAGTTCCTTTATTCAAATTCATAGTTATAACAAAATATATGTCATTTACGCTCATGAAAATTACTATCTCCCTTTAAGGCATGAAAAAAAAGAGTAAAAGGAATATTTACTTGAAGAAAATATATTACTTGTCCTTTATTAAAGGGAATTTATAACAGAATATATTTTGAACTGGCATATATATTCTATTTGCATCATAGTCAAATCAGAATTTGTTTTGATTTCAGATGGACATTTATATTTCACCCTAATGATAAACTGGTTTACAATGTAAAATTTTGTACAAATCAGGATGAATCACCATATGTACATTTCGAAAATCAACTGAGTTTCCATCAGCAGTGTAAAAAGTCTGGAAGTTGATTTCCGAAACATACATGTGCATAGTTAGCTTGATTTTTATTGCATTTTATGTTGTAAACCAATTTGTTATTGATTGTGCACAAAGCCACATGCTTTGCCTATTTCACCCTAGTTTACTGCAATTTGTTTGAAATATATGCAAATGAGAATATTTCAAAGTAACCAAACAAAATATTATGTTTAAATACTGTGCTTCCAAATTAATCTGGGATTTACATTTGTAGATCATAGTTTTCCCTTCTGTGATTTTAGCTAATATACTAGCCAAATACCCATTGAAAATCAACAGTCTCGCAATAAGCAACCCCTAAATATTGTACATTTTATAATAATTCGCATTTCACATGTATTCGGCAAATGAAATATTTTAGTGTGCAGTACCTCCTGAGAAGAAAATATTGGAAAACTTAAATTGCGCACTTCTTCCTTTCGAGTTATCTACCCATACATCAAATTAACGTCTCTATCTCATCCCAAAGCATACTATTTTATCATTTCCCATTTCGAACGTTTTTCTGTGGAGTACACCCATAAATGAACATTTTTAAAAAACTCTATTTGTCTTTTTTTTATCAAATGATTGGCCCATATACCAAATATCAAACATCTATCACATTTAAAAGGAAAGCATGTCTCATTTATTTGGAAAATTGAACATATTTGTGTGCGGCAACCCCTAAAGCAGCAAATATTGGAAATCTGAAATTGTGCACTTTCTTCCTTTCTAACTATCTACCCGTACATCACATTTGATGTCTCTATCCTATCGCTAAGCATTTCACTTCACCTTTCGAACATTTTTCTGTGTAGTACCCCCTTAAATGAACATTTTTGAAAAAACTGTAATCATCTTAGGTTTTTCTATCAAATTGTTAGCCATATACTAAATTTGAAGCCTCTATCACATTGTAAAGGAGGTGTTTTTCATTTGTTCGTCAAATCGAACATTTTAGTGTGTGGCATCCCCTACAATAGCAAATGTTGGAGAACTAAAATTGCACACTTTCTTCCTTTCCATTTATTTACCCATAAACCAAATTTAAAATCTCTACCTCATCGTGTAACGTGTTTTTTTCTATCATTTCATCTTTCGAATGTTTTTATGTGGAGTATTCGCCCATATACCAAATATCTCTATACGCCTCTATTACGTTTTAAAAGAGGCATTTCTCCTTTATTTCGAAAATCGAATATTTTGGTGTGTGGCACCCCCTAAAGTAGAAAATATTGGAAAACTGAAATTGTACACTTTTTTTCAAACTATCTACTCGTACACCAAATTTGATATCTCTATCTCATCCTGAAGCATGTTTTTTTATCAATTCACCTTTTGAATGTTTTTCTCTAGAGTACTCCCTTAAACGAACATTTTTGAAAAACTATATTCGTCTTGGAGTTTTCGTTAAATGATTAGCCCATATACCAAATTTCAAGCCTCTATCAAATTTTAAAGGAGCTGTTTCTTATTTATTTGGCAAATCGAATATTTTGGTGTGTGGCACCCCCTTAAGTAGAAAATATTGGAAATCTGAAATTGCACACTTTCTTCTTATCGAACAATGTACCCATACACCAAATTTGAAGTCTCTATCTTATCGCAAAGCATGCTTTTCTATCATTTCACTTTTCGAACGTTTTGGTGTGGAACACCCCCTCTAGAGAACATTTTCGAAAAAGAATGATTTTTCAAGGGGTTTTATTGAACGATCGACCTGTGTACCAAATTGCAAGTCTCTATCTATTCGGGAAGTTCCTAAAAAAGCGTGACAGACAGACAGACACTTGGCAATTAGTATATACTAGCTGAATTCCTGTTGAAAAGCAATGGTCCCACAATAAGCAACCCCCAAATAACGTAAATTTTTGAATAATTTGCATTTCACATTTATTCAGAAAATCCAAAATTTTTTTTGTGTGGAAACTCCTAAAGAAGAAAATATTGGAAAACTAAAATTACTCACTTTCTTTCTTTCAAATTATCTACATGTACACCACATTTGAAGTCTCTATCTCATACTGAAGGATGCAATGTTATTATTTCACCTTTCAAACGTTTTTATGTGGAGCACCCTCTTGAATGGACATTTATAAAAACCTCTGTTCGTCTTGGGTTTTTTATCAAATGATTAGCCCATATATCAAATTTCAAGCTTCTATCAAATTTAAAAGTAGGCATTTTTATTTATTAGTCAAATTGAACCTTTTGGTGTGTGACATTCCCTAAAGTAGCAAATATTGGAAATCTGAAATTGCACACCTTTTTCCTTTCGACAATATACCCATATACCAAATATGAAGTCTCTATCTCATCGCAAAGCATGTTTTTCTATCATTTCACCTTTCGAATGGTTTGCTGTGTGGAATCCCCCAAAATTACAAATATTTGAAATTTTATATTGCACACTTTCTTTCTTTTGAACGATCTACCTGTACACCAAATTTGAAGTTTCTATTCCATTGAGAAGCATATTTTTTCTATCATTTTACTTTTCAAACATTTTTCTATGAAGTAACCACCCCCTTAAATGAACAGCTTTGAAAAACTCTTTTCTTGTGTTTTTTATCAGATGATTGTTCCATATACCAAATATCAAACTTCTTTTCCATTTTAAAAGGAAACGTTTCTCATTTATTCGGGAAATCGAACATTTGGGTTTGCGGCACCCCCTAAAGTTCAGAATATCGGAAAACTGAAATTGTTCATGCTCTTCCTTCAAATTATACTTGTACACCAAATTTGAAGTCTCTTTCGCATCTCAAAACATGATTTTTCATCATTTCACCTTTGGATTATTTTTCTTTGGAGCACCTAATTAAATGAACATTTTTGAAAAACCATTTTGTCTTTAACCCATATACTAAGTTTCAAGCCTCTACCAAATTTTAAAAGAGCTGTTTCTCATTTATTCAGCAAATCGAACTTTTTGGTATACGGCACCCCCCATAAGTAGAAAATGTTGGAAATCTGAAATTGCACACATTCTTCCTTTCGAACGATTTACCCATACATCAAATTTGAAGTCTCTATCTCAGCGCAAAGCATGCTTTTCCATCATTTCACTTTTCGAACATTTTAGTATGGAACCTTTAACAGAACATTTTCGAAAAATGCGATTTTTCCAGGGGATTTTATCGAACGATCGACCCGTGTACCAAATTGCAATCTATTCAGAAAGTGTCTAAAAAAAGACGTGATTGATAGACAGACAGACAGACACTTGGTAATTAGTATATATAGATGCTTGCATATAATGTTAGCAGTTAGCAGCAGAATGGAAAAAGATTATGGCACAATCATTTATAAAAAAAAATTTTCCTTGTATAAAAAAAAAATATGAATTGTTTATAGCATTGAAATAATGATGCATGCATGCTTGCTATTTTTCAGATCATCAAAAGATTTAAAACAAGTAGCTGTGGTGGTAAAGAAAACAAACTTGGAATTTTTGGATAGGTATGTAAATTTTATTCTGAAGAATAATTTGCCAATTGTTGAAATCTATTAGACTCAGCAGATCTTGTTATAGCCTTCCTTCCTTTTACCCAAAATGTTTGACCTACCCAAAAGTGTAATGTATCTATTTGAATGGCCAGGAATGTGTCACTCAATTTAGACTGGTACCCAATGGAGGTGGTAACCATAGGAATGAATGAATGAAATGAAGGTGAGTGGCTCCAAAAGAGCCCAGCACATCGACCAGAGGTCTATTGTACTACCCCAAAAAGAAAATGAAGATCCCTAAGAAAAGAGACCAGTAGCCGATGTGAAAATAAGCAGGCACTTGACAGATATGTCGTTCAGCTCCCAGGGTTCAATCACATGACGACCAATGTGTTCGAATCTGTGAGCAGAGTAGGCCTCACATTCACATAGAATGTGAGCTGCAGTTTCTTCGCTGTAATTGCAGCCTCTGCAAAGCGAATCCTTGGAGACACCCATAATATTAAGATGTCTCTTGAGGGTGCAGTGCCCAGTAAGGAGCCCAACAGCTCTCCTGATGCCAGTTCTACTGAGCCTGAAAAGTTCCTTTTGACGTGTACTAGGGCAATTGCAGTTGAGGATTTTCGCTTGCCTTTGTCCCTTAGTGTCACGCCAGTTCTTACATTGAAGCTTCCTGAAGATGTCATAGACAATTCTTCTGACAAGGTCATTGGGAATACCCAAGGCCGGCTCAGGGCCCACAAAAGGAGTACTAGAGCCTTTCCTAGCAAGTTCATCTGCCAATTCATTGCCAGGAATGCCCGAATGACCAGGCACCCAGTACAGAATGACACTATTATTACTAGCAATTTTACAGAGAGCATTATAACATTCCCAGACAAGGGAAGACGTCACAGTGAATTTCCCCAGAGCCATAAGAGCAGCCTGACTGTCAGAACAAATGAAAATCTGGTTATTCTCATACTTTCTGTCATAGCAAATTTTACAACACATAAGAATGGCAAATACTTCAGCCTGAAAGACAGTAGCAAAATTGCCAAGCGGATAAGATAGCTCAGTGCCATCATCAGGGCAACAGACACCAGCACCAGTACTTGTGCCAATCTTCGAGCCATCCGTGTACCATACAAAACATTTCAGTTTGTTGTAGGTTGGAGTCCTCTTCCAATCATCCCGCGAGGGGACAAGAATTTCATAAGGCTTGTCAAACGTAAATTTGACATGGATGCCATCAGGTGGCATACAGAAATAAGGATGACTAGCAACCTTACTGTTAAGTTCGCCCCAAGATAGATACCTTGAGTAATCTTTCCAGTATTTCAGATATTTGAGTCTGTTCATGCAGATAAGTGCCTCTGCTTCAATACGCATATAAAGCGGATGCAAACCAAGTAAAAGTTCAAGAGTTGCAGTAGGAGTGGTTTTCATGCATCCAGATATTGCAATGCATACAATCCTTTGAAGCTTAACTAAATCGAGTTTAGCAGTTTCACTTCTAATTCTGGACCACCAAACAATGGATCCATAGGAGATGATAGGACAGACTATCATCGAGTAAATCCAATGGATAGCTCTGGGATTTAAGCCCCAGGTTTTCCCAATAGCATTCCTACAAGACCAGACGATTCTTCTGGCTTTAGTCGTGCAGTAGTCCAAGTGTTTCTTCCAATTGAGTTCCTTGTCAAAGTAAATTCCTAAGAATTTAACCTCCTTGGAGCAAATAAGCTTCTGCCCAAAGAAGCAAATATTCCCAAGATTAAGTATGCGTTTCTTTGTAAACGCAACTAAAGCAGTCTTCTGCGGATTAACCGTAAGGCCTGCATTTTTGCACCATGTCTCAACCCTCCTGAGAGCAGTAGACATCATGTCAGAGGCAGTGTTGCCAAATTTACCCCTGGCAATGATGACAACATCATCAGCATATCCAACGCAAGAGACGCCAGAGGATATTGATGCTTTCCAAAAGAGAGTCCACAACTAAGCACCAGAGAATTGTACACCTCCTTATGGACAGCCCGAAAGTGCATGCACAGTCATACTATCACCAAGTAAAGATGCACAGATATATCTGTTAGATAACAGGTTCTTGATCCAATAAGAGATCGTGGTATCAACACTTTTTCTGTCAAGAGCAACAAGAATGGTGTCAATAGGTACCTTATCAAAGGCACCTTCAATGTCGAGAAAGGTAGCAAGAGCAATTTCCTTGGCATTGAGATTTCTCTCTAAAATAAAGGAGAGACTGTAAAGAGCAGTGTCCGTAGATTTGCCCGGTTGATAGGCATGCTGAGAATTAGATAAGGGCTTAGAGGCCAGAATCACTTCCCTTAAATACCTATCAATAAGCTTTTCAATAGTCTTTAAAAGAAAAGACGTAAGGCTGATAGGCCTAAAAGATTTGGCCTCATAATAATTGTCCTTTCCAATTTTCAGAATGAAGATTACCTTAGTATGCCTCCACGCATTAGGTATATGTCCAAAGGCAATACAGGCTCTGTAGATACTACAGAGAATGGGAGCAAGCACCTCAATTCCCTCCTGGAGAAGAATTGGAATGATGCCATCAGTTCCCGGAGTTTTATAGGATTTATGGGAACTAATTGCCCATTTAACCCTATCGAGAGTAACAATGCTCCTAGCAATGCTCCAACTATTGTCATCAGACAAGGACGTGGAGCAAGCAATACCACTGTCACATTGAACATGAGGATATGAAACCGGAAAGTGAACTCTGAACAACTCAGTCAGGGTCTCTTCACCAGTAACAGTAAAGTTACCATTTGGCAACTTGACAGTGTTAAGATTACAATTTCTGTCTCTAGCCATCAACTTAATGAGTTTTGCAACGGCAGGCGCATCATTAATACCTTCGCAGTACGTTCTCCAAGAATTCCTCTTGGATTCCCTGACTGCTTTATTATAAGAGGTGAGGGCAGATTTATAAGTCTGCCAATCACCATTCTTCTTAGCTCTATTAAAGAGCTTCCTGCATTTCCCACGCAACCGGCTGAGCTCATTAGACCACCAAGGAACTATCCTTGGGGAGTCAGCATTGGTGGTTCTGCAGTTACTATGGAAGGAGTGGATAATGGCTTGTTGCACAGAGTCAACAGCCAAATCCAGGTTTTCAATAGAGGGATACTCACCATTGTGATTAGCCAATTTGACCCTAAGATCGTCTTTGTAGGAACCCCAATTAGTCTTCCTAGGGTTCCTACCTTTGTCCTCAGTAGATTTTACAGGACCTTTAACAGAAAAAGAAATTAATTGATGGTCAGACAAGGATATATCATCTGAAACCTTCCAATTAATGACATACTCAAAAGCAGAACTATTGCTTAGGCTGATGTCAAGAACCTCGCGACGTTTGACAGTCACAAAGGTAGGAGTATTACCCTTATTGAGTATATAAAGCTTATGAAGAAGGATCTGTTCTAAAAGATCATCAACCCTACGGTTGCAGTTACTACTGCCCCAAACAGTGTTATGGGCATTCACATCGCAACCAAGAATCATTTTTTTACCATTACAATATTCAGTGAGATTGATAATGACATTAAAAAGAGTTTCCTTATCTTCATAAGGAAGATAGGCAGAAACAAAGATGTATTCCATCATATGTTCATCAGTTTTGAGTTTCACACTGATGGCAACATTGTCACCATCGAGGAATTTAACTAGATGAACAGCATTGAGCTTGTTGCTAACAGCAATACAGGCTCTGGTTCTGGTACAGGATGTGTCATAAAAGACATTAAATCCTTTGATCCCTAGACCCAAAATCTTTCCATTACAGGTCCAGGGTTCTTGGATGAGAGCAATATCAGCTCTACCATTGAACAGCCTTTTGCTAAGAATAGCAGAGGCAGAACGACTATGATGCAGATTAATTTGCACAACATTAAGACAACCCATAAACAAAAACAAGGAAAGGGCAGAGAAATCCTAGGAGAGAGAAGCTCACCTAGTATCAAGACAATGATCAGCATCAAGCGTGATATCATTATCAAAATCCTTCATGCGTTTTTCCAACTCGTCATCCGAAATCAGAGGGTTAGCATGAAGTGTAACATCAGAACCAGAAGCAATTTCTAGATCATTAAGTTTAGGTATCATAGTCTCAAGACTACCAATACTTACCTGAGAGGAGGTCGCCCGGTCTACTGGCTGTTCCTCCATCTCCATCTTCCCTTTAGGCTTTTCGTTTGGATCTCGAAGAATCTTAAAGACTCCACGGTCCAAACCGGTGAATGCACCAAGGTCGGCTTTGCGAATCGCTTCCGCAGCCTCCGAATCCACCTCGAAGATCCATCTTACAGAGTGGGGTTCCACAAAATTTTGCAGAACACGCCACTCCTCAGACTTCATCTCCGGGTTGAAACGGTTCAGCCGTTTCAGCAAAACACTCGGCTCCTTAGTGTACACGTCTCTGGTCTTGAAGGCCACCTTGACAGGTTTGGGAAGGTCATTAGCACTCAAGACTATAAGTGCCTCTCCCAAAACCTGACTGTCATTATGGAAGGTGCTCTTGACCCATTCCACAGTATTTGCATCATTGCAATGAAGAACCAAAGCTCCAGCGTTTGGTAACCATAGGAACTACACCATCCTTTCCTAATCTATCACCTCATGGATGGATTCTTGGACCTACAGATTTATCGTGCTTATACTCTGTGTAGACATGGGAGATAGTTTTGGGTATTATTGAGAATTGAATACTGAGCTACCATGTATGATCCTTCCATCTTAACCACTAGACTATTCCGGACCCTTGTTACAGCTGAAAATTTTATTTCAAATGTTTTATTTCAAATTTATCTCAAAACAGCTCATGTCTAGTTGCTCCGACATAAATTTTGGGTCTATATAGCAGGTGTACCAACTAGTGATCTTTCAAATGGATTGTGGGACTGCCATTTTGGAGTGTAGTAGTTAGGAGATTTTTAACAAAAATAAAATGCTATTATATAACCGTCAAAATAAAATTAACAAAATTTCCTGCAAAATTGCAAAACAAAAACAATAAAATAATTTGAGAAAACAAATGGCGTAAAGAAATAATGATTGACAGTCCTTTCAATCTATCCAATAGTGTCAAAATGTGAACTGTGTGATAATATATTGCATCAGTAAGGAAATAATAGCAAAAATTAAGCACACATCCACAATAGAAGGTCTCCATTTCACTTCCTATAAGACGTACAAAAATGTTTTAAGAAAGGGCCAGAGTGCTTTCGAGCATAAGTACGCTCTTCATCAGTGGCTACATGGAAATAAAATTTGAATCGTTCATATATAGACCAGATATAGCGACAAAATTTGCGTAAATACAATTCACAAAAGAATCTATGTTTAGGCAAGGAGAAACCGAAAACTATAAAACAATTTTTTTAGAGTTTCAAAAATTCCAACAACAAAAGAACAGCATAGTAAATTACAATTTAATTACAGAAAGTGAAAAAAAAGGGGGGTGGGGTGGCAACCAAGCATAATCCCAAAGATGAAGACATCAAAGATAACTTTGCAGAGACTTGAATTGCATGGAGTCGAGAATGAGTCGCCAAATGTAACTCAAATTCATAACAGGGTCAAAATTACAAACGGACTCGCGGTAGATATAAATAAAAAGGGATTCAAAAATGAGAATATCACGAGGGTTATTGCAACGCATCAAAAGGAAAGTCTTTATAAAAAGGGGCTGAAAATTATCTTTACAACAAATTGAGCAAGAGTCGTAGAAAGTTTACTATCCCTGATGTCCCGAGCATGTTCTGCTAAACGGATGCCAACAGTGTGTTTAGTACTTCCAATATAAAATTTAAAATTACCATCGGTGGACAACGGGGAACAACATACACCCCAGCAAAGCTTTTAAAGTCATCCTTATCACTTATCACCCAGTTTATCAGACCGAATATGGTTAAATAAAGAAGAAATATTAGAATGTGCAGGTCTGAAACCAAACTCAGAAAATTTTGTCGCTATATCTGGTCTATATATGAACGATTCAAATTTTATTTCCATGTAGCCACTGATGAAGAGCGTTCTTATGCTCGAAAGTGCTCTGGCCCTTTTTTAAAAAATTTTTGTACGTCTTATAGGAAGTGAAATGGAGACCTTCTATTGTGGATGTGTGCTTAATTTTTGCTATTATAACATCAGACGTGATGCCAAATTATTTATTTATAAGGAAATAATAATTTGTGCGAAAATCGGTTAAAATTGCACTTCAACGTAAAATAACTAAAAACTAATTTGAATTTTTAAATATCTCACTGCAGTGCATACTACATCATCCTATGAGTTCAGCATTTTTGTATTAAATTTTGTAGCTGTTAGTAGTTTAGGTTTTGCACTATGCACAACACAGACACATGCACAGAGATGGATATCTTGTTTTATTAAGTAAGATTTGTTATTACTAAAAGTCATTTTTGGTATTTAAATTTCTTTATTTGAAAGGTGAAAAAAAAATATATTATCAGTTGCTTTTATTATTATCAGTTAATAATTTCAATATAAATTTGCCTTCATGTATAAATGCATTATATAATTGCTTCTCCTTTTATATAAAATTTTATTTATTTATTTTCAATGTTTAATGTCGATATATATTTCTTCCCAACAGCTGTGATCTTACATCATCTAACGATATTTTGGATAATGACCTGTTGAAAAAAGAGTATTCCACATTTGTAAGGTTCCTAATTGCATTGTACTATGCTGCAATATCACGATCAGAGCTGCTGTGTTATATAGTCATCATTGTAAACCAGATGAGATCAGCTAGTATACTCTCTCTTCCTCTTCCCCTTTTTGTGTTCCTGTGGGGGACTTTGTCTGTTCCTAGGCCAACCAAGGCTTTTTGGATTACAATAATAACGTACACTGAGGTGAGTATTGTGTATATAAATGTGTGTATAAAAATACAGTGTGTTTTTTGTACATTAAATAGTCTTAACCCATCCAGGACCACCATAGCGCATACACAACGAAGATATTCTTTCTTCTCCAGCCCACTGATTCATTACACAATGCAGATGACTGCTAGAGCCCAGTGATAGCGGTGAGCAATATAGGATTGGGACATATTAATATTTTTGAATAACACTAGATAGTTATCAAATCCTATGGTTTTTGCAAAGTTAGTTGCTTGAATCATTGACATTCACATTTTAGTTTGGGATTTTGTTGAGAATGCTGACTAAGTTGATTGATTAAACAAACACATGTGTGTGTGTGTGGGGGGGGGGAGATAAGCTGTTGTTGGGGTTTTGATTTAAAAGACATGTTGAATAAAAGATTTAAAGAGATGGTTTCTTTCATGGCAGTTATGTGTTTATTTTAATGATGAGGATCTTGGGGGGGGGGGGGGGAGTATGTTTAGAAGTGGATACTCAGGCTGGGAATTCTTATTACTGGTTTTTCAGGGGGAGTACGTATTAGTAAGAATTTAATCAGAAGAATTGTAATAATCATGGCAAAAAGAGTGAAGTATCTTTCTGAAAGTGAAATTTTACAATTGATGAATGAATCTCATAGTAATATGAGTGAAGAAAGTGAAATAGTTTGTATGTGCTTTAATATGGAAGTTTATTTGAAAGACACTGATGTGTGTGATGATGATGTTGATATTTGAAAGACATTGATGTGTGTAATGGTGTTGTTCATATTTTTGGTACAGATAATTGGGAGTTCAAATGCTGAAGATCTGCTATCTCTTCAGTTTTTTTAACTCTGTACTGAATATAAACGGTTTGAAGCCTCTTTTAAAGGAAATTAATTTTTATAATCTGTATTTCGGTATTGATATTATACAAGTAACGGTCAACAAAACAAATAAGTTTTCAAGGCTCACATTGGAAAAGCAATGGTGAAGTCAAGTCTCTCAATTGCAATAATGCCTGTGTATTTCTATGATAATGATAGATGTATTCTAAAGTACAGTTTATTTAATATAATTTTTTTGCCTTGTTAGGCTAAGCATAAAAATTTGCCTGTGCCTGGAGTAGCAGATAATTCTCTCAATGCTCAATCACACTGGAATGCTTCTTTTAATCGCTGGTTGTGAATATATAAATCATGTTTTGGAAATTCAAATATAGACTTAAAGGTTATATATTTATCTTTTCCTTGAAATAGGCAAAGTTCATAAAATGATCTAATTGAGTGTAGTGTGTGTAATATTTGATAAGAAAACATAAAAGTAGAGTATAAGGTAGTGTGTGTAATATTTGATAAGAAAACATAAAAGTAGAGTATAAGGAGATAAGAATAAGTATTCAAAATATCTAAGGAAATGCTATGCAAATGATATTATGTCCACCAAGTTTGTGGGAAGTGAGGTGTAGTAGTAAGTGTGACTAATAACATGCATATATACATAAGAAAAGTCAATTTCTCTGCCTGCCTCACTTGGCACAAATTTGGTACAATATCGCTATCTTAGAAACTTTGGGGAAATGTTGCCAAGTTGTTGATAATTCATTATCTCTGAAATGAAATTTAATTTCTTTGACAATCCTTATCACTTTGTGAGAGTTATTAATGCATTATTGTTGATTCAAAATATAGGGAGTTTAACTGTTCATAGACAGGTATGTTTTGTTCAGGGGTCTTGTGTTTCCTTAGAGCTGTATAGAGAGTTGTAAAATAATTGTGTTTTGTTTTGTCCTTTTAGGCAATTGTTGTCCTCAAGTATCTGTTTCAGTTTAACTTTTTTAAATGGAATCAAACTGAGCCACCTTTGAACAATCCATTTTACCCTACAGTCATCTTAGGAATAAGGAAGGATGATAATTATGCTGGTTTTGATTTAGCAGTGCTTCTTGTTGTCTTCTTTCACAGGTTCATGTTAAAGGTATGTATATAACAAGAAAGATTAATCATGCATTAAGCATTGATTACAAACACTTTCCAACTGAAATGCAATTTTATTTAAACATCTCTAAAATGTGATACATTCAATGGTGATATTTTTTAAATTATCACAGTACTACAATAATTTATTTTACTTGGGAACTTAAAACTTCATTAAAAAAGTCAATGGTATAAAAGCGTCTTCTTCTCTATGTAAAATCAATGAATATTTCATTCATATCACTTATATTCCAGACTCCAGAGCTGAATAATTTTGCATGAAAAAAATTTAGCAATTCTTATTCAACCCATCTTACAATCGCTTGATTTGTTTATATTCTGCATACATTGTTAAAATTAGGCTTCATTGCAGAAATAATCAAAGTTTAGTGATCATTTAAAATAAAAATTATTGTACTTGCATAGGCATAGAATTTAGATACACATATAATATGCAAAAATAAAGCAGTTTTAGGAAGGATGCAACACTAAGTATAAATATAAGCGTTCCTTTAAAATCACAATTTTCACTAAGCGAAAAAAAAAGTGGATGCCATATTTTATTTTGCAATGAGTCACGTGATCTCTTCTTATGATATGGGTGTAATTATTATTTCAATTTTTATTTAAAAAACTACTTAACATATTTTGATGAAAATATTTTTACACATTTTATGTGATAATTTGAATATTTCCTAAAATTTTTGAAGCAATTTGTGAATTTTAACTCTGCTTAAAAATGTTTGAAAAATTAGGTCCCATAGGGTTCAATGTATTTTATATTTTCAACCCGGGTTAAATCCAAAACTACTTGGATGATATTATTCTTTTACATTCCCATATGTCCCAGAGACCAACCATCTCAACAACATTCTAAAATTTCAGTTTGATAAAATCATTTTTATGGCAGTTATCATGCAAACGCACACATAGACAGAATGAACAAAGTCATAAACAATTTACAACTATGTTGGAAAGTGTTAATAAATTCTGTGTGCATTTTTCATATACAATAAACTCGCACTCTACAGCCACCCAAAAAAATAAAACAAATTTATGTAAAGAACAGAGTAGCAAAATAAATAGAATTACTTTGACAAAACTTTCAATAGTACCTTTACTGGGAATTTTGGCTATTTAAATATGTCAATGTTCTGATATTTTAATAGAAAAGGAAGATAATTTCAAGTTATTTAAATTCAACCATGATATTAAGAAATTTACTTTGTTTCTATCTGTAAATGCAGAATTTCTCAACTGAATGACATTTTTCAAATGTTTTTCATATAAAATTCTAATATAAAATAGATTATTTAGATCACAAAACATACCAAGATACTTCTATAAAAGATGTACTATAAAATATAGAGTATTTTATGTTCTAGCATAATCATACTATGAGAGATTGTTCAATTTTTTTATATTGTCCTCAGAGATTCAATTTTTCTTATTGTCCTCAGAATATACATAATTTGTGTAGTGATTACATCACACTGATATGATAAAATTTCATGCGATTTTGCTATTACTATTTATCTTTTTAATGCATTATTTTATTTTAAACAAAGCCAACAAAAACAAAAATGGCACTTTTACATTGGAAATATTCATTTTAAAGTAAAATGGTGTAATTATTGCAGTTAGGCTATAATTAAGGGAAATGTTAAGTGATATCGCAATAGTTTTAATGCGACTCATTTTAGCGTTATAAAATACATAAGAACCTATGAACAGAACCCACCAGCACCATTGTGAGGCACTTTGTTGTGACTGCCAGACCTCCTTGTATTGGCGAGCTAAAGAGAAATTTGAGGCAATGAATTTGGTCATCTACTTTTCTTGTTCTATTGTTACTTTCTTTTATACTTGTAATTGTATTTTACCCTGCCATTGGAAATGAAAAAAAAAAAAAATGCACAAGAAAAGTCATTATCTCTGGTATCTAACACTTGAGCAACAAATTTGGCATGTTAACACCAACTTGGAGACTTTTAGAAAATGTCTAAAAATTGAAGATAATTAAAAATATCTGAAAATAAAATTTAATGTCATGTATAACCCCTGTCGCTTTGTGGGAATTATTAATTTAATATTCATGTCTGAAAGTAAAGATGTTTCATTACAAACAGTCTATAAAATATTAACTATTCAAATGCAAAAAAGACTTTTTGTTGTTGTTGTTGAAACTGGTTAATATTTTTAATCAATTTTCTACGCTGCTATTAATGAGGTGTTTTTACTTCTGGATTATTTTAGATTGCAGTAGTATTTTTATATCAATATTCTTGATTCAAAATATTGTCTGTTTCACTGTTCATGGGACAGATACTTTTTGTTAAGGGGTCATATAGAATTTGTATTCTTGTAATAGAGTGGAAGGGGGGGAGGAGCATAGGTCCAACTGTGGGGGTGCTCGAGCACCCCACAAAAAAATTTGGGGGGTGCTGCGCTCCTCCCAAAATTTTATCATTAACCAATTTTTTTAAATTTAAAAATGATTTTGCAGAATGAAAATTTTCGCCTTCAAAGCCAAATTCTTTGTTTCAAGATATATACTAGTGTGTGGGGGGAATGTTAAGCCACTTCTTTCACTCCCTCGCCCTTCCATAGAATTAGAAAGAACCTTCCTATGGCTCTTTTTCTGAGGTCCATTTTCAACGACTGGGGTTGTTAGTGATAGTTACTCCCCACCCCCTTGCTTTACCCATGGTTCAATCCCATCCCATCTGTTGATACTAGGACCCAACCAGCGATGGGAAACTTTGGCAATTCGATGGTGCTGCCCTCATGGGTAGGGGGAGGTAACTACTGAGTTTGGAATCCAGTTTCATCCACTCTGCACTTTCCAAGAGTGGAGATATTAAATATTGCTCTCCAGAAAACATCCTTGAACATTTAAGATGCAAATAATTACATCAAAAGTGTAGTAGACTCTATTCAGACTCAGAGAGAAGAAAATAATTTTAAGGATTTATGGGAAGAAGTAATAAAAAAAGGGTGTAGAATTGGATTTAGAAGATCCTGTCCTTCCACGGATTAGAAAATTTTCAAGAAGATTTGACAAGGGAAGTGATCCTCATCAATTTTAGTCACCTAAAGAAAGATATCTTCAAATTTACTTTCAATTAGTGGACAATGTCATAAGTTCCCTAAAAACAAGATTTGAGAAAAAGATGATGGAGCATCTTTCCATGATTGAAAACTTTGCCTCCAATAAAATTAAAAGTGAAGAATAAATAGTATCTTTTTATGGTTCAGATTTTGATGGCAAAAGGTTGCCACTTCACCGGGATATGTTTTGGGACACAGTTAAGGCGAATTCTGCAAAAATTAACAGTATATCCGATATAGTTGAATTTTTTAATAGAAAAGAAAACATTTCTGTCCACTCGCTCATATCAGAGTTCTGTAAATTAATAAATGAAATATTAACAGTTCCTGTTACATCCTGTACAACTAGAAGATCTTTTTCTACTCTCTAACGACCCAAACTTACTTGAGATTTATAATGAAGAGCAGATACTAAATATCGTGGCAATTCTGCATGTTCACAAGGAGATAGCTGCCAAATTGAACATGGATTTAATCGCAGACACGTTCCATAAAGAGAGCACAAGTTTGATTAAATACCTTTTGTATAAGTAATAACAGAAATTACTAGCAAATGAGAGTGCAAATACTTTTCTCATTTATGTTATTACGTTTTTTAGGCCATTTGCCTCCCATCCTGGATTTTGGTCTGTAGATGCCCCAGGTTTATGTTATCAATTATCCAAAATATCCAAATATAATTGTATCTTGATCAATTTTGCAAACCTTGTAGGACTTCATTAAATTCATGATAAGATACCATTTTTCCAAACGATTAAAAAAATTTAAAGATATTTTAATTTTTGAGCACCCCTCGAAAATTTTGAAAGTCGGCACCTATAGGGGAGGAGAGATCTTGCATTTTGTTAAGGAAGTTGTATAGTAATTACATCCTGTCAAGTGCCTGCTTATGTTTGCATCGGCTACTGGTCTCTTCTCTTAGAGACCTTCACTTTTTGGGGTAGTACAATAGACCTCTGGTCGATGTGCTAGGCTCTTCTGGAGCCACCCACCTTCATATCATTCATTCATTCATAGTAATTACATTTTGTTAGGGATTTGTGTAGTATAATTAATGTTGATTGTCATAGGTGCATGGTCTTTATATGTCATTTTGGTGATTGGAAGTGAATTCTTTGCATAACTTTATACACTTCGTTATATGATGAGTTTGATATCTTGTTAAGATAGATTTTATAAATAAAATATGTTTGCCTACTATTTTGGATAATGTTATATACCAGATAAGAGAGGTGCTTTGTGAGAATTTTTCCACTGGAGTTTTAATTTTAATGTTATATATTGATGTAATTTCTATTCCACTGCTAATTTAGTAATGACATTGATATCTTTTGTATGAATATTTTCAGAAAATATATGTATGTATATTTTGGCTCACACTTCCAATTTAATCATAATAGTTTCTAATAATTATTTATTTTTCCTTAGACACTTGGACTGTGGAAAGATACGGAAAAAAGTTTGATCATTCCTACTGCTGAAACCACTCCAGAAAAAGTTATACAAAATGGAAAAGAAATTGAGACGACAAAGGTGACTTAAAATGCTTGAATATTGTTTTCCTAAAGTCAGAAGTATATTATTTATTAAAATTCAAATACTCCTATGAAATGTTGTAAACCTTGACTACTCTTAGCTTTAAGAACAAAATATTAAGTTGAATTATGTATCTTGAATTACTAGATGCATATTGATAATAATTTTTTTTTTTATGATCTTTAGATTTGTAACCAGGGTTGGGTTTCTACATAGAACACCTACATGTAGAATATCCATGTGAAATATGTAGAAAACTAAATAATGTATCACTTCTTTATGATAAGACCTAATTCCAAAGCATATTTACTAAGTTTTTTTTGTTATTCAACATGGATTATTTTACCTTTAAAAAGAAACAAGAAAAAGACCAATATATTAAAATATTTTCTATAGCTTACCAATCTACATATTCTGCAATAAATAATTTGAAAGATTTATTAACAACGGATTAAATGATATATATAAGATATGTATGTATGATCTCTGAGTTCAAATATAAGAATAATTATTCATTCAGAGAATGTATGTACGAGGCATGTTTTTTATGTAAGTACCGTTTTGCGATTCCGCCGCCGCAGTGCTACGGTCGGCGTTCCGCGCATGCGCGCTGCTTACCTACATCTCTTGTCTACGCACTGACGCCATTACAGTCTGATTCTTCATTGTATACGTTGTTTACTGAGTGTTTAAGATGCCTCCGACAATCGTGAGTCCCGCCGATTGTGAAGTACGGGCTGTTATACGATTTCTTAGTGCTAAAGGCGTAAAACCGATCGATATTCATCGTGAGATCTGTGAAGTTTACGGACAAAACATTATGAGTGATGGAATGGTAAGGAAATGGGTGAGAGCATTTAAAGATGGCCGCACAAATGTGCATGATGAAGAACGGAGTGGGCGTCCTTCGGTCTTTAATGCAGATTTGGTGCAGAAAGTGGAAGAAAAGGTGAGAGAAAACAGACGCTTTACAATTTCATCAATGTGCGACTGGTTTCCTCAATATTCTCGTAGTGTTTTGTATCGCATTGTGACCGAGAACTTGAATTACCGGAAATTGTGTTCATGTTGGGTTCCAAAAATGTTGACGGATTTGCACAAAACCCAACGTTTAGGCCAGGGGTCGGCACGTAATTTTAGGTGGGGTCCGGATACTTTTGAAAATTTTTATCGAGGTCCAGAAAAAAAAAACTCATATTCCTTACTAGTTTTTTATTTTAATTTTCACTCACAAAATAATATGAAATACAGTAGATAGGCAGATTTTTATTTAAAAATCAATGGGCAATTTGCGGTCTTGAACCAATTTTTTAAGTTAGGTTCACGCGGGGAGTAGCTTATGTGAAGAATGTCTTCAAGGTGGGCGGCTGGTAATCTTGAGCGATATTCGTTCTTCAAAAAATTCATTTTTGAAAATGAAGTTTCACAGATATATGTGGAGCTTGGAGCCAAACAGAGTAGCCAGGTAAATGGCTAATTTTTTGCAATTTCCATATTTTTCTGGGACATGTTTACTCCAAAATTCTTCGGATGCAGTTTTATACGTTTGCAAGGAAATGTCTTCCTGCAAGTCTAAGTAAAGGCTTTGAAAGGCAGAACAACTTCGCAGCCACATCTGTCCATTATGCCGCTGGAGAAACTTCAAAAGGCGATTAAGAATCGCGACAACTTCTATATCTCTGCAAAGTCTTGGAATCTTGTTGCAAATTCCTTCCCAAGTTCTGACATAAAATTTGAAAATACTGCAATATCTAATTCAGAATTATTTTTATATTCAAAAATTGTTGGAAAGTGAATAAATTCTTGACTTGCAATGTCTTTATCAAAGATATCCAGCTTGCGACGGAAAGAACTTTGTATCAGATCACATATTAATTTCCCATTTCTTTGTAGCTCGGTATTGAGGGCATTTAAATGTTTATGGATGTCTTTCAGAAAAGCCACAGCTAGCATATTGCGTTCGTTTGCTAGGAACTCCAAATGGTTTCTTGCTTTTTGTGTATCCAAGAGGAGGTTACTTCTTCTTTTATTTCCCAAAAATGTTCAATCGCTTGACCTTTACTTAGCCAACGAACATTGTTGTATTGCAGTAAGTCAGAATGCGCTAAATCACACTCAGATAGAAACTCTTTGAATTGTCTGTGCTGAAGAGCAGAATGAGACCTCATAAAATTAATCAACCTGATCAAGCTGTCCATTCCTTCTTTCAGAGTGACACTAAGTTTTCCACAAAGGGCTGCCTGGTGAATTATGCACTGATAAGATAGTAGCCCAGCATTCTTATCCTTGATTCTCTTTACTAGTCCCTTTTCTTTGCAGATCATCGCTGGGGCCCCGTCAGTTGAAAGAGACACCATTTTATCATAACTAATGTTTGATTTTGTCATGAAGTCATCAAAAGTCTTGAATAAATCTTCTCCGCGAGTCTTGCCTTTAAACGCCAATATTGCTAGTAATTCTTCTCTAAATGATTTACTTTCAACGGAGCAGACCCGCCCGAAAGATAAGTTTCATAAAGTGGCGTTAGGCTTTCTTTCGTTCGAGTTACACCTGCTCTGATTAAATAAAAATAATTTCATTAAATAAAAATAATAAGGGTGGCGCTCAAACTTACAGATTCTATAAGTTTGATTCTAAAATATTTTACTATAATATAGAAAAATATTTTTTAAATAATTTGATTAATTTATTTTATACTGTCAAAAAATTTTTGGCGGTCCAGTTTTTGACCTTTCGCGGTCCGGACCTGGACCGAGGTCCGCCAGTTGCCGACCCCAGGTTTAGGCAGTGCATTGACTTTCCTTGAGCGGTACCACAATGAAGGTGAAGATTTTTTAGACCAAATTGTTACTGGTGACGAAACATGGGTGGCCTACGTCACACCAGAATCAAAACAACAATCCATGGAATGGCGACATTCATCATCACCCAAAAGAGTGAAGTTTAAGCAAACAATTTCTGCCCGGAAAATCATGTGCACAGTTTTTGGGGACAAAAAAGGAGTATTGCTAGTGGAGTTTCTGCCTTGTAATGAGACAATCAATGCAGCGTCTTATTGTGAGACATTGAACAATCTGCATCGTGCAATCCAGAACAAAAGACGTGGCAAGTTGAGTAAGGGTATCGTTTTGCTGCATGACAATGCCCGTCCACATGTGGCTAATCGGACCAAAGATCTCATCAAATCTTTTAAATGGGAAACTCTAGATCATCCTCCATACAGCCCTGATCTGGCGCCCAGCGACTACCATTTGTTCCTGCACTTGAAGAAACACCTGGGTGGTCAGCGTCTTCAAGACTATAACGAAGTCAAAACAGTTGTGATACAGTGGTTAACAAGTCAGGCGGCAGAATTTTATGAGGAGGGTATTCAAAAACTGGTGCCACGTTATGAGAAGTGCCTCAATATTCACGGAAATTATGTAGAAAAGTAGATTAAGGTACAGGCTTTCATGTAGAAATAAAATTATTGCGATATCTTTGCACGTCTTTTTTTAATTCCAAAACGGTACTTACTTAAAAAACATGCCTCGTATATGTAAACTGGTAATATCAATGTTTTTAACTGAAAATATGTTATAATTTTTAAATATTATTTATCTTTTAAAGTTTTAGTATACTACTTTAAAGTAAAAGAGATTAGAAGTTTTCTGCACGTAGAATACATGTAAAACCTGAGGTTTTCTACAATATAGAGTATATCTGCTGTAGAAAACCTCATATTTTATGTAAAATGTAGAATACATATTCCTTGTGCTCAATTCTATGTACAACTGAAATTTAGAGTAGTGATTTATTCTTTTTACCATGACCCGCGATAACAGTACAAAATATTTTTATTTTTACGGACTCCGCAACATCCATGCCCACAAGTGAGATTTGAACCCACGACTCCTGTAGTCGAGAGAGCACGTGGAAACGCTTGTCTTAAACCTCTATTTTACCATGTTGTTAGTTTCAAAGGCATATAATAGCCTCTTTTAACAGGATAAATAGATAAAATGTAAGAATCACATCAGCAAAAAGTATGAAAGCATCTGTTAACAGTATGAAGGACTTTAGTATGGTGCTGTTGCTCTTAAGGGATTTAGCATAGTGCTGGTTGCAATTTTTTAATTTTTATTTTAGTTATTTGCATTTTGGTTATCAAATTTCTAGACTAAATTTTCATTTTTTGAATTCTATTGTTCTAGAAATTAGCATGTATACCTGAAATCACCAAAGATGCTGCAGAACCTGAAGAAGATAAATTACTTGATGCTGAGGAGTGTTCAGACGATGGTTAGTAAATGTGTTCTTGTATATTAAAGAGACTAATGTGTTGATATATAATTCAGTTGATGTCAGTAGATCATTTTAAAAGTATGAGTTGATGAGAAGCATATATTACTAGAGAGTGGCACTTTCTGTATGTAAAAGAAACCATCCTTTTTTAAACTTTTGAAAAAAGAACTTTGAAATAACTTTTTTGTGTTTAAAAGGCTTAATTTTATTTCACATTTTGCAACTGCCACTTTGGTTCAGCATATTGTTTACTTTCCCCAACATACATAATTATGTAGTGAGAATGTATTGGAATGGGGGGGGGGGGGGCGTAGAATTCAAGTCTATATATGTTTTGGATACTGTAGAACATGATATCTATGTGTAATTGTCTACCTGTGCAATGTTGCTACTCTCTCAAAAAGTATTTGACCAGATTTTATAAAATTTGGTAGTTAGTTCATTTTTGCACTAATGTGGTACTGATTACATTTCAGTCCAATTAGGAAAAACATTTGCCTCTTTTTTTCCCCTTCAAAATAGCTGGTAAATATTTACAAAAAACTGAAATATAAAATAATAAATATGTTTAAATGCATTAGTTAAATGCTTGTTTTATACATAATTATAAAATTAATAAAACCAGTCTCATATTTATTGTTAAGTAATTCTTGACATTAAGTAAGTTTTGGTAAATTTTGGGGATTTGCTAGTATTTACATTGAAAAGGAGAATTAATCTATTCATATGATTTAGTTTTTATCAAAACGACTTTTTGTCTTTAAAAAAATATAACTTTTTTTTTAAAAAGTAGAAAGACTTTTTTCAGTGTACACAAAGTGCTAAAAGGTAAAAGTTTGTAATATAATTTATTAAAATGGAAAACCTGTTTTGGAGATATTTTGGATTCCCTTCGTCAGTGCTAAAAAATAAACAAAAAACAATCACAAAAATAAAAAGGTCATTTTATTTTTGTTTTAAAAGGTTGACTTAATACTTAAACTTAGACTCAAGTCTTAGAAAGACTATCAGACAATATTCTTTCACTTTTTAATTTTCATTTGATTATTTTTTATGGTTTTTAAATGAAAGTTATGATTTTAAATTGTTAGTTATGCTAATTGCCATTTTCTTTTTCCAGGGAGTGAATCAATATATGATGACACACAAAGATTTGATATTAATAAGTTGTACGTATTTTATTCTTTTTATTGGAATGTAACAGAGTTGACATCCCTGCCTTAAAATAGTAGGGGAAATGTTGGAAATTCTGAATTTAAAGAACTATCATTAGGGAAATTATATTAAATTATATAAATTAGGGAAATTATATTAAAAGTGCTAAACCTGAAATGTTATACAAGTTTAGCTACCTGTAGCATTATAACTAGAGCTCAGATTATATGCACTAAAATTATTAAATTATGCATAATTTAGAAAATAGGCACTTATAAAATAAAAATAGGCATCTATAAATTTTGTTTGGATATTATTTATTCATCTGAAAACAATTAAAAATGGGTGTTTCCTAAACTTTCATAAATAGATTATTATTGCAAATAAAAAAAATCTTGTATAATATTTGAATAATAATAATATATGAGAAAAATTTCATGTTATAGTAAGTAATTTTCACTTTCTCATACTATGTAATATAATATAAAGTATTGTTTTCATTTAAAAATTTTGTTGCTAATATATGTTTTTAGGATCTCCTGAACACGTTTTGACTATTTTTAGAGAGATGTCCGTCTGTGCTCAATTTCTTGTGTACATGATAGCAGCCACAAATATTTATCTATTTTCACAACACTTTATATCCAGCTTTGTTACTAAAAAATCTAAAACTACATAGAATTATTTTAAATTTGAGTGAAAACTTCGAAATGTATTTAAAATTTTATATTTTTTAACATGGCAGCATAGGACAAAATTTGACATAATCATGCATAAAAGGGTTTATTTGTTGCTCAATAATCACAAGACTTTATAATTTCAATCATTGTGAAAAATAGCTAAATACAAATTTTTCTTGTCATTTGTGATATCATGAGCTCCCCTTGTATTGCAAGTCCTCCCCTCCATGGGGGGGGGGGGAGGACATTGTTACATTGTTAAGTATGGTATCACTCGAAAATTTTTTTCATGCCCTTTAAAAGTGAAGGATAACACACTTTAGCTGTAATCCTTTGGACCCACAATACCGATTTTTCAATTTTTTTTTTTAAATATAAAATTTGGAAAAAAAAAATGATTCCTGATATGAGAAAATGAAGTTGAGACACACTCTTGTTAATTATTTCAGTAAATTACTATGTGCTTTTCTAAATTTTTAATACTTAGATATATTGAAATATTATCTAAAAGCATTGTTAAAATGCTAAAAATGTTTTTTCAACACAACTGATGTTATTGGATAGTACTTGTATTATTCTGCTGTTGTTGTTTGCACTTAAGGTGGCAATTCATTTAAGTCACCATTAAGTTTTTTATTTTCCTCAATTCAACAAAACCCAAATTTTTATTTGAAATAGCTGTAAATTTCTATTCACTCTCTTATCCTATTGATTTATGAATTTTGGCCATACTTTCCTGAATTTTGCATCCTGTAACAAAAGTCCTTGAATTTCTAGTTTTGTTATTCTTTATAGAAAGAATGAATAGTGTGTTTCTATCATACACATACTTTTTTGACGACTCTTAATCACTTTTGATCGATAAGCAATTCCCTTTATGTTAAAATTACAGAAGCAGCTGAGCTGTCTAAAGCATTAATGAAGCTTTTTATTGATGCACTTGCAGTAAAATGCACTGCAGTTAACTACGTATGCTACCTTGTTCAAACAGGCTGTGGCGGAAGCGGGTGATTGGGATACATTTCTTTATACACTTTTACCAGCATAAATGTTTTTAAGAAGATTTCTTTTACACAAGAGATCATTTTAAAGAGTTAGAATGTAATAAAATACAAGTATAAGAGAAAAATATTTGAAATATGCATTTTTATGGCAAAATTTAAGCTTATATGCATTTATATGCTCTATAACTAAAGCGTGCTTAAATATGCAATTGCATATAATCTGGCTCTCTAATTATAACCCTGTTTATAAGGTTCCTTAAATATACTTTAGGGTTAGATATATTGTATATATTACTTAAATCTAGCCTAGATAAACTTGATTAAAAAGAGTACAGCTATATTTAGGTGTTCAGTTCAACTTCTCTGATATAAAGGTATACAGTTTTAACAAGATTTTATTAAGGATGTCTTTAAAAATTCACACTTTTAACGTTTTTTAATTTAATTTAAAATATTGCCAATCAATTTTTAATTCACTAAATCAAATTATGACAGCTGTATTAAGTTTTCTATGTTCTAAAGTTTCAGAAACCTGTTTAGAAAACCTGAAAGTGTTGAAATTATGCAGTTTGTGTAACAATCCTGTCTAAATTCTATTGTTATATTTATAAAGGACTTTCTATTTATGGTTTTCTTATATTTAAAAATAATAAATAAAACTGCTGCTTGTGGGAAAAGAACTTGCAATACTTCTTTGAAGAAACCAGGCCTAGGTCAATTAATTTGACTGTAGTATGCTTGATAGTTTGCCTGCTTTCTTAAAAGTATTGAAAGTTATACACTTAAAACTTGCACCTTTTGTATATCTTTTATATTTAATATAATAGAAGTTAAGCAAAACTCATTAACTTTTAGTCCCAATTCATTAATTTCAATTTCTTATTCTACCACTATTTATATTTTTCATTCATAATTTCTTAATATATACAGTCAACTCTCTTTAATCCTCAACCCTATAATACGCAAATGCCCTTGATACACAATACATTTTGAATGTAAACAGTTAAATTTACAACAAATTACAATAGTGTATTAAAGTCTGCAGAAGTTAATTCTGATATTGATTCTGATGATAAAGGAGAAAAAGTTACTTTTGAGCAGGACTTAGCTCTAGGATATAAATACCTTGGCTTTACAGAAAAAAGAATTTTATTACCGAGTAAGAAATAAGGTCAGTTCATAGACTGTAAGAAAAAATGTTAAAACAAAAATCAAAAATCTTTAAATGACAATTAAATCTATGTTTGAAAATTTTAGAAACAAGCAACAAAATGTATAAAATTAACTAGTTTTGCTTTAAATGTATTTTAGAGTGATTTTTAAGTAAATAACACAGGATGTAACAATGTCTCATTTTTACACATTATTTTATGTAGCAATGACTTATAATCTATTAAATTATATAATTCACACAACCTCTGGTCCCAAGCTGTGTGGATTACTGTACTTTTATACTTACTGTACTTTATAGTCTACTGTACTTTATGAATTGTGGCTCAGAATAGAACTAGAATCATAATGGCCTAATCTGAACCACATGTTAAATGCCAATTGAGCTATTTGGGAGAAGAAATACAATGATAGTTCAAAATCCAGTGTTTTCTTAATTCAAAATCCAGATTATTGTAGTGCATTGTGCTTATAAAAATAACTTCAAAATTTACTCTATGATGATGCATTTTAGTTTAATCTAAAATAAAATTAATTTGGAAATTTAGAAAATGCAATCATTTAATATGTGTCAGTGATAATTGAGTCATATCCAAGCATTTGTGATCTGCTCTTTAGCAAAACAGATTCAGATATGTATTAGAGTTTAAATATTTTTAGAATTTTGAAGATTATTTGAAGGGGGGGGGGGATGATAATAAATGCATTCTTCTAATACCATCCTAATTGTTTTGTAAAACTTAAATCACATTTCCGAAAAACTGGAAGGATGGAAGAAGCTAAACTTAAAGTAAACCGTAATAATGTATGCAGATATTAGAATTTAGAAAATGCAGTTCCTTATTAATAACTATTTTAAGCTTGATTGTATAATTTTGAAAAGGTTTGGATTTATTATTTTTAAAAAGCCTGCAAGTATTTTTATTCTTTCTAATTTCAGTGTTGGAAGTGTTCTGGATCCAATAAAGATGTTCTTTTACCATCTCTTGTACCCAGAATATCGTGTAACTGTTGATGTATATGCTTTCATGTTCTTCTGTGATTTTATCAATTTTTTCATAGTAGTGTTTGGCTATTATGCATTTGGTGTAAGTTAGCTTTTGGTTTCTTTTACTTCAATTTCTTTCATAAAACATTGTATTTTAAGATTTTGTATTCCATATTTTTCTATTTTATGCAATACACATTTATGTTGTACTACACATATTAGCTCTAGACTTGGGCAAGACATCAATCGCGGTCCACCAACATTGCAGTCCTGTGGGTGCGAACCGTCAAAAATTTTGGGGTAACCATCTAAATTAAGAGAAAAGTATAACAATTTTTAAAAAAATAGCAAAATATACTTTTATCATGCAAGTTATCAAAATATATTTTTATTAAATTCAAGTTATCAAAATATATTTTATCAAATTTAAGTTATCAAATTTGGTAAGTTAAGCCGTTCAGAGAGAAAATTAATTAACTACTTTCCGTGATTCGCAAACGTCCACTTAGAACACCACCTAATGAGAGATTAGCAGTTAGTAATTATATACCACACTATTCAAAATTATCGGACAGTTAACTGTGCATCTTTGTTGACAACTTAGTAACCTTTCATGATTTGTCTTTAAATTTATATTTGAAACTGAATTTTTGTTACTTGTAAAATTTTCGTTTATAAATTCATTTTTTTTATCATATAGTTGTAATTATTATTTTTAATACACGGTAATAAATATATGGTGGATCGTGACACTTGGAGAAAATTAGAAGTAGCTCGTGGCCTGTAAAAAATCTGCCCAGGCCTGTATTAACATATGTTATTATACTACACTTATTAGCTTGGGCTAATAAAGGCCGCAAAATGCCCACACACAGAGTGAAAGCATGTTTAAGCACGTCTTTAGGGTGTACACGAATTACATGTGTGGATGGCGAATATATGGATTGTATGCACATGAACAGTGGGCAATTATGTAATTAACAGCAACTGCAAATTAAAAGAAACCTGTATAATATAAAAAAATTGTTTTTGCTTTTAATGTATAGGGAAAGTATTGGAATCATGTCAAAAATCGTAACTCAAATTTTTGACGTTACTGCATATTTTGAGTATCCTAGAACATGGAAAAAATATTTTTAATGTGATGTCTGTGTAATGTATGTATCCACTTTTACTCAAAAATTAATTGACCAAATTTCATGAGATTTGGTAAGTAAGTTACTAGTTTGGTTAGGTAAGTTGCAACAAGGTGACCACTTGTTGGTTACCTTGCTGCAGATTTTGGTAGGATTCGGGAAAAAGAACTTGTCTTTTTCTTTTTGCAAAATGGCCCACAAAAATTGTATGTATCCACTCTATCTGAAAAGCTAATTGACCAACTTTCACAAAATTTGGCAGATAGTCAGTTTTGATTACTTTGGTGCTGATTAGATTTTAGTTCAATTCAGAAAAAAAGATCTTTCATTTCTTTGCAGAATGGCCATAAAAATTCTATGTATCCACTCTATCTGAAAAGCTAATTGACCAACTTTCACAAAATTTGGCAGGTAGTCAGTTTTGGTTACTTTGGTGCTGATTAGAATTTAGTTCAATTCAGGAAAAAAGATCTTTCATTTCTTTGCAAAATGGCCATAAAAATTATCAAAATCTAAAATGAAAGACCATGTATGATCAAATGTATAAATTATTTCCTTTATATGTAATTTTTAATGACTTAAAGAATAAGATCAGTCAAATTACTCTATGACTAACCATTTTCGAGATATTTCAGTTTTCACTTCATTTTTGTAATATTGTCTTTGAAAATATGTCCAGTGGCCTAATGAAACTAAATATTGAATTAAAATTGCAAATTCAGTGTAATTTTAAACTAGTATCTGCATTGTTTTGTGCAATTAAACTCAGTTTAATGAATTGTGAAGAAATGAAAGGAAGTGAAAATAAATTTGATTGTAGGGAAAGTTATGTGGTTGCCCACTTCAGGTTTTTTTCATCTCTCGCTATATATAATTTAGAGTCTGTTTATTGGTCTTTTCCACATGTAAATCTAGTTTTTGACTGCTTTGATTTCAAATTATGTATGGCTATTCCTTATGTCACTGTAGATGACGCTGCCCGTTTTTCAAATTTCAAGTCCCAGAATTTGTTGAGATATTAATCAAAAACACAAAACTAATCCTTTCATAGAAATAGCATTGTGGACAATTTTCTTTCTAAAACTGTTGAAAGAAAATTATATCAGGCTGCTTAGCAACTGAATTAAATTATTTTCAACCTGTAAAGCAACCAAATATATTTATAGGGTAGGTAATTGATTTGATCCATTAGATCAGTGCTTCTCAATCTTGGTGAGACCGTGGCCTGGTAAATTCCTTTTTAGATGAGGGAGGGCCTGGCCCTAACAAATTTACTTGTAAATACCTTTCTTACTTTAAGTTCATACAATAAACTAACATAAGTATTAATAATTAATCATGGCATAATCATAAAGCATATTAGCATATTTATGCATACTGTGTGGCATGTTAACAAGCATAAAATTACATTTAAATAAGTTATCAATCACTAGATTAAGGACATTTTGTAGCATATCTTAATTTCTTCAGACCAACATAATTAAATTAATTTCTCCTGATTTTCATTGACATATCCCATTCTGATCACCAAATATTTATAATATTATTCAGTATAAAATTGTATTGTTAAAATTGTATTATAAATTGATTTAAAGATGATGGTTTTGAAAAAAGAAAATGGTATTGAAAAAAAATAGTTATCCATTGTAATTCACCGTAGAAGTTGGCTGAGCAGTCTTATTCATATTAAAATTTAAATGTGGCTTGGTCACTAACATTTGATACATAGATGTTATTTAGGATTTCTGGCTCTGAGCTTTTTGACACCTTCACAAATATTATTCTCCTTAGAATATTTCCACTATGAAATATTTGTTCATAAAAAATGCTTAGAAAACTGAAATGCCAAATTCCAAGAGAATCTTTTGCGACCTGGTACAATTGATGTCAGGTGCATTAGATCGTTCAATTTATCGAATTTAAATATTTATTAAATAATTATTAAATATTAAATAGAAAAATTAATTTTATGAATGAATATTATTTTATTATGTTATATCAGTTACAGCCATGGGATATAAGATTATAGTAGTTATTGATATCTTAAGCTAACTGTTTTATTTTGATAAAATGTTTTTAATTTAGAATGTATTTAAATGATAGCAGCTGTGTGATATAAAATGGTACGAGAATAGCTTTTGCTACCATATCGGTGTCTTTATTTTGGTGTACCTTGACCAAACTTCATGTTTTTGTAAATTAGTTTACAAATGGGAACAGGATGTTTTACTCTTCAGATTTGCCTACTCTGATAAGTTTGTATAACAAGAATAAATATTCTTGTATTTTTTATCAGGGAGTTGAATATTTTAATGACATTTATTTGAAAAGCAGTATAGGTGATTTTAAATCACAAGCAACTGCTGATATATCTGCTAGTAAATAATATTTTATATTTTTCTATATACGTTTGAATGAAGGAATTTATGGCTGAAGCATGAATTTTCGGTCACTACTAAATTTTATAATCTTTAAAATAATAATTAATTAATAATAATTGTCCTAATGAACTTTAACATATTTTACTCAATTTTATTGTTTGTTGATATGATAAATCTTATAATTTTCTTTTCTTTTAAGGCTGAGGGATCAGAAGCTGTTACCTTATATTTTAAGGAGAACAAAGTAAGTTTATTTTAACATTAGTTCAGCTTTTACATTAATTATTTTAATATTAATCAGGATTTTACATATATTGTTTAAGGGACTAAAATCCCTAGTTATGCTGCTGATAATAAGTCTGACTTCACCAGTCACTAGAGGTTTGTAAAATTGTGACATACTAGGTTTTCTTTCTTACAGTTATTGGCTTCAGGTATTGAACTGGGTCACCAATGATTGTCTCTTAACTAGAAATATAATTCCATATTTTGAGGGGGGGGGGGGGGGGGGCTCTTGTTGGCAGTTTTTTGTCCAACAGTTTGTTTTGTTAAAATTCATTAGGTGAAGTGATTTGAAAGCCAGTAAACTTTTGTGCTGTAATTATGAAAGTTTCTAACTCATAGAGTTAACCTTATCAAACAGCTTGCACTGAATTTATAAGACTTAAGCCCAAACTGCTCAGAACTGCTATACTAACATTGGCTGTTGTCAGCCTGCCTCAAGTTGTGACCTCTAGCAGCAAGCGTGAGAACTTAATTTTAATTTTAAGAGTGATATTTTCTAATGGGGGGTCTTATGACCACCAATCACTCCTTAGCTATTGACTATTTGCATGTATGTGTGACATCACGGTTGTTTATGCCGCCATGTTTGAGAGAATAAATGCTGATGTGGTAATGGATCCAAACATAGCATATTAAATATGATAAAAAACATAAATGTACTCCTTCAAGAGGGTATATTGAAAAATTGTATCGCATATTGTGACCACAACAATTTGTAATCATTGTATCTATTAAAAATATATGCAATTGTAATAGCAGAAACTTCAAGCAGAAAGAAAAGCACACTGAAAAACAATTTTTCTAACCAATGCAAGGATGACAGAAAGTAGATTTACTGGTTGTGACTTAATGGGCAAATGGTCAGTATGCCAGTGCTTTGCCTTGCTAAATAGTTTAGTTTAGTGGTACTAATCCGGATTATGACGCACAGTACTGTGCTCCAGCCACTCATCCAGTTGCTCATACCCTAGAGTGAGTCAGGTGGCCTGGGTCTTCAGCACAGTACTTTGCTAAATGCTACGCAATATACTTCACTTGTATATAATTTGATCTGTCAAATTCTGTTGAAGTTGTACAAATTTATTTTTGTTATTTTCTAGGTTCCGATCCCTTTTCTCATCATGCTTATTGCACAATTCGCAACAATTGTGACAGACAGAGCACTTTATTTAAGGAAGTACATTCTAGGAAAACTCATCTTTCAGATCATCTCTGTGTTTGTTGTACATATGTGGATGTTTTTCGTTCTTCCTGCTATTACCTCAAGGTATTTTGAGTGATCGAACATATTCATTCGATGTTTCAAAGTTGTAAAGTACTATAAATTCGAAGAATGTTTATAATGTTTGTATAAACGGTTAAATATGTCAAAGGAAAGAATATTTTAAAAATAGTTTATCCTCAAGCAATGGGGTTGATTTTATTTATTTGGTCATGAAAAGTTACATATAAAACATTTAATTAGTGTATGCTCAAGCAAGCCTCAAGGGCTCAAGATATATAGGGGATATATCAAGATATACAGAGTGAGCTGAGCTATTTGTGGCATCCAGAGCAAAATAATTTTGTCTTACAAAATTTTATTTAAAAATATTTATAAAAGTTTAAAAAACACATAGCCCTATTAAACATGAGGCGGAAACCAAATGCATGCTTTAGCTTCACAGCAGGGAATTATAGCACATGAAGTGTAAGTAGTTTAAGGTTCTAGTGTTTTTTAATATAAGCTGAAGCAGTGAATAGTTTCTTAAACTATTTTGGCACAGTTAAAAATATTCTCATTCGATTGCAACAAAAGTTTAAGTGAAACTAATGCAGCTTCAAAAGAAAAAAAATAAATAAATGAGAAAAATAAAAGAAACCAAAATTTTGAAATTTCTTCAGGGCCAAAACTAATTCTTTTTTGGGACCCCCAAAATTTAATTTCTCCCAAATTAAAATATTTTTTAAATGCTTTTAGTGGGACCAGAACTAAAATTTTATGGAGCCCTTTTACATAGCTTGCTTAAAGGACTCAAATTCTTAGTTTCTCCCTGGTTTTATTGTTTTATTAAGTACTGTAACTAAAAATTTTGCTGTCTTTTATAATCATTTAAATCCAAAATGCCAATACTAGTGTTCTAACATTTTTCTTTTTGTTTACAGAGATTTTGTGTCTTACAACAACTTGCCTCCAAAAATGTGGTATTTCATTAAGTGTTTGTATATGCTGCTGTCAGCTCATCAGATACGCTCAGGGTATCCAACACGTATTTTAGGAAATTTCTTTTGTAAAAAGTACAACTATGCAAACTTATTCTTGTTCAAAGGGTAAGTATTCCCTTTTTCATAAGGGTAGTACATTCAAATGCAAATATGATATAGTACTGAATACTTATTATATGTCAATTTTCAGGTTCTAAAGAAATGTTTTTTTCTTTTATAATTTCTAGTAACTTTTAGTAGGAATATGTTCCTGGAAATGTCTTTTAAGATTTATGATGGATGAAATTTAAATGCAAATTCATTATGTTTTTCTGTCAAAAATGATCTGTGGATTTGTTTTTGTTCCGCATGGAAATTGAAGATAGCATTGGCAAATAAAGTTTGCACTATGCATAACATTATTTTATTCATTGACATGAGATACAGTATTTTTAAATTTTTATTGACTTTAATAATAATAACTGAATGCATGTAAAAAATGACAGTTAATAAATATAATCACCAAGACTGGGTAATAAAATTGTTTTTTCATTTGCTTATTAATAGCAAGGTTTCAACTCTTAAAAAAAAATGTGGAATAAAACTCTAGTATTCAATAAGTACAATACACTTTGTGCGAAGAATAAAAAAAAACTTGAGCAATGTATAAAAACACATTGTTTTGTTCAATAAGTACACTACATTTTGTGTGAAGGTTAAGGAGAACTTGAGCAATGTAAAAAAACACAAATAATAACAATAATGCAGCATACAGCTGTTTTGAGGATACACTGGATCCCCATCAGTGCAAGTGAATCAACATATCCAAAAGGAAAGTCCCTTTTCCATTCCTTTTTTGGACTTCTGGTTTGTTGGTTCTCTTGCATTGATGAAGGGGATCCAGTATATTCTCAAAACAGCTGTATGTTGCATTATTTTTGTTGTTTGTGCTTTTATACATGGCCCAAATTTTCCTTATATATTATTTAGTTAGCTGTGCTTTTACACATTGCTCAAGTTTTTCTTATCTCTAGTATATAACTGATTTAACATCACTGCTATCACTATCGGGTGAATGAAAAGAAAGATTTTTCAGACAACATTATAATGTCACCAATTTTTAGAGACAAACGTGTATCAGCAGTTTCACAAAATAATATTAAAAATTTTCTGATTATGAAATATTTTTTTAATTAAAATTGTAATTTCTTAAAATTCCACCCATTATGTATTTTACAGATGGAATCGGGAGTGACAAAAATGACAAATTTGCACTTTTAAAGTTGAAACTACATTTGATATTATTGAAAAATGCTTTAAAAAAAAAAAAAATATGTAGAACAGATTGTTTTCTAAGCAAAACTGCAAAAAATGTCTATTTTTAAAAGATTCTTATTTATTATTATTATTTTAAATCTCAAAAGACACATTATCAGATATTTAGCCATATAAAAAGCTTTATATAAAACATAATTTAACAAAATAAGGATGCCAACTGATTTCAGAGATAAAAAGCAGGACAAAAAGACAGTATAGCTACACTCACCAAAGTAAGTTTAGAGAGTAGCTGCTTTACTGTCTTTGTCATTTTGTTTTTTAATTTAATATGTGATTTGCGTTTCTGCATTGAGTGAATGATTTGAAATCTCATATGCATAGTACAAAAACTTGCAAAAATAATATTGGTAATAAATATATTAATGTACACTTCTCTCATTTTGGAAGCAGGCAATAAAAATCTACAGGGATAGGTAGGTCATTGAACATTTGTTATTACCTAATTTAACTTTTGAAGAAGCATTTTCTTTTTAACTGCATCCCTTAATATTTTGCTGTATTTATGTAATTTCTTTAAAAACAACTTATGCATAATTTTAGAGTTTACATTTTTAGATAAAATATTATTTACATTCTTAGATTTTTTTAATAAATCTTGCTGGCTGTCTCAAGCTCTGTCAAGGCTGTTGTCTCAAGTCTTTGGAAATTTGATTGATTTATCTTAATATCTGAACTTACAAGTGTTGTGTTGTGGTCACTACAGTTGTTGATTAATTAAATTGATCTTATCAATTGAAAACTCTAAACATAGCCGTAGATTGGAAATAGTTCTCATTGGTTAGTGTGAAACAATAATTTATTTTTCTCAGCAGTAGAAAAAAATTATTCTTAATTTGAGAAATTTATAGAATGCATTATAGAGGAAAATGTTAAATATTAGATACCATAAACAGTATTCCCATCTATTTCTGAAAAGCAGAAAATTTGAAAAATTGCCGAAAGAAAATGTCAGAGAACTATTAGAGAAATCTTTAGTGTCAAGGGCATTTTGTATCTGTAAATTAATCCAGTTTAGTCTTTATTTTGAATTGATAATTTCATATTTAATTTAATTCAGACTGCAGTTGTATGTTGAATTAGTAACATATTAAAATGTTTACAAAATATAAAAATGTATTTTATGAGAAGATAAAAATATTTTTTTCTTTTTCAGCTACATGATTATTCCATTTTTATATGAACTCCGCAGCCTGATGGATTGGATTTGGACTGATACAAGTATGAATATCAGTAACTGGTTGAAAATGGAAGATATATATGCAAACATATTTATTTTGAAATGCACTAGGCGAGCAGAAGCGGATTATCCCACTCCTCGTGGTGCAAAGCGAACTGCTTTGATAAAATATGGTGTTGGTGGCTTCTTGTTATTTTTTATAATCCTCATTATTTGGTTCCCTCTTCTGCTATTTGCTTTGGGCAACACTGTTGGACGAATCAATACGCCAATCAGTTGCACAGTAGAACTGTCTATTACAGGCTATGAGCCAATTTTCCGTACAACTGCATTGAAGCATCAAATTCACTCATTTACCGCTAAACAGTGGAAGAGTTTAGAGACAGCAGTATCCAGTTTACAAGATCCAGCTCCTTCTAATTTCTTGACTGGTTATGATAAAGATGATACTGTTGTTGTTGAACTGAGCAATAATTCTACTTCTGTATGGACCATAAGTCCTCCTAGTCAGACTGCTTTGATAGAAGAATTAAAAGGCAATAATTCACTTAAAATGGTGATGTCCTGGTCCTTCTTTAGAAAGAAGGAGGGAGATGCTGCAGAGCAAGAAATAAGGGAGCAAAATGAACTGGATTTAGATAACCCAGACTTGCGGAGTAATCTTGCAACTGCCTTAAGTGTTAACCAAGGAAATTCTTCAACAATTTCTGGATCTTTCCCGGAATCTACCACTATTCCTTCTATATTCCCAAATTTTGTTAAAATTCCTGGTTCGGGATCAGTATCTGTAGTGAAGCAGTTCTATAACAATAAAGATTGTAAGTATACTTATAATACTTTTTTTTTTTTGTAATGCCATTAAGTTTGATTAGCTTATTTCATGGTTGTTTGCAAAAGAGTGTACACTGGATATATTTTCACCCACTGAGAATTTTCAAAATTTATAACACATGCATGACGACAAAGGATGATATCATTGATGCCACAGCTGTGTTAAACTGCACCCAAACTGTATTTCTGTGCCATTTTGCACCAAATCACATTGTTTTTTGTGAAATCATACCATTTCTAAACCAGAAATTTAATTTTTCTTCTGCTTGTATGCTGAATTTTTTCCCCCACATTCTAAAAATAGCTAACAGCATGCTGAAATTCATGCCATTGGAATTTTTGTTTCAATTGCTGTTAAACCTAAAATGAGTATTTATGCAGTCTACTTGAAATAGCACAATAAATAGGGTATATCTTATAGTATGTGTAGATTTTGTTTTCTTCTGGGGCTCAAACTCACCTCACAGAATCATTATTATTGGTTAGGAGGGGGTGGGGAGAGACTATGCCATTTTGGATATCAGAGTAAAATCTCTTTTTTTACATGTTATGTTATTCAAGAAGTTAGAATTTGCTCACTTTTTTAATCGGAGATAATTTTTGCTATAATTTTGTTTTAATTTCTGGTTAGTTTCAAAACAAAATTTTTTCACGGGTAAAAGTTTATTACAAAATCTTTATTAATTAAAAACAATAAAATTGGCAATTTTTATTTTAAACATATGCTAAAATTCACCTCTTTGAGAAGGAACAAAAAATTTCATACTTTTCAAGGAAGACTGTAAAATATTGTACTTTTTATTAAAGAGGGTTAAATTTCACGATTTTTTAGAAAGGGTGGTGATACAAATTTGCCCTTTTTTTAATATGGATGCATAATAAGTTCCAAATTGGGGCATGCTGTTATCTGCAATGGGGGCCTATTCTAATTTAAGGGATCCATATAAAAATCATTATAACCAATTATTTTCTCTGCACTTATAGATGGGCTTGACTGTATATATGTTATAGTGATGGAGAACTTATAATGTGTAGAGTACATAGTGTTTAGAGATGTATCAATGCTGTATCATTATCATGCCTCATTGTATCATATCAATGTCATTAGTATTCTTACCTAGACAATTGAATTTCTCAATCTTGCATTCCACAATTTTAAAGTTAGGAAGATTAAATTAAAATCTAATTTATAACTTTTATTTTAACAAACTATATGAAAATTATGTATAAAAAGTGTAATGTAATTAGAGAGCATATTGATTATAACATTGGATTAATGAGCCTAGTTTAAACACAATAGAATTTAGTTTTGCAAATGAAATATAATCTGATTGGACAAAATTTCCAATTTATAAATTATATAATTAATACAAATACATAACATATATTCATAGAAATTCATAACATGTATTCATAGAAATTCAAAGCCTCTAATAATCTCTGTATTTAATCAACCAATTTTGAATATAATTTTCAAAATTCAGTTATTTTCAAAACTTTCACCACTTTCATTGTGTTTAGAACAAACAGGCTACAAGTTCTTAAAAAAAATATATTTTAGGTGGGGGGTGGACTAATTTGTTCAATTGCCTTTTCTTTATAACAAAATTATCATTTATAATTTATTTATATAAAAAAATTCACTGAAACGAACATCTGAGCACAATTGAGAAACATTATTTATATGATACTTATAGAAAGTTATTTCATCAATACACAATACGTAATATGAAATATTGTTGTATCTTTAGATCATGTAGGGATTGGTACAATACTATCCATATAACCATCACTGATATGTTAATCAGATAACAGTTAACAGTTGTTAATTATTAACATGACTTTACAGAAACATCTTAATGTAAACAAAAATAAATGTGAAGGCCATATATGAATGTCCAATCAATGCCACCTACTTCATATTCTAAGTGAAAATGCTTATTTGTATTGCACTGATGAACTAGATCGAAGTATCATCAAAACTGATTGTTTTCCTTTATAATTTCACATTTGCTTTTGTGTAGTTTTTAACATAGATTTTCTTTGTATTAACTTGATTGTTAAGTTTTTATTTATATTTCCCTAAAAAATGTATAATTTATTATTTAAATAATTTTCATCCTTTATAGCAAAGACTAAAAAAGATTCACCATTCGGAGATTCCTTTTACCGCAGTCTCAACATATCCATGTGGACTGGAGATATGCTGAACACTTCAAGTATTCCAAACTCCTCTGTGTCCCACTACATTCAATGGTGGGAGATTCAGGATGATTGTAATCATGCTAAACCATATGACTTTTTGAATTTTGGCAATTGCAATTACTTGCGCCTCATTGCATTCAGCGATAAAGCATTTCCATCCGAGTTGTCTATTATCTCTGGATATGGGTAAGAAATTTGTATATGTTTTATTTATAAAATTAGCTATTTATCAGCCTGATACTTAGAGCTATTCATAAATTTGAATCTAGAAAATGTATCTCATTAATACAGTTACTTTGCATTGCCTTAAGATGCAGGTCAGAAGACAGTTCAATCAGTTGTTCTTGCTCTCAGTTTGATAGGTTGTAATTTTCATCTGTTTGGAAAATGAATATACTTCTGGTATATTATTTAAGCCTTTTGTATTCGAAATGCATTTTGAGAGATGAGGAAACAGCAAAACAATCAATCCTCTTGTCTAAAAGGAACAAACTGACAAATTTCCAACTTTATATATTAAAATGTAAAAGAATGGGGGGGCTTCCCCCCCTGATCGCTATGCTCGCCAACCCCTGTAACTCGTTGCTAATGCTCACTTTGCGAGCATTTTAGTGTCATCTGTTGCACAGGTGCAATATGCCTGTTGGACTTTACCCTCTACTCGCTACACTCCGTAACTTGCTTTGCAAATCGAAAGGCTTAATTCTCAAAAATCAAGTACATTCCTATGATAGGCTCAGGACGGGCTAACCTGATAAGGTTCAAAATCAAAAGAAGTGAAATGTACCACAACAGACAACAAAATACCGAATTTTATGTTGCTGTGATGAGTGGAACTGAATTAGTTATGGCCTTAAAAAATTTTATCACACTGACGAACAAACAAACATCAGATCATGTAGTTAAATAAAAAGTTGTAATAACTACAATTTATTTTGCAGTAAAATTTAAATTATTATTTCTTATTAAGCTTTTACATTATTAAATTATTATTATTAATCTATTAAATTATTATTTCTTATTAAGCACACAAGTCCCAAATATTGTTTCTAAAAATGTGTTGAAAGTATGAATTTGTGTTATTTTTGTGTTCACAGTTAAATTTTTTAAAGACGATTTTCTTAAAAGATTTTTTTTAAGCATCTTTACATAGCTGAAATCAACAACAATTTTCATATATTCTATTAAATTTAATTTTTAAATTACATTCTGCATGCATGATGGCTTAAATTTTTGAAAGCCAGGCTTGAGCCCAGTCCAGGCCAGAACAGTTTAAAAGAAATTCAGCCATGTTCAGCTCATGGCCCTGGCTCATGCTGACCATGAACCCTACCTCATGATGCATTTATAATTTGATAATTTAAAAAATATATTTTCAATCTGAGCTCTGTTCTAATTATTATCTTTTTTTTACTTTGTCTTTAGAATTGTTGGTTTGTACACTACCTTTGTCCTTGTAGTGTCTCGTCTTGTGAGAGGTGTTGTTGCCGGCACTTCATTTACTATCATGTTTGACGACATGCCATATGTGGATAGAGTGCTTCAATTATGTCTTGATATTTACCTAGTGCGAGAAAGTGGAGAATTTACTTTAGAGGAAGACTTATTTGCTAAACTTATATTCTTGTATCGGTCTCCAGAAATGTTAATCAGATGGACTAGACCTCCAGGGCTAGAAACTGAAAACCCAAATGAGGAACAGCAACTACCTGGTCTTCAACAATAGCATTAGATGTCATAGAATTACTATAAACAGTATTTATTGAAAGAAATTTTAATATATTTTTACCATAAAGTATCGTTCTGATTTTGTATTTTGAAGTTCTGATTTTGTATATGTCAATTTTATACAGTATTATGTTCAAAATGCAGAATGATTTGATTTTCAATTACTTCTAGGTTGATAGAAAACTCAACTTTCTTTTCTCACCAAGTTTTGCAATTTGTCACCCAAATGTCAAATCTATTTCACCTGTTAGCAACATAAGAATTTTAATTTGTTAAGCAATGGAAAATAATTCTAAACAATTAGCTTGCTTTTTAAGGACTTTTCCAATTGTTTTTTGCCATGCCATAGATGCTGAAAAAGAGAAATTTTGTATTTTTTAAAATATATTGAAAATATATTTCTGATATTTTTGGTAAATGTGTGCATTGGTTTTAGAAAAAATGTTACAAATACTTCTAATTCTTTTAGAATTTTTATAAAAGCACAAATCTTCCTTTTCTCAAAATCTATGCTTGGCAAATAATAGTAAGGAAAAATTCCAAAAACTGAGAGAGCTGGAAGTTCAGGACTTTTTTCATATGTTAACACAGTGAAACTGAAACAAGTGACTTGGGGAAATATCTTTTTAAGGGCATTTTATAATGCTTAATTTTGCATTGTGGTTTCAAAAACTACTTAATTTTTAGGTGACCAGAACTTTTGAAAAAATAGATCATAAAATACGATATTTTTATTATTTATGTGAAGAAAATTTTCCCCTTACTTAAATCCACTATTACAGTTATGGACAATTATAATGCATTAATTAGCACCATTTGTGTATGCTTCCCCATTGATATTTCAGCTAGCGTGGTGTTTCAGTCAGCTAGTTTGTGTGTGTATACAGTGAATATGTGTGGTAAAGCATATTAAAAATATAATACAGGTCCTTAAAATTTATGGTGGGAATTATATGGGAATTCTATAATATTTTAAACTAATGAGAAGTTAAATCATAACATTATTATATTTAAACAAAATTTTACATTTCTAAAATTAGTGTAGTTCTTATTTACATTAATTTTATCCAGTATCTTTGTGAAAATTTCAATCGGTATTTTAGCCTTAGTATAAATAATAATTATGATTATATCTGTAAAATTCAATTATCTTATAATTAATCAAATAATAAAAAAATATTATTGTAAATATCCAATTGCTTGTTATGATAATCGCTCCAGTTCTATAACTTAATCTATAGTGTGAATTTAAATGAACAATATATGCATTTTGTTATTGTAAGTTTTCAAATTGGTTCCAATCAACACGTTATATACTTTAGAGAGAAAATTGGCTATCTATTTTATTTAAATTTTAGTGTGATGCTTGTATTGGTATAAATAGCTACTTATAAACCATACTTCATTAATTTGATTAAGAATTTTATGTAACTGATTTTGAAATCATATTTCTCTTTAGTGCTTTCATTTATGCTTTCCAATAATTTTTTGTATATGAGTTTTTATCTGGTCCATCCCACAGTTTACAAGTTCCTTGTTATTTAAAAAAAAATTAATTTTTCAATGGTTTTGCTATTGTATTTTAACACTAGCAAATTTGGCAACCTTGAATAGGGTGATTTTCACATGTACTAAATGCTATTTGTTTCACATTTTTTTTACTTTTTGTTTGCATTTTACATTATATTTAAAGGTAGCCACATTGAATCCATTTACATTTGGTTTTGGCACTTTTTTATATTTAATGGTTGAAATAAGTGGTAAGTAGTGATATTTTGCTGTAGGCAAACACTACATTCAATTCTAGGATATAAAAAACAAGAAGAAAATATGTATTATTGTAAAACATTAAATATTGGACCTATTTATACATAAATTCCAATCTTCTATTTTCCGACACATTAATGACATTTTCATAGAATTTAGGGGTTTTCTCATATTTGCAAGAAATTCTTATTTCTTGAATTTGAAGATAACTTTCCAAGATACAACAAAAGTTTGCATCTGTGTTACTAGATGGCAGCATCCTCACATATCAATAAGTAATTGACAGATTGCTTCTGTGATCAGAATTATTTTGTGATAATTAGACTTCAAAAATTGAAGCATTAATTATAAATTTATTTAATATTTAATTTCATTTAATAACAGATTTACGAAAGAAAACATGAATTTTCAGATGGTCAAACAGTGATGGTCGAACAGTGAATTTATTATGAAACTGTTACCATGCATTTAAACAGAAGATTACGAAGTAATGCTTATGTTGCTTATGATTCTGCTGACACTAACATCATAAGCATGCCAAGTCAGATCAGGAAGGTTAATTTGAGCTTAGCGACCAATGATCTATCATCAATCATTGTTTCACAATTACAAATTCTACTGAGATTTTACGGTAAAAGAATATTTGAAATATTTCAATTCTTTTTTTTAAACTGGTGTTAGGTAAGCAATACTTGCAATACTTCTATGAACTTCGCATCCCTGGTTGAGATATTGAATAATTATTATTTATACCTTTTTGAAAATCTTTTGTTGATATGTAGGTTTTTCCTTTTTGTTTATTGACTTCAATTTTCCAATGTTTGATGCTTATGGAAATTATCACTGATGTACAATGTTTAATTGTCTGCATGTGATTAGTCAATTCATTTTTATTGTGTTTAGTAAAGTTAGTATTGTCTTCTACAGATGTGTTTAGTAAATCTTCAGATTATTGATTTTATTCATATTTTTTACTTGGTTGTTCGGGGTTTTGCTTTTTAAGATAAATTTCTGTAGAAATAATTTTTCTTCTTCTTCTTTTCTCATTGCCTTTTACATTACTCAAAAATATATTTAATTTATAAAAATTTACATTGTCATTCTGATAGGAAAATCTGCAACAAACACAATATACATAATGCCTTAAATTACGTGCAAGAAAGTGTACCTATGAAAAATAAAAGCTTTTAAAGTAATTTAATGCAAGTACCATATCCCACACACAAAAAAACCCTGCAGAAATTATACATATTTTAACTTAAATTAAAATTATATTAATTAATTAATTTAGAATTTCAATTCCATTAATTTTAATTGGTAAATTATTAATTTGAATGTTAATATTGATTACCTTCGGTTATTTTTATATAATTTTTTTTTACTGTTGATAGATTTTATTCATCAATGCCATAGTTGGGTTTTCCTTTAATCTGGAAGTACAAATATAATTCTATTTTAATAGGTGTTATGTATCATATCCTTTCTTTCTTTTCTTCTGATTGTACTTTATTTCATAGACATATTAAAATGTAAACAGTATCTAATTATTTATGCAAGAATATTTTAATTCATCTGTCTTACCTCTGGTTATAAACTATTTTTTCTAAAGTACTTTGTCATTAGTTATTGCATTGTAAATACCTCGCATCTCCAATAATTGAAGTGTTACTATAACATTTGCCATGTTGTTCAATTACAACCATAAATATATTTCACTGAAATTATTTGTTTTTATTTCCTACATATTCTATTTTAAATGTCATAAATTGTTGAACATTTTTGTTTATATTTTTGGTTCTATTAATTTTCAAGCACAATCATCCATAATAATTTTTTTTTTTAAATATATCTATGTTGCAGTAGATATTGATTCACTTGAAATTTTTTATTTGAACCTTTAACCATGTAAATCTGAGTTATATGGTCATAAGTTTTACTTGTATAAAATTGTTTATTTGTATACTGTGAAACTTATTTTAAATTGTCTATTTTATATACTTTTATAATTATACTGGTGACTTTGATTCTCACTAAAATCATTTTTAATAAATTGGATACTAGATTTATATTTAATTTATTTGATAGATTGATATTTAATTATAATGAAAATTTCTTTAAGTAAAAATTATTTTATTTGTTACCTTTTATAAAAAGCTTATAGTTATACAGAAAATACATTGATAGAAATACATGTACTTCAACTTTATCTTTCATTAATAATTGAATGTTTTTCAGTTTCTGTGCAGAAAAAGAAATGTTATCGTACATTTCTTTTAGTGTGGTTTAATCGTAACAATCATTTCTGTGCATAGCACTGAACTAATAGTTTCAACATTGTTTTAATGTTAATAATTTATTTGTTACAAATTTATACAGCATTCCAGTGAAATTTTGCAGTTTTTGTGTAATAAACCACTGATAGCTGAATGCATTTTGTGTTAAAACTGTTTGAAGAAATGTACTCCAAGCAAAATCATAAACAGAGCTACATAAATTAGTTTAAAGAACCTAGTGCAATAACATTAATAAATATAAAATGTTTCACTAGCTAGTCTCCCCAAAGAGCTTTTCTTCCCAAACCTTATGCAAGCATGCACACTGTATGATATTTATAGAATAAATTTTACAATAAACACTGACTCTGCAATGATTGCGATAAACACTGACTCTGCATCCAGTCATCCTAAATGATGTTTAATGACAGACTGAAATGCACGTTGACACGGTACAGAAATAGTGTGTCTGTCCATCTGGTAGGGTGATGTCACATGATGATGGGTCATCACGTTAGTAGGAAAATCATTACTGCACATTTTTTATTGTAAACCAAATATCATTTTCTATGTAGGGTAGGAAGGAAAATATAGTTGCTTCTTTGAGGGGACTACTTTATGAAACACTATTTTAAACATGAACTCTAGATTTAGTACCATCCCTGTTGGAGAAGTCACCACTTAATTTCAAAGAGGCTTTCTGAGCTGTTTTCTTGCACTGCAACTACAGTAAGGCTTTAAGTCATGTTGGACACAGTTTTGTGGCATATAAGTAAACAGTGAGAATTAAATAATTTTTTGCAAGATGTATGGCTAGTTATATGTCAAATGCAAAGATAATTTGACCAAAGTGTATCTCCAAAATATTGGTTGCATCAATACATTTGATGCTTACACTGTAGGGGGTGGTTAAAATAGTGTTTCTGTACTGATTAAAAAGTAAATTATCCTAGTTATATGTTGCCAATAATTTTTTTTTTAATTATCAAAAAATATTTTAAGTACCAATTAAATAATAAAATAGTTTAGAGGAAAAAATGATTGCATTACTGTATTCAGCTACTCAGTTCAATTGCTTAAATCTGTTCAATAATTAATTTATAAAAACCCATCTGAAAATGCTGGAAAAATTGGAATATTTTAACGTTGTATGGCTAAAAAAGCTGTATCTCTATTACATGTTTATTTCTTGGAATATTCTAAAGTATTTAACTTCCAGTAATTTTAGATGGACTTTTTTGTAAAATTTGACATTTTGCCTATAAAGTGATGACTAAATCTTTCCTGGAATTGAGATTTTGTATATTTAAGGGTTATTTTTTATACTGTGATAGATAGGTAATAGTCTTTTAAGTTTGTGATACCAGATTGTTATAAAGAATGTTAATACTTTATGTTTGTGATACGAGATTGTTTTAATGAATGTTGCTATATTTAAGGTTTTTTTTAAATAAGTTTTTAAAATATTTGACCTAATAAAGAAATTTATAATGTGTGGTTTGTTACTAATTGAGTTTTTTTTTTTTTATGTAGCAATGAATCTGATCATGTCTAATCAAAATCAGTAATTAAATTTGGTACTTTATTGTTTTCTATTGTGAGAATGCAGTATTGGTTAAATTGTTTTATTAATACTAAAAAGATTGTGCAATCATCAAATTGGTGTGCAGCTGCTATAATTTTGCGTTTGATTATATTTTTTTTCTTATGAAAATTCATTTATTATCTTCTTAAATGGTGACTTGTAATAATTAGCTCTATATTTAAGATAGGTAAATGCTTATACCATTTGCTTGTACCATATTGCCTGCAGATGTGCAGAATTTAGTCAGTGGGTTTATGTGAAAAATTCAATAATGGTAGATAATTAAAGATTTTATTATTATTATTATTATGAAAGCAATGCATTTTCTGAGTGAATCATTGTATAGTTTAATGAATATTTGGCATAGTTCAGAATCTACTTTGTAACTGTAGGTCCTGATCAAATTAGCCCTTGTGCTTGATCTAGGGTTCCCACGGGCTTTAAAACGCCTTAATAGGACAGGGATTTTCCTTTTTAGAGGCTCATTTTTTTTTCCAAAAATGCATGTTACAAAATATTTCTGTTGCAACAGATAAGATGTCAAGTATGTTATGCAATCTCTAATAATGAAGGTATTTGTCTGCGTCATCTGTAGCATAAAATCTAAGCATCGTATGGTCATAAAATTTGGTACATTGGTACTTCATGACCCAGGACAATGCCCTTCAGGGAAATTTTTTAAACATTCTGATTAGTCGTTTGGTTATTTTATGTTTTAACATGATTTTGAACAATTTTTACCTAAATTAGTTCCTTAGTGACTAAAATATTATCTTAGCATTTCTGTCTAAACACTATTGGAGAGATCAAAAAGTTCTCTTTCGAACAAAATTTGAACGGAATCCATATGATTAATAAATAAATTTTCGTGTATTTTTAAAATATATATACCTTTTGTTGTTGGAAAAGGAATCTCTCAATATATCAGTGCACACATGGCTACACCACAACCTCTCATCTTACATTTGGGGCAACGTCTGGTACATTTTCTAGTATAAAATTAATTTTTGTATTACCTACCTATTTAACTGTTCAAAGTGGTAAATAAAGTAAAACAATCTGGTTCTAAATGTAAACAAACAGAAGTTTAGTTTTTTTCAGCTTCATGGAAATCAATGCACACAGCTCATGAAACCAAACCAAATAGAATGTACGTAATTGTATGGGGATTTAAAGAGAAAATCATGCAGATTTATTTTGTATTGCTTAACATTTTTGACATAGCATCTGTTCTAACGGAATTTTTCTAAACTTTTTTTGTAATAGCTTTGTAATTTATGTTTATCATTGTAAAAAATATCTAAAAATTGATTTCTTTTAACTTTCTTTTAATCTCTTCTCCCCCTTTAAATGAAGCAAAATTAATAAAAGTGGTGCATATTGGTTTTAAAGAAGTTTTGCCACAGACACATGTTTAGGCCAAATTTGATAGAAGCAGCCTAGAGCATGAAATTTCATTTTCCATATTTGGGGCCCATTTTCCCTCCAAAATGTTACAAAAAAATTTTGAAAAAATTTCAGTTAGAACAGATAAAAGGTCCAATACATTAAGCAATATAAAATAAATTTTTATATTGTTTACTTGTACAAAACAGTATGCAAAGTAAAACAGCCTGGTTTCGAATGTAAACAAACAGCTATTTTCAAGTTTAGTTCATTTTAGCTTCAATCCAGTACACACAGCTCATGAAGCCAAATCAAATGGAATGTAGATAATCATATGGGGATGTAAAGGGAAAGTCATACAAATTTATCTTGTATTGCTTACCATATTTGACCATTACATCTGTTCCAATGGAATTTTTTCTCAAACATATTTTGTAATAGCTTTGTAATTTCTGTTTATCAATGTGAAAAATATTGAAAAATTGATTTCTTTTTTTAACTTTGAAAATAATCCTCCCCTCTCCTTAAATGAACTGATGAAATTAATAAAAATAGCACATGCTGGTATTAATCAAGTTTTGTCACAGGCACACATTTTGACCAAACCTGATAAAAGTAGCCTTTAAATTTTGAAGTACTACCTGAAAAAGCTTAAATTTTTTATCTGCTTAAAGAGTGGGAACCATGTTGGTTGTAGAACAATGTAGAACAACCAACCCCAACTGTTATATGTTAAATCCATATTACTGGCAGTAAATGCAGTTTGTGATTATAAGGTATGGGTATTTGGATGATGAATTAAATGATAAGAATTAAAACTGTCACTTCAAGAGTTGAAAACTACAGGGTTAATGGTAATAACATCCTTTCTACTTGTTATGGTTAAAAGTGTTTGTGTAAAAATATTCCGGTGAAAGAGTTTCACAGACCCAAAAAGATTAGGAGCCAATACATTTAACTGCACGAACTTTATTAATACTACTTTTCATGTTTATTTTATTGTACAAAAAATGCACACAAGATGAATATTCATTTAAAATTTCATCTTATGCATATGCTTTTTAAAAACATTTCTTTAGAAATACTATAATTGTAATCTAAAATCAATGCAATGTGATAAAATTGAAATTAAAATATTTTAATAGCAATTTCGAAATTAGTTTGTATGGTATTTGAATCTGCTAATTTGTTGTATTTAGGAAAAAAATTGATTGTGACATTTATGACAAAATATTAGTTATATTTTGCTGTTGAATGATAGAGTTTTAGATAATGTTAAATATAAACTGTTTAAAGAAATCATCCGTACTAGCTTTATCATAAATAGAAAGTTATATAAAACAAAAGCATTTATTGAAACCCATTAATTTGTTTCATTTTTTAATCACTGATCTAAATTTGGTGACAAATATTTTTTTACTATAATGTTGCTATATGATGAAATTAAAATTCGTAATTGCAGGCTTTTAGACTGGCAATTTTAAGAATGTTTTAGTGTTGTGAATCTGTTAAATGCTTTCAATCTTAAATTGGTAAAAACTTCAATTACATAATGTTCTAAAACCCTGTGATGTGTGTAATTTTTATTTATACATTTGTTAATGCTAATTTTCATCTGTAAATACTTTTCATCATTTCTCTAAGTATATATAACTTGTTCTTTTTTTTTTTCGTATTTTGAATAAAAGTAAGTTTAATTTTGAAGTTTGTACAGCTCATAGCATATTTTAAGCAATTAAAGGAAATGTTTGTAATTTTGATTTTAACTTTAAACTGTGACAAATTTTGATATGTAATTTTTTTAAACAGGATTTTTTGTCCAAAGGAAATTAATGTACTTAATTTTGATGTTTAAAGTTGAGGCGTTTAGTGTGTAAAATTTTATTTGTGGAAAAAAGGATAAAAATATATGTGGTATTATGTGCAAAATTTGTGTTTCAGTGAAAAGTGTTTAGTTAATTTAAAAGTGTGAAAAGTGTTTAGTTATTTGGCTGATCTCTAAGTTATCAAAATATATAAATTAATTCTTAAATTGTTAAATTGTAAAAATTCTTAATAATAAATTCTTAAATTGTTTGTGGTTAAGCAAACTTTTACCAGATATGTTTTGTTATAGGATACATTTAATAACTTAAATGTAAATATAGATTTTAATTATTTGAATATTTTATTATTCCCCAAAATTACTCAAAATGTGAAATTAACTGATATCAAAATTATTTAATAATAAAATCATTAGTGTTTTTGAAACTAAAGACTAATTTAGTTCTTAATCTATTGCATAATTTAATTCAAGCAGGAACTCTGGTTGAATTTGCTAAATTAATTGTGTTTTATGTAATAATCTAATATTTTAATTTATAAAATTGTTTTCATAAATTACCCAATCAATTTTATTATTGTGTGAAATAATTTAGAGATGAAGCTAGTGTTTCAAGTTTTATCACATCACTCAATGTTTAGGGTTTTATATGCTGCTAGATAATTTAAAATTCAAATGTAAATAAAAACTATAGCTTCTAATGCGGGCAAAAATGTTTCCCATAATGTGTAGTAGCTGGATTGAGATATTGTTTAAACATTGTTATAAGCTGCTGATATTTTGTAATTTTTCTACGGTCTGATGATAAATAAAGTTAGCATTGTTATACATATTTTGTATTACTTAATCTACAGTGTGCTTGTGGTCCTTTAAAGTCCTTAAAAACTGCTTAATTCCTGATTTTGATTTTTAAGGACCTTAAAACTGCTTAAATTTGTATCAAAGTGCTTAATTTTCTTACTGATATCACATTTAAGAAATTACAATGTAAGTAGGAAACATTGTCCCTGTCAAGAATGATGATCAGATTACAAACAGTGGAATTTTTTTCATTGTCATATGAGAAACATAGTGAAGATGTTTCATATTTTCCAGTTCCTATTTCTTCCACTGTCATGTTAGAAACCTTACCCTGATTTCTAAAAACATCAGATTACTATAGCATATACCCCTAATCAGGATTCATCGTCAGGGCTTTTTTGTGCAACATTTATTTCATTTTAGTTGGCAGCTATAGCCATAACTGCTCGAATTTCTGATCAAAAAAACACTCTTCTATTTTTATTCTTCATATGTAAAAGTTTCCAATCTGCTCATGAGAAGATCACATTTTCTTGCTTGTGATCCTTCAATAAAATATCATCAAAAAGTTTGGCAAATATTTTCAAATCAGCAAGATCCAAAATCAATTTTGCTCAAATTTAAAGAAATTCTTTTTTAGTGATAGCAAATTTTTTTTTATTCCTCGATATTTCTGAATCAAATGATATTATATTATATTATGTGAAATTTGATAAAACTTCATTATGAATTAAACCTACTTTTTCACAGTAATAACTTTTTTGTAGTCCTTAAAAGGTGCTTAATTTTTTTTTATTAAAAGTGTGTAAAAACCAGGGGCGTATTTAAGGGAAAGATAGGGGGTTATCCCCCCCCCCCTTCCCGAAATTGAAAAGTTTCAAAATGCTTCACGTGTGTTAACGTGATAAAAAGAAATCTACTGAATTCCCATTCAATTTGTCGTCCTGATATTCTTGAACTAGAAAAACAACTCTTTTTAACCTCAAATAAATAAATAAAAATAGAATAAGTCCTTGGATTTTAGAAACTAAAAATTCTATAAGAAGTTCTTCGCCTACTCTGTCGCTGTAATAGGAGGAAAATTCTCCTACTGTAGTAAAACCTGAAGTTTGCAAATTTGGAAAAATTCCGGTTCCTGAAGCTATAGTCTGCTAAAGGTTTGAGCAGGTCTAATTTAAAATTTTACCCTGCCTGAAAATATTAAGACTTGACTAATTTTTTTTTTTTTTTTTTTTTTTAAATACATTGAAACCTGTTGCCTCGTATGATGATTCAAATTTGCATTTAAGGAATTGACCATAAGTTATATTACATATAGTAATAAATAATAGAGAACTCAAATTTGAAAAATTTGTTCAAGTAAAAAATGAGCATTACTATAAAGTGTGTTTTTATTTATCATTTTGGTTTGATAATATAAGAAATAAAATGAGAAAACAGCTCTTTACTGAGACTATGTTTAAAAAATTGCTTTATTCACCCCCATTTAAGTTATCAGTGAACAAACAATACAATGAATGCCCTTTTGTTAGAGCTCATCAGCATCAAATATTCTTGACTGCAGTAATTGCAGAACAAATATGTCATATGCCACAATAGTTAGTATTTAAAAAATATTTCAATGCAAATAAACGTTCTATGCAAGTATACATAAGTATTATTTTCTTTGATTATGGCATAGTTATGAATATTTTTAAAATTTAATAATTTTAGATTAAAAGTGGTAGATGTTTAGAACACAATTAAAAAAAAAATTCAAGGACAATAATTCGTCTTATCCATATATTAATTTTAAATTATAACAGTTTGCTCAAATAAATGTTTATTCAATATTTGTTATCGGAACGAAATCGACTGAAGTGTTTTACTTTTAAGAATAGAATTTATTTAATTTTGATAATTTAGAAACATTCGGAAACTAATAATTAAAATTAAAATCACATAAAAAATTGAAAATAAAATATCAGTGTTAAATTTTAAGTAAGCAGTACCTATAGGCTTTATTGTGTATTTTGACCTGGCCAAACCCGAACCAAATGTAATAAAGCATGGCTTGAGCCCGGCCTGCGGGTCATATCAGGCTTAAGTCCACAAGCTAGGCCCAAGCCCATGCAGACGTCTAACTTGGACCCCTTGAGATTGATATTCAAAACACCCTCCCCCAACCCCCCTCAAATTGAATTTCAAAATACGTCACTAGTATGAACCCTGATCTATCTGCCATGGATATCTGAAACGTTGGAAATGAAACATGTTTCTAAAATCTGATGTTGCTGTATCCACTTAATTCATTTAAAGAGAGTGCCACTCCATTTTTAAGAGTGCCAAACCTTCAAGTTTTGGTTTCTCTTTTTTAGATATTTTGATCAGATTTTATTAGTCAACAAAATGCTTCTATATCCAGGGTGTCACAAAAAAAAGATTGAAACTTGCTTTAATTCTTTACCTGTTGGAGATAAGTAGGCAATGTAAATTACAAAAATGTTGAGAGTAAGGTAGGAAATAAGACTACGTTAATGAAATAGTCCTCCCATTAATTTAAAAAAAAGTTACACTTTTTAAATTTTTATACGATCCCCGTAGACAAATTTGGTCAATTAGAAATTTTTTATTTTTAATGCAACAAGGTAATTAAAAACCCCCCGCATATCTGTATTTTTAAAATCAACTGAATTATGATTAAGGAAAAAATCTGACTTATCCCATTTTTCCATACCATGTGAAAGGCTGTTTCATCAGTGAAAATAGGGATCATAAACAGGCTCGGTCATTAAGGGAAGTAGCGGGTACGCGCGACAACATTGAGTAAGCACCCCAAATTATTTTTTTAGTTATACAGCTTTATTACAATTTCTATTTAAAAAATCTGAATTTTGAGTTCAATTAAATTGAGAATTATTAAAAATAAGTTATGAAAAATGTCACTAGATGGCAGCACTACAGCTTTCTTCAGAGGAAGGAGACTCACGAAAGCTGTAGTGCATAAAATTTTCAACACATAAAGGGAAAATACAGGGATATTTCTTAAAGCTGCATCCCTTTCAACGGCTTCTGAGTGAACGAATGGTATGGGAGCAATATTAGAAATTTGGCGTGAAAAAAAAAAAAGATATTGCAAAATTACTAGTAGATTGTGTCGAGTTCTGTGAGCGCTTCTAGCCAAAGAGAAATAGAACAGTAGGAAAACATGAAGAGGGACCTCTCAAATTGGCTCAATTTCGCTAATTTGGCTTCAATATTTTACATTTCAGAATGTGTTTGTTCTCTTTCTGGTCTTTTTTATAAATTTGGAAGTTTAAATAAACATTTGAACAAGTGATTAGATGAAGTGTACGTGTGTGGTGATGGGAAGGGGGGGGGGATGTTTATGATATTTTAGGGGTTTCTGGCCATCGTGAATAAAATGTGTTGTTTAGGACACTCAGTTTGAGGGATCACTTAACCCACCCAGCTGTCTTACTTATTGAAGTGGTTTCGCATTTCATCATTTCTGATGTAGTGTGGTTCTGTCCTTTGCGAAGGGGGTTATTTCTGATTTGGGGCAGTTCTGTGCTCTGGTTGATCTCCTGGTGACGAATTCCAATATGTTTGACTTCAAATTAATTCTTTAAACGTCTGGAGTTTCCTATTTTTGACATACCCGTGATCGATAGACTATTTTTAGTGACGCTTCAGAAATATGTTGTTTCGGATATTTAGTTTGAGGGGTCACTTGACCTACCCAGCTGTCTTACCTTTTCATCTATTTAATATTAAAAAATACCTAAAAATTAAAGAAATTTTAAATATTTATTAAAAAACTTTAATATTAAATTTTCATCGTGTTCCTTTTATCTGCGATGTTTCCCTCGAAATTTTGACCCCGGACTGGCAACTATATTGCTCAGATACCCCCTGGGCGTAAATTTTACTTGAGGTAGCCCCCAAATTTCTAATCTCGGCTTCCAATTTAGCGATTTTGATTTTAACGATGGTTATAGTCTCTGCAACCTCTGTACGTGTCATCTGAATATACATATTTTGTGTCAGCCCCCTGGGCGTAACTTTTAGTTTAATTAGCACCATAATTTTACATTTTTAGCGAGCATTTTTCCTAATTGAGCTAATTTAGTTTTGCTAATGGCTATAGTTTCTGCACCATTTGTACATGTCATCTGGTTATGCATCTTTGTTGTGACAACTCTGAGTATAACTTTTACTTCAATTAGCCCCCCTCCCCAAATTTCCCATCTCACCTCCTAATTGAACGATTTTGCTTATGCTGATGGTTGTATCTGCACCATCCGTACGTCTCAGTTTGATGCACATATTTGATGGATATATAATATACATGCGTTTTTTGTGTCAACTCCCTGGGCGTAATTTTTAGTTTAACTAGCCCCCACAATTTTACATCTCAGTTCCTAATTGAGTGATTTTGTCTCTGCTGGTCACTATATATTCTGAGCAACATTTGTACATTTCACTTGGATACACATATTTTTGTGTCAACCCCTGGTGTAACTTTTAGTTTAACTAGTCCCCACAATTTTACATATCTGCTCCTATTTGAGCGATTTTGGTTCGGCTTGTGACTATAGTCTCTCTATCATTTGTACATGTCACCTGGATATGCAATTTTAACGTGGCAAATCTCTGAGAGTAACTCTTACTTTGGTTACCCCCCTACCCCTACCCCAATTTTCCATCTCGCCTTCTAATCCACTGATTTTGATTTTACTGGTGGTTATAGTCTCTGAACCATCAGTACATATCACCAGAATATGCATATTTTTTTAGTCAACTCTCTGGGCACAACTTTTAGTTTAAATAGCCCCTACAATTTTACTTTAATGTAAATTAGGACTATATAATATTTTTCAATAGGAAAAATACGTTCCATGTGTACAGGATTTTTATGAATTAACGAGCAGCTGGGAAGTACGTTATTTTACTTAATATACATCCGTCGTTTATATTTTTAATACACCCGCTGCTCCTGCTATGCCCAAAATACGTACATGTATATACATATACTTTATATATATATATTAGTCCATCTTATCATTTTTGCTATACAGAACATTTTCACTTAATGATTAATCTCGGGTATATATATAATACAAATAAAATAAAAATTCTTCAATTATATATATATATATATATATATATTACTAACACATATATAGGCATAAATACATAGATGAGTGCCCCCCTCTACATGTCGCTCACGAGCCGCCACTGATCATAAACAAATTGACGATGGAAATTGTTTAGATAAAAAAAAAATTCGTTAATATGTGTCAAATTTTTTTTATCACAAATGCATCTAAATAAAGCATTACACAGACAGAGATCATATAAAGCAGTGGAACTCACTACGCGGTTGGGTATCCTATGTATTATCATCCAGTTTTATCTTTTTTGTGATATGTCACAAATTTACATTTCTAATTTGATATAGGGTCCCCATTCACAATGTTCAATTTTTAATTAAATATAACTCGTTCAGTTTTAAAGATACGGATATGCGGGTTTTTTTAATGATCTTGTTGCATTAAAAATTGACCAAATTTGCCTAAGGGGGTCGTATAAAAATTTTAAAAGTGTAACTTTTTGAAAGTGAATGGGAGGACTAATTCATTAACGTAGTCTTACTTCCTACCTTACTTTCAACATTTTTGCAATTTACATTGCCTACTTATCTCCAACAGGTAAAGAATTAAAGCGCGTTTCACTCTTTTTGGGGCACCCTGTATACAGAGTTCCAGTGGTGAATGCTGCCGTCTAGCTAGTAGGTCACTGCCAAATCATTACAATTAGAGGAATAATAAAATAAATGCTTCTGCATTTAACAAACAGTTCTAACACGTATTTGGAAAATTGGAATTAGATATATGTATCTGTAGCCAAACGAAATAATTTATCAGTGCCATTCATTCATATTGTTCCATTTCAATGGTGTTGCGGACATCATGATAGTTTAGGAAGGCTGCGAAAGTGCAGCCGAACCTCAGACAAAATTATAGTACTTCTATGCATCTGCATGGGGTTCAATAACAGAAGGTTTTGGAGAACCAACGTGTCAAGTCATGTTCTTAAATTCCCGCACTACTGAATCTGTGAGTAATATCTTTGCAGGCAGCAGTTGCGGTTCTCGCAACCAGTAGTTATTATTTTGCAATCACATTTTTTGAGCAAATAGACAAGAAAAGAAATGTGTCAGTGGCCTGGTTTCGATGTGATTCTCTTTAAATAAGTGTGAAAATTGCAATATGTGTACACCCGGGTAGCGGATGTGACGAAGGCTCCCCCGCCCGCCCAAGCCAGAAATCAGCCTTTTTCTCTGATAGACGCAATGTAAATTGAAACCCATCATTTGATTAGACTCCTTGAATAACAGGTTGTAATATCTACTTTGTAACATCTAACTACAGTGTAAACTTGCACAGCTGACGTGATAGTCCTTAGAAAAGAGTAAAATTTGCATGTAATCCATGTACACTCGCGTAGCCGATTAAGAAACTGGGGGTTATAATCGAAACTATGCCCCTACCACTGATATGAATAAACCAAATTATATATTTGCTGTATTGTTAATTTGACATCAAAACAAGTTAAATTAAAATAAAAGTTTTTTATATTTCCAATACTCCATTTAATTTCCATTTCCTCCAGTCGAACACAAATTAAATCGAAATCAAAATCCCTCGCTTACAGAGACTCTATGCATAATACTTTGTAACATCTAGGTCCTAACATCTAGCTGTGATATAACCCGCTTACAATGAATAAAATCCATATATCAATTGCAGCAATCATATCACAATTAGACCAATTTATATATTGGTTCCATCTTCTGTAAACAATATAATTTTAATATTTCCAATACTCCATTTGTTCTCCATTTTGACCGCACATGACACCATGAAAGGAACAACATAACTCCACAACAAAAACAAGAACACGAGGCTCTAGGCCAATTATTAGTCTTGTAAATCGAGGCTGCAAAACATGCATACATACAATACATACAATACATACATACATGCGTTTTCACACAGTGCAGCAATATTCTTTGTTTTGGTGTACTGTTATTTTGGTTAGCAAATTAGTTTTTCTTTTCTTCATTGAAAAATCTGATGTGGGCAACACATGACTTTCCTTATATAATGTAAAGAATTTACTACTTTTACAGTAAAAAAATAGGTTTTCCTTATAGTAGATACTAATATTCTTTCCAAGATATTGAATTTTCGACAATTAGTCGTCATTTTCATTGATTTAGCATCATTTTTATCCATTTGGCGAGATTTTCATTAATTTGGCAACATTTCAAAAAAGTCCCCAAGTTGGCGACATTCCGCCAAAGTCGTCGCAAAATCTCGCCAAGCGTTATGCACTAAGAAAAAAGTTATTCTTACAGCAGATAAATGACTATTGGCGTTCAAATACAAAATTATTATTCAAAGTATATTTTTTCATGAATGGAACGAGCTAGATCCACGAGAATGATGTCACTCAATTTATCGCATGGTATTACATATGAAAAGTGAACATGTTTCTCAATAGGAATTTTTTTTTTTATGTGACTTTTTCATAATTTTTTTGAAAAATGTACAATATCTTGAGAACGGTTCATGTTAGCGTTCTAAAATTTATGCCAATCATTTTCTAATGAAAAATTACATAAGAAATGTCTATTTGCGTAACTTTATTAGCGGTTTTGATTTTTTGACGATTTTTTCAAAATTTCATTCGAAAATTTAGGGGGGTTCTAAACATTCGATTACGTATAAAAACAATAGGATTCCAGTGTTTACGGATTGTGATTTTTGTACCAAATTTGGTTCGAATCGGTTCATTCGTTCGTCAGTTATCGTCTCCACAGACTCACTGACACACACACATACTTTCACACACACACACACACACACACACACACACACACACATCACTTCAAAAATGTTTGATTCGTGATCAGGTATGCTTGAAACGTGCTCTCCCGTCGAAAACTCGAATTCGAATTTTCGACCCCGTCACAATACTTTCCTTATACATTATGTATATAAGGAAAGTAAAAATGAATTTGTGCCAGATCAATAAAAGGGTCATAACAGTGAAAGAAAAGAAAAGTTTCACTTTAACCCTTAACTGGTGTGGTAGATTTTTACTTTCCTTATATACATAATGTATAAGGAAAGTATTGTGACGGGGTCGAAACTTCGAATTCGAGTTTTCGACGGGAGAGCACGTTTCAAGCATCCCTGAACACGAATCAAAGATTTTTGAAGTGATGTTTGTGTGTGTGTTGTTGTTGTTGAAACCCAGACCGTCCGACCTACCAGAAAGGTGTAAGGTAACTGTTTAGACGATCGGGAAGTGCCACCCAATTAAGACCGGAACCCAGTGGGGGAGGCATCCACAGGGACCGTACCCTCCTTCCCCTACCACCAACCTCTCGGAAGGACTTTCGGACCCACATGTTTAACGTGATCGTACTCCGCATGAACACGGCGGCAGTTTTGGCAGTGGCTGGAATCGAACCCGGGCCTACCGAGTGCAACTCCAGCGCGCTAACCAATGGGCTACCGCGCCCGTCTGTGTGTGTGTCTGTGTGTGTGAAAGTGTGTGTGTGTGTATGTGTGTGTGTGTGTGTCAGTGAGTCTGTGGACACGATAACTGACGAACGAATGGACCGATTCGAACCAAATTTGGTACAAAAATCACAATCCGTAAACACTGGAAGCCTATTGTTTTTATACGCAATCGAATGTTCAGAACTCCCCTAAATTTTCGAATGAAATTTTGAAAAAATCGTCAAAAAATCAAAACCAATAATAAAGTTACGCAAATAGACATTTCTTATGTAATTTTTCATTAGAAAACGATTGACATAAATTTTAGAACGCTAACATGAACCGTTCTCGAGATATTGCACATTTCTCAAAAAATTTTTCAAAAAGTCGTATAAAATAGAAAAACAAATATTTCCTATTGAGAAACATGCTCACTTTTCATATATAATATCATGCGATAAATTGGGTGACATTATTCTCGTGGATCTAGCTCGTTCCATTCATGAAAAAAGATACTTTGAGTAATACTTTTGTATTTGAACGCCAATTTATCTGCTGTAAGAATAACTTATTTCTTCGTCCATAACGCTTGGCGAGATTTTGGCGACGAAATTGGCGGAATGTCGCCAACTTGGCGACTTTTTAAAATGTTGCCAAGTTAACGAAAATCTCGCCAAATGGATAAAAATGACGCTAAATCAATGAAAATGACGACTAATTGTAGAAAATTCAATATCTTGGAAAGAATATTAGTATCTACTATAAGAAAAACCTATTTCTTTTACTGTAAAAGTAGTAAATTCATTACATTATATAAGGAAAGTCATGTGTTGCCCACATCAGATTTTTTTGTTCATAACTGATATCGCCGGATCTCGTAGACCGCCAATTCAATTATAAATAATTTACATATTTTGTTTAATTAAATTTAATAAGCATATAGAGGATCTTGTTTTTTTTTTATATTTATTACTTTCCCTGCAATACATGGTAATGTATAGGGAAAGTATTGGAATCACACCGAAAATCGCAACTCGAGTTTTCGACGGATCTACACGTTTCGAGACCTCTAGAATACGAAAAAACCATTTTTAGCGTGACGTCTGTGTGTGTGTCTGTCTGTCTGTCTGTCTGTGTGTCTGTCTGTGCAGATTTTGTATCCACTCTAACTAAAAAACTAATGGACCGAAATTAACAAAATTTGGTAGGTAAGTCACTTGTGGGCGGGGCTGGTGCTGATTAGTTTTGGGTACGATTCGGAATAAAAGAACCCGCCTTTTTTGTGAAATGGCCCGCAAAAGCTTGTATCCACTGTAGCTGAAGAACTAATGGACCGAATTTCACAAAATTCGGTAGATGAGTCACGTATAGGTCACCCTGGTGCTGATTAGATTTTGGTACGATTAAAAAAAAATAACCTGCCTTTTTTTGCAAAATGGCCCGCAAAAATTGCCAAAATCTTAAATAAAGTACTGGGTATACTCAAATATATCCATTAAATGCTGATTTAATACGTAATTTTTAACGACGAAAAGAATAAGACCAACCCCATTACACTAGGACTAGCCGTTCTCGAGATATTTTAGTTTTTCTTACTTTCCCTACGCCACCTTTGAAAATAAGTCCGGTTATCGAATGAGAACGAAAATTGAATTAAAAGTGAAATAAATTTAATTTAAATAAATAGAACGTGAATATAAGTCTTCAGGGAAAGTCATGTGCTGCCCACATCAGATTTTTAATTATAAAATGACAAAATACAAAATATTGCAAAAATTTGCGCATATTTCACATATGAAGGAATGCAGTAAACCATGGAAAATAAAAGTAATATCAAACATTTTTTGCTTTTATAATATTGCATATGTTCAAAACAAAGAGTATATTTTGGAAAATGAAAGACATTTATTCTAGACAATTTTTACAAACAATTATACCGCACTTCATAAAAATCGGTTTGGGCGGTATTGGGATGTTTCTCTATCGAAATTTGATTGACAGATATAGCACCTTTACCACTTTTGATCTTTCCACATGTTGCTCAGGTGTTGCATGAAATTTCGATGGGCTTATTACTTTCCTTATATACATAATGTATAAGGAAAGTATTGTGACTGGGTCGAAAATTTGAATTCGAGTTTTCGACGGGAGAGCACGTTTCAAACAGCCCTGATTACGAATCGAACATTTTTGAGCTGTTGTCTGTGTGTGTGTGTGTGTGTCAGTGAGCCTGTGGAGACGATATCTCACGAACGAATGTAGCAATTCGAATGAAATTTGGTACAAAAATCACAATTCGTGAATACTGGAAGCCTATTGTTTTTAAACGCAATCGAATGCTCAGAACCCCCCTAAATTTTCGAGTGAAATTTTGAAAAAATCATTAAAAAATGAAAACTTTTAATAAAGTTACGCAAATAGACATTTCTTATGTAATTTTTCCTTAGAAAACGATTGACATAGAGTTTAGAACGCTAGCACGAACCGTTCTCGAGATATTGCACATTTTTCAAATACATTTATCAAAAAATCCCATAAATTAAAAAAAAATATTAACTGCTGAGAAACATGTTCACTTTTCATATGTAATATCATGCGATAAATTGGGTGACATCATTCTCGTGGATCTAACTCGTTCCATTCACGAAAACCAGATACCTTGAGTAATAGTTTTGTGTTTGAACGGCAATAGTCATTTATCCGCTGTAAGAATAACTTATTTCTCCGTCCATAACGCTTGGCGAGATTTTGGCGACGAATTTAGCGGAATGTCGCCAACGTGGCGACATTTTTAAATGTTGCGAAATTAACGAAAATCTCGCCAAATCGATCAAAATGACGCCAAATCAATGAAAATGACGACTAATTGAAGAAAATTCAATATCTTGGAAAGAATATAAGTTTCTACTATAAGAATAACATTTTTTTTAACTGTAAAAGTAGTAAATTCATTGCACTATATAAGGAAAGTCATGTGCTGCCCACATCAGATTTTTTATATAATTCAGTTGACCCGACGATACCAGTTATGAACAAAAAAAAATCATATCAGTTCAGGGTTAAAATAACTAAATAATAAACTAAACAACTACGCCTAATGATGTAGCAAAATATTTTAAAAAGCTGACAAATATCTTCCTGACTTTAAAAATGCTATTCCTCATACATCAAATGTGATAATATCAGTTGCAATAACGAGTCCATAGGACTCAACAATACCAGTTACGGCATATATCGCAGTAAATTGGCAATTAAAAATTAAATAACATAGTACAGCTCGTACAGTAATAGATAATCCTATGTCAAATTAAATCGTCTGAAAACATACAAAATTACGCAACTGGTATGGCCAGGTCCCCTAGATCCAGTAAATCCACTAGATCAGGGGTGGCCAACAGGCCTCAAAGGTGTGTTTTTTGGCATGCGGAAACGTAATATTTTTACTTTCCTTATATACAATAATGTATAAGGAAAGTATTGTTGTTGTTGATTGAAACCCAGACCATCCGACCTACCAGAAAGGTGTAAGGTAACTGTTTGGACGGTCGGGAAGTGCCACCCAATTTAGACCGGAACCCAGTGGGGGAGGCATCCACAGGGACCGTACCCTCCTTCCCCTACCACCAAACCTCTCGGAAGGACTTTCGGACCCACATGTTTAACGTGATCGTACTCCGCATGAACACGGCGGCAGTTTTGGCAGTGGCTGGAATCGAACCCGGGCCTACCGAGTGCAACTCCAGCGCGCTAACCAATGGGCTACCGCGCCCTCAAGGAAAGTATTGTGACGGAGTCGAAAATTCGAATTCGAGTTTTCGACGGGAGAGCACGTTTCAAGCATCCCTGATAACGAATCGAACATTTTTGAGGTGATGTGTGTGTGTGCGTGTGTGTGTGTGTGTGTGTGTGTGTGTGTGTGTGTGTGTGTGTGTCAGTGAGTCTGTGGAGACGATATCTCACGAACGAATGGAACGATTCGAATGAAATTTGGTACAAAAATCACAATCCGTGAATACTGAAAGCCTATTGTTTTTAAACGTAATCGAATGTTCAGAACCCCTCTAAATTTTCGAGTGAAATTTTGAAAAAATCATCAAAAAATTAAAACCTTTAATAAAGTTACGCAAATAGACATTTCTTATGTAATTTTTCCTTAGAAAACGATTGACATAAACTTTAGAACGCTAGCAGGAACCGTTCTCGAGGTAATGCACATTTTTCAAATAAATTTATCAAAATATCCCATAAATTAAAAAAAAAATATTACCTGTTGAGAAACATGTTCACTTTTCATATGTAATATCATGCGATAAATTGGGTGACATCATTCTCGTGGACCTAGCTCGTTCCATTCATGCAAAAATATACTTTGAGTAAAACTTTTGTATTTGAACGCCAATACTTATTTATCTGCTATAAGAATAACTTATGTTTCCATCCATAATGTTTGGCGAGATTTTGGCGACGAATTTAGCGGAATATCGCCAACTAGGCGACTTTTTGAATTGTTGCCAAATTAACGAAAATCTCTCCAAATGGATAAAAATGACGGTAAATCAATGAAAATGACGACTAATTGTCGAAAATTCAATATCTTGGAAAGAATACAAGTATCTACTATAAGAAAAACCTTTTTTCCTGTAAAAGTATTAAATATAAGCATATAAGAAATATAAGCAATAAAGTAGTAAATATAAGCATCAAAATGAATTTTTCTCTTCAAAAGAAGAGAAACATAGAATTTACACTATTAGAGGCAAAATAAACAAACAAAAAAAAATCTGATGTCGGCAGCACACTTTCTCTACAAAGTCAAATTCATTTTCTCTTTATTTCTTTAATAATTCATTAAACTGAGGTTAATTGCACAAACTGAGGCTAAATCATTTGGAATTACATATAATTTAGTGCACTGAATTTGCAGTTTTAATTCAATTTTCGTTTTCATTGGGTACGTATTTTCAAAGGCGGCATAACAAAAACGTGAAAAAAAACTAAAATATTTCGAGATTGGTTCGTCCTGGAGTAATGGGATTGGTCTTATTACTTTCCTTATATACATAATGTATAAGGAAAGTAGTGACGGGGTCGAAAGTTCGAATTCGAGTTTTCGACGGGAGAGCACGTTTCAAGCATCCCTGATCACGAATCAGACATTTTTGAAGTGTAATAAATTTATATATAAATTATAAGTGTAATAATACTATATATAAATTGTAAGAGGGACAAAAATTTAATATCTACTTTACATGATAACTTTGTGACAAAAATATGTAACTTCGAGAGAAATATAGGAAAAATATTGAACTCTTTACAAAAACATTTTTCCATTGATGTTGTAGATCTGGATCACTAATCATCAGATATTCAGATAGGAATTCTCGACTTTCAGCATAATAATGTCAGAAAGATAAATATAATAATAACCGTTTTCAGCAATATGGAGTGTGGTTCAATTCGACTTTCTCATATCAGAATTCATTTTTAAGCAGCTTGTGGTTTTATTCACTTTTTTTTTGCAAGTTTTACAAGAAAAAATGGGACAATCTGTATTCTTGTTCCAAATGATCATAGTATAGCATGTTACCCCTCATTTTAAAGAGCTTGACAAAAAAATATTTCGATTAATGTCAAGTTTGATAATGTATCCTACAAACATTGAATCTAAACGCGATCGGCCTATTGTTGTTGGTGTAGCTTGCAGAGCTGCCCATAAGAGGGAAGAGCGGACACCACTGACGTGAAGGAACCTGGGCTCCAGAGCTGGCTTCAACCGCCAATATTTCCTCTGGAAAAACATGAAAAATTCACAAAAATGAGAAAATCAAATGGGGGGGGGGGGGGGGGGGGCTGTGATAAACGTTTGTAGAGGGGGACACAATTTCTGTTGGCGGTCTTATGCTATTCTGCATCTAATCCACATCGAAATGTCTCTTAAATGAATTCTAGAAATGATTTGTTTTCGTGTTTGATCATGTTAAAATTGAAGTCACCAGTAATTATCATTGGTATTGATTGCAGAATAGCCAATATCGGTCATTCACTTCTATACATTCGCTCTGCACCGATGAGTGGCCTCTCATCCCCCTTCCCCTCAGTGTTTTTATTTCTTTTTTTCTATCCACACCTGAATCTTACAGAGATCAATTGGATTTTGAACATTTTCTATGCAAATGTTTCAATATTTTGAAAGGAAGTACAAATTTTTGCCCTTGTTATCAAATTTTAATTATGTTACAGTTGCCCGTTCACTGTTTTTGCACTTTTCGCCAACTTTGGCGATTTTTTAAATGTTGTACTAAATTGACAAAAATGTCGGAAAATTGTCAAAAATAACTGTGTATTACTTATGCGTTAAATGCAATATTTAATTTTGATTAATTCATTCGGCAGAGACCGTAAGTACACTAATGTTTGTGACCGCAATATCCAGGCAATCGATTTTTGTAGTGAGCCATCAGAGCTAATCTATAAGGTAAATTATTAAACATTGAATGCGATAGTTAGCTTTTAAAACTTACTACCGACATACACTACCCGACATAAAAAATGCAACACCACGAAGCTTTGGCCATATAATTATGCAAATTGCGCGACAAATGCAGATGGCTGATGCATGCAAATGGTCTGAAATGCATGTGATTAGAGCGCGAGATAAATGGGATGGAAACGGTAGATGATCCAACAGTTGTTACTGTCTATCGCCTAAGGAAACCCACTTTCCGAGCTGTTTTTCATTTCAGAAGACACGTGTTGTGGAAGAGATGCCTGGACAACGACGAGGAAGGCCGTTTCAGCATTTGGATGATCGTACGAGGGGGATTCATTTTAGGCCTACGTACAGTTGAGTGGTCGTACCGGCGTATCGCCGCTGAAACACGAGTAGATGCGTCCACTGTGCAAAGAATTTGGTGAAGATGGATTGGCATGTGAATCGTCGCAGTGGTACACAGGCCCCCCATATTCAGTTTTGGGCCCGAGTACTAAGTCGAGCTGTGGGCCCTAGGTAAAAACAAGGGCGGGGGGGGGGGATTACCTTTTTTTATTTTATGTATTATTTAGGGGTAGAGTTGAATTTAATAAAATATATCAAGTACAAGATTTAATACAATATAACACAGAAAAATAACACAGTTTAAGCAATCTAATAAAATACATCAAGTACGAAATATAACACAATATAACACAGAAAAATAACACAGTTTATACAGTCTAATGAAATATATCAAGTACGAAATATAACACAATATAACACAGTTTATGAAAGATCATTCATATGATGACAAGTGGTGTGTACATTTCATTTTAAACGAAACATTTTTATATTCAGTTGCACACTTACAGAGGGTGTTCACACATTTTTGTAACGATTTTGAAAAAAATATATATATAAACAAAGATAAGAATTTTATTTTTTAATATGTTCAATCTGATAACCCTGTTGTTGAACTATCATATTACATCTTGATTTCCAAGATAAAAGAGCTTTTCTTAAAATATCAAGGTTGATTTTGTTCCACTCCTCTGCCACAATCTTCCAGAGTCCATCCAATGTTTTGGGATGCCGCTTATAAAGAGCTTGTTCTGAAAGTCCGAATGCACAGTAATCCATAGGACATAGGTCGGGGGACTTAAGTGGGATGCATTTAAATTGGATAGCCTCCATTCCGGTTTCATTTCTCATTTTTTCAAAAAATATAGCAGTAGATTTACAGGTATAGCTGGTAGCCTGATGGAACTTAACACAGTGAAGATTGTTTGGGTAAAGTGATGGAATGTCCTTTTTGAAAACAGGTTAATACATATTTCTGATAGTAATCCGAGTTCATTTTGGCATTTTTTTCTACTTTCCTTATTTTAAGTTTTCAGTTATAAGAGAATCCAGCAATTACCATAGCAAACTTTATAAACTATAAACCTATAAACCTTTAGCAAAACTTTCCTTGTTTTCTCTGAACCTACCTTTGTTGTGCATGCATTTTTTATCTTTTTCCCAGTCAAATGTAAACTTTGACGTTTCTTTCCTTTTTTATTAATTATGTCACTAAATTTACGTGTAGAAATATTAAAACCATTATTTTCACATCTTTTTTTAATAATCGAATAAGAGTATTATAATCTAATAAGAGTATTTCTCTTCGGAAAGCGCAAAAATGTAGCCTTCGGTCCATTCTTTATTTTCTAGCAACATTTTAAAGCAAAGAATATTTTTAATGATGCAGACGATAATTAAACCCTATTCCAACTTGATGCCAGTCAGGTTAATATTTTTTTCTAATTTAAATTCAATTCGTGGAGAAAGTCAAAATCCTTACAAAAATGAGTGAACACCCTCTGTATTTCGCATAGTCATACGAATTTTTGTAAAAATCTGAAGTGACATCTCCAGAACCAGAAGTGTAAATCATTAGTGACCCCTACTCCCTGCAAAATTCGCTGCTGAATCCATATCAGTCATTATCTAAGCTATTCCTACAGCCAATACTGAGAAATAGGTATTGTAAAGAAAATTGTAATATTTTAATCGGAAGTGACATCTGTAGAACCAGAAGTGGAAATCCTTAATGAATTTTTCTAACCCCTAAACAATTTTATACTGAATCCATATCAGTCATCATTTAGCTCTATCTACAGCCGATTTTGAGAAATAAATGTTTGAAAGAAAATGAATTTTTTTTATTCAGAATTGGGAAAAGAACTGGAAGTGAAAATCCTTAGTAAATCCTCAACCCCCCCCCCCCTATCCTTACTGAAATTCGATGCTAAATTTCTATCAGTCATCATCTAAGCTCTATAGTCAATCAAAATATACGTTTCAAGGGAATGTTCTGAACCGTAAGATAAAAAACCGCAAGTAGAAATCCTTAGAAAACTAAATTTCACAGGGGGCAGGAGGTTCCCTACTTCCTCTGGAATATGATGCTGAATCGATATCAGTCATCATCTAAGCTCATCTTTAAAAAAATAGATGTTGCAAGGAAAATGTAATTTTTTTAAATTGAAGTGACCCCTCCACAACTAGAAGTTGAAATTCTTAGTGAATTCCTGTACCCCCTTTGAAATTCGATACTGCATAAATCATCGTCTAAGCTGTATCCTTAGCCAATTCCAAGAAATAGATGACGCAAGGGAAATTTTTTAACCAGAAGTGGGAAAAAATAGGAAATAAAAATTATTTTTGAATCCTGAATTTGATGCGGAATCCCCTGAATATTCCTCGGCGAAAGGTAATAAATATATAATAGAGAATGTGTGAATTTTCTCTTTCAACGACCACAATTCCTAGTAATTACCAAGTTCAACATAAAATCATACAATATAAAGTGAACGTTTAAAAAAGCATTATAAACACAAAAGCATCCATTTTCCTTTCATAATGCAATATTTTCTCTCAAATTTTGTACATATTTAATTATAGTTATTTTAGAGGATTGAATTTACAAAAAGTATAGAAATTTGATAAAATAAATTTTAATTAATTCTAAAATTAACTTTTTTAAGATTAATATATTTGAAAATAATATTGGAAAACTATAAGAAAATTATTCTGAACATACCTAAAATCTTAGATGGTAGCATTGGGATTTGTTTCAGCGAATAATTTTTTTATAAGATTTAGTCACGTGTTGAGAGATGCACTAGCAGCTAGCACTGATAACAGATATGAGATTACCATATAATTGCTTGAGAAATTAAAATAAACCTGCTTTTTGTGCATTCTAATATCGGCTATCTCTGAAATCAACGTGGGAAGCAAGTTCATGCCAGGAGGGAGAACCAAGAATTTTTTTTTTTTATACATCCTTGCATTCAATCCAACACCATGGATACCCCGTCGCGTTAATTGGTTTACGACCTCGAAGAACAGGATTGCCCCCTTTCCAAACTGATAATTTCACAAAAGAAATTTGTAGACGGGTAGTCTCAGTCACTGTGGTCTCAGTAGTTAGCTGGTTGTGATTGATATGAACTGTAAACATGAATGAGCAAGGGCAACCCACTAGGGTCATAAACGTATCTATTTAGGTGTAATTCCAGAAAATTTCTCCCTGATCGGTTTTTATTGCCTCTGAACACAATGACACTGGAGCTATCTGTACCCCTGTACCCAGACGGCTTGCATTGAACAAAGGGGCCCTTCTTTGAGGCTTTTTTGACTATTTCAGAAATGAGACACAGAATCCAAATAGATGTTTACAAAATGTCTTGTACTTTTCTTTCATTCAAACTTAGAGGTTGTGTTTAGGCTTTATATATAATTTATATATTTGTAATTTTATAATTACACATAATACGTAAGTTTCAAAACCCACAAACGACGGTTGACATTCGAATTCTGCAGAATTTACAGAGTACATTGCGGATATTCCAATATCAGCGAGAGCAGTTTCTTGACGATTGGCCGAAAGCGGCGTGCACTCAAATCGTCCTTTACAAATACTGTCATTGACGACAAGACACCAACGTGAGAGATTGCAATGGTGTCGGGTCCTAGCCTTTTAGACGATTGAATATGACAGTGTAGTGTTCAGAAACGAGTCTCGGTTCTATTTGTGGAATGACAGTCGCCGTGTGAGTCTGGAGGCGACGTGGAAACAGATCCAATCCAGCTGCGACTGTTGAACACCTTACTGCTCGGCATCGTGGTTTGGGGTGCCATCGGCTTCGAAAGCCGGTCACCTCTGGTTTGTATCAGAGGCACAATGGCGGCACGGCGATGTGGATGAGGTGCTGCGGCCGGATGCACTGCTCTACCTTCAGCGTTTGTAAAATACCATTTCCCAGCAAGATTACGCGCGACCGCATACGCAATCATCAGCAGACAAGCCTTGCAAGGCATCCAGGTGCTTTTTTGGTCTCCGGTGTCTCCAGATCTCTCACCCATCGAGCATGTATGGGACGTGATTAGCCGTCGTCTGACTGCCCTGCCCCGCCTGAAACAGAGGAGCCCTGTGGCGAATGGTTGAAGGCATATGGTCATCCATCTCCCAGGAAACTATCCACATCCTCTTTGCATCTGTTCCTTGAAGGGTTGCTGCTTGTATCGCCGCAAGAGGTGCTCTTACTGCTTACTGATCACCCTGTCTATCATTATTATATTGCATTATCCTTCCGGAATTTACATCACTTATTTATATATGCCATCTCTGTCTGTGTGTCCTTTGTCATCACGCTCTATTCTCTCTTTCACGGTGTCGCATTTCCTGAGTCGGATAGTGTATTTGATAAAATTAGGATTCACAACATCATGATAATTACAAATAATCCTTTATAAAGCTTCATTTACTTTTCATGATAAAGACCTGAGAGATGTGAGACCTACTAAATACTTATCGAAATGTTATTTACTCTCAACTCGACCTTGTTGTTTAAATATGGATGGCACATACCTGGATTGCATGTAGGATGCGTTGGTGAACCATAGCTAGTTGATATATTGGGAGGCTGGTCACAAGGGTTGGACTTTGTCTGAGCCCATATTTTATCGGGCATACACCACGGCTAATACTTGTTAACTTTCATACATCTGAAGAGCCATTTTTACATGTGACTACACACTGTTGTTGTTGTTGAGACCCAGAACGTCCGACCTACCAGAAAGGTGTAAGGTAACTGTTTGGACGGCCGGGAAGTGCCACCCAATTTAGACCGGAACCCAGTGGGGGAGGCATCCACAGGGACCGTACCCTCCTTCCCCTACCACCAACCTCTCGGAAGGACTTACGGACCCACATGTTTAACGTGATCGTACTCCACATGAACACGGCGGCAGTTGTGGCAGCGTGCAAATCCAGCACGCACACCACCGGGCTACCGCTCCCGAAATGTGCCAACAGCACGCGGTGTTCCCAGGTGGTCACCCACCCAAGTACTAACCGCGCCCGATGCTGCTTGACTTCGGTGATCTAACGAGAACCTGTGTTTTCAGCACGGTAGGGCCGTTGGCACATGTGGCCGTTGGCACTGTAAAACATTTGTAAGCATGTTACTGAAAGTTTCAGGAAAATCAGCTGTCCGTAATGGAGAGTAAGGTTCCTGATAGTTATATATAAATGCAAATATGGTGCTTTGGCAGAAGATAATTAGCTGAGTATTTCAGAAATGTTGTAATTTTCATGAACGGCTGTAATTGTGACTTTTTTTATCAGTTTTCCGAAATTATGAACAAAGTAGCTGCAAAAAATGAGCAAAAGTTGCAGAATGTTTTACAGTGCACGTTCACCATCCAAGTACTACCTTGCATCTTTTTTTTCTATTTTGATATCGTCTCATTTGTTAGGTAATATAATCTTTTCCATGCTCCGAGAACACACGCCTTTCCTTGGCTTTTCATGGGGGGGGGGGGGGGGGGGGGGTGTCCTGATTGGATTTTCCCCTTTTTTTGATTCGTTCGTCGAGTGAGACCTGCAGTGCTAACTGTGCTCCTCAAGATATACTGACTTCAAATTGTTTATATCTTCTTAATTTCGTAGATTTAATGGTTGTAAACATAACTACGAAAATTAAAATATCAGGTCTAGCTCCAGTGTGTTTGAAGTTTTATTTAGCTTACATCACTATGGCGTACTTTCAGCAGCTATTGTTGTATTTGGTCTCACTGTTACAAAAATGACGCCAGAAAAATAAAAACAAGTTAGGAAAAGCTGGAACAAATTGTATTGTCTTTCTTAAAGCTTGTTAATTTTGCAACCTTGTGCCATACTGGCTTTGGTCGCCATCTTGGAAAAATAGCGCTCCTCTTTTTATTTATTTATTTTATTTTATTTTTATTTATTTGTAAATATCTTGCTTATGAGATATTATAGAGCAAGGAACGTAAAGTTTCACAAAGTAAACTGCATAAGTTTCTGTATGACCAATTCTATTTGAATTTGGACTTTTTTGAAGCTTTTCATATCAATAAAAAAATTCCAGTAATCAGGTTAATGATTTTTTCCTATTTTTCCGGTGTATGCCATGACCACGTCTAATTTTTGTTGCTCTATTTCTTTCTTTTTCTGCTTCACACGTTGAGTTCATCTCTGTATTTTATTAATTTTTTTTAACTTTTTCTATGTGAGCATCCCAAAGTTATATATTCCACACTTTTATATATTTTTTGTTTTGTTTTGCTTCCTTTTTGTCATACTATGTGGCCCTACTATATAGGTTCTGTCGTTAACCGTTTTCTATTTGGCCAGTATAGTCTAGGGTTCATTTGGGCATTCAGATGGCTTGTTAGCACTTAAGAAGGAAATTTAAATATTTTCCAAATGTTACTGTCTGCTTAAACTTTATTTGATCGTTATATTTTATGTTGCAATTAGTTCATTATTGATTATGTGCAGCGTTACGTTCTATACGTACTACTAAACAATTTTAGTACTCGAAATCGAATACATTGAAAAACTTTTCTATTAATATTTTCATATTATTGAGAAATAGCTGTAAACGTGAGGTGTCATATATGATACTATGGGCCATTAGTGTTCAATATATTAATCCTATAACGAGAAAAACTAATCGCTCTAATACACATAGAGATTATACGCAACGTCTTTGTCAAAGGTTGATTGCTATCATTATGGTTAGATTTCCCAACTGATGATCCGTATTACTTCATAACTCATAATATTCCACACATTTACAAACGAGATTACGAAAATAGTATTTTACTGGGCGTTGATTCCATATTATTATCATCCATTAGAAAAAATGAGGATACAAAAGGCCATCGTGATACCGAATCCAAGTAATTTTGGCATCATCAGCAGAATATTAAGGTGAAAGAATTTTCATCTTCAGATGCACCTGCTACAGAACTGATGTATGATATTTTTTCTCGTGATATGACATTAGAACACGCAATGTATTCATCGCTCACATTTAAAAACACATCATGTATTGCCAAGAGAAACCAAATTCAAACGATATGCTATCGGCCACCTTAAAGTTTTAAACAGTCTGCTCCATGACGTTTTAGAATATTGCGACATTTCTTTCTGCTAAAGTTTATTCTAAAAAAATTCAACAAGATTTGGATTCAAGATTGTTAACGAAATGCTTTTGCCTAAAAATTAAAAATAAAAGAATGTTTGATGAATTAAAATTAGTACTTTTCAAATTGTGAAATATTTTTGGAGATATAACCTTTGAAAATTGTAGAACAGGAAATATATATACCGAGTAGTTGCTGAGCAAAGAATGTTAATAATGAATAATAGTGAAACAAGAAATATATAAATATTTAATTACTGAAGATACGTATAAATGCTGATTAATTATGGATAAAGTATGTTTAATTGAAAATGATGGATCTGGAAGTTTTTTTGATGACAAACAAGTGATGAAAAATAAATTAATTTGATCAGACATTGACGGAGCAATTATTGGAATTTCTTTTTACGGAAGCCAGTAAAGAAAATTCACTGAATATAAGATAGGACAATACTGCAAACAAAGTATGGACGCATAAGATTTAAAACCATGTTTACATCCTTCAAAAACCAACAATCTTTAACCATTTTTTCTCTCTTTTTAACCATTTTAATGGCTGCTAAGAACGAAGATCTCTATCGTTTGGTTGACAGAGATGTCGTCTGCGATTCTCTGTCAATTATCGAAAAAATGACAGCTCATTCCTTGTCAAACTGTGCAATGGCATGCAGGATGAAACAGCAATGTGGAATGTTCTCGCTGGATCACGTATATTCAAATAAATCTGTGGCTGTGTCAAAGAAGAATGTGAAACTGACATGTTCATTGTGTAAAACCACGAATATGACATCGGTGATAGAAATGAAAGGTTGGTCGACTTATATGGTGAGTTATTTTGATATAGTTTTTTTATACAGTTCTATCTTTATAGCTCGTCAAATTACATGGAAAAGAAAAACTAGGACACACCCATCCCATAATGACCGAGCTTATATTTCAATTAAGTGAAAATTCTTTTTTCTGATGAATTTTCGTTCTTTTATATTAGGCACATATAAAAAGCGATATATATATATATATATATATATATATATATATATATTAACTCTACTGGTTATGAGCATTAATAACTGCATGAGCAATTATAAAGCAGCGATTTTCAATCGGTGTCCGGCAGCACCTAAGGGTGCCTTGAGATTCTCCAGGGGTACCGCGTGGTTTGGAGAAAAAATAATTTTTACAATTAAAATTATTTTCAGAAAGGAAATTTATTACACCTGTGACATTCCATCACAGAAACGGTCACGTGACACGACATTACGCAAACATGATACACATTGAGGTTTCGAAATTGATATAAATATATTGTAATATTATATAGTACATAGATATATTATTTTCCTTTGTATTTTTAATAGCATTGGTAAGTTTCTGTTTTGCTACATAAACCTTTCTAATACAATTTTAGCTAACCCGGTGCTCCAATTATAAATGTAAATCAAAGTTTATTGAAAAGTAAACCAAAGATCAATCATGCATAAATCATTGATTATGAAACATTTTCCAACTGAAATGCAATTTTATTTAAATATCTCTAAAATGCGATACATTCAGCGCTGATATATTTTAAATTATAACAGTACTGCAATAATTTATTATATTTGAAAACTTAAAACTTCATCGAGAAAAGGAACTTTAGTCAAATGACGTCATCGAAATATAAGTCGTCTGACTCTCTATGTAAAAGCAGTGAATATTTCATTCATATCACTTTTATTCCAGACTCCAGGGCTAAATCATTTTGCATAAAAAAAATTCAACAATTCTTATACAACTCATCTTACAATCACTTGTTTAGATTCTGCATCCATTAAAATTAGGCTTCGCTGTAGAAATAATCAAAGTATTAGAAATAATCAAAAGTAAAGCATTTCAGTATGTAGATGCACAGAAAATACGAAAAAATAAAGCGTTTTTTAGGACGGATGCAACACTTATTATAAATTTAAAATAAATTTAAAAATCACGATTTTTACACTGGGAAAAAAAGATGGATACCATATTTTATTTTGAAGTGGGTCACGTGATCTCTTCATAGTATAATATGGGTTGTTGTTGAGACCCAGACCGTCCGACCTACCAGAAAGGTGTAAGGTAACTGTTTGGACGGCCGGGAAGTGTCACCCAATTTAGACCGGAACCCAGTGGGGGAGGCATCCACAGAGTATAATATGGGTGTAATTATTATTTTAATTTTTATTTAAAAAACTACCGAACATATTTTGAAAATGCTTTTATACATTTTATGGGATAGTTTGAGTATTTCCCAAAATTTTCGAAGCAATTTGTGAATTTTAACTTCGCTTAAATGTTTAAAAAATGAGATCCCATAAGTTTCAATGTATTTCACTTTATCAATCCGGGTTCATTTCGAAACTAATTGGGTGATATTATTCATTTACATTTACGTATGTCCCACAGATCGTCTCAATATACTAAAATTTCATTTTGATAAAGTTATTTTTACGGCAGTTATCGTGCGAACGGGCAGACAGACAGACAGACAGAATGGATGAAGTCATAAGCACTTTTCAACTATGTTGGAAAGTTTTAAATAAAGAGGGGTTGTGCAGCGAGTGTAAAATGACATTCATAAAGGGTGCCGCGAACCCGAAAAAGAGTCGAGAATCACTAAAATTGAAGATTCAATCCTTCATTTGAACATGTCTGTCTATGCCTTTTGTAACGGAAATATCAAGACTTCGAACAGCCATTAGATCCCGGACTGCGTTAGCTGAACTCCCTTTACGACAGACCTCGTAGAGATTTTTTAAAAATTCGAATTAGTTTTTTAGTTATTTTAAGTTGAAGCGCGATTTTGAGTGATTTTCACACAAATCGGTTCCTTAGTGATCGAAAATATTGTCGCAGTGTTTCTATCTTGGCATGATAGTGCGTTCTTTCTAACGATCTTTAAACCAATTTCTTTATATTTATTCAATTATTTATTTTTAAATACACCGGAAAATGCATTTTTTTATTTTTATATTTTCTTATTTCGCTGTATCTGAAAAAAGAAGATTAGCGCAAGTCTATAGTTTGGCAAGAATATGAATAATCTTCGCGTTCTAACAAAAAACATTTTTTCAATTGTTTCTTATTTTTTGTTAATTATTAACCAGAAGCCCGTAAATTTAGATTTTTGATATCGCCAGCAAATGACTTCTTTAACCATTTCACCCGTTACTATCCAGTGGGCGTTGTGACCTCCGTCATAACCTGTCTCTTTACTATAGGAATTTACTGTACATTTGGGTTTTCGAGCATGTTGAGTTTTCGTAGTATGACAGTCTGAGAAGCCATCTCGTGGGACAGCTGATCTCCTCTAGTTGTGCTGCAAACCAATCTAACGGCTCGGATTTAATATTCTCTCATGGTCATGCAGGTCCCCAGACCTATCACCAATTGAATTAGACTGGGACGGCAATTGCAGCCTTTTCGGAATACCACTAAATTAGCTGACGCCGTACCTGCCAACCTGGGAAAATTGGAATGTGTAAAATTTTGCGTGAATGACATTTATAATGATTTTTTTTAAACTACACGCGCAAACGACATTTCTAATGAATTTCACTATGTACAAATACCTGCATTAAAAAATACTGCATTAAATATCAGGCATAGTACCGGTAGAATATGAAAATTCAGGACACCAATTTTATAAAATTTCAGGACAATAAATTATAAAATAAAAAATATATAAAGGTTTTATCCGCTGAAAATTACTTTATAATGAAAACAAATATTTATGTTTGGTAAAACACAGGTTTTCACTAAGAGTAACAAATATTGATCTTTAATAATAATAATAATAATTAAAAAAAAAAGAAAATAGCACTGAATTATGTTCCTGACAAAATGGTTTCCTTTATATTTGCCTAAATTATTGCTTTAATACCACTTATTGGAAAATATTCCTTCACAGAGTTCATACTCATTTTTCAAAATAGAAAAATTTGTATTATGCAAATATAATTAAAAAATTAACCTTAATAATTAGCCATAATATGAAAATAAGCTAGTTCAATCTATCTAATATGCAACATTTAAATGATGGAGATGAATGGAAAAAGATATTAACGTACTCTCGGCAATTCACGCGAAGTAACTGAATTGCGCAATCGCACTGTTTATGCGAAAATAATTAAGAAATTAACCGTAATAATTAATCAGAGTATGAAAATAAGCTAGTTTAGTCGATCTAATATGCAACATTTAAGTGGTGGAGATGGATGGGAAAAAATACTAACGTACTCTCGGCAATTCACGCGAAGTAACTGAATTGCGCAGTCGCACTGTTTATGCGAAAATAATTAAGAAATTAACCGTAATAATTAATCAGAATATGAAAATAAGCTAGTTCAATCGATCTAATATGCAACATTTAAAGATGGAGATGTATGGAAAAAGATACTAACGTACTCTCGGCAATTCACGCGAAGTAACTGAATTGCGTAATCGCACTGTTTATGCGAAAATAATTAAGAAATTAACCATAATAATTAATTAGAATATGAAAATAAGCAAGTTCAGTCAATCAAAAATGTAATATTTAGAAGATTGAGATGGATGGAAAAAGATACTTTTGTTCTCTCGGCGATTCATAAGAATAAACTGAATTGCGCAATCGCAGTGTTTATGCGAAATTAATGAACAAAATAACATTTTAGCGATTTATGCTGAATTAGACAACCTTTGAAGAAGTATATTTATTACTTTCATAAAATAACCAATTGAGATCTTCATTTACATTACACGCGGCCGTAAATCTCCGTTAATTTGATTGGTATTACCCTGCATTTTATTATGGATTTGCTACGATGAAAAAGCGAAAAATGGTGTTTCCGAGGAATTATACCACGTCTGATTAATTGATAAATTTCAAACAAAAAAAGCCGGGGAATTTCGCCGAAGATTGATTTCCTAGTAATGTTCAAAAATTCAAATAAATGCGAAAATGCGTAAAATATAGCAATATATGCGTAAAAGCGTAAAGAGCAGTTAAAATGCGTAAATTTTACGCATAATGCGTAAAAGTTGGCAGGTATGCACTATGCAGTGACCAGTTGCAAAATTTGTGGCAGAATCTTTCGTAGAGGGTAGCAATTTAATTGACTCTATGACTCGCCGAAAATCGGCTTATATACCTGCCGATGGAGGATTTACCACTTACTAAAATGTCGTCTTCTTGTTGCTAACATTTCTTAATAAAGCGTTTTATTTTTGTCCCAAATTTTAATCATTTGCACATAACTTCAAACATAGTTATGCACTTTATCCTACTATAGAATATAGTAAAGAGAGAATATTGTTTTTACGAAAATTTTTGATTTCGTGATTTTGATGCCAATATTTAGGACCTCCTAAACATGTTTTGATTACTTTTAGAGTGATGCCCGTCTGTCTATGTTCGATTTCTTGTGTACACTATAGAGGCCACAAATATTAATGGATTTTCACGAAACTTTTTATACAGCTTTAGTAACGTAACATCTGGAACTAGATAGAATTTTTTGAAATTTGAACGAAATGCAATTCGAAGCAGCATAAGATGCTTCGAAAAATGTGTAATATTTCGTGAATGGTTTATTCTAACGTTCCAAAGTGTGTGTGTCCATCGTTTTCTAATGAAAAATTACACAAGAAAATGTGTAATATTTCGGGAATGGTTTATTCTGACGTTCCAAAGTGTGTGTGTTCATCGTTTTCTAATGAAAAATTACACAAGAAATGATTATTTGCGTAACATTATTAAATATTTAGATGATTTTTTCAAAATTTTATTAAAAATTTCGGGGTCTTCCGAACTCTCGATTGCGTTTAGAATAAATAAGCTTCTAGTATTCACTGATCATAATTTTTGTATCAAATTTCATTCGAAACGCTCCATTTGTTCGTGAAGTATTGCTTCCACAGACTCACGGGGACACACACACACACAGATATCATCTCAAAATCATTCGATTTGATCCAGGGATGCTTGAAACGTTCTCATCCGCTGAAAACTCGAATTCGATTCCGTTACATACTGTACATTATACTATACGGAAAGTAAAGACACCCAGTTACGAATTTTCTGTGGACCATGAAAAGTATGACAGCAGTTTCAACATCACGATCACCAGAATGCTAGCCTGGATAAAATTGCTATTTGCTATTTGGGCCTGCTATTTGAATCACATCAAAGCAGTAGTCTTAAAATTAACTAAACTAGCACCTGCAGTATTGAAATGAACGTAATGTACATGAATAGGTAATTGGGGTTTATTATTATTCTTTTAAATATGCTATCCCGAAAAAAATTATGTTGTTATCACCAAATGCTGACACTTTTAAACTTTTTAATTGGGTACCTGGAAAGAAAAATATTCGTTAAAAATACAGCACGAAACAAATTTGTAGGTGCAGTCAATCAGGGAGAAAATATTTTAAATTTAGATCAAGTGCTTGCGTGGTTTATAGACAATGGTGAAGTAAGTATCTATGACTTTATAAACGGGTATGGGGGCGCTACGAAGGGGGTACTCAAGGCTGATCAGGGGCCTGCGAGTTATAGGCTCGAACTCACTGGAGGGGGGGTGGAGGTCAATGAGGAACATAATGGCTTATACGTCCTATTTCTTACTATCGTTTTTGATTTCGGAAAATTTGATGTATCGATAGTCTTACTCGGCTCTTTGCAAATTGGGAACCATTCTTATAGATCTAAAACGACTAATTCTCAATTCCGTTCTACTGAGAAGCAAACAAAAAAAACATCCTTAGAGTTGAAGGATTGTACATAGATACAAAAGTAAACGATAAATAACTCATTTATTGAACTAACTAAACGGATTCTTGTCTGAAATAATATTCTCGAACATATTACTTGTACATAGGGCAATATGCCGAAATACACGGAAATATAGTCACGTACCAGTGGCAATACTAATCGCAACTTTTCATATTCGATCAATCCTAAGATCAAAGCATTATATAACTTCCAGGACAATTTCCTAGGACACACGTGAACCGCGCACTATTGTCAAACCAAACAACCACCGACGACCTACCAGCTGGGGATCTAGATAGAAGAACTCGCCGAAACATCCGCAATACAACTACACAGTTGGAACTCACACTTCCAGAAAGCGATCTACCTAAAACTTTAATTCCATTCCAAATGGAATCCGCACGCTTGTCAAGCTAGCGTTGTGACTGGATACCGAATCTGATGAGGTTGTTAGTTTACGTTATAATCGTAACTTTAAAGCAAAGGAGGGAAATAATAACAAGTTGGTTATTGTGATCTTACACGTTTTGATTTTTGTATGGATACCTGTAATCTGCCCATGCAGCCGGTTACACAGTCGCGTAGCAGTCAAGTACTCGACTTACTAAAGACATATAAGAACTTCTCAATGGACGATCTTCATTATACTGCAACTGACCTGGTTTCCGACGGATACCAGTAATCTACATTTCTCTACCTTTTTTTTCTATTTAATTGTATTTTATAATTTATTCTTTCCAGAAATGGCACAAAGAAATTCGATTCAACATTCTGGAAACTGACAATAAGGCATCTGCTCCCGACATTACACCCTTAGAAATTTGGAACATTGACTGCAATGGCCCTGAAGTGACAGACAAGAGGAATGGGATTATCATTGGCATATGGTAAGATGAAAACATTGCGTTTTCATAACATTTGTTTTATTTAAACCAATGGGTTGATCAAAAGACGCACTCATCAGCATGGCATGATAACGAATACATGTTAACGAGTTCATGGAAGCTGTTATTATAACGAGTTCATGAAATCGGTCCATGGCAGTTGTTATTATAACGAGTTCATGAAATCGGTTCATGGCAGCTGTTATTATAACGAGTTCATGAAATCGGTTCATGGAAGCTGTTATTATAACGAGTTCATGAAATAGGTTCATGGAAGCTGCTATTATAACGAGTTCATGAAATCGATTCATGGAAGCTGTTATTATAAAGAGTTATTGAAATCGGTTCATGGAAGCTGTTATTACGACGAGTTCATGAAACTGGTATATGAAAACTGTTATTATGAGACGAGTTTATGTAACTGCTTCATATATATATATATATATATATATATATATATATATGGAAGCTATTATTTGCAATGGGAGCGAATTCTTAACTGTAAGAACGGCTCTTACAGGTGGGTTCTATGATTACAAATGAAGATTTTTGTGAGATATATAAAGCATTATTGCTAATATTTGAGTTATGCGGAAATAAAATAATAATAAATACCGTTTTACATAAATTTGAGTCCATAAATAGTCCCGATTGATGATTTTAAATATGTCTGAAAAACGAAGTTTCGGTTTATGGTTTAAAGATTTTGGAGCCAAGTCGGGCTTGAGCTTCAAATTGAAAAATGTTTTTCGGTTCAGGCAAGTTCGGGTAAAAATATAAAGGTTCTGAGCTGTGCAGACCTTTCAGGCTCTCTGTTCTATATCAAAAAGCACACTACCCCTTTTACTAAATTACTAAGGTGAAAGGGTTTTGTCTTCATTTTTCTTATTTTATACTACAAAAGCCAATATTTCTGTCTATATGTCACACTTGGCGATAAATTTGGGAACTTGTAACTAATTTGGTGAAATATTGCCAATTTTGCGATTTTGGAAAACGATACGAAATTGACAATGATTTAGAATATCTGAAAATCAAAACAAAATTATTGAAAATTGCACTCTGAAAATTTAAAACTATTGAAAATTAATAATAATCCGATTTGTTGGAGTTATGAATTTAATATTCTTGATTCTTATCGCGAGTTGGAGCAAACACTTTTTGATAGGAGGGGGTGGGGCTAGTGAGGTAGCGTAATTCAGTTTTGTTAGGGTACAATAATACTGAATATTGACCAGGAGAAAAGCAGGGGGGGGGGGGCGTATGGAAAGGAATATTTTGCACAACTTGAGATACTTCCTACTCACAGAACGTACATAAATAGTATTCTGTCTGACAGTAACATCGTGATCCCATCGCAGATAACAACAAATACTGACCAATCGCGCCCTATTCATGCACTTTTTGGCATGGAATAGCTGAAACTCAAAATTGCAGGAAGAAAACTTGTTATATAAGCTACAAATTTATATAAAGGTTTATAAATACTTAATTGTTATAAATACTTTTAAAAATTTGATATTAATTAAATCATTTTTAGTGGGAAAAATAATAATTCTATAAAATATACCTTCATAAGAAAGCAGAGGGTAAGCTTTGGGCTGCTCCCTACGTTAATGGGGGCAGTAAAATGTTCCTACAATTATTAAAGAATACATAATAAGGGACTTATATTATAGTCCCACTTAATTCCAAATACTGTCTCATTTCTACATTTTGTCTCTATTTTCAGATTATCTATTTGCATTTGATAATTCTTTTATTCAGTTAACAGGCAAAAGCTTAATTACTTAATTAATAATTTTACCTTAAACAATACTGGATTCCTAGGAAAGTTCTTAACCATCCCCAAAAACTTTGTAAGGAAAGGCCCATAAGTGTACACGTTAGGTCTATCTATAGCAATGTGGCAATGCATGTTCGAATAAAAGTGTCTGCAGCGCCCCTAGCGGAGAATTTATAAAATAAGATAACGAACTCGGCAACAAAGGGAGACAGACGAGAAAATTCAATTACAAAGTTGCAAAGCATTGTCTAATGAGTAGAAATCCGCACCAAGAGCATACAAAACGCGTATGTGGAAGGCACTAAATATTGGCTAATTTTTTCAGATCTGATGAGTAGTGGCGCCATCAGAAGTTGTGACGAGTAAGCAATTTGCATATCCCGTTCTGCACGTGCTGATTTTTATCTTTCAGATAGATACTGCGTCACTGGTATTATTTGTATATGCTCGTGAATCGTTCTGATTTGTTTTAACAATATTGTAGCGTGGCTGCGCATCTAGCAATCGATTATGGACGACTGATATTTGTTGCCTTTCGCAAACGCATTTCATCCATTCGTAGTGTCAATTCCTACTCATTAGAAAATTATCTGTAAGTTTGTATTTTTATTTTCGTCTGTTCCGCTTTGTGGTCGAATTCGAAGTCTTAACTTTTTAAATTATATGCTAGAGGCGCTGTAATCACATTTATTCGATCGGGCAGGGTCACTTAACTGTCAACAGACCTGATGTTGTTTTTCTCTCAGATTAAGTGTCCTGTTCTCTAATTATCTTGTTCATGAGCATTGAGATATGTTGGGACTTCATTTTTGTTTTGTTTTGTTACTGTCGTAATTTCATGAGTTGTAGCGAAGATATTTAGCATATTCGTTCAGAGGGTCATCATTGTGTTTCTGTGCGTATAAACTGTGTACAAAAACGTTTTCTTTTCTTTTAAGGAAGATTGAAACAAAATATTTTCCTTCTTTAAGAGATGATAAGAAGACGTCGCTGAACTTTTCAGTGAACTTTTCCTCCACGACTTCTCTGTAATAATTTAGAACAGAGTTTTTCAAAGTGTGTTCTGCGGAACCCCGAGGTTCCATGATAATATTCCAGGGGTTCTGCGGCGTGATAGTTTCATGTAAATTTTCTTAAAAATTAAATAAAAATGCGTAAAATTTTAAATGCATAATATAGACCACAATGGACCTTTTCTCATTTTGGGATTCCGCCATTGAATTAAATTTGAAAAGTGTTCCGCGACCATAAAAGTTTAAAAAACAGTCATGGGTGCCCATAGGAGAGGGCAAGAGGGCGGAGGGAGAACTTGCCCTCCCCTGGACATTCAAGGACACAAAAGTGGACATTAGCTAGTTGATGTTGCACATTTTATCCTTGAGCTTTCTCCACTAATATCAGAGGTTTGCCCTTTCTGGGAAAAGTTCTGTGGGCGCACATGAAAACAGTGATTTAGAAGATTATCAGCAATGCCCGTTGGGACTTAACAATTTGTGTTACTGTAGTAATTTTTATTAGTTGTAGTGACGATAATTTTAGCACATTCTTTCGGAAAATCCTCATTGTGTTCCTGTGCGCATAAACTGTGCACAAAACAGTTTATGCGCAAATAAACTGTTTTTTTTTTTAAATAAAAATTGAAACAAAATATTTTCCTTCTTTAGGGATGACAAGGATGGTTTCCGTGATTTGGATCTGGTGAAGTGTTTCAATTGGGACGCAGCTGAACTTTTCAGTGAGAAGCCTCCGCGACTTCTTTACATTCATTTAGAAGATTACCGGCAGTGCCCGAAAGATTATGTACTAACAGGTTTGTACAAGTGATTGCGTAAACATTCATATCAAAAATCAAATTCATGCATTATTAATTTGTACTTTTACTTGTATTTGGAAAATACAAGTAAAAATAAAATGGATGCTGAAATCATCCAATGCCAAGTTATCTAACTAAGCTGCTCGTAATTAAATGGATTCATTCAACCAGAAATAAACTGCAGGAATCGAAAAATGCTAAAAGAACTGTGGTTATATAAACTCAATAATATAAAATATTCGTAAATACAGCTAAAACACAAGTATATACTGGTTAGCCGGTATCGAAAGTAGTAAACAATCTTCTTCTTTAGGATTAACCAGAAGCGCGACCCCACTTTTTGCTTTCTCTACAATACATGGTATTGTACCCCTATGTTTATGAAAACTGCAACACCATGAAGGAATTGTTGGATTAGAATGAAACGTACGGAACATGCAAAGCAGGGTAGGACATGCAATTGATTAGAAATGCAGAGTGAATGTGCATGCCTAAGCGCCCTCTGAACAGTCGTACGAGGAGTATAAATAGAGGGCTGTGGAAGGGCCATACAAGTATGGTATCAGTGTCCACGAGTTGAAAACTCTTCTATTGGAGTCACTACAGATTATATACGGTTTATAAGCACACTTATATATTACGCCTTATAAGCACACTACAGGACTAAATTTCACAAAATTTGGTAGATAAGTCACTTGTGGGTGACCCTGGTGCTGATTAGATTTCGGTATGATTCGATAAAAAAAAAAAACCCTGCTTGTTTCTGTGAAATGGGCCAAAAAAAATATATATATGCATCCACTCTAGCTGAAATACAAATTAAGCGAATTTCACAAAATTTGATAGACAAATCATGGTGCTGATTATACTTCGATATAATTCGGGAAGAAAGTACCTGCCTTTTTTGCGAAATGGCCCTCAAAAATTGCTAAAATCTAAAATAACAGACTACGCGTGCTCAAGTGTATTTATTAATTGCTTGTTTTATACGTAATCTTGACGACGAAAGAATAAGACCCACTAACTCTTAGGTGAACCATTCTTGGGATATTTTAGTTTTATTGTATTTTTCCAACGGCGCCTTTCAAAATGCTTCCAGTCGCTGAAATGAAATCGAAAATTGAAATAAAACTGCAAATTCTGTGTATCTACTCAAATAATTATCCATATTATTTTGTGCTGCTAAACTCAATTTCATGAATTATAAAAGGAAGAAAGAGAAAATACATGTGAGTTTGTAGGGAATGTCGTGTGCTGCCCACATCAAAATTTTCAAGTAAGTTCAGCAACTGTGGTTGAATGGCATCTAATTCCTCATGCACGTCATTTTTTAACTAATTGAGTTTTTGAAGTGGATTTTCTTGAAATCTCTATTGTTTCTCAAACAAATTCCCTTATTAATGCGATCATTGTTCCCTTTTTCCTTCCGCGTGAAAATCTCTGGTATAAGTTTTCCATTGTTGTCTGCTTCATTCATTTTTTGGTTATTTATTTACCTTCTCTCGGATTTTCGGTAAATTTCCACAATTTTAATTGAAGTTAGATCACATGGCCGCCGATACCTATTCGTTCCTTCATATTTGAATTTCAAATTTTCCTGTTTGTTCTAAATTTTTGTCGATATATTCAAACAATTTTCTTCCCTTGTAACTGCTTTACACCCTTTAGGTGAGCTAGACGGCCTGGATAATAAATATATAATAAACCTTTTTCCTTGTTTATATTTTTTACAGTTGGTTTAAACGTCTCATGTTTTTTTGTTACTGTTTTTGTAGGTTTACCCACTATTAAGTTGATTCTATTGGATCTGCTACCGTCTTGTTTTCTTTCCGTTCGTTCTTTATTTTCTGTTATTATTTCTTTTCTCCGTTGGCTTTTACCGTTCATTCGTAGTATCTTGTTTCCCATTTTCCTGCCTCAATGGTTTCTCCTCTTTCAGTTCTCCCTGTGGCGATGGTAAATTTTCTCCTACCTTCAACCACGTGTGCTTCTTAGTCAGTGGTGCTCTTCTACCGCAGTTGCCAAACCTTCTTGAATAAGTGACGTTGCATTTCTTGTTGATCCTGAAGAATAAGTCTATTTTATGCCTTCGAAACCGATTGGCCAGCATATATTTGGATTTCGTTGTGTTTAGGAGGTTTTTATATCATTGAAATTGCTGAAAGACACCGTGAAAAGTCGCTCAAACTTTTGCGCGATATACATGTGGATAAAAAAATAAAAATATATGGATAAGTAGCTCGAAGAGTATATAAGCATATTAATCAGTTTAGAAGTCAAAATGAATTTTTCTCTTCAAAACAAGAGAAACATAGAATTTACACTATTAGAGGCAAAAGAAATAAACAAAAAAAAAATCTGATGTCGGCAGCACGCTTTCTCTACAAAGTCAAATTCATTTTCTCTTTATTTCTTTAATAATTCATTAAACTGAGGTTAATTGCACAAAATAACACGCATAATCATTTGGAATTACATATAATTTAGTGCACTGAATTTGCAGTTTTAATTCAATTTTCGTTTTCATTGGGTACGTATTTTCAAAGGCGGCATAGCAAAAACGTGAAAAAAATAATAAAATATTTCGAGATTGGTTCGTCCTGGAGTAATGGGCCTGGTCTTATTACTTTCCTTATATACATAATGTATAAGGAAAGTACTGTGACGGGGTCGAAAATTCGAATTCGAGTTTTCGACGGGAGAGCACGTTTCAAGCATCCCTGATCACGAATCAGACATTTTCGAAGTGATAACTGTGTGTGTGTGTATGTGTGTGTGTCAGTGAGTCTGTGGAGACGATATTTCACGAAAGAATGGACCGATTCGAATGAAATTTGGTACAAAAATCCCAATCCGCGAATACTGGAAGTCTATTGTTTTTAACCGTTATCGAATGTTCAGAACCCCCTAAATTTTCGAGTGAAATTTTGAAAAAATCATCAAAAAATCAAAAGTTTTAATAAAGTTGTGCAAATAGACATTTCTTATGTAATTTTTCCTTAGAAAACGATTGACATAAACTTTAGAACTCTAGCATGAACCGTTCTCGTGATATTGTACATTTTTAAATACATTTATCAAAAAATCCCATAAATTAAAAAAAACATATTAACTCTTGAAAAACCTTTTCACTTTTCATATGTAATATCATACGATAAATTGGATGACATCATTCTCGTGGATCTAGCTCGTTCCATTCATGAGAAAAGGTACTTTGAGTAATACTTTTGCATTTGAACACCAATAGTCATTTATATGCTATAAGAATAACTTATTTCTCCGTTTATAACGCTTGGTGAGATTTTAGCGACGAATTTGGCGGAATGTCGCCAAATTGGCGACTTTTTTAAATGCTGCCAAATTAATGAAAATCTTGCCAAATGGATAAAAATGACGCTAAATCAATGAAAATGACGACTAATTGACGAATATTCAATATCTTGGAAAGATTATAAGTATCTACTATAACAAAAACCTATTTTTTACTGTAAAAGTAGTAAATTGATTGCATTATATAAGGAAAGTCATGTATTGCCCACATCAGTTTTTTTTCATAGTCAAAACTTACTTATAAAACAAGCATTTCATGGATACATTTGAGCATACGTAGTTTTTATTTTTGATTTTGACGATTTTTGCAGGCCATTTCGTATACAAAGCAGTTTTTTTCCGAATCATACCAAAATCTAATCAGCACCAGGGTAATCTACAAAATTTTGTAAAATTTGGTCAATTAGTTTTTCATCAAGATCGGATACATACGATTTTTGCAGTCCATTTCACAAGAAGAGGCAGGTTCAGGTTCCATTTTCACAAATTGTACCAAAACCTAATCAGCATCACAATAACCCCCAATAATTTACCCATAAAATTTTATGAAGTTTGGTTAATTAGTTTTTAAGTCAGAGTGGATACATGTATTGCACAGACAGACACACACACTGAAACATACACACACAGAGACGTCACGCTAAAAATAGTTTTGTGTGCTAGATATCCCAAAGCGTGTAGATCAAACTCGAGTTGCGATTTTTGACACGATTCCAATACTTTCCCTATAAATTACCAGAGAAAGTAAAAAGTCAGTAGGCAGATGTAATCCAGTCTTTCTAATAAATAAATTGTTGCACGAATAAAATAATTTAAAAGAAAAATAAGGTAGACATTTTTCTACCTTGTATAGCATAGAAAATATTAAATTTTAAATACCACCGTACTTTTTATACTCCTGCACCCCCCCCCCCCCCAAAAAAAAAAAAAAAGTCGTGCAAGTTAATATATCGTTGTACCACCTTTAGCACAAATTACGACATGCGTTTGTCGTAGCATTGTGGCTATGAGTTCAGGTAATGTCTTAACGCTTATTTATGGTCAGATTTGCCGTAACATTTTGCAAGTTCCTTAGTTGATGAAGGAAGAGTGAAATGACTCCTTAGCTGCTTCTCCAGTATATCCCACATATCTTTAATGGGGTTCAGGCCAAGTCTTTGTGGTGGCCAATTCAAGTGTGCGAATGAGGCCTCGTGTTTCTCGAACCAATCTTTCACAATTTTAGAGCGATGAATCCTGGTGTTGTGATCCTGGAATATGCCATTGTCCTCAGGGAAGAAAACTGCCATTGATGGAATAAGATGGCCATTCAGTATGCTCAGATATTCAGCTGACTTTCTTTCATTGTTGCATAGTGTTGCTGCACTTAGACCAGCCGAACAGAAGCAAGCCCAGATCATAACACTTTCTCCTGAGGGCTGTACAGTGGGTACAGTACAGAAAGGGTCCAATGCTTCATGCGGTTCCCTTCTAATCCTGATGCGTCCATTATGTTGGAAGGGAGTAAATCTAGACTCATCGGAACATATAATTCCCCCCCATTGCTCAGTAGTTCATTTGTAAAGAACCTTGCGACCCCAACCGGGAATCGAACTCTGGATCTCCGAACTGACCAGCCGACACTCTACCGTTGAGCTACTTGGGACGAAATTGCAAATTCTTATCGTCGAAGTAGACTCTGCACATTCTTTGTGTTCCTTTGCGAATTGGAGTCTTTTTTTTCCGATTACTCGCAGTATTCCTTTTTGTAACACAGCTGTTTAATCCCAGTCCTTTGAGTTCTCGTCTCATTGTGCGAGTGGAAATGGTCTTGCTTACACTACTGAACATGGTTGTGAGTTCTAGGGACGATTTTTTGCGATTCGATTTTACTAAGCGTTTTAATGATCTTCTTTCTGTCACGATTATTTAGGACTGTTCTTCGACCACACATTTTCCGCAAAGTTGATGGTCCACCGCCATCTTTCCAAGACACAATAATGCACTGGACAGTTCGTAATCCAGTGCCAGTGATTTCAGCAATCTCCTTGCACGTCGTTTGGAATTGACACAGGTCAAGGATTTGGCCCTTTTTAAACTCTGTGACATCTTTTTCGCGACCGTATATAGCCATGATCGCTGTAAACTGATGAGCTGCAGGCTGATCCCGTTACATTTAAAGGTTTGTATTGCCCACAGAATTATGTAAAATTTTGAAGTACATCAATACTTCGCCCCCTCCTCAATATTTGCATGTTTCAACTCACAGCGCGACTTTTTTTTTGTTCAGGCAGTGCATATGCGAAGGATTGCAAAGAATCTTTGTGGTTTTGTCAATCATGCATTCTTATGTAGCAGAATGAATGCAAAGGGCAATTTTAATTTTTCATGTAATCCAGCTTTGAGCAATGAAGTGAAACAGATTTAATTATAACTGAAGTGTGGCTTAACTCGACCTTCTCATACCAGAATACATTTTTAAACAGTTTGTGATTTTTTTTTCTTTTTTCAAATTTTACACGAAAAAGTTTGAAAAAACTGTACCGTTGTTGCAAATGATCACAATTATAGCATGTTACCCTTCATTTGAAAGGATTTGAAAAAGTCTTACGATTGATACCAAGTTTGATAATATAATCTCCAGGTGGTAACTCCCCAACCCCCACCCCACCCTTGAAAGTGGCCAATAACGTTACAAACAGAAAAATTCTTTCTCGGCTAGTTTTCACCACAATTACTGAAACTATAAAGTTTCGTGGTCATTGAGCCACAAATAAACTCTTTTATGTCTGATTATGTCATATTTTGTCCTACGTTGCAATATTAGGAAAATATAGAATTTGGAATTTTTAGCTTGGAAATTAAATAAATTCTATCTAGTTCTATACTTTTCGTTAACAAGGTCGAAAAAGTTTCGTGAAAATCCATTAATATTGTAGCAGTTATCCTGTACACCAAAAATCGGCTACCGACGATTATCACTCCAAAAATAGTGAAAACGTGTTTAGGAGGTACTAAAACATATATTGGCATCGAAATCTCGATATTGAAAATTCTCGAGAAAACAATACTTTTCCAATACTGCGTATGAGAACGCAAAAATAATGAGAATAATTAGTTGGCTAGATAAGCAACGTTCATTCATACTCTTTAAATGTTAGTCAATGTAACGAGCCTGCTCAGTATATACTTTCGACGTTATTTATGACCCAATATACATGATCCAATATAAAAGTCTTTAAACACCCCCAATAACTTTGCAAGAAAAGATCTATGAGTGTGTACGTTTGGTCTATCTATAGTAAGGTGACCGTGCCCGATTGAATAAAATAAGTTTCAGAACCTCTAGCGAGGAATTCAAAATTTTAGGAAATAGAAGGCGATTAAGTGAAATAGAAGGAAAATGTCGACTACAGAGTTGTAGAGGAATGTCTATTAAGTAGAAATCAATGCCAGGGACTTGCGAAACGAGTATATGAAAGGCAGTCGAAAAGTCGTATCATTGGGGACTGTAACACGGTGACACCTGAGATGTTTGTTAAAGTGTGCTGTCATATTCAAATGCGCATTGCTACTGACGGAAGGTATTTCGTATAGGCTGTACATTAGATTCCTGTGCATGTGAGTATTGTTTATTTTAGCCCTCCTGAATAGGACACCTATTCACCAATAACAATGTTGTGTAGTGTAAATGCTTCCTGTAATACTTTTATTGTCATTCCTACTGCTTAGAAGGTGTTCTATAATTTTGTAATTGTCTTCTTTCGTCTATCTTACTTTATTGCCGAGATTTTTATTCTAGTTTTTTTAATTATCCGCTAGGGGGCCATGCATTCATTTTTTTCGATCGGTCATGACCACTTTACTCTACATATAAATAACGTGTATACCATGAACCATTTTTTCCAAAGTTAGTGGGGGTACTTAAGGAATTTTCTATGTATATACGGATAATTCATTACGGCGAATTATCTAAAAGACACTTAAAGAACATTAATAAAATATGTATTTAAAAAAAACTGGGCAAAGGCAGAAAATTACGGAAAGAATTAACCACCTTCAATGATGCAGTGGATGTACTCTGAAGTTCCAATTAGGTCGGAGTTCCAATCTCGGAATTGCAGTAAAAAGATTTGCTCGGAGACTTGTGTGTTGCAAAGCAAACGACACGTTTTCTAACTCACGACTGCCAGCTAGTTTGGAGTGCAGTTCTCAACACCAGTTCCCTCGAATGCACCAAACTATTGTGATTTGTGGTTTACGAACTACTTTCCACTTCCCTTCAGCAATTGGTTCGATGCTGTTCCTGAGACGTGTTGGATAGGGTCTTCCATACAATATTTAAAAAAATTCTTTTTCTTCTGCACTGGCTCGACAGCTCAATAAGAGTCCTGACTATTTTATTGGGTCTATTTCATTCCATGTTACACCCAAAAAGAGGAACGCAATCAGTCCATCTTAATTTTGGCCTTCATTCAGGCCGCTTCCCTGTTGACCTGACCAGAAAGATTTGTTTGTTTGTATAAATAAGTTGGTATCACGTCTGATTTCAAATAAATAAGATAAAGCACACAAATTTGATAGAAGGTCTTTTTTATTACGCTTCTCATAAGACGTATAAAATGGAAAAAGGCCATTATTACACTGCTTATAAGACGTACAAAATGGAAAAAGGCCAGATTCATGCTCAACAGTAAAATTATTCGAAGGGTAAAAATCATTAACCTTAGACAAAAGAGGAAAGAGATTATTTAAATCACTATCCCAAATAATAAAAACATCATCCACGTAACGGCACCAAAGAGGAATGGGTGGGATCGGTAAAAAAGGCAATATCTTATTCTGTTCCATTTTGTACGTCTTATAAGAAGTGTAATAAAAGATCTTCTATCAAAGTTGTGTGCTTTAACTTATTTATTTTTTGTTTGTGTTTATTTCATTGGGCATTCGAACTACACTACCAACTCATTTCAATCTTCCTATTTTTTCGAACTTGATAATATTTGGTTGTTTGCACAAATGGCATAGTTCGCAATCAAATCTTCACCGCCACACTCTATTTAAATATCACCAAATATGCTTCTTGTCGCATAACATGTTGACAGTTTGGCTACATGTGTCCATCAAGATAATAAACTCTTTAAATGCAGAGCATAAACAAGTAGTGAATACGCGCTAACCAATTTGTACGTAATATAAACAGCTTCCATCCCTCTATCACCAAGAATAAATCAGGAAAGGTGGTGTGACATTACAGGAAAAATGGACAAGTGTGTTCCCATAGAGTAAGAGTTTGTGACAAAAGTCGTCAGAGATTCTATGGTTAGCCAGTATGCAGAAAACTTGCAAAAAAGGAGTATCACTTCAACTCCGTCGCTGCTACATGATATTACGTGGAATATATGACGCTGTGGTATCACGATGTCATACTTAAACGGAAATGTGCCAATAATCGAATTTGAATCATCAACAAACGTAACAGTAATTAGCAAGTGTGCACATTCAACATAATAACTGCTGAGTGACAGCAAAGTGTTTGCTGAGTATCTGATAAAGTGGCTTCACTCTATCGTGAGCATCTACATCTTCCTGTATAACCGCTACCTACAATCGTAGTGTTCCTACTGCAATTTATTTGCGTGTATCATAGTGTGTCATACTCATTCGTGACTACAAATATTCTATGTTGGGTAAAATCCTAACAGAATTCTATATCTAATGATTCCATCCAATGAAAACTGAGGTAACCTTTTAATCATTCAATATTAAAATCGGTCACAGAGGGAATAAAGAATTTTAAGTATTGATATTGTTAATTGAGTAAGAAATTAAACCTGTGTAAAGAACAGTTGCATTTCTGAAATTAAAACATATAATGTGTTTATGTACTGCTAATTGTTATGTTATATATCTATATATATAAAGTCAAATTTAATGATTGAAATTTAATATTTAATCCAGACATGTTAATAAATATTTGGCCAATTTAAATTTAAGTATTATATTAAATGTTGTCTCATGTCATTCTATCTCACCCGAGAGTCGTTGGAGATTTTCATACTCCACCCAAGTGAAGGCATCAAAGGTAAGTCCGTTTATTTAGAATGTAGTAAGGACGATTTACCTTATTACCTAATCGCACTTCTTAACAATTTTCTCTCAAAGACTACCAGAGCGTTTTCGCAGATCAAAGTCAATGCCCATGTTCCCGCGGCATAAGAGAATAAGCACGCTCCTAATTAGAACTTTATACAATAACAACTTAGTTCTGTATTTTAAAATTTTAGTCCTCCTATTACTTTCCTTATATACATAATGTATAAGGAAAGTATTGTGACGGGGTCGAAAATTCGAATTCGAGTTTTCGACGGGAGAGCACGTTTCAAGCATCCCTGATCGCGAATCAAACATTTTTGAAGTGATGTCTGTGTGTGTGTATGTGTGTGTGTGTGTGTGTGTGAAAGTATGTGTGTGTGTCAGTGAGTCTGTGGAGACGATAACTGACGAACGAATGGATCGATTCGAACCAAATTTGGTACAAAAATCACAATCCGTAAACACTGGAAGCCTATTGTTTTTATATGTAATCGAATGTTCAGAACCCCCCTAAATTTTCCAATAAATTTTTGAAAAAATCGTCAAAAAATCAAAGCGGCTAATAAAGTTACGCAAATAGACATTTCTTATGTAATTTTTCATTAGAAAACGATTGGCATAAATTTTAGAACGCTAACAAGAACCGTTCTCGAGATATTGTACATTTTTCAAAAAAATTATGAAAAAGTCACATAAAAAAAGAATTCCTATTGAGAAACATGTTCACTTTTCATATGTAATACCATGCGATAAATTGAGTGACATCATTCTCGTGGATCTAGCTCGTTCTATTCATGAAAAAATATACTTTGAACAATACTTTTGTATTTAAACGCCAATAGTCATTTATCTGCTGTAAGAATAACTTTTTTCTTAGTGCATAACGCTTGGCGAGATTTTGGCGACGAATTTGGCGGAATGTCGCCAACTTGGCGACTTTTTTGAAATGTTGCCAAATTAATGAAAATCTCACCAAATGGATAAAAATGATGCTAAATCAATGAAAATGACGACTAATTGTCGAAAATTCAATATCTTGGAAAGAATATTAGTATCTACTATAAGAAAAACCTATTTTTTTACTGTAAAAGTAGTAAATTCATTACATTATATAAGGAAAGTCATGTGTTGCCCACATCAGATTTTTTTAAATGTGGCTGTGACTCAACACCAATACTGGTCTATCTTAACAGTTCCCTATTAAGGCTGGAGATTTTGAGCGGAAAAATGAATGTCTCACAGATATCTATTTGGTTCTTATCTTACAAATGTAGTATAGAGAAAATTATAATATAACACCTTTCTTATCTTTGTCATACACGTATTTCTAAATACTTATGAGTTACCTTTTCAACAGCTATTACTGCCAGCAACGCAGCCTTCCGGAATGTAGACAATGGGAAGTGCACGCCTCTAGCATCGGAATTCCACATCGACTACGAACACTGCGTTACAGTCAACTCCGAGGGCAAAGATGGTGGCTCTGTAGATAAGTGGAGACCATGGAAAGTGCAGTGTCCAACAGCAGGGCCCATGGTAGCTGTGTCCCTGCACAGAAGGAGACGAATTCATACCGGTCTCAAATGCTGTATCATAAAAGGGCTTGTTCCAGAATAAACTTGATTTTGTTTAATTTATTGATAATAATTAGTGTACGTGTAGGAACATACTGCTCCAGTATAAATGTATGGTAATGAAATACATGTTAATATCAATTAAAATAGCACTTACTATGTGTACTATTCTAATTATTGATATGGTTAAGTAAATAGAGAATGCGACTGCGCAGTAATAATAAAAAAAGAAAACACAACTTTTTTGTAGAGAAGTATTTAAGCTTTTCAAAGTCGTAAAAATTAAACACTCTTAAAATATTAATTTGAAACAATTAAACAAGTTTTTTTTTTACTTTCCTTATACATTATGTATATACTTTCCTTATATACATAATGTATAAGGAAAGTATTGTGACGGGGTCGAAAATTCGAATTCGAGTTTTCGACGGGAGAGCACGTTTCAAGCATCCCTGATCACGAATCGAATATTTCTGAGGTGATGTCTGTGTGTATCAGAGAATCTGTGGAGACGATAACTCACGAACAAATGGAGCGATTCGAATGAAATTTGGTACAAAAATCGCAATCCATGAATACTGGAAGCCTATTGTTTTTAAACGTAATCGAATGCTCAGAACCCCTTAAATTTAAGAGTGAAATTTTGAAAAAATCATCAAGAAGTCAAAACCTTTAATAAAATTACGCAAATAAGCATTTTTTATGTAATTTTTCCTTAGAAAACGATTGACATAAACTTTAGAACGCTAGCATGAACCGTTCTCGAGACATTGAACATTTTTCAAATAAATTTATCAAAAAATCCCATAAATTAAAAAAAAAATATTAACTGTTGAGAAGCATGTTCGCTTTTCATATGTAATATCATGCAATAAATTGGGTGACATCATTCTCGTGAATCTAGCTCGTTCCATTTATGCGAAAAGATACTTTGAGTAATACTTTTGTATTTGAACGCCAATAGTCATTTATCTGCTATATAAATAACTTATTTCTCCGTCCATAACGTTTGGCGAGATTTTGGCGACGAATTTGACGGAATGTCGTCAACTTGGCGACTTTTTGAAATGTTGCCAAATTAACGAAAATCTCGCCAAATGGATAAAAATGACGCTAAATCAATGAAAATGACGACTAATTGTCGAAACTTCAATATCTTGGAATGAATATAAGAGTATCTACTATAAGAAAAACCTATTTCTTTTACTGTAAAAGTAGTAAATTCATTGCATTATATAAGGAAAGTCATGTATCGCCCACATCAGATTTTTATTAAATGCATCCATAGACCAACTGTTTTTCACAATTTATTTATACAGCAATTCACCTTGTGATTTCTTTCTTTAGACGTATATGCAGTATTGGATAATAAAACATTCGAGAAAGGTATAAATAATAATTTTTTTGGAATTTTTCTGGATTTTTCATTTTCAGTGATAAACCATCTGAGTTGTATGGCCCTCTATGATCGATTAATGCACTAATTTACCTAAAGTTTAAAACAGATTTTTAACCACTATAAATATCCACACGTATTCCCCCTGATACTCGGTATTCAAAAATGGCACCAAAGGAATCAAAGGCCATATAAGAGCACCAATTGTTTGGTCATAAGTAATTGGGTTATAATTAATGGTTATTTTTAGAATTTAAAAGCATGTTTGATTCATAAATTAAACTTAATTTAAAACGATGCTAAAGTTGTCAGAAAAGTCAGCTATTTTTGTTGTAATAATATTAACAGCATGCATTTAAAATGTGTAACACATGAAAACTTTCATATTGTACTCTATTTACAAAGGAAAGCATAAGTCATTAAAACAGTCTTATTCAATTCTTTTAACATAGATATTAGTTCCTTAAATGGCACTTTTTCATCCTATTTACATTTTTCATTATGGTGAAATTTTAACAAAACGAAAAAGATCGGATTTATCAGAATAAGTCGCATATGGCTGTTCCTTCGAGATAATGCAACACCACCTTCTGCCAATGTGAAAGAAACATGCCAACGTTTGAAATAGGAAATTATGTCTTCAGAGTCCATTGTTATTTTAATATTTCAGTTGGGAAATTCTTTTAACAGTATAACAGTTTTTATGATGCTAACAAATCAATTGGTAGTACGAATTTATGATGCGAACGATGTTCAATAATAAACTCAGCCCGTAAAACATTAATTTGCATGCCAAATGCCTCTTCAATATTACAGGGTGAATTTTACACAACTATATATCGACGGATTGAGAAATACACACCTGAAGTTGGTTTTGATTCGGAGCTCTGCCTTCGAACGAGTAGGACGTGTTTTGTGAGTGCTCCGTAGTATGGAGGTCGAAGTGCCGGTAGCGCCGGCGCATGCCATGGACATCGCTAGCAATAGCTTGTCCCAAGTCCCAACTGATAGTGAAGCCATTAACATGGCTAGTGATTCAGATTTAGAAAAAGTTAATAGTTGCAGAGACATACTTAAGGAACTTGATCGGAAAATTATGATTGCCTCCGCCAAAGCCGGAAAGACTGCCACAGACAAGGCCAACTATGCTGAGATGCTCCTGCGCAGAGAAGGACTTGTCCTGGACCTCTTAAGGATGGATGAGGTATGTAACGTAGGGATTTATAATTATTTCCCTCCTGCTACCCCCCCTACTGAACCCGAGACTCCTAAAGTCCCTAATTCTGATTCTAGTAATGAAAATGTAAACAAACCTAATTCTAATGTCACTAATAATATGAACGTGGAATCGGCAACCAACGAAGTAGTTGATAGAGTAAGTAAATTAAAACTGGTAAATCGTGATTTAACTAATTTAGAAAAGGAAAAAACTAATCAATCAAGTAAAAAACGTAGACAGGATGATGAGGATGTAAATCAACCAGATAATGAAGAAGGGCAATGGACCCTAGTTAAAACTAACAAAAATAGAAATAAAATAACTGTACAGGACTATAGAGAAGCAATAAGCATAAAGAATAAATTTGAGGCTTTCTCAAGAAATCAGCCAGAAGGAATTGACTCTGGAATGGAAGTTCCCTCGAACTCAGCTCCGAAGCCCCCCCCCCCCCCCCCGCAACGCCTCCGCTCCTTATCAGCGCTACTCAGCCAGACTGGCCGTCTATTTTATTCTCACTGAAACAAATTGCAAAAAACATCTCTCCAAAATTAGAAGGCAGATTTTTTAAAATGTACGCTGATAATGGAGACGAATTTAGAAAATGTACCGACTTCCTTAAGAAGTCGGGCGTCCAATTTAAGACTTTCTCCCTTAAGGAGGATAGACCCCTTAGAGTTGTTATCAGAGGACTCCCCGTTGCTACCGACATTGAAGTCTTGTCGTCCGTTATGGACGCAATGGGCTTCAAGGTCCTTAGCAACACTAGACTTACCCGGAGAGGAAGTAGACAGCCTCTCCCGCTATACTACCTACAGCTAGTGCCCGGGACTAACCCGGAAGATGTTTATACTATAAATAAACTGCTGGGGACAGAAGTGATCTTGGAGCCCTACACAGGCAGGAAAGGCTATGCCTCCCAGTGCCATTCGTGCTCGGGGTTTTTTCACTCGAGCATGCACTGTTCACTGCCGCTGAGATGCGTGCGCTGTGCAGGGCCCCATACCGCCAAGAACTGCAAGGCCGAATATGTACTATGTTGCAACTGTGGAGGCCAACATACAGCGAACTGGCGAGGTTGCCCGAAAAATCCGGGCAATTCGTCTGTCACCAGCAGACGCAGGGACCCCCACCAGAATAACTTTAATAAAACAGGATACCCCCCAGTATACAGAACTGGGAACCAAGGACGTCCATTCCAGAGGATCAACACTCAACAAGGTTTTTCTTTCGCGTCAGTGGCATCTGGACATACCCAGGACACCCGTAATACCCCCGAAATCGTAAAATTCAGAAATTTTAATAATAAGGCAGACTCTGCCAGCCATGACTATGATTATTCGGCAAACTTCAAAAAGGATTACATGGCAGCCAACCCAAAATCGAGCCAAACCTTGGCCACGCCCCCTGAACCCAGTAAGACTTCGCCTTCTCAAGAGGCGAAGCAAATTGACTATGCCTCATTTCTATCGTCTCTCATGACGATGAGGCATACTCATAATAAGGATTTAATTATGCAGGCCTTTAGCCAAGCGCTACCTGATCTTAGAAAGTGCACCACGGAGATAGATATGATATTTCATATCTATCAGCGTTACAACGCTCTCTTAGGGTAATCCCCCCCCCCCCTCCCGTTTGTGTTCTGGCTTCTCATTTTCGGCCCAGTTCTCATATTTTGCAATCTCTCAAGGTCGGCTTCTGGAACGCCAATGGAGTGCGTTCCAAGCTAGACGAGATGCGTGATTATGTGGTAAACAACAACTTTGATATATTTATGGTAAACGAAACACATCTTGTTTCGCCTGCTGCACCTGGCATCTGCAATTATACTGCTTACTTCTACCATCGTCCCATTGGCCCTGCTTCGAATTTTTCTATCCGCTCAGGCGGCACTGCACTTTACATCAAAAATAACATTCCCCACCACCGAACGGGCGCCCCGGCACTCACGAAGCTTGAAGCCGTGCTCGTTACGGTCACTATTCCAAATTTGGTCCCGATTACACTTGCTTCAGTGTATATCCCTCCAGTAATGGCTAAACGCACCCTTGAAAAGGATTTTGAAGCACTTATTAGGCATAGCAGTAACATGATCATAGCTGGTGACCTAAATTCCCGCCATTGCTCCTGGGACATAGCTTCGAACAGCAATGGCGTTGTACTAAAAAGATTGGCTCAGTGCGCCAATGTTAGGATCATAGCTCCTCCTACCCCCACACATTTTACTACAGGAAGATCCCCCACTACAATTGATTTGGCTATTTTTCGGAACATTCCGTATGATTACGAGATCAGAACAGATGTAAATCTAACCTCTGATCACCTTCCTGTAGTATTGGACCTTTTCTTCGACTCTTTATCTTTAGACCACCCGGAGGAGCTACATACAAATTGGGATGACTTTAGATTCATCCTTCAAAATCATAAAGCGCCCCCCCCCCTCAAAATTACCAGCACCGATGACATAGAACAGCGTGTCATTGATATGAATCATGTACTGCTCGGGGCAATTGCTGCAGCCTCGAAACCCAAAAAAGCCCGCTCTAACTATCACATTTTACCAGATGATATTAGAGACAAAATTAAGCAGCGCAACAGGTTGCGAAAGCTTTGGCAACGCACTAGGTTTCCTTTTTACGGCGTATGCTTTCGCAAACTCCATGGTGAAATCAAGGTTATGATTAAAACACACACCCAGCAACGCTGGAAAACACACCTTGAGGGACTTACACCTGCAAATCACAGTCTCTGGCGAACAGCTAAAAACATGAGAACCATTAAAACAACAATTCCGCCCATTAACGGCCCTAATGGACTCGCCCAGACTGCGGAGGAAAAAGCAAATCTGTTAGCAGATAGCTTGGAACTCCAATTCACACCCAACATCGACCACAGATTCAGCCACACATACACTACCACTGAACAAGATTTACAACAGACCAATCACAACGCACTACAAGCACATGCACCAAACGACTTAGAGAGAATCTCTCTGGCTGAAATTCTACATATCGTTGATGGACTGAAAGTAAAGAAAGCACCTGGATTGGATCGTATCAGTAATCGCACCCTCAAGAATCTGCCTGATTTGTATTACTGCTGGATTACTATGTTACTGAATCATATGTTGGACTTTCGCTTTTTTCCCCAAAGTTGGAAAACCGCTGTCGTCCTCCCTTTTCCAAAACCGAACCAAAATCTCTCGCAAGCCGAGAACTACAGACCAATAAGCCTACTGTCAAGTTTTTCGAAAATCTATGAATTGGTGTTGCTTAGACGTTTGGATAGTTTCTGCCGTTCGAAAAGCATTTTGATTCCAGACCAGCACGGCTTTCGAACCGAGCATTCAACGCAGTCCCAACTTATGCGTGTTGTCGAAACTATCCATCAAAACGCTAACAACAGACAGTATACTTCCATAGTATTTTTCGACGTGGCAAAGGCGTTTGATAAAACTTATCTGCCTGGGCTTATTTCCAAGCTGGTGCGACTTGGCATTTCGACGCAACTTTTGGCCATCATCAACTCGTACCTCACTAATAGATTTTTCCAAGTACGAGTTGATAAAACTCTCTCTACTGTTCGACCAATCAGGGCAGGGGTCCCTCAAGGAGGCAACCTCAGCCCACTACTGTATAATATCTTCATCAACGATATACCACACATACCTCAAGTTAAGCTGGCCATCTTTGCTGATGACACAGCGCTTATTGCACGTAGCTGTTCACCACACAACGCGATCAATACACTCCAAAGCTACATTAAGAATAGCCTTGAGCACTGGCTCACCACCTGGAGAATTAAAATTAATGCTTCGAAAAGTGCAGTGTGTATATTTAAGCCTAACTACCGAGAAGACAACAGAAACTACGTACTTAAGATCTTCGATGAAGTCATCCCGCTCTCTCACTACGTAAAGTATCTGGGAGTTACGCTGGATGCTCACATGACCTTCCTTGAGCACATAAAAACGAAACTGGAGAAATCAAATACTGTATTCAGAGCACTAGCCCCTCTTCTCGGTAGGAAATCCCACCTCTCTCTTGATAATAAGTTGATTGTTTACAAACAGATCATCGCACCTGGCTTTTTGTATGCCTGCCAAATTTGGGGGTCGGCAGCAAAAAGTCATATTGAGAAATTGCAAGTATTCCAAAATAAAGTCTTGCGTTGCATTGTTAATGCGCCTAGATATGTCCAGAACGAAGTTATACACCACGACCTTAAAATCTCTGGCGTTTCAGAGTGCATTGGGCTACACACTCAAAATTTCTACAAGAAAAACTCCAGTAGACCTTGTTTGAGAGACGTCGATCAGACATACAATCCGATCGTCCCTTCCTATCTCAGGAAGAGAAGGCCCCGACACATTCTATTTAGCTCTAATGAGACTAAATGGAAAAAGCGTCGGTACCTCGTCCCGCAAACAGGAGTTTCCTAGTCTTTCACCACCCCTGATCGAAGATAGATGGCGCCACTCCGACTCAAGGACTTGGCGTTTACTTGACTCTTCCATCACGGCCCAGCCACAGGCCAATTGTACGGCTAGCATTTGCCAATCGCGTAGAGTGTGCACGATTCCTTCAATCCACGTTCATAAACTTATAGTATTTCATGTGTATTTTAAATTATACTTGTAAATCATGCAGATCCTGCAAATATTTTTTGCAATCAAAAATGTACTTTTTTTGTCGTTGGGAAGGCGAATTATGCTTTCATTTCGGTCTTTTACGGAGAATTACAGCTTGAGTATTTAATTATAACTTTATCATAACTTGATAATTGTAAATTAGAATCATACATCTTAATTATAACTAATAGTATATTTATTTACTTATATCTTCATACACTGTTGTGTACTGGCTCCCGCCGTCACCTCCGAAAGCAGAGGCCGGAGCACTAATTTTTGACGTCTTGGCTTGTAGGCCCACTGCGAGTAGGTCTTCCAGATCGCGATCGAAGCTTTTGCTATTTGTTTCCCTTTTAATTCTCTGTTCGATGTAAAGGAATCATAATTTATCAGTAAATCAAATAATATTCATGAAATTTGGAAGTATGTTCGATAATGTTCATTAAAATGGGTGATTTAAAATATTAATATTGCTGTACATTTCCTTAAAATAAAATATTTATAATGACTCATTCACTGTAGGAGCAAAGATGAAAGGATTCCATTCAGTTAGTGTTTTAATAAAAGTTTGAAAAAGAACCCTGTATATTTATTGCTTAATCAGGCATTTTATTTGAATAATTCTTCAGTACATTCAGCTAAAGTATGCGTGCTTACAGATAAAGTATGCAGAAACTAAAATGATTACTGAATACTATATCTTTAAATATCATAAGATAATCATTAAAAAGAAACTCAGAATTTAACTTTTAATATGCTTACGTGTTTATTTATTTTTATTTCATTTTATTTTATTCATTTTTTGTTGTTATAAATTGTAAAATGATTTAGAATTAAGATAAAATACTAGTTGAATGTCATTCATTAACCTATGCACTATAAATTGTAGAAGTTCAGGTTTTCTAATATAGCACATCTTATATTCCCTTTTTTACTACCAGACATTAACAAATTGTAAACAATTTTGCTTAATTATAGAGTTTGAAATACCTCAGGGGCTTTGAAAATTTAATAAAGCTGTATAATAAAACTTTTTGGTATTAATATTTCATTTACAATTCCATTGAAGTGAAAATGTAAGAAAGATTAAATTAGCTTTGTATTATTAAAATAACATTAACTATAATATAATGAAATATACAATGGTAACTTGAAATTGTAAGTTAGTTACTTTGCTTTTTTCCAAGTTATTTTAACAATTTTCAATAACATAATAACTCGCTACATAAAAAATAAAATGTGCCCAACCTAAACACAAATGACTTCCTAACCTATTCTTCTAAAATTTCAGCATGCCATAACAAATAATAAAAAATATACGTGCAATATATTAAGATACTATATCTTTTATATGCAATTACTTACTTATCAAACAGTTAAAATATGTTATTTGATGTGTGAAATATTCCATTTTACATTATTTTACTTTCATAACTTTAGTGTAGCATTTTTATTGCTACGATTTCTTACTATTGACAATATCTTAAAAAGAGAATGACATTTTTTTATCTATATAAATAAAATTGAAAATACATGTATCTGTCTGTGTGTTTATCTATCTCATCATCACGGTAGAACTGCTGCATCGAATTTCATGAACATTCTGTGGGTAGCTTTGAAATAGCCCTACTTAAAATTTAGTCCATGTTTCGAGTTTCTAGGACCAGGGATTGTCGAGATATGAATAAAAATCCCACAATTAAACCTTCCATAAAAATAGAATTATGCAGATGATATATTTTCCACAAATTTATTAAGAAAATTATATCATGATGCTTAGCAACGCAATTAAATCAAATGTGTTTATTAGGCAGACGATTATTAAATTTTTTAAGATTTAAATAATAAAGAAATCAATATAAAACAAAATTTTATAACCATTTTTATACAATTTTAGCGCTTTTATTTTAGTTTATATTGATCCAATTTCATATATATTTTATAATTTGTTTTCAAACGAGAATGTTTTATTCAGATCTGCTTGAAGATAATTTTGTATAGAAAACACAGAAAGGAGAATTAAATGAAATATTTTAATAGAATGTTTTGAGTAAGAATGTCATTTAGAATACTGCAGGAATTTGCACATATATTAAATCATGGGCAATGTCGGATATATCTGCTATTAACAGTATACATAAAATTGTATGTTGTACATCTATCTGTCTGTTTATTATCTCAGCACGGTAGAGATCACCTATTTTCATTTCATTAGAATTATTATAAAATTTCAAAAATTGAGACTCTAAATATTAAAACTTCACATCAAATTCTGAATTTTAGGTTTCTTGTATTATATGGTCAGTATGAAGAACGGACATGCTGCTAGTCTATTATAAAATATTACACAACTAACAACATTATTAAAGTAATTTTAAAATATTTGCAGGAGACTGTATAATTTATGTATAATGACACATGTATAATAGCTGTATAATGACACAAGCTAACTTGATAAAATATACATTTTAAACATTGAATGATTTTAAATACTTTACAATTACTTAGCAAAGCTTAATTTTACAAGTACCTGGGCAGTTCTTAATTAATATGACAACAATAAAATTTTAAAACAAACTAAGAAAACTCTAAAAGGTTTGTTGACGTTATAATTAGCAACAAAACAATTTAGAATCCAGTTAGCGTTAATTGAATAGCAATAATTTGATTGCCATATATTTAAAATTCTATATAATTTTAAATGACATGATAATAAGCAAAAAATGGTAAGCACTTACTTCTAAATAGCATTTTTCGTTTTTCCCATTACGGTAATAAGGTAATTAGTAATCCAATGTTATAAGGTATGTAGTCGAAGGTATGCTGGTCAAAATGTTTATTAAATGATGAACTAACATATAAGACATTCAAAAATACGATAAAAAGACCGTTATGCATCCACACGCGCGAGCCCACGTACTGCACTGCACATACGATACTTCTTTGTGTGGGCTACTCTACTAGGGGAGAACTTTCCAGAAAAGTTGAGACGGAGGAATTCGAATTCGAAGGCCAGAATTGGGCCTACAGCTAATACGTCACGAGGTACAGGGGGGGGAAAGTAGTTCGGCCTTTTCTACCGGGGGTGACGCTCCCGCCCAATCTGATTGGGCCTTGCCTTAGCCCCACCCCCTTCCCTTTACTACCCTATTACTTACCAGATCAGCCATCCAAGACCATCTTTTGACTCCATCTACAGCAGAAGCAAGAATACTTCAATGCAGCACCCTCGAAGTAGCAGAGTGCCACAAAAATAGACTGATTTCATCGCTCTATCTAACAAACTGCATATTGCTATAGTAGATGTGGGGTTACGTATCAGGTGATACAGGCACCCCGAAAACATTCGTCTTGGCTTGGTTGGCAGGGTGAATTTGCCAACTTCGAGCAATAATGCAATTTTTTTTATTTGTGAATATTCAAATTAATTTTTTACTTCACATTTAACAGGAGAATTACTATTCTCTTCAGTTTTAATAAACTCGAAAGTGCATTTTGTAATCACTCTATATTTCAATCGTTTTGATTATGTAGCACCCTCTTAAATGTCAAAATTTGAAAAATACTATATTACTAGTAAATTTTTTGGAAATACCCTTTGGAAATATCCCCATACCAAAGGTTTCATTTAAAAGAGGGTGTTTTCTCTTTTTCCATCAACCCAAACATTTTGGTGTGCGAAAAACATGTAAATAATTTTGGGAAAACTAATTTTTCATGATATTTCTATCGAACAATCTACTCTTGCACGAAATTCCAAGTCGCTATCTAATTTCGAACGTTTTGATATCGATTCACATTTCGAATATTTTGGTGTATAGCACTTACACTCAAATAATTTTTTTTTTTGAGAAATTTGATTTTTCTCAAATATGTTATCGGATTATTGACCAGTGTGTCAGATTTCAAGTCCATCTGTTCAGGACTGCCTAAAAAGGTGACAGGCGGATATTTGTTAATTGGTATATAAATAAGGAGTAAAATAAATTAAGACGCTACTCGATTGAATGAATTAATGAAATATGGAAATTGCAATTTTTACTTTCCATAAGTATACATAATGTATAAGGAAAGTATTGTGACGGGGTCGAAAATTCGAATTCGAGTTTTTGACGGGAGAGCACGTTTCAGGCATCCCTGATCACGAATCGAACATGTTTGAGGTGATGTCTGTGTATGTGTGTGTGTGTGTGTGTGTGTGTGTGTGTGCCAGTGAGTCTGGAGACGATATCTCACGAAAGAAAAAGCGATTCGAATGAAATTTGAATTTTGGTACAGAATTCACAATCCGTGAATACTGGAAGCCTATTGTTTTTAAACACAATCGAATGTTTAGAACCCCTCAAAATTTTCGAGTGAAATTTTGAAAAAATCATCAAAAAATCAAAACCTTTGATAAAGTTACGCAAATGGGCATTTCTTATGCAATGTTTCCTTAAAAAACGATTGACACAAACTGTAGAACGCTAGCATTAACCGTTCTCGAGATATTGCACATTTTTCAAATAAATTTTTCGAAAAAATCAAGTAAAATAAAAAAGATATTAACTGTTAAGAAACATGTTCACTTTTCATATGTAATAGCATGCAATAAATTTGGTGACATCATTCTCGTGGATCTAACCCGTTCCATTCACGAGAAAAGATACTTTGTGTAATAGTTTTGTATTTGAACGCCAATAGTCATTTATCTGCTGTAAGAATAACTTATTTCTCCGTCCATAACGTTTGACGAGATTTTGGCAACAAATTTGGCGGAATGTCGCCAACATGGCGATTTTTTTAAACGTTGTCAAATTAAAGAAAATCTCGCCAAATGGATAAAAATGACGCTAAATCAATGAAAATGACGACTAATTGAAGAAAATTCAATATCTTGGAAAGAATATAAGTATCTACTATAAGAATAACCTATTTTTTAACTGTAAAAGTCGTAAATTCATTGCATTATATAAGGAAAGTCATGATCACATCAGATTTTTTTTATTTACATGTGAAGTCGGTGTTAATGACGAAATGATATAGATAGATGGTAATGTATAGTGATATCTGTAACACTGTTCTAATTAATAACTAAAGTAAACAAGAATCTTCAAAGGGTTGAGTGGCTGTAGACATTGATTGATCACAAAGAAAAATGATGTTTGTGAGAAAACAAAGTTTTTGGTTAAAGTGCTGGATTGAAGATTGCTGGATTTCAGTTTTTACGCAAGTATAAATTGTAGAGAATACAGAATTAACCAGCAAAAAGCAGGTCTTTGCGAGAAAGATTTCAAATTGAAACTTAATTTAACAAATAATTATGAAATTAGAAATATAAAAAAATTAATTTGAATAATTGGGAATCCTATTACAAAAGAGCCTATAAGTTTTTAGAATTTGAATATTAAGTTAAACAAATTAGAATACAGGGGAAAAAAATGAAATCAAAGTAACACATTTAAATCGCAAAACCGTATTTAATATAAAGAAGCACGTTTAAACCACCTTGCATGCAAGTGTAAACGCTATTTAAACGTTGTTGTTTACTTGTTATTTGTAGGGAGCGTAGTGAGCATGCACAGTTTAAAAATGTGCTTTTCTCCCTTTTACTGCAGTTCGTTTTAATAATTGAAATTGTGTTTCTGCAAATCTGCGTGCAATTTCACGTATGTACGCAAAATTTGATCTTCCTATTGTAGTTTTCGAGTAAAAGGATAACAAAATTAAGGAAAATGCTAATTTTGCTTCGTTATGAATGGAGAATGGACTTCGCTGCACTCGTCCATAATAATCAGTCTATTATCTAAATAATAGATGACGCTTTTAAAAGTCTAAAAATATTTGTAATTATTTTTTCACTTTCCTTAAAATACATATTATTATATCTATGGGGAAGGAACTGAAAGGGAGTCAAACCCCGACACTTAGATATTGATTATACAAGCATTCCTAAATAAGAATAAACCATTTTTCAGTGTTGGCTCTGTGTGTGTGTGCTTGGCTGTTTGTGAGTCTTTTAGCAGAATTTTTTTGAATAAATTAAGTTATTTAAAAAAAATTAGAAAAGATGATATGAATCGGTAAATATAAGAGGATAACTGAATTACAGAATAGGTAAAATCATAACATTCGCTCCAGACTTGTTTGCTCGCGCACTTTTAAAGTAGATGCTATTTAATTACAGCAGACGATAATTTAGTTATCATATAATAACCTGTTGTCAAATAATATTCTTTTGAATTTCTGTATCTATTTGTAATATGTTTACTTTCTCGTATGTACGTAAATTTTCGATTTCGAGATTTTAATGCCAATATATGCTTTAAGACCGTTTGAACATCTTTTGACTATTTTTGGAGTGATATTTATTTGTCTGTCTGGCTGATGTCTTTGGATAATTTTTTGTGTACGCAATAGCAGACACAAATATTAATGGATTTTCACAAAACTTTATATCCGGCGTTGTTATAAAAAAAATCTAGAACTAGATAGAATTTTTTTTTTAATTCGAACGAAAACTTTGAATTTTATTCTAAATTTTATATTATTTTAACATGGCAGCATAGGACACAATTTGATATAATTGTGCATAAAAGAGTTTATCTGTAGCTCAATGATCATGAGAGTTAAGAGTTTTAATCATTGTTGCGAAAAATAGTCGAAGATACAGATTTCTTTTGTGCGTGACGTCATTAGCCCCCCTTGGGGGAGGGGGTACATAGTCAAGTATGGTATCAATCGAAATATTTTTCCAAGCTCTTTAAAGTGAATGACAACACACTATAGTTGTTTACTTCACGGCCGTCCAACTGGTTGCCCATGTCCTCTGGATGTGTCGGACGGTCTGGGTCTTCAACACTATAGTTGTTATCATTTGGACTTACAATACATTTTTCTCAAATTTTTTCTTGTAAAACTAAAAATCTAATGTGGCCAGCACATGACTTTCCCTGCAGACTTATATCCACGTTCTCTTTATTTTAATTAAATTTATTTCACTTTTAATTCAATTATTTTCGTTCTCATTTGGTAACTGGACTCATTTTCAAAGGTGGCCTAGAGAAAATATGAAAAAACTAAAATATTTCGAGAACGGCTAGACCTAGTGTAATGGGGTTGGTCTTATTCTTTTCTTCGTTAAAAATTATGTATATAACAAGCATTTAATGGATATATTTAAGCATACGTAGTTTTGATTTTAGATTTTGACGATTTTTGCGGGCCATTTCGCAATAAAAAGCAGGTTATTTTTTCCGAATCATACCAAAATCTAATCAGTACTACAAGCGACTTACCGAATTTTGTGAAATTTGGTCCATTAGTTTTTCAGCTAGAGTGGATACAGAAAATTTTTGCCGGCCATTTAGCACAAAAAGGCGGGTTCTTTTCTCCCGAATCGTACCCAAAATTAATCAGCACCAGATTCGCCCACAAGTGACTTACCTACCAAATTTGATGAAATTCGGTCAATTAGTTTTTTAGTTAGAGTGGATAAAAATCTGCACAGACAGCCAGACGCACAGACAGACAGACACGCACACAGACGTCACGCTAAAAATAGTTTTTTCGTATTCTAGAGGTCTCGAAACGTGTAGATCCGTGAAAAACTCGAGTTGCGATTTTCGGTATGATTCCAATACTTTCCTTATACATTACCATGTATTGCAGGGAAAGTAAAAAAAAATATGAATTCTGGTATGAAAAAGTCGAGTTAAGTCGCACTCTAATTAATTATTTTTTATCAAAATCGTTCCAAAAATGTGTAAACCTCCTGTGTAAAATCACACAGATAATCCAAATTCATCTAAATCATTAGCTACGGTGAATTGTGGCAATCTTAAATAATTTCCTTAAGGATTTTTACGAAATATTGTCATTAACAATATTATCATCTTGAGACTTCTTGACACCATTCTATGTGGTCCCGGAAGTTTCTTGTTAGGTTCCCACCGCAAAAAGCCGAACAAACTTGAAATCCTATCTCCTTCCGCTTACACCCTTTTATTCACTCTCTCGTTAATCCTATTACGCCCGGCGCCTTTAATTGCGAGTAAAAGCAAATACTCGGAGCACAAACAACTTCTTTGATCCCGATACTCTGCTCTGGGCTAATTAGATTCGAAGATGTCACGGAACGTTATAGATGGTTGGGGCTGAAATATTTTAATTTGAAAAAAAAGAAGCGGACGTAATTGACCTTGAGACTTTTAAGCCTGTTTCTGAAAATTTGAAACGCGGAAAGTGTCAAGCGATATGATAGCATTTGCATTTGGGTTTTATTTTTGTAAATCACAATTATGAGGAAAATATTGGGAAGAAATGCAGCGGAATTATTGTGGAAAATAATGAAGTTAAGGTCGTTATATTAAAGTACAACGCAATTGGTTTCGAGCTCAATCAATTTACTGAAGTTCTAAACTAGGTGTGGTGAAACACCATCGAAGGTCACAGCTTGCAAGCCGATCTTTGTTTGATTTTTAAATAAAAAAATCTGATGTGGACAACACATGACTTTCCTTATGTAATGCAATGAATTTACAACATTTACAATAAAAAAATAGGTTTTTCTTATAGTAGATATTTATATTCTTTCCAAGATATTGAATTTTCGTCAATTAGTCGTCATTTTCATTGATTTAGTGCCATTTCTAACCAATTGGAGAGGTTTTCGTTAATTTGACAGCATTTAAAAATGTCGTCAAGTTGGCGACATTCCGCAAAATTTGGCGCCAAAGTCGCGCCAAGCGTTATGGACGGAGAGATAAGTTATTCTTATAGCAGATAAATAATTATTGGCGTTCAAATACAAACGTATTACTCAAAGTATTTTTTCTCATGAATGGAACGAGCTATAGATCCACGAGAATGATATCACCCAATTTATCGCATGATATTACATATGAAAAGTGAACATCTTTCTTAACATTTAATATATTTTTTATAATTTATGGGATTTTTTGATAAATTTATTTAAAAAATGTGCAATATCTCGAGAACGGTTAATGCTAGCGTACTAAAGTTTATGTCAATCGTTTTCTAAGAAAAAATTACATATGTCTATTTGTGTAACTTTACTAAAGGTTTTGATTTTTTGACGATTTTTTGAAAATTTCAGCCAAAAATTTAAGGGGGTTCTGAACGTTCGATTACGTTTAAAAACAATAGACTCCAGTATTCAGACATTTTGATTTTTGTACCAAATTTCATTCAAATCGCTCTATTTGTTCGTGAGATATCGTCTCCACAGACTCACACACGCACACACACACACACACACACACACACATACATACTTTCACACACACACACATACTTTCACACACACACACAGATATCACTTCAACATTGCATATATTATGTATATAAGGAAGTAATTATTAAGTTTGATTATGGATCTTCGTTTTTGTATAGATATTTAGTGTTTGGAATTAAGTCCGAAAATGCAAATTTTTCGCGGATCAAAAATTATCCGGGGTTTCAAATTTTTTCATTTTCACCGGTGATAATTTTAAATTATGTGGATTAACTAAATACATATCTGTTATTCTCATGAAATATATAATGCAAATAAAATTCATAATTTGCTGTGAACGTTTAATATTTGAAGTTTTTCTTTTTTAACATTTTATAATAATTCTTGCAAAAAGGAAAAAAAGTGAGTAATCCAGTGCTGAGATAATAAACAGACAGACAAATAGAAACATAATTTACAAACAACTTATCGTTCTATAACCAACGATGTATTGAATATTCTAAACGAAATATAATTTCTATTCATTTATGTAAAAGAAAATTCGGCAACCACTAAAATATGAATTCTAAAATATTTATTAAACAAAATATATCATCATTTCAATAAAGTCTAAGACTACAAAAATCAAATTAATTCTAAAACGATAAACAAAAACTCACTATTTTATGAATGGAATATTCCAAACAAAGCTGTAGGAAGTAAAAAATAACCTAATAATGCCATTAAAAATTAATTAACATTTTGTTGTTTCTAAAAAAATTCATGCAAATATATAGTAAAAAAATCTGATGTGGGCAACACATGACTTTCCTTATATAATGTAATGAATTTACTACTTTTACAGTAAAAAAATAGGTTTTTCTTATAGTAGATACTAATATTCTTTCCAAGATATTGAATTTTCGACAATTAGTCGTCATTTTCATTAATTTAGCATCATTTTTATCCATTTGGCGAGATTTTCATTAATTTGGCAACATTTCAAAAAGTCGCCAAGTTGGCGACATTCCGCCAAATTCGTCGCCAAAATCTCGCAAAGCGTTATGCACTAAGAAAAAAGTTATTCTTACAGCAGATAAATGACTATTGGCGTTTAAATACAAAAGTATTATTCAAAGTATATTTTTTCATGAATGGAACGAGCTAGATCCACGAGAATGATGTCACTCAATTTATCGCATGGTATTACATATGAAAAGTGAACATGTTTCTCAATAGGAATTTTTTTTTTATGTGACTTTTTCATAATTTTTTTCAAAAATGTACAATATCTCGAGAACGGTTCATGTTAGCGTTCTAAAATTTATGCCAATCGTTTTCTAATGAAAAATTACATAAGAAATGTCTATTTGCGTAACTTTATTAGCGGTTTTCATTTTTTGACGATTTTTTCAAAATTTTATTCGAAAATTCAGGGGGGTTCTGAACATTCGATTACATATAAAAACAATAGGCTTCCAGTGTTTACGGATTGTGATTTTTGTACCAAATTTGGTTTAAATCGGTCCATTCGTTTGTCAGTTATCGTCTCCACAGACTCACTGACACACACACACACACACACACACACACATACTTTCACACACACACACACACACACACACACACACACACACACACATACACACACACAGACATCACTTCAAAAATGTTTGATTCGTGATCAGGGATGCTTGAAACGTGCTCTCCCGTCGAAAACTCGAATTCGAATTTTCGACCCCGTCACAATACTTTCCTTATACATTATGTATATAAGGAAAGTAATAATGATATATGGGTCATTTTCTCTAAATGAGCTTTTTCATCTTTCTTGTTATAATATATTTCTTTTCTATATTTCAACCTTTATCCTGCATTATATTTTAACAATAGTTGTTTAAACTTAAAAAAAAACAAAAAAAAAAAAAAAACAGTAGCAGTGATAATTTTGGAGAAATTAAATGGAAAATGCAAATTTTTATTTTCAAGACAAGTAAATACAGCATGACAGGGGAATGACGCTTAATATAGGCAACTGATTTGTCTTTAATTGCAATCTTATATTTAGAACTAACTTTTTCTTTGTTTTATCTTCTAAAATCAAAATCTAGTTTACATGTAATTCACCTATTCTAATGCCATCCCTTTGTCTACCAAGAAGACAGGTGAATGACGACAGAGGAATGACAAATCATGTGATTTTACTTTCTGATTATATGTATGAGTTTTAATTGCATGGAAACCTAACTTTCAGTTTGCTACACTAACTAGGCACACATATGTGTTAAAAAAATTATTTACTTTTCTATTCTGAGAATAATTATAGACAGGTGAATGACAAGGAATAAATAAACTTACCCAAAATTGCTCAGTTTTATAATATTTCCCTGCACCGAATGATAGCTAGAACATAGTCAAACTCTTAAAATGGAGAATATGGACTTTAGTAAAAAATAATAATACTTGATTATATTTTGTCGTCATCAATGTACGGAAAGAAGTGTTAAAATTTAAAGACAGGTGCATGGCAAAAGAGATCGGGGACAGTTGTAAAAAATTAATTTAAAATATTGCTCTACTGCATAGTGGATATTTACTTTCCCTGCAATACATGGTAATGTATAGGGGAAGTATTGGAATCATGTCGAAAATCGCAATCGAGTTTTCAACAGATCTACATGTTTCGAGACCTCTAGAATACGAAAAAACCATTTTTAGCGTGACGTCTGTGTGTGTGTCTGTGTATCTGTCTGTCTGTCTGTCTGTGCAGATTTTGTATCCACTCTAACTAAAAAATTAATGGACCGAATTTCACAAAATTTGGTAGGTAAGTTACTTGTGAGCGAGTCTAGTGCTGATTAGTTTTGGGTACGATTGAGGATAAAAGAACCCGCCTTTTTTTGCGAAATGGACCGAAAAAGCTTGTATCCACTCTAACTAAAAAACTAATGGACCGAATTTCACAAAATTCGATAGATGAGTCACTTGTGGGTTACCCTGGTGCTGATTAGATTTTGGTACGAATCGAAAAAAAATAACCTGCCTTTTTTTGCAAAATGACCCGCAAAAATCGTCAAAATCTAAACTAAAGAACTAGGTACACTCAAATATATCCATTAAATGCTCGTTTAATACGTAATTTTTAACGACGAAAAGAATAAGACCAACCCCATTACACTAGGACTAGCCGTTCTCGAGATATTTTACTTTTTCTTATTTTCTCTACGCTACCTTTGAAAATAAGTCCGGTTACCGAATGAGAACGAAAATTGAATTAAAAGTGAAATAAATTTAATTAAAATAAAGAGAACGTGGATAAAATAAAGAGAACGTCTGCAGGGAAAGTCATGTGCAGCCCACATCAGATTTTTAATTACTGTTTATAATTTACATTGTCTAATATAATATAAAACATCAAATTAAAAGAAAACTAGAAAATGAAGGCTCGTAAAAGAAGTTGTGATTTTATTATTCGGCTGTTGGGACACACAGAGGAATAACTTTTAATAAAAAAACTAAATTTTTAAACATTAAAAACATAAATTGATTCTTTAGCTAATGGGTGAGAAATATGAACTACAATATAGTAAAACTAATCAGTGTCCAAAATCAGCCCCAAGCCATGCAAACTTTTATAAAACACCTGGGACATGTAAAACTCTCGTTTACCGAAAATGACACATATGACAGACGCTAAAAACTCAAATGAAAAAAACATAATTATAATTCTTTGAATATTGTCTGCTGATTAAAAAATCTGTGGGCAGCATATGACTTTTCCTGCAGACTTATATCCACGTTATGTTTATTTTAATTAAATTTAATTCACTTTAATTCAATTTTCCTTCTCATTTGGTAACTGGACTTATTTTTAAAGGTGGAGTAGAGAAAATACGAAAAAACCAAAATATCTCGAGAACGGCTGGTCCTAGTGTGATGGGGTTGGTCTTATTCTTTTCTTCGTTAAAAAGTACGTATAAAACAAGCATTTAATATATATATTTATGTATACGTAGTTTTTAATTTCAGATTTTGTCGATTTTTACTGGCCATTTTGCAAAAAAAGGCAGGTTATTTTTTTCCGAATGGTACCAAAATCTAATTAGCACTAAGGTGGCCCACAAGCGACTTATCTAACGAATTTTGTGAAATTCGATCCATTAATTTTTCAGCTAGAGTGGATACAGTCTTTTGAGGTCCATTTTGCAAAAAAAAAAAAGGCGGGTTCTTTTATCCCGGATCGTACCCAAAATTAATCTGCACCAGATTCGCCCGCAGGTGACTTACCTACCAAATTTTATGAAATTCGGTCAATTACTTTTTTCGTTAGATTGGATACAAAATTTGCACAGACACACAGACAGACACACAGACGTCACGCTAAAAATAGTTTTTTCGTATTCTAGAGGTCTCGAAACGCGTAGATCCGTCGAAAACTGGAGTTGCGATTTTCGGCATGATTCCAATACTTTCCCTATGTATTTTCCCTATATATTTACTTTCCCATGTATTGCAGGGAAAGTAAAAATCAATTAAAAGGTAGCTACTTCTGCAGTCGATTGTTCTGCCTATGCTGTCAAGCCGCCAATGTTGCATTTATCAACAAGACAACGCTTAACCATATACTGCACGACTTTCTTAACAATGTCTTTGAAGATTTAATACCCTCCTATGGCCATACAGGGCCCCAGGCCTATCACCAATAGAACACGTCTGAGATATGCTGGGAGGGCAATTGCAACCTTTTCTGAATACTACTGAATTAGCTAACCAGTTGCAACATTTGTAGCAGAATCTTCCGCAGATTGACATAAGCAACTTCTGCACCGAATATTGGCTTGTAGCTGCCAGATGAGGATGTATCACTTACTAAAACTACTTGTTGCCGCCATTTTTAATAAAATATTTTTTGCTCTCAAATTCTAATCTTTTGTATATTTTCTCAAACGATATATGCATGCCGAGTTTCGCGGCTGTTGCTCAATTTCTTATGGGTGCACATATTTACAACACAGTTTATTTAAGTCAATCTTTAAACTTGCCTGGCGGAGCACATAAGTACGTAAATACGTATTGAATACGCGCTTGAGTACGTATATTTATATCTATTCTGTTCTAACCTCACCAATCATTAAACACCTTTAGAATCCCCAAGTTCATTTACACTCTTGCTTTTTAACAACAAAACAAAATATCTCGTGCTTCTGAACGTGCTTTTCCACGAAGTAAACAGACTGAACTGAAACAATCGTGACATTTTAGATGCTACAGATTTCCTATCCATTGGAAAATCCAGAATAAAGTACTAAAATATCTAAATTATAACCACTATATTTCTAAAACTAAGAGTTCGATCTAAAATGCAATTATATACGAGAATAATGTACACAGAAACAGTGACTAAGAATTACCCACTGCCAGTTCTTCAGATTGTTTGAACTACTTTCCATTGAAATAAAAAGTGGCAGTTCGTTCTAAGCGGTTGGTAAGGGCGCATACTGTTCTACCTATTCTTTTATCCTGTACAAGGGGGATTGAAACGCCCTCGAAACATTTGTAGTCACCTTACTGGCATATGCCAACTTTATTTAAGAAAGTTTTGTAAGTGATGTATCTTTTGCTTTTTAAAGCGCATTATATCATTTAAATATAATGATACGAACTGTATACGTAAACAATGCATTGCCTTCTTATATATGCAATACTAGAAGGCTTATCTCCGTCTTTGCTCGCCAACTAAAAAAATTTGTTTTGCATGAAATCATGAAATTTGTTGGTTCTGACGCTATCTAATCCTGGAATAGGTGTTGGGATCGACAAGTCATTTTCATACCAGCATTTACTTCTACAATCCGAGCCCAATCTACATTAAACATTCTTATTATATATAAACTTGTTGAATTTTTGGTAGTCATTTCTCTGAAACTTTTAATTTCAAAACCATTTATGACTTATCCTGGAAAACATTGACATTTTTAAAGAATGATCGAATATCAAAGTTTTTGTTTGCTTGTTTCATTCAATATTCAAATTCAGAAAATTTCCTTCTTCCATTTTACGTAAGCAAAATGAATTAGGCCTAGTTTTAGTCAGATTCAAATCCTTGATAAAAGCAATACATTTATTTTTGCGATAAATTGTTTGCAATAAAACAAATGTGGAACAAGTTGAACAGACCAAAGAAAATCGTTCAGAAAGAAAATGTATTTTTATTGGTATTTATGCACTTGAACATTGTAGTGAGTACACTTGAACATTGTGTCTGTGAGTGCACTTGAACATTGTAGACTCAATTTAAGACAGCTTTTTCTCAGGTAAACTTTATCTTATATAATTAATGGAAACATATTTAAATCAACGGAGTAAAAATAAAAAAATGCTTCTCATTTTTTTATTTTTTATTTTAACATATTTTAACAAATTTTATTATAGCCCGGGAAGGTTTTTTCTAAATATCATTTATGTAATTTTGTTGAATCGATAGACTTCTGTAGCGTATCAATAAAAGTATCAAGAACTTCTGTAGCGTATCAAGTTACCCATGGGGGTTGAATTTTCAAACGTGCAGTATCAATCGTAATATTTTTCCAGTCCTTTAAAATAGAATGTAGTATGCCATGACTGTGATCATTCGGAACAATGATACAGATTTTCAAAATGTTTTCTTGTAAAAATTTTAAAGAAAACATCAGAATCTGCCTTAAAAAGGATGCTTTCAAACATAGTATATTGTGTAGGAGAAAATATTATGACGACAGAGCCCATTTTAAGCATCTATGAACTGAAATTGAACGTTTTTGAGGTGATGTCAGTATGTGTGTGTTAGTGAGTGTAAGTCTGAGGACGCAATTTCTCATGATCAAATGAAGCATTTTTGAAAACAATTTGATACGATTATTATAACCAGTGTATACTGGAACTTTATTGATTTTAAACGCGATTGAAATTTCAAAAGACAGCAAAATTTTTAGATGAATTTTTGAATAAATAATTAAAAAGTCAGTATCTTAAAAATGGATAAATAAATAATCAATTCAGACGTAATTTTTTAATAGAATTTGAATGATTAAAACCGTAGAACGCTAGCATGAACTGCTCTCGCAATATTGCACGAATTTTGAAATAATTTTGAAAAAAAAATCATTAAAAATGTGGAACTTTTAACACTAATAAATAAATAATTATTTCATTTGTAATTTTTCGTTAGTAATGAATGTCTCAAATTTTACAATATTCTACCAGAATTGTTTTATAACACAGCTTAAATGGCATATATTATTAAAAGACAACATTAGAAGATTCAAAAGTTACAATATTAGAAAAAATCTGATGTGAGCAGCACATGACTTTCCCTGCAGACTTATATTAACGTTCTCTTTATTTTAATTAAATTTATTTCACTTTTAATTCAATTTTCGTTCTCATTCGATAACGGGACTTATTTTCAAAGGTGGTGTAGGGAAAGTACGAAAAACTAAAATATCTCGAGAACGACTAGTCTTAGTGTAATGGGGTTGGTCTTATTCTTTTCATCGTTAAAAGTTGCGTATTAAATCAGCATTTAATGGATATATTTGAGTATACCCAGTTTTTTATTTTAGATTTTGGCAATTTTTGCGGGCCATTTTGCAAAAAAAGGCAGGTTATTTTTTTCTGAATCGTACCAAAATCTAATCAGCACCAGGGTGACCTATACGTGACTCATCTACCGAATTTTGTGAAATTCGGTTCATTAGTTTTTTAGCTACAGTGGATACAAGCTTTTGCGGGCCATTTCACAAAAAAGGCGGGTTCTTTTATTCTGAATCGTACCCAAAACTAATCAGCACCAGCCCCGCCCACAAGTGACTTACCTACAAAATTTTGTGAAATTCGGTCCATTAGTTTTTTAGTTAGAGTGGATACAATATCTGCACAGACAGACAGACACACAGACACACAGACACACAGACAGACACACAGATAGACACACAGACACACACACAGAAGTCACGCTAAAAATGGTTTTTTCTTATTCTAGAGGTCTTGAAACGTGTAGATCCGTCGAAAACTCGAGTTGTGATTTTCGGCATGATTCCAATACTTTCCCTATACATTACCATGTATTGCAGGGAAAGTAAAAAATTAATGGGTTTTGTAATGCGTAATACATTTATCCGTATCACTGTATCAACCCAACTGATGACGGGCTAATATAACTTCTTAAGGAAGTTCCAGAAAAAGCACGTAACTTTTGAAGTTCCTGGCCAATCTGCATAATTCGATAAGTTTCCAGAACTCATCAAAACCCAAGTTGACGGTATTTTGTCGTCAAAGTCATCTAATTCTTTGTACGTGACGTCATTAGCCCCCACCAGAGGGCTAGACATATATGTGTAAAAAACTACTAATTTGGGGTTTTCCTCTTTCCTTCTTCTCTTTCTCTCTTTCAACAACTCTGTCCCCTCCCTCTCTCCCTCTTATAACAACTTCTTCCAACAACTCTCCCTCTCTCTTTCTTCCTCCTTCCAACAACTCTCTCTCTCTCTTCTCTTTCTCTTCTCACTTTCAACAACACTTCCCTTCCCTTTCTCATAACAACTTTCTTCCAACAACTTTCTCTCTTTCTTCCTTCTTCTCTCTCTTCTTCCCTTTCTATCTCCTCTCTCTTTCAATAACTCTTTCCCTCTCTCCCTCTTATAACAAATTCTTCCAACAACTCTCCCTCTCTCTTTCTTCCTCCTTCCAACAACTCTCTCTCTCTCTTCTCTTTCTCTTCTCACTTTCAACAACACTTCCCTTCCCTTTCTCATAACAACTTTCTTCCAACAACTTTCTCTCTTCCTTCCTTCTTCTCTCTCTTCTTCCCTTTCTATCTCTTCTCTCTTTCAATAACTCTTTCCCTCTCTCCCTCTTATAACAAATTCTTCCAACAACTCTCCCTCTCTCTTTCTTCCTCCTTCCAACAACTCTCTCTCTCTCTTCTCTTTCTCTTCTCACTTTCAACAACACTTCCCTTCCCTTTCTCATAACAACTTTCTTCCAACAACTTTCTCTCTTTCTTCCTTCTTCTCTCTCTTCTTCCCTTTCTATCTCTTCTCTCTTTCAATAACTCTTTCCCTCTCTCCCTCTTATAACAAATTCTTCCAACAACTCTCCCTTTCTCTTTCTCCCTCCTTCCAACAACACTCTCTCTCTCTTCTCACTTTTAACAACACTTCCCCTCCCTCTTATAACAACTTCTTCTTTCTTCTTCTCTCTCTTCTTCTCTTTCAACTACTCTTTTCCCTCCTTCTCTCCTTCTCATAACAAACAACTTCTTCCAACAACTCTCTCTCTTTCTTCATCCTTCCAACAACTATCTCTCTTCTTCTCTTTCTCTCTTTCAACAACACTTTCCCCTACCTCTCTCCCTCTTATAACAACTTCTTCCAACAACTGACAGACCTAGGCTCAACTGGTGCATTTGTCACCTAAGAACTTCCACGAGGGAAGCTGCGGTTCTTCCCATGGGTACTCTCAATATTATCCAATATATGTATTCAAATTTGTTCGCTCTGACGCTATCTAATCCTGGAATAGGTGATGGGCCCGACAAGTCGTTCTCATTAGAACATTTACTTCTAGAATCCAGCTCAAGATATAGTAAACATTCTTATTATATATAAACATGTTGCTGGATTTATAAAAATTTTTGGTAGTCATTTGTCTGAAACTTTTAATTTCAAAACCATATATGATCATTCCTCGAAAACAATGACATTTTTAAACAATGCTCGAATATACAAAATTTTTTTTTGTTGTTGTTTCTTTCATTATACAAATTCAGGAAATTTTCTTCTTCCATCTTACTTAGGTAAAGTGAATTATAGCTGTAGTTTTAGTCAGATTCAACTCCTTGGCAAAAGCAATGCATTTATTTTCGCGATAAATATTTTGCAATAAAAGCGACGTGGAATCAAGTTGAACAGGGCAAAGAAAATTGTTCAGAAAAGTGTGTTTTTATTGGTATTTACTTGTATGAACTTGAAGATTGTAGAGAGCACCGGGTGCTAGTGATTCAATTTAAAACAGCTTTTTCTCAGGTAAACTTTATCTTATCTATTTAATGGAAACAGATTCAAATCAATGGAGCAAAAATATAAAATTGCTTCTAATTTTTTTTATTTTAACATACAAGTATTTCAGCAAATTTTATTATAGCTCGGAAAAGATTTCTCTAAATATCATTTATGTAATTTTGTTGAATCGATGAAATTCTGTATCGTAGCTATCAAACAAAATTCTATTCTCTATTGCATAATTTATTTGATATAGTGCTCCATGTGGAAAAAAGTAAAATTTCGACTACCTCGAGAAGGGTTCAAGATAACGTCTACAGAACGATGGGCACCAATGTTGAATAAAATGTGCAAAAAGATTTCACTTATTTTATAATAGTAAAAGTATATATATTTTTATGATGTTCTAAAATAAAAACATAATTATTTCTAGTATGGCGCATGTTATCGTCCTATACATGATCTCAATCGCTTTTAAATAAAAAATCTGATGTGGGCAGCACATGACTTTCCCTGCAGACTTATATTTACGTTCTCTTTATTTTAATTAAATTTAATTCACTTTTAATTCAATTTTCGTTCTCATTTGGTAACTGGACTTATTTTCAAAATTTATTCAGAGAAAATACGAAAAAACTAAAATATCTCGACAACGGCTAGTCCTAGTAAGGGGTTGATCTTGTTCTTTTCATCGTTAAAGCTTACGTATAAAAGAAGCATTTGATGGACATTTTTGAGCATACTTAGTTTTTATTATAGATTTTGACGATTTTTGCAGGTCATTTCGCAAAAAAAGGCAGGTTAATTTTTTCCAAATCGTACCAAAATCTAATCAGCACCAGGGTGATTCACAAGTGACCTATCTGCCGAATTTCGTAAAATTCGGTACATTAGTTTTTCAGCTAGAGTGGATACAGACAATTTTTGCGGATCATTTCGTATAGTAAGGCGGGTTCTTTGATCCCGAATCGTACTAAAAACTAATCAGCATCAAATTCGTCCAAAAGTGACTTACCTACCAAATTTTATGAAATACGGTCAATTAGATTTTTAGTTAGAGTGGATACAAAATCTGCACAGACAGACAGACACACAGACAGAGAGACAGACACACAGACAGAGAGGAGGCCAACGACCGTACCGTGCTGAAAACACCGGTTCTCGTTAGATCACCGAAGTCAGGCAGCATCGGGCGCGGTTAGTACTTAGGTGGGTGACCACCTGGGAACACCGCGTGTTGTTGGCTCTTTTCGGGCGCGGCAGCCCAGTGGTTAGCGCGCGATTCTCGCCGCTGCCAGAACTGCCGCCGTGTTCATGCGGAGTACGATCACGTTAAACATGTGGGTCCGTAAGTCCTTCCGAGAGGTTGGTGGTAGGGGAAGGAGGGTACGGTCCCTGTGGATGCCTCCCCCACTGGGTTCCGGTCTAAATTGGGTGGCACTTCCCGGCCGTCCAAACAGTTACCTTACACCTTTCTGGTAGGTCGGACGGTCTGGGTCTCAACAACAACAACACAGACAGAGAGACAGACACACAGATAGACAGACAGACACACAAACACACATACAGACGTCACGCTAAAAATGGTTTTATCTTATTCTAAAGGTCCCGAAATGTGTAGATCCGTCGAAAACTCGAGTTACGATTTTCGGCATGATTCCAATACTTTCCCTATACATTACCATGTATTGCAGGGAAAGTAAAAATCTGATGTGGGCAGCAGATGACTTTCCCTACAGACTTATATCCACTTTATGTTTATTTTAATTAAATTTAATTCACTTTTAATTCAATTTTCCTTCTCATTTGGTAACTGGACTTATTTTCAAAGGTGGCGTAGAGAAAATACGAAAAACCCAAAATATCTCGAGAACGGCTAGTCTTAGTGTAATGGGGTTGGTCTTATTCTTTTCTTCGTAAAAAATTACGTCTCAAACAGGCATTTAATGAATATATTTGTGCATACGTAGTTTTTTATTTTAGATTTTGACTATTTTTGCGGGCCATTTTGCAAAAAAAGCAAGTTGTTTTTTCCGAATCGTACCAAAATCTAATCAGCACCAGGGTAACCCACACGCGACTTATCTACCGAAGGTTGTGAGATTCGGTCCATTAGTTAGCTTTTCAGCTAGAGTGAATACAGGCTTTTGCGGGCCATTTCGCAGAAAAAGGCGGGTTCTTTTATCCCGAATCGTACCCAAAACTAATCAACACCAGATTTGCCCAAAAGTGACTTACCTACCAAATTTTATTTTATTTTTTACCACACAGACGTCACGCTAAGAATGGTTTTATTGTATTCTAGAGGTCCCGAAACGTGTAGATCCGTCGAAAACTCGAGTTGCGATTTTCGGTATGATTCCAATACTTATCCTATGCATTATCATGTATTCCAGGGAAAGTAAAAATCTGATGTGGGCATCACATGACTTTCCCTGCAGACTTATATCCACGTTATGTTTATTTTAATTAAATTTAGTTCACATTTAATTCAATTTTCCTTCTCATTTGGTAACTGGACTTATTTTCAAAGAAGGCGTAGAGAAGATACGAAAAACCCAAAATATCTTGAAAATGGCTACTCCTAGTGTAATGTGGTTGTTCTTATTCTTTTCTTCGTTAAAAATTACGTCTAGAAAATTACGTCTAAAGAAGCATTAAATGGATATATTTGTGCATACGTAGTTTTTTATTTTAGATTTTGACGATTTTTATGGACCATTCTGCAAAAAAGGCAGGCTATATTTTCCCAATTTATACCAAAATCTAATCAGCACCATGGTGGCCCACAAGCGACTTATCTACCAAATTGTTTGAAACTTGGTCCAGTAGCTTTTCAACTAAAGTGAATACAGTCTTTTGCGGGCCATTTCGCAAAAAAAGGCGGGTTCTTTTTATCCCGAATCGTATCCAAAACTAATCCGCACCCGATACTTTCAGTACTGACCAATACTGACCAATGACTTACAATACTGACTTCCAATTAATGACTTCCAATACTGACTTCCTATGACTTACCTACCAAATTTTATGAAATTCGGTCAATTACTTTTTAAGTTACTTTTTCAGTTTGGATACAAAATCTGTACAGACAGACACACAGACACACACACACAGACGTCACGCCAAAGATAGTTTTTTCGTATTCTAGAGGTTTCGAAACGTGTTGATTCCGTCGAAAACTGGAGTTGCGATTTTCGGCATCATTCCAATACTTTCCCTATACATTACCATGTATTTCAGGGAAAGTAAAAAGGTTTATTACTTTTCCTGTAATGCATGACACTGTATTAAAAGTATTGGAATCGAAAAGTATTGTCGAAAATGGCTACTCGAGTTTTCATTCTTTTAATATCGTCTGCTGATTAAAAGGTTTATTACATTCCCTGCTATAAATTGCAGTGTAAAGTGACAGTATTGGAATCGTTGTTGTTGTTGTTGAGACCCAGACCGTCCGACCTACCAGAAAGGTGTAAGGTAACTGTATGGACGGCCGGGAAGTGCCACCCAATTTAGACCGGAACCCAGTGGGGGAGGCACGTATTGGAATCGTGTCGAACATTGTACCTCGAGTTTTTATTCTTATTAAAAGGTCTTCTTATTATAAGGTTTATTACTTTCCCTATATTATATGGTAATGTAGTATAGTCAAAGTATTAGTATCACGTTGAAAATAGCAACTCGAGTTTTCATTTTTATAATATTGGCTGCTGATTAAACGGTTTATTACTTTCCCTGCAATACATGGTAATGTAAAGTGAAAGTATTGAAATATATCGAAAATCGCAACTCGAGTTTTATTCGTTTAATACTGTCTGCTTATTAAAGGTTTATTACTTTCCCTGCTATACATGGTGACGCATAATGAAACTATTGGAATCGTGTCAAAAATCGGAACTGGAATTTTCATTCTTTCAATATTGTCTGCTGATTAAAAGATTTATTACTTTCCCTGCAGTACATGGTAATTTATAGTGAAAGTATTGGAATTGTGTCAGAATCACAACTCGAGTTTTCATGTTTTTAATATTGTCTGCTGATTAAAAGATTTATTACTTCTTCTGCACTATATGGTAATATAAAGTGAAATCAATGGAATCGGGTTGAAAATTGTAACTAAAGTTTTCATTTTATTAAATTGTCTGCTGATTAAAAGGGTTTTACTTTCCTTGCAATACATGATAATGTGAAATTATCGGAATCGTGTCGAAAATTGTAACCTGAGTTTTCATTCTTTTAATATTGCCTGCTGACTAAAAGGTTTATTACTTTCCATGCAAAACGTGCTAATGTATAGTGAAAGTATCGAAATCGTGTCGAAAATCGCAACTCGGGTTTTCATTCTTTTAATATTGTTTGCTTATTAAAAGGTTTATAACTTTCCCTGTAATACATGGTAATGTAGTTAGTGAAAGTATTGGAATCGTGTCGAAAATTGTAAGTGAAATTTTCAGTTCTGTCTGCTGATTATAAGGTTAATTACTTCCATGCTATAGATGGTAATGCATAATGAAAGTATTTGAATCGTGTAGAAAATAGTAACTTGAGTTTTCAATCGTTTAATACTGTCTGCTTATTAAAAGGTTTATTACTTTCCCTGTAATGAATGGTAATGTAGTATAGAGAAAGTATTGGAATCGCGTCGAAAATAGCAACTCGAGTTTTCATTCTTTTAATATTGTCTGCTCATTAAAGGGTTTATAACTTCCCTGTAATACATAGTTATGTAGTATAGTGAAAGTATTGGAATCGCGTCGAAAATAGCAATTCGAATTTTCATTTTTTTAACATTGTCTGCTGATTAAAAGGTGTATTACTTTCCCTGCAATACATGGTAATGCAAAGAGAAAATATTGGATTTGTGTCGAAAATCGTAATCGGAGTTTTCTTTCTTTCAATATTGTTTGCTGATTAAAAGATTTATTACTTTCCCTGTAATACATGGTAATGCAGTATACTATTGGAATCGCGAATGTATTGGAATCGTGTCGAAAGTCGCAGCTTGAGATTTAATTCTTTTAATACTGTCTGCTGATTTAAAGGTATATTACTTTCCCTGTTATACATGGTGAAGCATGATGAAAGTATTGGAATCGTGTCAAAAATTGTACCTGAAACTTTCAGTCTTTCAATATTGTCAGCCGATTAAAAGGTTTATTATCTGCCTTGCAATACATGGTAATGTGAAATTATCGGAATCGTGTCGAAAATTTTAACCGGAGTTTTCATTCTTTTAATATTGTCTGCTGACTAAAAGGTTTATTACTTTCCATGCAAACCGTGGTAATATATAGTAAAAGTATTGGAATCGTGTCAAAATCACAACTTGAGTTTTCATTCTTTTAATATTGTCTGCTTATTAAAAGGTTTATAACTTTCCCTGTAATACATGGTAATAAAGTATAGTGAAAGTATTGGAATCGTGTCGAAAATTGCAAGTGAAATTTTCAGTCTTTCAGTATTGTCTGCTGATTAAAAGTTTATTACTTCCATGCTGTAGATGGTAATGCATAATGAAAGTATTGGAATCGTGTAGAAAATAGCAACTCGAGTTTTCATTCGTTTAATACTGTCTGCTTATTAAAAGGTATATTATTTTCCCTGTAATGCATGGTAATGTAGTATAGAGAAAGTATTGGTATCGCGTCGAAAATAGCAACTAGAGTTTTCATTCTTTTAATATTGTCTGCTTATTAAAAGGTTTATAACTTTCCCTGTAATACATGGTAATGTAATATAGTGAAAGTATTGGAATCGTGTAGAAAATAGCAACTTGAGTTTTCATTCGTTTAATACTGTCTGCTTATTAAAAGGTTTATTGCTTTCCCTGTAATGCTTGGTAATGTAGTATAGAGAAAGTATTGGTATCGCGTCGAAAATAGCAACTAGAGTTTTCATTCTTTTAATATTGTCTGCTTATTAAAAGGTTTATAACTTTCCCTGTAATACATGGTAATGTAGTATAAAGTATTGGTATCGCGTCGAAAATAGCAACTAGAGTTTTCATTCTTTTAATATTGTCTGCTTATTAAAAGGTTTATAACTTTACCTGTAATACATGGTAATGTAGTATAGTGAAAGTATTGGAATCGTGTCGAAAATTGCAACTGAAATTTTCAGTCTTTCAGTATTGTCTGCTGATTAAAAGATTTATTACTTCCATGCTATAGATGGTAATGCATAATGAAAGTATTGGAATCGTGTAGAAAATAGCAACTTGAGTTTCATTCGTTTAATACTCTCTGCTTATTAAAAGGTTTATTACTTTCCCTGTAATGCATGGTAATGTAGTATAGAGAAAGTATTGGAATCGCGTCGAAAATAGCAACTAGAGATTTCATTCTTTTAATATTGTCTGCTTATTAAAAGGTTTATAACTTTCCCTGTAATACATGGTAATGTGGTATAGTGAAAGTATTGGAATCGTGTCGAAAATTGCTAAAAAGTTGTTCGAAATCCGGATTGCTAGCGGATAAAAAGGGATTTCCAGATTATTCAAATTCACAGGTGGTAAATTTAAAATTCAGATGTATACATAAATAAAAGGTAAAATACAATGTAAATTATGATTATCTACTAAATTATGATTATTATATAAATTATGTTTATTAACTACGTAAAACAACGTTGTGAATTTTGAAATATATTTTAATCTTCGAGAATATAAGTAGTACAGGTATATTGACATATATTGTGACAATTAGCATATATTGGAAATAATTACGGCCTTCTGATATAAAGATTATGGGGATTATTGATATTTCCAATTTATTACGTCATCTGTCTTATTTTGACAAAGAATATTGAGGCTCATATTGTAATACGGGTAATCTTCTTCTAACACACGGGCATATCTTCTAATCTATGACAATATAAGAAGTACGGGTATATCTTCCCATATAATTTTAGCGCTTTCATTTTGGCATATATTGGAATCAATTACTGCCTTAAGGTTTAAAGATTAGTGGTTTATTGATATTTTCAATTTATACATGTAATCTGCTAATTCAGGGTATATCGTCTAATATTCGCGAATATAAGTAGTACGGGTCCCATACAATTTTAACACTTTTATTTTGTATCAATTGATTCAATTTCATATTTTTTGCAAATTTGTTTACAAACCGGGCCAGAGTGTTTTATTCTTCAAATCTACCCGTTTAGATAATTTTGTATAGCGAGAACAGTTATTCTTAAACTTCTTTTTAGGAGCATTAAATTAAATATTTTAGCAGAATAATGTGATTAACAATGTCACTTAATATACTATAGGAATTTGCACATGATTGTGAATTTTAATTTTCTTTATATTACTCGTATACGTACTAGAAACGGGTATACTGCGAGTATATACTAAAAAAATCTAATGTGGGCAGCACATGAGTTTCCTTATATAATGCAATGAATTTACTACTTTTACAGTAAAAAAAAATAGATAACTTTTATAGTGGATATTTATATTCTTTCCAAGATATTGAATTTTCGTCAATGAGTCGTCATTTTCATTGATTTAGAGCCATTTTTATCCATATGGCGAGTTTTTCGTTAATTTAGCAACATGTAAAAAGTCGCCAAGTGGGCGACATTCCACCAAAATCTCGCCCAGCGTTTTGGACGGAGGAATAAGTTATTCTTACAGCAGGTGAATGACTATTGGCGTTCAAACACAAAAGTATTACTCAAAGTATCTTTTTTCATGAATGGAACAAACTAGATCCACGAGAATGATGTCACCAAATTTATTGCATGGTATTACATATGAAAAGTGAACGTGGTTTTCAATAGGAAATATTTTTCATTTATTTTATATGACTTTTTGATAATTTTTTTGTAAAATGTGCAATATTTCGAGAACGGTTCACGTTAGCTTTTTAAAATTTATGTCAATCGTTTTCTAATGAAAAATTACATAAGAAACATCTATTTGTGTAACTTTATTAGAGGTTTTGATTTTTTGACGATTTCTTCAAAATTTCACTCGAAAATTTAGGGGGGTTCTGAACATTCGATTGCTCAGAAAAGCAATAGGCTTTACGGATGGTAATTTTTGTAGCAAATTTCGTTCGAATCGGTCCATTCGTTCGTCAGTTATCGTCTCCACAGGCTCACTGACACACACAAACACACAGAGACATCACTTCAAAAATGTTCAATTCGTGATCAGGGATGCTTGAAACGTGCTCTCCCGTCGAAAACTCGAATTAGAATTTTCGACACCGTCACAATACTTTCAAGTCACAATACTTCCCCGTCACAATACATTATTGTATATAAGGAAAGTAATAATTGAATAAATGCGTAAGTAGCGATGCGGTCAGTACAATATAGTATACTACGTTATTACTTTCCTTATATACATAATGTATAAGGAAAGTATTGTGACGGGGTCGAAAATTCGAATTCCGAGTTTTGGACGGGAGAGCACGTTTCAAGCATCCCTCATCACGAATCAAACATTTTTTAGGTGATGTATGTGTGTGTGTGTGTGTGTGTGTGAGTGTGTGTGTGTGAAAGTGTGTGTGTGTGCGTGTGTGTGTGTGAAAGTATGTGTGTGTGTGAAAGTATGTGTGTGTCTGAAAGTATGTGTGTGTGTGTGTGAAAGTATGTGTGTGTGTGTGTGTGAAAGTATGTGTGTGTGTGTGTGTGAAAGTATGTGTGTGTGTGTGTGTCAGTGAGCCTGTGGAGACGATAACTGACGAACAAATGAACCGATTCGAACGAAATTGGGTACAAAAATCACAATCCGTGAATACTGGAAGCCTATTGTTTTTAAACGTAATCGAATGTTCAGAACCCCCCTAAATTGTCGAGTGAAATTTTAAAAAAATCATCAAAAAATCAAAACCCTTAATAAATTTACGCAAATAGACATTTCTAATGTAATTACTTTCCTTATATACATAATGTATAAGGAAAGTATTGTGACGGGGTCGAAAATTCGAAATCGAGTTTTCGACGGGAGAGCACGTTTCAAGCATCCCTGATCACGAATCAAACATTTTTGAAGTGATGTCTGTGTGTGAAAGTATGTGTGTGTGTGTGTGTGTGCGTCTGTGGGTCTGTGGAGACGATAACTGACGAACGAATGGATCGATTCGAACGAAATTTGGTACAAAAATCACAATCCGTAAACACTGGAAGTCTATTGTTTTTATACGTAATCGAATGTTCAGAACCCCCCTAAATTTTCGAATAAAATTTTGAAAAAATCGTCAAAAAATCAAAACCACTAATAAAGTTACGCAAATAGACATTTCTTATGTAATTTTTCATTAGAAAACGATTGACATAAATTTTAGTACGCTAACATGAACCGTTCTCGAGATATTGCACATTTTTCAAAAAAAATATTGAAAAGTCATATAAAATGAAAAAAAAATATTTCTTATTGAGAAACATGTTCACTTTTCATATGTAATACCATGCGATAAATTGGGTGACATCATTCTCGTGGATCTAGCTCGTTCCATTCATCAAAAAAGATACTTTGAGTAATACTTTTGTATTTGAACGCCAATAGTCATTTATCTGCTGTAAGAACAACTTATTTCTTCGTCCATAACGCTTGGCGAGATTTTGGCGACGAATTTGGCGGAATGTCGCTAACTTGGCGACTTTTTGAAGAAATGTTGCCAAATTAACGAAAATCTCCCCAAATGGATAAAAATGACGCTAAATCAATGAAAATGACGACTAATTGTCGATAATTCAATATATTGGAAAGAATATTAGTATCTACTATAAGAAAAAACGTATTTTTTTACTGTAAAAGTACTAAATTCATTACATTATATAAGGAAAGTCATGTGTTGCCCACATCAGATTTTTTTAAGTTAAATCAGCCTTCGGGGCATTTTATCTGCTTTAGTTAGTGACATTAAATGTTTTCAAGTAGTGCCGTTTTTGACTGTAGGCAAAGTAGGCTGGGGATAGCTGGGGTTCCATGTTCTGTGCTCAATGTACCTTTTTCTAACTATAAAAGTTTTATGGCGGGTCTAACATTTTTTTATATATAGGGCCCCGGCAATGTTTAAAAACAATCTTTTTTCAGGAACGCATATATATTCCCCCGTGGAGAGTATATATATTCTCCAGTGGAGAATTTATTTTATAATTACTTTCCTTATATACATAATGTATAAGGAAAGTATTGTGACGGGGTCGAAAATTCGAATTCAAGTTTTTGACGGGAGAGCACGTTTCAAGCCTGATCACGAACGAACATTTTTGGGGTGATGTCTGTCTGTGTGTGTGTGTGTGTGTGTGTGTGTGTGTGTGTGTGTCAGTGAGTCTGTGGAGACGATATCTCACGAACAAATGGAGCGATTCGAATGAAATTTGGTACAAAAATCACACTCCACGAATACTGGAAGCTTATAGTCTTAAAACACAATCGAATGTTCAGAACCCTCCTAAATTTTCGAGTGAAATTTTGAAAAAATCATCAAAAAATCAAAACCCTTAATAAAGTTAAGCAAATAGACATTTCTTATGTAATTTTTCCTTAGGAAACGATTGACATAAATTTTAGAACGCTAGCATGAACCGTTCTCGAGATGTTGCACATTTTTCAAATAAATTTATCAAAAAGTCCCATAAATTAAAAACAAATATTAACTGTTTAGAAACATGTTCACTTTCTATAAGTAATATCATGCAATAAATTTGGTGACATCATTCTCGTGGATCTAATTTGTTCCATTCACGAGAAAAGATACTTTGAGTAATACTTTTGTATTTGAACGTCAATAGTCATTTATCTGCTGTAAGAATAACTTATTTCTCCGTCCATAACGCTTGGCGAGATTTTGGCGACGAATTTAGCGGAATGTCACCAACTGGGCGACATTTTTAGATGTTGCCAAATTAACGAAAATCTTGCCAAATGGATAAAAATGACGCTAAATCAATGAAAATGACGACTAATTCAAGAAAATTCAATATCTTTGAAGGAATATAAGTATCTACTATAAGAATAATATTTATTTTAACTGTAAAAATAGTAAATTCATTGCATTATATAAAGAAAGTCATGTGTTACCCACATCATATTTTTTATATTAATACAGAAAACTGTAAGAAATATGAATATGCTTAGATTTTAGTCAACTTCCAATGAATGTCAGAGCTGGAAATCAATTACCAGATATTTTTCATTAGGTATGCAAGAATTTTACTTATCAGATTATCAAATATCATTAATAAGTAAATATTAATTTTGATTAAAATCTGATGGTTGTTGATTAATTCAAAGTGTATAACTTCCACTGCTATACAATTAATCATTAGTTAATGGTATTAATCATAGCAATGATCATAAGACGCGCTCTGTGGCTAATAAATATTTTTATTACTTAATAACTTGTACCTTCAGTTCAAAATTGTTTTTCTGATGAATTCCACCATGTACAAAATATGTAATTAATATGTTGATTAAACTCATCCATTATGTATGTCCTACTTAAACGTTCATAATACGGTTATGCGTAAGAAAAATAAAATTCGCAGTGCTTATGATTGATTACAGGTAAAATGATTACATGTAAAATGATAAAATATGCTGCACACAACACAAATTAAATCAAATAAAATATTGCGAAAATTAGAAATTTAATTTTCTCATCTAAATTTATAGGATACATTTTGTGCAGATGACAAGCAATGAATTTTGATACCTTCATAATAAATGAAATGCCAGTGTGCCTTTCTGCATGTGTGTGTGTGTGTGCGCGCGTGTGTGTGTGTGTGGTAAGTAGATGGAAATCTAAACGTCGTAAAAGCACGAAATTTGGTACACAGGTACTTCAGGACCCGACGTAATAAGTGTAACTTGGTGTTATATTTTGAAATTCGAATTAGTTTTTCAGTATGAATTTTTAAAGTCTGAAATCAGGATTCCCGTCAAATTAAATCTATCACTTCTTTACTGCCGGAGATTTGCAGACGATCGAGCAGTTTGGCAGACATTTAGCCTAGAAGGGGAAAATCTGATGTGGGCAACACATAACTTTCCCTGCAGATACAACTTCGTTTTTTTTATTTCACTATGCATTAAGTTTAATTGCAGAAAATAACATGGATGATTTTCTGATATTATATCCATTTTCCTTTTTCCTTCACATCTTCATTTCATTTGGCAACTGATTTCACTTTGAATTCTTCAGCTCCTCAAAATTCCCCAAAAAACTATCTCGAGAACGGCTCACCCTACAGTCAAGGGGTCAGTCTTATTCGCTTTGTTGTTAAAACTCACCTGAAGAACAAGTATTTAATTAATATATTTCACAATTTTAGTCATTTATTTCAAATTTTCACTATTGACTTACCTATAAATCTATATCTTTGAGGAGCATTTCGCAGAAAAGATTCGATTATATATGTTTCCGAATCATATCGACATCTAATCAGCATGAGAATAACCGTCAAAAGATTTAACTACGAAGTTTCAAGAAATTTCATTACTACTACTAATGGCGGCAACGCGGCATATCTTTAAAACGATTTAAATAATAAACGAATGACAAATCATTAGATTTTAAACGTCATTTTATTAAAACATCCATAATACATATGTCATACATATAGGGGCGCGGTAGCCCTGTGGATAGTGCGCTGGAGTTACACTCGTTAGGCCCGGGTTCAATTCCAGTCACTGCCAAAAACTGCCGCCGTGTTCACGCGGAGTACGATCACGTTAAACATGTGGGTCCGTAAGTCCTTCCGAAAGGTTGGTGGTAGGGGAAGGAGGGTACGATCCCTGTGGATGCCTCCCCCACTGGGTTCCGGTCTAAATTGGGTGGCACTTCCCGACCGTGCAAACAGTTACCTTACACCTTTCTGGTAGGTCGGACGGTCTAGGTTTCAACATCATACATATAATTTAAAAGCCAGAGCGCTTTCGGGTATCATCATACCCTTCCTCAGTGGCGTTAAATAAAAAATCATGAAAACATGATTAAATACTATCCACTACCGGCAAGTTGAATTTCATATTACAAAATTGGCATCACTATACTAAAATAAAAACGTTTAATACATCCAGACAAAATCACCAGAAGCAGATTCAAAAGTTACAAAATTATAAATACAAGAAAGACAAAAAAGTCATAATCCAGTTTAAGCACAAATATACACAAGTAAGATAATTTTAAATACTTTGTATTTTAGAGGTAACTTTGTAAAGGTTTGACTCGCATGGAATCGAGAACAAGTCGCCAGGCGTAACTTAAAACATGGACAGGGTTAAAATTGCAGATAGAGGTGCGATATAGATAAATAGGGATTCATAAAGTAAAATAGACCGGGTGTTTATTACAGCTGATCAAAAGAAAATAATTTTCGAAAAGGGGTTGAAAGTTATCATTAATCACTAATTGGGCAAGAGCAGTCGACTGCCTACCGTTTTTAACGTCCCTAGCATGTTCAGCCAACCGTATACCAACCGTGCGTTTAGTGCTACCAATATAAAACTTATAAACATTATCTGGGGAAAGAAGGGGTACTACATATATCCCAGCATGGCTTTTAAAGTTATCTTTATCCCTAAATTTATCAGTTCGAATACGATTAAACAGTGGTTACCGTGAGCGGGTCTAAAATTAAACTCGGTGCAAAATTTGATGAGGGGACGAAAAATGTTTGGGTGGTACGGAAAACAAGCTTTAAACGGCAAACGATCATTAATGGGAATGAGTTTAGAATTGGGTTGAATAAAATTGCGGCGAATATTTCAAAATATTTGATAAACAAACTCAAAAGAGTAACCGGCATCTTGACCAAGTTTAAAGATGAAATCAATTTCACTGTTCAAAGACGAAATAGTAGAACAAACATTAAAGACATGGTTAAAATACGCATTATAAAGAAGCTTTTTTAGACGAGATAAGGTGAAAAGAATTAGCAGAGATGCGAGTATTAGTGAAAGTGGATTTACGAAAAACAGAAGACTGAAAACCATAGGAATTACGAGAAATAAGAACGACCAAAAACGGCAAAGAACAGTTGGACTCATGCTCGATAGTAAATTTAATGGAGGGGTAAAATTTATTAACAATATCCAAAAGATTAAGAAGATCCTTTAAACTATGATCCCAAATTATGAAAACATCATCAACTTAACTTTCCAAAGAATAGGTTTATGGGTTAAAAAAGGCATAACTTCGTTCTCGAGTTCCTGCAACACAGCTTCAGCAAAAATACCAGACAGGAGGCTACCCATATATAGGGACACCCATTACTTACAAACTTCGGGTGCCCCTATGCGTAGCCCCTGTCTGGTATTTTTGCTGAATCTGTGTTGTGTTTTAGGAGGCAAACCTTTGATAAATACTGCAACCGAACTCACAACAAATTCCTGAAAATCAAATTATTTTTTAACAATACGATCGCTTATAAAATTAAGAAAAGAAAAGAACTGTAGAGTACACACGGCTACACCACGACCGCTCATTTTAAATTCTGGGCAACGGCGGGTACATTTTCTAGTTTTAAACATATGGGGGAAGTGGGGTGTATTTGGAGACCTTTTTCCCCTGTTGGGCATTGTTGTCACTAATTCTTAACACGGACAGGAATTCTAGAATTTAGAATTTAAGATATCGACATTGGAGTTTATATAACTTATTAATAAACTGGGTATAACTTATAAATTAACTAATAACTTATTAATTAACTGGAGTTTGTATAACTTATTAATTAACTTATTATTTTCTAATTGAATCGTGTAGAGGAAGGAGACCGGGGCAAGTTAATACACTTTTACTCTAATTTTTACTTTCTCATACTATAATACAGTTTAGAGAAAGTATTGTTTTCATGAAAATTTACGAATTCGAGATCTTGATGCCAATATGTGTTTAAGGACTTCCTGAATACGTTTTGACTATTTTTGGAGTGATGTCCGTTTATCTGTCCGTCTGTGGACGATTTCTTGTGTACACAGTAGCGACGGCAAATATTAATGGTTTTTTCCTAGATTTTATATCCGACTTTGCTATTGAATAATCTAGAACTAGATAGAATTTTTTTAAATTCGAGCTAAAACTTCGAAGTTTGTTCGAAATTTTATATTCTTTTGACATGGCAGCATAGGATAAAATTTGACATAATCACGCATAAAAGGAGTTATTTATACCTTGATGATCACGAGATTTAACAGTTTCAATCATTATCGGAAAAAACAGCCACGATGTAATTTCTGTGTTCGTGACATCATTAGCACCCACATGGGGGCTAGTTACCCCCTGGGGATACATTGTCAAGCATGGAATCAAATGAAAGATATTTTTTTTATTAATTTTAAAATCATTGTAAAAACATTAGAATGTACTTCGTTTCATTTTCTATTTAGGAATATAGTTACATTATATTTCTATTAGGAATATAGTTACATTAGGAATATAGTTACATTTTTAATTGTTGCCAAATTAACAAATATCTCGCCAAATGGGTAAAAATGACGCTAAATCAATTAAAATGACGACTCATTGAAGAAAATTCAATATCTTGGAAGGAATATAAGTATCTACTAAAAGAATAACATTTTTTTCAACTGTAAAAGTAGTAAATTCATTGCATTATATAAGGAAAGTCATGTGTTGCCCACATCAGATTTTTGACATTAAAATTAGGCGGATTAAAAGTTCATAAGTAAACTAGAGTTCGGCGGAATAATATGTATAATATTGATTGATCAATTTGAATAATTTGAAACTATACATTTTTTTTGCTGTACCTCCCAGTTTAAATTTTTAATTTCTCATACGTAGTATTGAGAAAGTATTTTTTTTTCACGAAAATTTTCGATTTCGAGATTTTGATATACAATTTAAAACTTTAAATTTTATTTGAAATTTTATATATTTTAACATGGCAGTATAGGACAAAATTTGATATAATCATGAATAAAAGGGTTTATTGATGGCTCAATGATTACGAAACTTAATAGTTTCAATCATTGTTGTGAAAAATAGACGCGATACAAATTTGTTTTGTTCGTGACGCCATTAGCCTCCTTGGGGGGGGGGGGCAAGTTGCCCCACCCCGTGGAGGGGGATGCATTGTCAAGGTTAGTATCAATCGAAAGATTATTTCAAACCCTTTAAAATGAAGGATAACACGCTATAGTTGTAATCATTTGTATTCACGAAACCAATTTTTCAATTTTTTTTTTTTGTAAAATTTGAAAAAATAAAATGAATTATGATATGAGAAAATCGATTTGAGACACTCTCCAGTTAATTTTATTTTGGCGATGCCATTGTTAGAAATATAATATTAATGAACTCTGTTCCGAAAATCAGAGTACGTAGCATAACACAGTAGAAGATATTTAATTGTAAACGCTGGTTTTCTAAATAGAGCTATTTCATGATAATAATGGAGATTATAGTAATGCACAATTAACGGGCTATGCGTTTTGTCTCACGCCAATCTTGTGTGTTACTTGTCGTTTCGGATTGGCTGGACGGTTCTTCATGCTGCTCTCTTATTGGCTCTGTCTTAATCCAGGTCTTGGGTATATAATCTCCTCTTCCTTTCGCGCCCATTCCTATCTCCATACCCCCCAGGCATATCTTAGATATTAAACTCTATCAGTTGTTTAAAAGCTTTTATTACTCTCTCTTTATGTCTATTTTTCTCTTCGTCTGGAGTTTAAAGGGAGGAATCCTCCTCTCCTGGGTACTCCACTAACCCCGTCCTTGAGTCCTTGAGTCCTATCTCCATAACATTCTAAAGCATCTTGTACAAATTGTAAAATCGAAAGACGAGCCCATGCAGAAAACCTTTCTCATATTTGAATTAATATCTGGACTTACTAAACCTCAGTCCCCCCAAAAATTAGTCTTATAAATTAATTTTGGTCATCTCACAGGAAAGTCTCATAATAGTTACTTCTTCCACCACCATAAGTCATTCATGGACTCCTTCCTTAAGTGACATCCACGCCATTTTCTATTGAAGCCAGCTCTTACGACGACAACATCTCTTGGAAGAACACAGCTAATGTCAAAGCTTCAACACACGCAATCCCACAAGACCGAAGATAAAGGCATAATGTTAGGTGCTTCATTCAACACGAAACAACGTACGCCCATTCCTCGGGGAAACCATTCTTTCATTACTCATTCATCGAGTACCATCAGAGCTGGGGTACGGACGTGTCCTGAGCTGATTGCTACACGTGATTACCGCATGCTTCTGTCTGGACGTGTATGCCCATTTCTGTAGATCATATCGGGCAAAGGCAAGCTTACAACAAGAACACCGGAGGATGAAGCTGAATTCCAAAAATTTAAAAAAAATTTCGGACGCTTTTATGGTGTACAAGAGGAAAAGTTAGACATGGAGACTAACTCGAAAGACGAGGAAACCAAAGAAATGAATCTGTTCGAAAGAGAACGGAAAATTGCTATGGAAGAGGAAAGACGTAGAAAAGAATAGGAAGATCGTACTGTCATTGAAGAAATAGACAAAGAAATAACGGACTCTGCTATCCCAAACCTAACCAAGATGGACTGGACCATCGAGAACTCTTACGTTGATGCTCTTAACACAGCCAACAAAATGAACCGAACGCAAGTCAACCCGATCGTCACGAACTACGTGCAGACAGTGGATATGCTCGTTAAGTACTTTTCCAAGGAACTGGAGACATGTGACCCGGAAAAGATCAAGGCCATCATCTCAGGTATGCATTCTGACGGTCTTTCTATTATTGAGAACCCCAGTCTTAGGCACTTAGAGTCCCTGACCTACCATGACAACATCTTCAATTTACTAGCTTCCCGCAGCAGTAATGAGCAGAATAAACCGCCCATTGGGGAGTTCTTTTTTAATATCCCCAAGGTTAAGGCTCCCGAGGATAAAGAATATCAAAACCCATCTAAAAGACGTAAACGATCTAATAAGCCTGCTGAAGCAGCTTCCCCAATGCTAGGAATCCCAGTTCAAAACTCCTTCTGCCCTCTACAGCAGGAAACCGTTGAAGAGGTGGAAGATAGCGTGGCGAACGAAGAAGATACCCCATCTATTACCAAGGATAAGGCCAGCCCCTTTTATATAGATCCCACCAACTGGAGAGGAATAATTACCGATCTAAATAAAATCACTTCAAATCCCATCGAAGGAAGTAAACTAACTGGTAACCTAATTAAAATTACCCATGCCAATTCTGATGACTATAGGATAGTTTAAAACTGCCTTAAAGAGAAAAAACTAAATTCTATTCAATCAACTTCAGGAAGGATAAGCAAAAAAAGTAGTCTTTGAGGGACTTCCGGTATACACTAATGATCAAAACTGCAATTACTGAACTTGGTTTTAGATCTATGAGGGTATAGCAATTGAGGAACCGCCGGAATCGTGAACCCCTGCCCATATTTCTCGTCTGGCTTGAACCGACGGAGAAATGGACAGGTATTTACGCGACCGACTCGATACTCAACATGCAAATCAGAGTACAAGCTTTCAGGCAGAAAGGATTTCGACAATGTTATAATTGTCAGTTGTTCAATCATTCGAGCGATCTATGCGTTTACCACCAAAATGCTTAAAATGCGGAGAAGATCACTCCCCAAGGGAGTGCAAAAGGTCAAAGGATGTCCCAGCCAAGTGTTGTTGTTGAGACCCAGACCGTCCGACCTACCAGAAAGGTCCCAGCCAAGTGCTGCAATTGTGGAGGAGACCACCCAGTCAACTTCAAAAAATGTCCCAAAAATCCTTGGCAAAGAGCCCAAACTAAAGAATCAAAAAGATTGCTAGGAGTTATACCCCTAAATAAAACCCACCATCACGCGTGGACGAGGAAAACTCCCCTCTCTTCCCTGCTGCTCCAAGACTAAAACAGCCACCAAGACGACCGAAAACGCTGCCGAGACGGGAACCAGAAATCTCGAAGAGCACGTGGTCACCTCCACTAAAATTGCTGCTGCTGCCGGCAGCTCTCAATCCCTTAACGGATTCCTTGAATTTCTCAAGCTCTTTAAAGAACTTGAAGAACATTTCCAAATCGCAAATATCATTGGCTTCCTAAAAGTTGCAATGAAAATCCTTAAGTCTATGACCAGAACTTTCAAACTTGTGGAGATGATCTCGGCCATTGGCAAGAGAGCAAATCCATAAGCTTGTAAGCCTGTCCCTCCTCAGCTCGATCTACACTGTAAATCACCGTTGTAGCTTTTTTAAATCTTAATTGTTTAACTTCTAAATTTTTCCACTGGTTGCCACTTTAACCTTATTCTTATATTTTCACTTTTCATCCCAACTTATCTCTGCTCTCATAAAGAGCACTTCTGCCCTGACTGGGGTTACTCAACTAATTTCAAAGCTTCAGATAGTTTTTCAAGGACTCATATACCAGAAATTAAAGGTGCTGCTATACCTGGTGCTCTACCAACCAACTGAACCAACGTCCTGGCGCCCATTCCTCATCATGAGTGGTCCAGTGTAGACGTGTTATTCTTCTCTGATTGTGATTGTACTTGTATTTTGGTACATGCATCATGGCAGAGAGAGTAAAAGCTGTGCTACGAGCTCAAAAAACTTTTTCGTCTCGAGATAAAAATATCTTTGAGAGATATAGGAAAGAGAAGGGGAAGACTGCTATTTCTACAAAAAATGAGAGCATCGTTACTGCAAAAATTGCCACCAAGACGCACTGGAATATGAATAATTCCTACTTTGATGCTCTCAACGCAGTATGTGCAATGACTCGCACCCATGTGAACCCGGTTGTCGGAAATTACGTGCAGACAGTGGCTATGCCTATCAAGTATTTTTCCAACGAGCTAGTGACCTGTAACCCGAACAAGAGGGGCAAGACCAAGAGCATCATCTCAGGTATGCATTCTGACGATCTTTCTATTTTAGAGAACTCCAGTCTCAGGCATTTAGAATCCCTTACCCATCATGACAACATTTTAAATTTGCTAGCTTCCGGCAGCGGCAACGAGCAGGACCAACAGCTTATCGCAGATTTCTGTTTGGATAACCCCAATGCTAAGACTTCCGAGGAGGACAATTTCATGACTCTTTCTAAACGAATGGAACTTCTGGCAAATTTGCCGAGGCAGCTCCCCTGTTTAGGAACTTCCTGTTCGAAACTATTTCGCCCCTCTTCAGCAAACTGTTGAAGAGATGGACAAGAGCGTGGCGATCGATGAAGTTACCCCTCCCCCCAAATACAAGGCCAGTTCTTTTTACATATACTGTACCAACTGGAGAGAAGTTATATGAGAGTTAAATCAAATTACTTCCCACCCTATAGATGGTAAACTGATAGGTAACTTAATCAAAGTTACTCCTGAAAATGCTGAGGATTATAGATTAGTGCAAAACTATCTTAAAGGAAATGAAGTTAATTTCCATTTCATCAATCTCAGAAAAGATAGACCTAAAAAGTTGTGTTTAAAGGACTCTTTGTAGATACCAAAGGAGAGGTATTAAAAACCTCGATTACCAAGCTTGGTTTTCGACCAATCAGAATGTGCCAATTGAGGAACTATCGGAACCGTGAACTCCTGCCCATATTTATCATCTGCATTGAGCCGACTGAAGGATGGGCGGAGATTTACGCGATCGATTTGACTCTCAGAATGAAAATCAAGTTGCAAGCCTTCAGGCAAAAAGTCTTTAGGCAATGTTATAATTGTCAGATCTTCAACCACTCGACTGAGTGCTAAAGTCTTCCAGCAAAATGTCTGAAGTGTGGAGAAGATCACCTCACAAGAGAGTGTAAAAAGTCGAGAGATAACACAACTAAGAGCTGTAATTGTGGCGGGGACCACCCTGCTAACCCCAAGAAGTGTTCTAAAAATCCGTGTCAGAAAACCATGATCAAGGAAGAATAAAAAGGTTGCTAAGAGTTATGCCCCTAAATAAAACACACCACCACCTATGGACGAAGAAAGCTTTCCTTCTTTCCCCAGTTGCTCTAAAATTAAAACCGCTGCCGAGATGACCTAAAACGCTGCCGAGACGGGAACCAGTAGTCCCGAAGAGGGCGTGGCTGCCTCCAACGTTGATAGTGTTGCTGCTGCCAGTAGCCCTGAAACCCCCAATGGATTTTTTGAAATTATTAAATTCTTCAAGGAATTGAAAAACCATTTCCAAATTGATTATATTACTCTTTTCCTAAAAGAATCATTGAAAATCTTCAAGTCAGACGATGACCCTCTGACCAAAACCTACAAACTTGTGGAAATGCTCTCGGCCAATAGCAAGAGAGCAAATCCATAGGTTTGTAGACCCGCCCCTTTTACAGCTCGATTTACTCTGTAAATTACCTAAATAGCTCTAACTTCTTAATTTTAAATTATTAAATTATTTTTACTGGTTGCTATTTTAACTTTTAACTTTTAACTTTTAATGTTCATATTTATACCTAGCTCTGCTCTCATAAAGAGCCTTTTTCTCTGATTGGGGTTACTCAAATAATATCAAAACCTCAGATAGTCAAGTCATTCAAGGATTCGCATACTGGAGATTGAAGGCCCACATGAACCTGGAGCTCTGTTCCCTATCTGACCAGTGTACGCCCATTCCTCTTTTGGATTTCGAGTTTGTTGGTGTTCTTGCACAGAAGAAGGAGATCCAGCGTATCCTCGAAACAGCTGTATGCTGCATTATTATGTTATTTGTGCTTTTATACGTTGCTCAATTTTCTTTATCCTTTGCACAAAGTGTATTGTACGTATTGATTAACGAGTTATATTTCAAAGGTCATCGTTTCTAATCTAACACCTCAATCATCTCTTCAAATGTGAACAGTACTCTGGCAAAACATTTTTTTTCATCCTTTGTACAAAGTGTATTGTACTTATTGATTAAAGAGCTATATTTCAAAGGTCATCGTTTCTATTCTAACGCCTCAATCATCTCTTCAAATGTGAACAGTACCCTGGCAAATAATTTTTTTTATCCTTTGCACAAAATGTATTGTACTTATTGATTAACGAGCTATATTTCAAAGGTCATCGTTTCTAATCTAACACCTCAATCATCTCTTCAAATGTGAACAGTACTCTGGCAAAACATTTTTTTATCCTTTGTACAAAGTGTATTGTACTTATTGATTAAAGAGCTATATTTCAAAGGTCATCGTTTCTATTCTAACGCCTCAATCATCTCTTCAAATGTGAACAGTACCCTGGCAAAATAATTTTTTTATCCTTTGCACAAAATGTATTGTACTTATTGATTAACGAGCTATATTTCAAAGGTCATCGTTTCTAATCTAACACCTCAATTATCTCTTTAAATGTAAACAGTACCCTGGCAAAAAAATCTAGTAATAATACAAGTTTCCCATTCAGATTTGTTACACACAGTAGAATCGTAATCTTGCAGTTTGTGCATTCCTGTCACATAGGTTCTACACCATTGCTCGGGACATAATTAGCTAATTTTCATGCTCGAATTCAAGATTGCGTCTGCTGAATCTGGAGGGAACTAGCTGAGATACAGATGAATTTATTTCTACATGATGTGACTGACCTTTCGCAGACGATGAAAACTTTGTAAAAAACATTCCATGATCTATCTCATAATGATTTAAGCTTGAAGGCTGTATAGACAGATCAAAATGAAAACGTTTGAAATAACGCTAAACATAAAACAGTTATCTGAAGTTAATTCCTGGGTAGTATGGACACCATAGAGTTAGAAAGGAGATAAAGCTTCTATGGATGGAACGTTTGAAAATGCCATAATGCTTTGAGAATTATATCTAGGTGTTACTATTGTTAGTAAAATAGTCCCTGTTGTGAGTTGACACGACAGAAAGGCGTAGTATATAGTATATCTATTGATTATTTTTAAATTAAGGGTCAAATTATGAGTATAATTAACTAATTTTTTTATAGTTGTATGATAGGGTACAGAATATATTGCGATAAAAATAAATTAAAATGTTAAATAATTTTGAATACTTAGAATTTCGTATACCACATATTTTCTTAGATTTTGAATATGGCTAGTCCAATGTTTATGTCCCTTAAGCTTTTATTATATTTCACTCCTAATTACCATTTTCACAATTTTGTTATCCTTCTCTTTTTCATATGGGTTTGCTTATTTCTTCCGCCCTCTAATTTCTTACCATTCCTTATTTTTGCTAGTAATTTAAAGGGATTTTCCCCTTTCTCTCTCTCAATTTTATTTTAATTCTCATATCAATGCGGCTTTTCTTTTTCATTCTTTCGCGTGGTGTAATTTGTGGGCGGCCTGGGTTTGTTTATGGTTGGGGTTTCGATTTCAATGTTTGTTACCCAGCTAGCAAACTATCGGTTTGAATATTCCAAATTTATCTATTCGATTTTTTTTTTTGGCAAAGACCTTACAATTTATTCTTAGTGATGCAGAGTCCAGTTCGACAATAAGCGTTTGCAGTTTTGTCCTAGTAGCTCAATGGTACAGCATCGGCTGGCGAGTTTGAAGATCTAATATTCGATTCCTGGTTGAGAAAAAAAGGTTCTTTACAATTGCGCACGAACAAATCAACTCTGTAGGTTAGTGCAAAGATGTCGGAGGTCTGAAGACCCCAGACCGTGCGACTCACATATTGGGTTTAGAGTAGCTATCTGCACGGCCGGGAAAGGATACCTCCTGCATTCAGGAGGCACCCAAGGTCTACCATCCCACCAAACGAACTTTTATTTAGGTCTAAAAATATTACAATTTATAATAAATATTGTGATTAAACAGACAGTTTTACATTATATTTGAACTTGACAAGTACGTCCATTTTACAAAAATGGGAAAATGGTTATTGCGAATATAGATAAAAAGATCATTGAAAACTAATATTTAGAGTGAGGTATAATAACATAATAAAATATAGATTAAAATGAAAGAAAATAATAAAATTTTAAAAGTAAAATTTAGAAAATATATAAAAAGAAAATATATGAAAAAGAAAAAAAAAAAATTGCCGTATGAAAACAAAATAAGAAATTTAGAATAAAATTTAGAAAAGAAAAATAAGAAAAAGTACAAATAAAAAGTGTCAAAAGAAAAAGAAAGATCCAAAAAAATAAGAACAGTTAACATAGCTTTTTTTTTTTTTTTTTTTTTTTTTTAAAAAGAAAAAAATAGAGGGAACACAATAAGTTCATATAAGTTAATAAGAATGAAATAAAGGGATTCATTGATCAAAATTAAATGAGAGCAGAATCTACTCATAAGCTTAGGTCACTTTATTAGAAATTTCCATGGAAACAAGAATACAGTTTTTAATTTTATCTACTGAAGAGGGATTTGAACGAACTTTGGAGAACCAAATTGGTTTATTAGAGGGGGAAGGTTTGCAGCGAGATGAATTTTTTTAGAAAAAGGACAATCGAAAATGTAATGGTCAACGTCACCGAATTTATTGCAAATACAGTTAAAGGTGGATTTAATTTTGAAAAAGTATAAGTAATCAAGAAAGGGGGCCATGACCAGTAAGAAAGTAAATGAGATATTTATTAAAAATTTGTAAATTAGGATTCACGATAGGGAGGTAAGACAGGATTCTAGTCGGATCACCAGTCCTGGTGGAAATGTAATCATTAAGATAATTTTGCCAAAGATTAAGAATATGAGATTTTCAAAATTTTGAGAGGAGCGAGTAAGGAAAGGGAATAGTAAGAGGGGAACCAGAGATAGCAGCAATTTTGGCATGGTAATCAGCAATTTCATTTCCAGATATGTTATTGTGAGCTTTTACCCAAGAAATATTGACAAGGTTTTTGGCAAGGAGAGCTTTGTACTTAATGGAGTTAAGATAATTAGATTTATTTCTTATTGAGTTAAGAGTTTGAATGGGTTGAGGTTGATTATGGTTTAATGGCACAAGATCCAAAGAGGATATGCTGCGCCAGACATATGGTACCGAGATACATAAAATAGTATTGATAACACGTGTATAATTTAAAATAGTGATAATGAGTGAAAATACTATGGAACATGTGCAACAATGCAAATGATATGAAAAATGGCTAAAAGGTTATAAAAGGTGATGTTAAAAATGATGGAAAAAACCAATGTCCAATAGGAATGGGAAAAGCTCCAAATGAGGATTTTCTCCAATCAATTCCGCCAAATTTAATGTATAAGTCTTAAAATGCTTGAAACGAAACTGTTTATATTTAGTATACTCAATTAAAATATGTTTGATACTTGCTGAGGTCTGACAACTATTACAAAACGGTTCAACTTCTCCTAAAAGTAAGTGTCTGTGGGTAAAACGAGTATGACCAATTCGCAAACGAGTTAAAAGTACCTCAAGTTTCCTACATTGGAAACTAGTCCACTTTTGTATTACGGGCTTTATTTCATACAACTTATTACGAGACTGCTGGTTCCAGGAATACTGCCATTTGTCATAAATATTTTTCAAAATGAATGGTTTGATGTCAGTTAAAGGGATTTTCAGATTTAAATTTTGAGTAGCTGATTTAGCAGCAATATCTGCCAACTCATTTCCTCTGATACCAACATTTCCAGGCACCCAACAAAATTCAGTATGGTATCCCTGTACCTTTAGACGATGTTCATACTTGAGAATATCAGAGGCAATAGGGTAATTCATAGCAGTCCTAGATGATAAAAGTTGTAGCGAACTCAATGAATCAGTATAAATGATGTGCTTTTTGGAAATTTGATGCGATATGAATATAAGACTCTGGTATATTGCCATAATCTCAGCAGTAAAAATAGAGCAAGATGCATGCAGTTTAAAAGACTCTATAGTATTTTTAGATACATAAGCCAACCCTACGTAATTGCCAGCTTTTGAACCATCTGTGAAAATAGGAGTAAACTCGTTGTAGAGATTTCTATGTTCAGCAAACAGTTGCAGATAAATAGTCTGAACTGTGTTTCCCTTAGTAAAATTACTAAATGGGTTCAGATATTTAAAATCTGGAACATGCCATGGAGGTGTTTCAAAACACTTTGTTTTCCTTATATTTACATCTACTTGTGGGGTTATTGATAATATATTTCGTATCCGCTTGCCAAAAGAAGGAATGCATGAGGGTCTGTGGTCGTAGAGTCGATCATAATGCTCATCTAGTATTAGTCGTTGCAGAGGGTGGTTCTGTAAGGACATGACCCGATAGTAATAATTCAGCATCAACTGTTCACGCCTGAATTCTAGAGGTGGCTCATTGCAGTACACATATAAGCTTTGAACAGGAGATGTTCTAAAGGCACCTGAACATATACGTAATGCCTTATTATGTATTGTGTCCAGTTTCTGAAGAACAGATGTTCGTGCACTCCCATAAACATTGCATCCATAATCAATCTTGGAACGAATAATGGCCCTATATATACGTAGCATTGAAGTTGTATCTGCACCCCATTTCGTATTTGACAGAACTTTTAAAATGTTCATGGCTCTCTCACATTTCTTTCTCAATTTCTGAACATGGGGAAGGAAGGTGAGTTTTCTATCGAACCAGACTCCAAGAAATTTCACTTCATCCACAACAGCAATTTTAGCATTCTCCATGAAAATCTCTGGAGGTAAGTGTAGACCTCGTTTTCTGGTGAAGTGAACGCAACAAGTCTTTTGGATTGAAAACCTGAATCCATTTAGATTAGCCCATTGCAGAATGCCATTTACTGCAGTTTGACACTGTCTTTCAACAGTGCGCATATCATGTGCTTGGTATGAAACTTGCAAATCATCCACATATAGACTTTTATGAACTGATGGTGGTAGATGGTTTAAAATACTGTTGATTTTTATGGAAAATAGAGTCACACTCAATACACTTCCTTGTGGCACTCCCTCCTCTTGTACGTGAGGATTTGAAAGAACAGTACCAATACGAACTTTGAATGTCCTATGTGCTAAAAAGTTTTGTATAAAAATGGGAAGATTTCCTTTTAAATTAAAATCAAAAAGGTCCTTAATAATACCATAGCGCCATGTGCGATCATAGGCTTTGTCAATATCAAAAAATATTGACACTAAATGATTTCGCCTAAGGTAGGCAGTCCTGATCTGGGATTTCAGAGCAATAATATTGTCAGAGGTAGATCTTCCTCGTCTAAAACCACTTTGATGTGGAGATAAAAGTTTATTTGTTTCAAGGAAATAAACAAGTCGGGCATTTACCATTTTTTCCATAATTTTGCAAATACAGCTTGTCAAGGCAATGGGTCTGTAACTTGAAGGACTTTTGGGGTCTTTTCCTGGTTTTATAATGGGTATGGTGATTGCTCTTTGCCAGGATGTCGGAAACTTATGTTCCATATAAATCCTGTTGTACAGATATAAAAGGTTCAATAAAGACTCGTCAGAAAGGTGTTTCAGCATAGTATAATGGACACCATCTGGCCCACTGCTGGTTCCCTGAGTCTGTGACAATGCTGTAAGAAGTTCAAACTTTGTAAACGGAGAATTGTATGGCAAGTGTTTGGCTTGTGAGAAGACAATTGGTTTCTTTTCTGATCTGATTTTATGTGACAGGAATGGTTCAGAATAACTTGCTGAATTTGAAACATCTGCAAAGGCTTTGGCTATTTCATTTGCTATTTCTGCGGGAGAGCTAATAATTGAGCCATTACTATTTATAACAGATATAAGGTGGTCATTATAGACACCTGAACACTTTTTGACCTTTTCCCATACTTTCTTGCTGGAAATGGAACAGTTTAGTCCACTGACATACTCCTCCCATGACTCTCTTTGTCTTTGTCTGCGTATCCTACGAGCAACAGCTTTTGAGAGTTTGAATGGAAGAGAGGCTATCGGAAAAAATATTAACAGGGGTATTATTAGAGGAAGCCCAGTCAATAGCAAAGGAAATAGCGGTAAGTTTGGCTTGAAATACTGTATTCCTGTTGTCAAGTTTATAGGAGAGAACCTTTTCCAGAACATCATGTTTAAAAATACAGACTGAAAAACCAGTGTTATTGTCAATATTTGAACCATCAGTATATATATTATAAATGGCAGAGTTTTTATCCATTCTGTTAACTAAACTTACGGACCATTTAGAGGGGTGAAAGTTAGAGAAAGGAACAAGGAAATCAAAATCAGAGGGAGGCGGGAGGGAGGGAGATGAAAAGGAATCAATTTTTTGTTTCCAAAAATTAAATTTATTATAGAGGGTAGAAATTAGTACAACTAGTGTGGATTCAGTGGATTCTGGGATAGTGAGCGCCGATTTTAAATTGAGAAGATAACGACCTTGCAGGAAGCGCTAACCTGGAGGATAAAAGTAGCATCAGGAGGCTAATCTAAGATAAAAATAGCAGGCGGTGGTCAATCAGATTGTCAGTTGCATGCTAATCTGACATTAGTCCACTTTGATAATAAGAGCCTGCAATTCCGTCCCAGTAGTTCAACGGTAGAGCGTTATCTAACCAGTACGAAGGTCCGTGGTTCGATTCCATGTGGCAACACGGTTCTTTACAGTGTTTTTAAAGAGTTTTTACCTTTTTGTTTTTTACCTATGAAAGAGGACTCAAAATGCTCTAAAATAATAGTTGTCACCTAATTTTACTATGCATGCTTTCTACGAGGAAAGTGATATTCTGGTGTTTTCTCAATACATTTACTATGTATGGTAGATTAAATAAAAATGAAATTTCGACGAAGAATATTTATTTTGTCGCATCCATTATGCTGCCATTCCAAACGGTAAAATATTAACTATTTTTCTTATCATTGAGAGCGGAAAACTTTCGGAAACGTTAAAAAATCGAGATCAATGAAAAAGGGCTAGGAAGGGAAAATGTTGCAAACATGTGATTTAGACACAATTAGATCTCAATTTATGTGACCTGCTTTTTTAAAGGAAAATAATTACGAAAATTTAAAGAAAATTTTCTTAACTGCCATTATTAGAGCATTCGGAAGTAAAAACATTTTGGCCGAAAGATAAAGAGAAAGGGTTATGAATAGTGCAGCATCTAGTGGCATGAGTCTAGTGGAATTTACAAAGAATCAGTAAGAAAAGTAATACTGCACCCAAATTACTAAGTTGATTTGCGCAGTAACAATTAACAAATAAATTATGCAAGTAAAATAACTTCGTTAAAAGCAGCATACAACATACAATTAATAGTGTTACGACGTAGAATTGGGGGTGCACGATCAGGATACAGGAATGAGCCCAAATTTTTAGATAACTAAGACGTTTATTCACAAACACAGCGTAAACAAAAACAATATACAGTAAAACAACACCTAAATGCTTCACTAATTTCACAAAATAACCGATTCTATTTTCAAAACATTGACGAAAGTCACAGTTCATTGTAGCTCGTATCATGTCAACTATCCTCCAACTGTGTGATGATTTCTTTTATAAAATCTCTATAGAAACTTTTGGAAATTTCTCATATCTCATATAATATTGATTATTTCGAGGTCTTTCTCGAATATTCAAAAAGTCGCTAAATTGGCGATAAATCGCCAAATATGACAACCCCTCCACCGGACATTAGCATCTGGCAACCCTATATGTACGTTATAGGAGAACCTGTACGGGCGTTTTCCGCGTCTAGTTCTGAAAAGAAGACTACAGTGAGGGAATATTACTCGTTCGCAACAATAGTATCGACCGGTTTTAAAGGCAAAAATAGCTTTCTTCATTAGGATGCATAAGAAGTGCAATCTTCACGCATGAGAGAAAGATCGACGACTCTATTGAGTCACCAGTCTTTTTCTCGCGAGCAAAGGTTAAGCATCTTTGTGTCCTCAGGAAGAAGGAAGCTTTTGTCTTCGAAACCGGTCGATACTATTAATTGTGTATTGTATGCTGCTTTAAACGAAGTTATTTTAGTTGTATTTTTTTAGTAGCAGTTTGAGTTATAGTCTATAAAACGATTATGCTTTAAACTATTGCGCCAATAAAATTATAAAAAAATTATATTTGCGAAGCGGATGATCGCTTCGGAAACTCTCAAGTTTCTCTTTTAGTTCAAACAATCTAAGAACTGAACGCATAGGCTATAACTTGAAAAAAATATTGAGGATTTCGGAAATTTTAAATCGAATGACTCACGCATTTTTTAAAGGATTGAAGTATAATTTAAATTTCATTGAGTCAGATTATCTAGCAGAATAAGACGTCTGAAATGCTAAAAGGGAAAGTTAAGTACAGAAAAATATTTTTTTTTCGCTAGATAATTATAAAGAAATTCAAGAATTTATATACGACTCATCTTACAGCTTGATGTGTTTACAGTCTCCATAAGTGAAAATTAGGCTTCATTGTAGAAATAATCAAAGTTGGATGATTATTTAAACTCAAATATATTGTAATTGCGTTGTTTCAGAACATTGATGCACAGAAATAAGGCAAAAATAAAGAGGTTTTAGGACCGATACAACACCAAATATAAATTAAAAAGAACTTTAAAAATCACGATTTTGACACAAGATGGATGCCATATTTTATTTTGAAGTGGGTCACATGATTTCTTCATATTATGGATGTAATTACTATTTTAATTTTTATTTAAAAAATTACTGAATATATTTTTCTGAAATTTTTTTTACATATATTATGTGATAATTTGAATATTTCCTAAAATTTTCGAAGCAATTTGTGAATTTTGAATTAGCATAAAAAATGTTTGAAAAATTAGCTCCCATAGGGTTCAATGTATTTTGCTTTTTCAACCCGGGTTCAATCCAAAACTAATTGGGTGATATTATTCCTTTATATTCCCATAGGTTAAACAGATCGTCTGAACAACATACTAAACTTTCATTTTGATAAAATCATTTTTACGGCAGTTATCATTCAAACGGACAGACCGACAGACAGAATGAACACAGTCATAAACACTTTTCAACTATGTTGTAAAATGTTAAAAATAACAAAAAATGTTAAACTTATATTTAGGTACCAATGTTAAAAATGTCAACAAATATCTCTAAATCCTTTCTGAGTTAAAATCTTTTATTCAGAATACAATAAACAGTATGAGGGGGGTGGGGGTTCTATACACGCGACTTTATACAAGTAAACAGGAAATTAATGAAATACTTGAAGAAATAATAACAAAAACAAAATGCGTGCATATATGCGTACATTTTCCCCATAATTACGCACACAAATATTAGGGGTTCAAATAACCCACAATAAAATTAATAGAGATTCAAGAGTGTCTCGAACCCACAAAGTCGGCAACGCTGGCTGGACGCCAAATGAAAGATTGACCCTGTACTAACGAAAATCTATATAAATAAAATTGAAAAACTGTCTGTCTGCATGTTTGTCTCATCATCACGGGAGAACGGCTGAACCGAATTGAATGAAATTTTGTGGACATCCTTGAAATAGTCCCACTTAAAATTTAGTCTATGTTTCGAGTTTCTAAGACCGGGAGGTGTCGAGATATTAATGAAAAACGAAACTTTTTCTTAGTGGTTCTACTCTCCTCCAAACGAAAGCGATTTCCTCCAACCTTTTTCTTTTGATTCCTCCAAACGAAAAAGGTTGGAAATCGCTTATTTAAAATATGAAAGTGAATTAAAACTCCATCCCTGAGTTTGGTTGGAGTTTATTGCGCTTATCAGTCACTTTTGTAAATCGCAAGTTTGAAACATGAATTTAAAGGGAAACTCTATCGCCATGGTTCATTTTTCACAGGCTCTTACTCAACAATTAAAAGTATTAAAAAATCAAAATGGTTATTTAATTATCAACATTTTATGAGGAAGATCGGGGGTTATTACAGCTAATCAAAAGAAAAGACTTTTCGTCTCCTTTTTGAAAAGTCTTTTCTTTTGATTAGTTGTAATAACCCCCGTTCTATCTTACTTTATGAATCCCCTTTTATTTACTTATATCGTCCTTCCATTTGTAATTTTGACCCTGTTCAGGTCTTAAGTTATGCCTGGCGTCTCGTTATCGATTCCCTGCATGTTAAACCCTTAGATAGTTACATTAATTTATAATTATTTTCTAAAATTCTTATTATATATTTTTAAACTGTTTTTTGAAATATTTATCTTTGAACTTTGTATAAATTATATTCTGACTTATAATCCACTTTTTTGTGTAGCTGACAATTTCATAATATGCAAATTTTACTTGACAGTATTGAATTATATTCAAGCACGTTGGCATCTATTTCTAATTGTATTGCCACTGAGGATGAACATGGAAGATATTCGAAAGCGCTTTGGCTGTATTTACGTCTGTAAGATGATTGTATAATAAAATGACTTTTGGATCTGTTTGAGATTTGTCATTTATTAATAATTAGTGTTTTATATCTGTAGTTTAAATTATCAACATGCACGAAAATAGAACATTAGCTTAAAACCATTAGTTTCATTTATCGTGTTTTCAAATAATAAGCAAATCAATTTCAATAGTAACAGGTGTCTGATGTTGACCAGTCGCAAGTTTCGAACAATATATAAGCACAAATGACAAGGATAATGCAGCCTACAGCTGTTTCGAGGATGCGTTGGATCCCCTTCGTCAGTGCAAGAGAACCAACAAACCAGAAGTCCAAAAGAGGAATGCTCTAATGAACTTTTCTAAAGCTCTAATGAACTTTTCCAAAGCTCTAATGAACCGGTCGCTAATGAACCGATTTGTGTGAAAATGATAAAACATAAAATAACTAAAATACTAATTTAAATAAAATGAAAAAAAAAAAAGTCGAGGAGCAGCTATGTACGTCGAGAAATGCCTGTGTACCGAATTTCATGGCCGTACGACGTTTAGATTTCTCGCTACAAACCGCATACACAGACATACACACAAACATCTTTATTATGTAATACTTATATTCAACTTGGTATACCATATACGTTGCTCGTGATTTAAAATATGAGCAAATTCTAATAATCTGCTACATGATATTGGTCTTCAAAATATTCTGTCAAAATAGTTAACTTAGCTCCCCTAAAATAAGTGTAAAAATATCTATTATCGCTATATAAAATTATTTTCACAGGCAAGTTCAAAGAATAAAACATCTTGGTCCTGTTTGTTAGCAAATTAATAAAAGTTTGTAGCATAGGCCAAAATGAAGAACGCTGCGAAGTGGTACCAAAAGCACGTATCACTTTCATCTTGTTGCGACAATTGGTTAAACACAAAAGACAATTTATGACTGTGAAAAATATCTGCTAAAATAAAGTAGAAGACTGAAATTGAAAATATCAGTAATTTAAGTTATATTTCATGGCCATAATGGATATAACCCAATAAAATATACAATGCTGTTCATTTATGAAGATATTTCTATATTATTTTTTAGTTTCCCTATATACGTAATATACAGTGTATAGAAAAAGTATCGTGACAGGGTCGTAAATTCGAATTCGACTTTTCGATGGAATAGAACACCTCGAGCATCCCTGAACTCGAGTCGATCGTTTCTGAGATGATAGCTCTGTGTGTGTATGTATGTATGTTAGTGTGTGTATGTATGCATGTTAGTGTGTGTGTGTGTATGTATGTATGTTAGTGTGAGTGTATGTATGATGGTGTGTGTATGATAGCCTGTGTTAGTCTGTGTGTGATATCGTACGAACGAATAAAGCATTTCAAATGCAATTTAGTACAAATATTACAATCGGTAAATATTGGAAACCTACTGATTTTATATGTAATCTAATGTTTTCGAATGAAATTTTGAAAAAAAAAATCATTTAAGAATCAGAACCTTCAACAATGTTATATAAATAATAATTTCGTATGTAGTTTTTCATTAGAAAACGAATGACATAAATTTAAGAACGATTGCATGAACCGTTTTCTAGATATTGTATCATTTTCAATACATTTATAAAAAAAATTATTTAAAATTAAAAAGTATTAACTATTGGGAAACATATTAACTTTTCATATGTAATATTAAGCGATGTTTTTAACATCATTCTCGTGGATCTAGTTCATTCCATTTACTAGAGAAGACACTTTGGATAATAGTTTGTTTTGTGTTTTGATGCCCAACAATTCGCTAATAGTCATTTATGCACTCACTGACAATGAAAGTTGCGCACCAAGAAGGAAGAATAGGATGGACTTGAAATTTTATTGATGGAAGGATACGGATGAATGATATACATGATCACAAAAACAGCGCAGAAGAACGCGAAAGAGGGAGCTGTGGTACACAGTCCGGTCATCCTCAATAGCGCGTCGCACCGCCTTGTGCTGCGATACAAACAGCAATAAGGTCCGGCATGGTGTCGAATAGACGCCTGATGTTGTCCTGCGACAGACGAGTCCACACTTGTTGGACTTTACGTTCATCCCGAAGATTGCGGCAACGAGGCAGCTGGCGTTTCAATTGGTCCCACACATGCTCAATAGGGGACAGGTCTGGGGAGTGGGCAGACCATGGAAGTGTCTGGACATGACTCAGGCAAGCCAGGGCGACCCGAGCCGTCTGGTGCCGTGCATTATCTTGCTGGAATTGCGCACCTGGAATCCTAGCAACGAATGGGAGAACATGGGTCCGTAAAATCTCATCCATGTACCGCTGGTCCGTCAATGTTCCGGGTACCACTACTAGAGCAGATCGGCTGTCGTAGGCTATGGCTTTCCAACCCATGATGCCTGCAGTGGGGCTGGTGTGGCATTCGATAACGAGGTTGGGATTGTAGCGTTGTGCAGGGGACTTCCACACCCGGACATGCTATTCATAGGTCCCCAAAACGAAGCGGCACTCATTGCCAAACACCACACATCGCCAATCTGTGGCGTTCCACGTTGCTCTGGCCCGGCACCACTGCAACTGGAGCCGCCGATGTTCCAGTGTTAACGGCAGTACACGTAAGGGACGCAGATTCACTTCCTTCAGGCATCTAGATATGGTTCGTGGACACACAGAAGCTGCTACGTGTGCCTGTATCGCGGATCGGATCGCCGTAGGCTCTATACGTGCCTGTCGCACGATCATTCGATCCTCTCTACTCGTGGTATCCCTGATCCGTCCAGAGCCGGTCCTCCGTGTTTGGGTGGCTTCCCGTGACCAGTGCTCCCAACACCTTCTAACGATATGGTTCGAACGATCCCTGTGACGGGATATCTGGCGCGCTGACCACTCTGCGGTTTGCAGCCCGATGATTAGGCCTCTCTCGAAGTCCGTTAGTTGCGTATATTGACGTTTCTCGCGCCTATCCACCATTCTTTTCACTCCGTACTCGTGCTTGTGTCGACCGAAGCTTCTCGCATTGATGGGGCGTTGACTACACGCCGGTTTATAAGGCTGTTGGTTCATGATTGCAGCGCCACTCACGGGTGTACGGTCATGCGCAATCACACCAAACTGGGATCACTTGCATACCAGCCTGTCCTCTAGCTATTTACATCATTTCGCGGTTGTACCATGCTTTTTTCTTGGTGCTCAACTTTCATTGTCCATGGGTGTATACAGGAAAAGTTCTTCTTTCAGTCTGTCTGTAATGCTTGGCGAGGAAGTTGTCGAACTTGACAGCTAATTCAGCTAAATATATTCAATTTGGAAATAATTCATCGCCGATTGACGAAAATATCGTCAAAATTACGAAAATAACGCTAAATTAACGAAAATAACGCCAAATTGATGAATTGATTAATAGAATATTTTAATATATGGACTATATTGCTTATTGCGAATGCTATCAATATTAATAATTGTCAATTTAGAGTTGAGCAAAATATAAGTTAATTGGATACTGTGAAATAGTTTAAATGTTGCCATCCGGGATAGCGTCAAGGGTACAATTCAACATTAAAAACATTGTGCAGTGGAGCTTATACATCTTTTTTCACTGCGAAAGAAGTAAATTTATTGCATTCCACAGGGAAAGTCATGTGCTGCCCACATTAAATTTTTTTTATTACTTAAATTGGATAAATTAAACGAAAATCGTCTGCCGTATAAGCACATTTGATTTAATTCCGCTGTTAAGCAACATGATATTATTTTCTTGAAATAAAATTTCGGGGAAAAGGTTGTCTGCGTAATGCTATTTCTATGGAATGTTTAATTTTTCATTTCTAACACTTTCCGATACAATTGAAAAGTGTTTATGACTTCGGTCATTCTGTCTGTCTTCCTTTGCACGATAACTGCCGTAAAAATGACCTTATCGAATTGAAATTTTAGAATGGTGTTGAAACGGTCCGGGAATAAAAATGAATAATACCTTCTAATTAGTATCGGATTGAATCCGGGTTGAAAAAATGAAAGCATTGAACGCTATGGGACTTAATTTTTCAAACACTTTTAAAGGGAAGTTAAAATTCACAAATTGCGAAAATTTTAGCAAATATTCAAATTAGCACATAAAATGTATATAAAAAAAATTCAGCAAAATATGTTGGGTAGTTTTTAGAATAAAATTTGAAATAATAATGATACCCATATTATATGAAGAGATCACGTGACTTATTGCAAAATAAAAGACGGCTTCATTTTTCCTCCAATGTGCGTAGTGTAGATGTTTAAAAATCATTTAGATTTATATTTAGCGTTGCATTCGTCATGAAACCGCTTTATTTTTGCGTATTATCGGTGTATTTACATTCTGTGCCGACGCAATTACAATACTTTAGTCTTTAAATGATCATTAAATTTTTTTATTCCTATAACGAAGCTTAATTTTAACGCTAAACTATAGCATACAGAATGTAAACAAATCAAGCAATTGTGAGATGAATTGTATAAGAATTGCTGATATTTTTTCATGCAAAATTAATTAGCTCTGGAGTCTGGAATATAAGTGAAATGAATTAAATATTCACCGATCTTATAAAGAGGGGCAGACGATTTATATTTCGATGATGTCATTTGAATAAAGTTCATTTTGTGTAACTAGCATTGTTTTTTCGATGAAGTTTTATTTTTTAAGTGGTGGAACTATGACAAATTAAAACATGTAAGCGCTGAATGCATCACATTTTAGACATGTTTAAATAAAATTGCATTTCAGTTGGAAAGTGTTTTATGATCAATGCTTTATGCAGGATTGATTTTTATTGTTTATTAATACCTCGACAACCCCGCGGTCTAAAAACTCGACACATAGACAGAGGCCCGGCCGTCCAAATAGTTGCTCAAGTCCTTTGGATGAGTCGGGCGTCCTGGCTTTTCCACATAGACAGAGGTACCCGCAGTTAAGCATATAATACCAGTACCAATTTGTGATAATTTTTTTTAAAATAAATTTAACATGCATTTACATTGCATCAAATAAAATAAAATATTCCCAAATTCGGAGACTCCTAAAGTAGTGACGATTATCGGTAAATACGTCCTACACACTCGGTTATACGTGTTCTGTTTATGCAGATTACACAGCGGCGGAGTACAAGATGTCATGCTACTGTCTTACAAAATGGATGTTTCCCACCATGCACCTTGCATGACCTAACCACTCCTTTGCCCAACAGAAGCTTATTCTAAGTCAACACACGATGCGTTTAGCCGGATAAGAGAAAATATGCCTCTGAATAATGCGGACTGTTTCTAAAGATTCCCCTTTTAGACTTCGCGTGCTATCGTTCATGGTTTTAAGAATTAACAGAATGGGAGAAATTTACTGAGTAGAATATGCGGTTAAATTTTTAATGGGGATATTTCCATTTGATGCGCATTTCGGGAAATCGGCTGCTGCAGCACGTGACTTTCCCCCTTTGGAATCAAATTCAACATTTTCTTTCTGTATGCTGCACACCGTCCATTTCGACAATAAGAGATTATAATTGTGTTCAATGGTAGAGCTTGGCTGGCAAGTTCGACTAGCAAAGTTCTTTACAATGGCGCCCGAACAAATCAACCCTGTAGGTTAGTGCAAAGATGTTGGCGGTCTGAAAATGACCCTAGTACGACTAGTACATATTCAGTGCAGACTCTGGGATATGAAGCGCCGATTTCAAATCGAGATGATAACGACCACGTAGGAAGCTAACTTGGATGATAAAAATAGCATCAGGAGGATAACCTTATGTAAAACTAGTAGGAGTTGGTTAATTAGATTGTTAGTTTCACGTCAATCTGACATTAGTGGGTGGAGAATGCAGAGTTCACTTTGACAATAACAGCTTGTAATTTCGTACTAGTAGCTCAACGGTAGAGCGTCGGCTGGCTAGTTCGAAGATCCAGGGTTCCATTCCCGGTTGGGGCAGCAAGGTTCTTTACACTTGTAAGTAACTAGAAAAGGTACCCGGGGTTGCCCGTGAGTTAAAGCAGGATAGTTATATAAAATAAGAAAATAAGAAATTTTATTTATTTAAATAATAGTGAAACTGCATACAATCCGTGTACATTGGCGCAACGGGCGTGATACCAACCCCCCTTTCAAATCACAAAACCAAAACCCGATACTTGCAGAGACTTTGTGTTCTACGTTAAAATCTACCGACGGCCCAGCAAATGTTCTTTCAATTTCAGTCACAGTTTCGAATCCTGCTTCCACAGAAGCGCAGAAATGATCTCATCATCACCAAATAATCCTCTTCCCTCAACCTCTAAAATAGGTTCGATCCCGAACTGGAGCAAGATACCAATCTCGATCGCACATCCATTATGCGCATACGTGGCTTTAGTAGGTAGAAGAACTTCAATGCCGAAGGGTTCCGTTTGGAAAAAAAGTTATTCAAAAATTTTAAGGGTTCGCTAACTTCAAAAAATTATAATTAATGAACGGATGGCTTTAGGAAATTAGTTTTTGTTTAAAAGAAGTGTGTGATATTTAAAGTACCTGGTATTAAATTATAAACAGGGGATTCTTCATAAACTTTTTATATCGTAATATAGAAATCGGGGACGTTTATAACGCACGAAGAGTATATATATATATATATACACACACACACACACACATATATATATATATATATATATATTTGAAATGTAATAAGAATTATGTAAAAAAAAAAAAAAAAAAAAAAATACAATTCAAGTAATATTAACATCACCATAGAAGCAAATTCACGGCCATAATGCCGATAAGAGAAAAGAACAGAACCTTCCCAAATTCGATGATTAATCAGAATTAAATTCCTCTTCAGGTCTGAGTATTTAATTCTAATTAACCCAAACAAATGCCTGTTTCAGATTAAGCAATAGTACATTACTATAAATGCTTAAACTCAGACTACAGGCATCAAAAAATGAAAAATGAAAAAAGGATACATTAAGAAAATTGTATTACCATGCGGCATGAATCATTCCTCTTCTACCACGTGTATACACGATCAACCTCAACAACTTAATCTAGAAGCACCGGAATGAACAAGTCGAAATTCTACCAGGGAGGCAGTACGAACGTTCACGGAAATACTCCCAAACCCGTCCAGTGAGACTAAGCTGGAGACTGGACAAGCAATTCAGAATACAACTTTCCAAACATGCAGAACTGAATATGAATATGAATCATAGATGAAAATTCCTACTAAACAAGAATTCATAGGAAAACTGGATAATCGAGAATGCCACTATACACCATTATAAGGGCGCACAAAACGTAGTTTCAATACTGACAATAGTTACATTTTTTTGCGAAAATAAAATTCAAAACATTAATGTTAATGCATCTATTTTCCGATTTTTTGATTTTTCTAATGTTTTTGACTTAGTTTATTATTTTTCATTTTTATTTATTATATATGTATATATATTAAATTTAAAAAAAATGTCTATTAATCATATGAATTCTGTTTAAAGCTTGTTTGAAAGACATTTATTTTATCTTTTCGATGGTATCAAGATGGAAGTTCTGTGATGATATTTTCGATCGCTGAGGGACTGATTTGTGTGAATATCGTTCTAAATCGGGCTAAATCGTTCTAAAATATTAAAACAAGAAAGATCAATCATGCATAGAGCATTGATTATGAAATACTTTCCAACTTTAATGCAATTTTATATAAACATCTTTAAAATGCGATACATTCCTCGGTAATATTTTTACAAATTTTCATGATACTACATTAGTTTATTTTACTTGTAAACTTAAAATTTCATCGAAAAAAATGAACTTCATTCAAATGACGGCATTGAAATATAAATTGCCTGGTTTAAACATCTCTAAAATACGATACATTCCTCGGTAATATTTTTTAAATTATCCTAATACTACAATAATTTATTATATTTGAAAACTTCATCGAAAACAAATGAACTTTATTCAAATGACGTCATCGAAATACAAATCGCCTCTATAATAAAAGCAGCATTTCATTCATAAACTTTTTCCCATTCATCGCAATACTATAATAATTCATTTTATTTAAAAACTTAAAACCATGGAGATACAAGTAATTTAACTCTTTGCTTAAAACTTCACCGAAAAAATCATCTAGTTGGTTCTCTGTGTAAAATCAATGAATATTTCATTCATATCAGCTATATTGCAGACTCCAGGAGCTAAATAATTTTGTGTTAAAAGAGTGCAGAAATTCTTATACAACTAATTCTACATCTTTTGGTGTTTACTTTCTCCATAAGTGAAAATTAGGCTTCGTTGTAGAAATAATCAAAGTTGAATGATCATTTATTCTCAAATATATTGTAATTGCGTTGTTTCAGTATGTGGATGCACAGAATTTAAGCAAAAATAAAGCGGTTTTGGACGGATACAACACTAAATATGAATTAAAAAGAACTTTAAAAATCACGATTTTGACGCAAGATGGATGCCATATTTTATTTTGAAGTGGGTCACGTGATCTCTTTATATAATGATCATGTGATCTCTTCATATAAAGGGTGCAATTAATATTTTAATTTTTATTTAAAAAACTACTGAATATATTTTGTTGAAATTTTTTTATATATTTTATGGGGTAATTTGAATATTTTCTAAAACTTTCGAAGCAATTCGTGAATTTTAAATCCGCTTAAAAAATGTTTGAAGAATTAGGTCCTACAGGGTTCGATGTATTTCATTTTTTCAACCCGGATTCAATCCAAAACTAATTGGGTGATATTATTTATTTATATTCCCATAGGTACTACGGACCGTCTGAACAACGTACTAAAATTTCAGTTTGATAAAGTCATTTTTACGGCAGTTATCGTGCTAAAGGACGGATAGACAGACAGGCAGACGGACAGACAGAATGAACAAAGTCATAAACACTTTTCAACTATGTTGTAAAATGTTAAAAAACTAATTCGAATTTATTCGTGATGCACCTTTACAGGTCCTGAAGTGCCTGCGTACCAAATTTTCTGATTGTACGATGTTTAGATTTGCCGCTACAGACTGCACACACACACACACATACACGCACACATCTTCCTTTATTATGTAAGAACATTGGTGCCCAGACGGGACTCGAGTGACGGATCCTCTTACTGACCAGCTGATGGTTTTCTAATTGAACTGCTGGGACTGAACTGAAATCTGTTATCGAAGTGAACTCTGCAATGTATGTTAATTTGAATTGTATTGCGCAAAATAACCGTGAATTGGATAACTATTTTAAATTCCATCGAAATTAAAGTTTTAGATGTTTTTATTTTCATTTGGCGACGGTTCATTTTAAGATAACGCCAAGTCGCCAAAAGTCCCAAATTGAATTGGCTCGGGAAAAACAGTGTATTTTGAACTGTCATTCACTAAATCCTATTGTGTCAAATGAATGCCTTCTGTAACAGTTTAATGGTCGATTCTTGCTCATTAGATAATGATCTGCAACTTTGTGATTGGCTTTTTTTGTCATCTCGCTTTGTTACCAAGTTCGTAATCCTAACTTAAAGTTCGTTATCCTAATGCATTCAAACTTGACGTCCTTAAGCACTCTAATAACTTTGAAAGGAAAGGTTGATGAGGGTATATGTTAGGTCTATTTATAGTTAAATGGCCAGGTTTGATCGAATAAAAGTGATTGCAGCGCCCATAGTGGAGAATTAAAAAAATATGATACGAACTCGGCAAAGCGAAAGAAGAAAAAAATTAAATATAAAGTTGTAGAGTTGTAACTTATTTCATTGGGAAATAATGATATGCAAGATCCACGGTTTAATGTTTTTACGGTTGAAAGTACACCAACATTTGACTCTTTTCTGGATGATATCATGTAAAAACATTTCGAAGCACCAAATTAACTTATATTTTGGCACTACATCGGATTTGGCAATTGAAAATATATTTATAGCGTCTGTTAAGCAACATAGTTCATTGTTAATTATTAATTCATTAATTTGGAGTCATTTTTGTAATTTTAGCGTCATTTTTGTCAATTTTGCACCGTATTAAAACACTCGCCAATTGGGCGATATTTTGCCTAATTAGTCGCCAAAGTTACGAAATGTATCCCTAAACGTTACATATTTTGCAATACTTAACTGTTTTTCAATTTCATCTAATTTTTGATATATTTGAAAAACATGCACTATCTCGAGAAAGGTAGCGTTTCAAAATTTGAGTTATTCGTTTTGTAATTATAAAAAAATACGTTTAAAATGATTATTTCTTTAACATTATTAAGTTCCCTGATACTTTTTTTATGATTTTCTCAAAAATTCATTCGAAAATTTCGGGGGTCTTCTAAACATTCGATCGTGTTTCAAATCAATAGAGTTTCAGTAATCACTAATTGTAATAATCGTACCAATTTTTTTTAAACACTCCATTCGTTTTAGACATATCACTTTCACAGACTCACGGATACACCACACACTAACACCCCCACCCACTCACACATCACACAGACACTACCTTCAAAACGTTAGATTCAAGTTCAAAACTCAATCGAATTTCGAGCCCGTCACAGTATTGTATTTTCCCTATGCATTATATTATATATGTAAAGAAAGTAATAATGGGGATATATTTCCAACCAATTTAGGGTCTTTGTTTTGGTGCATGTTTATCAAACTTTATTATTATTATTATTATTTTATTTTATTGTAAATTTGTTTACCAACAGGACTGTTTTATTTTTCCGATCTGCCCGTCAAGATAATTTTGTATAGCAGAAATTCCAGAAATCCTTATATTTATTTTTAGGGATATTAAATTAATTATTTTAAATTAATTTTTTGAAGAACAATATAATTTGGAATACTATTGGAATTTGCGCGTATTTTAAATCGCGAGCAACGCCGGTAATATTTGCTAGTTTTTATATAAGCAACTTCCAATCGAGAGCTCGTATAACGATAAAATTTTCATGCATTAAATGTCATGATACAGGTCTTGTCATGATACAGGTAAAACTAAACTATCTTTAATATTAATGTACGGAAAATTTGATATATTTTTTTAATTTTATCACAATATCTGATTTTAATTCATGCTTAGCAATGGTCAAATTTTGGACCGAGCAGATTTTCGGAAACCATATATGCCCATATAAAATAAATAAAATCCTGGACTGAAACAATTTCTGGCCAAAAATATTAATGAAGTAATGCGGAGGAATGACGAAACCGGTTCTTCCCTTGCGTTCGCGGCATCTGATTGGCGGAAACCGGAATCGGTCCGATATGTCGCTTAAAAGGAAGATGTGGAGATGCAGCGGTTTTAATTGGGGGCAAGGATTCTCTCCTTTCGGGCCGTACTCTCGCTCGGAAATAACCGATCAAAAAGGTGAGTGGACATTAACTCATTCCGGCTCTCTTCGTTTCTGATTGATTTGTTTGATTTAAAAGGAGCTAGCCGATGCACTTAGCGTTGCTCGTGATTTAAAATATATGCACATTCTAAACACACTCATATAACTTACAAAAAATACATTAAAATATTGAATTTGATTTCTCTATAAAAAATAAAAAGTATAAGAATAAAATTTCGCTATACGAAATTATCTTTATAAGTAAATTTGAAGAATAAAATGTCTTGGTCTTGATTTGTAAATCAATGTACAAAAATATGAAGTTTGGTAAACATAAGCCAAATGATTATTTATTTGTTGTTGCATATCTCACTTGTCTGGAACAAGGCTCTCTTCGTTTGTGATTGATTTGTTCGATTTAAATTTAAAGGGAACTAGCAGATATACTTAGTGTTGTTCGTGATTTAAAGCATATGTACATTCTAAACACATCCATATAAAAAATACTTTAAAATATTGAATTTGATTTCTCTGTAACAAATAAAATGTATAAGAATAAAATTTCGCTGTACAAAATTATCTTTACAAGCAAATCTGAAGAATAAAATATCTTGGCCTTGTTTTGTAAATCAATGTACCAAAATATGAAGTTTGGTAAACATAAGCCAAATGATTATTTATTTGTTGTTGCATATCTCACTTGTCTGGAACAAGGCTCTCTTCGTTTGTGATTGATTTGCTCGATTTAAATTTAAAAGGAACTGGCAGATATACTTAGTGCTGTTCGTGATTTAAAACATATGTACATTCTAAACACATCCATATAACTTATAAAAAATACATTAAAATATTGAATTTGATTTCTCTTTAACAAATAAAAAGTTTAAGAATAAAATTTCGCTATACAAAATTATCTTTACAAGCAAATTTGAAGAATAAAATATCTTGGTCTTGTTTTGTAAATCAATGTACAAAAATATGAAGTTTGGTAAACATACGGCAAATGATTATTTATTTGTTATTGTTACGTATTCACTTGTCTGGAACAAGGCTCTCTTCGTTTGTGATTGATTTGTTTGATTCATAAGGAGCTAGCAGATATACCTAGCGTTGTTCGTGATTTGAAATATGTACACATTCTAAACGCATTTATATTGCTTAAAAAAATACATTAAAATATTAAATTTGATTCCCCTATAGAAAAATAAGAAGTATAAGAATAAAATTTCGCTATACAGAAGTATCTTTACAAGCAAATCTGAAGAGTAAAATATCCTGTTTTGTAAATCAATGTACAAAAATACGATGTTTGGTAAACACACGCCAAAATGAAGACACTGAAAGGGTTAATTTCCGTACCATTTTTATTTTTTCATACTATGTAATATAGTACAGAGAAAGTATTGTTTCCACAAAAATTTTCAAATTCAAGAATTTGATGCCAATATATGTTTTAAGACCTTCTGAACACGTTTTGACTATTTTTGGAGTATTGTCCGTCTGTTTGTTTGTATGTCTGCCTGTGGTCGATTTGTTGTGCACGCGATAGCGGCCACAAATATTAATGGATGTTCATGACAATTCATATCTGGCTTTGTTTGAAAAAAAAATCTAGTACTAGATAGAACTTTTTTAAATTCGTGCGGAAACTTCGAAATTTTATATTTTTTTAACATGGCAGCATAGGACAACATTTGACCATAATCATGCATAAAAGGGTTTATTTGTGGCTCCTATTGTAAAATGTATCCTTTCTCATGAATGGAACAAACTCGATCCAGGGGAATGGTGTTACTGATTCATTGCATAATATTGCATAGGGAAAGTAAACCTATTGGATTATACTTACTACTTTTTTAATTTTATTCAATTTTCGTGAAATTTTTATATGAAAAACGTGGAATAGTTCAAGAACTGTTTATGTCAGTGTTTTAAAATTTGTATCATTTGTTTTCTAATGAAACAATACATATGGAATTATTATTTATTTGTGGTTGTTGTTGTTGTTGTTACGTATCCCAGTTGTCTGGAACAAGGTTAGAATAAGCCCATATGACAGAAGTCCACGGCAAAGGAAAGAAAATGCAGTTTCTGTTGATCTAAAGATCCCTGGCACACTATGGTAGACGTTTAACTTTGCCTGAAACCACTCAAATTGGGAAGCCAGTTGAGGTGGCATCCATAGGGACCGTACACTTCTATTATTTTTTTAACAGTGTTTAAGATCCTGATATTTTTCAAAAATTCTGCAATTTCTTAATAACAGTTCATGCTAGTATTCTAAACTGTGCGTCATTTGCTCTTAATGTGAAATTACGTCTAAAATAAATATTCGTTTATCATTATTGAGAATCTTGATTTTTTAATGATTTTTTTTCAAAAATTCATTAGAAAATTGAGAGGAGGGGGGGGGGGGTCTTACAAACATTCGATTACCTTTAAAATCAAGAGGGTTCCAGTATTCATCGATCATAATAATCATACCAAATTACATTTAAAATGTCCCCCATTTGTTCGTAAGATATCGCATCCCCATCCGCAAACATTACTTAAATATTCGATTCAAGTTCATGGATGCTTGAAATGTGCTCTCCCATCGAAAACTAGACCACAAATTTTCGACCCCATCACAATAGTTTCCATATACATTTTATTGTGTATGTAGGAAAAGTATAGTAGTTCTTAACAAAGTTTTTAGTTTTTAGCTTTTTTCAAATGCCTGTCTTTGAGTCTGTTACAGGATATCTCGCGCACAAAGCGAGAGATTATTTTTGAAAATATCCCCAAATTAGAGACAACTCAATATCTCTGAAAATTAAAGTTTATTTTTGATTATGTTTCTTACTTTGTGGGAATTACTAGTTCTATATTCTTGATTCAAAATACAGCGAATTTCACTGTTAAAAGGATAATTAAGATTTTGATAGAGGTGTCGTATAAAAATTGAATTTTATTAAGAGGGGGGTCAAAAAGGGACGTATATTAATTAATAATACTGAACAGGAAAGATGCACAGTCCGCTTGTATTCATGGATTTTAGGAGCCCTTAAGCTGCAGGAGGGCAGAAAGAAGATACTATTTTACATAACTTTATTCACTTAGTCATTTGACGGTAACATTTAGTATTCAATATTTTTAAATATTTCTGTTAGGAAATTAATGCAGTGAAACAACAAAAAGGAACCGGCTTCTTCTTCTTCGACCCAGACCGTCCGACCAACTCGAAGGTGTAAGTTACCTGTTTAGATGGCCTGGAAGTGCCACCCAATTTAGACCGGAACCCGGTGTGAGCTGCATTCACAGGGACCGTACCATCCTTCCCCTACTACTACTAACCTCTTAGAAGGATTTACAGACCCACATATTTAACGTGCCCGTGCTCCGCGTGAACACGAGGATAGTTTGGGTAAGTCGGGAATCGAACTCGGGTCGTCCGAGTGCCATCACCGCACACTAGCACACTAACCACTGGACTGTCCCACCCCTCAAAAAAAAAAAATTACCATAATATTGAAAAATACAGGCAATCCCCGATTTACGTAGTTTTGCTTTTAAACGGCTTTTTATACGGGTCGTCACACGTCACCAAATTCACCCAAACATTTTGTAGTTATGAGAACATCTTTAAAATAGATGATAATTGATTGTTACAAATGTGGATCTGAATAATATGAAATATAAATATCTGAGAAAGTGTAATAGAGTCCCTCACTTCCGATAATTTAAATTAAGTTTATATGGAATTCCACGTAAATTTATATCATAACTGAGAGAGGCTGGCTGATTAAGGGACTGCACAGCCCAAAACCGTTGAAGGTAGAAACTTGAAACTTTGTATACTCATAGGATTTGACCAGGAAAAATATCTAATATCTTGAAATTTTATCTAAAAGAATTATAAACAGTGTATTATTGAGTAAAATAAGTAAAATTTGATGATTTAGCTACCGTTGAAACAAAAATCTGTTTGATCTTATGAATGGAATTGGCCAAATTAAAAAGGAAAAAAGTGCTATTTATGGATTTGTTGCATAACTTAACGTATATATAAAAACGTGTATATAAAACGTGTATATAAAACGTGTAACGTATATATATATAAAATCATCGTTTATAACGATATTTAATACTTTTATTTTATTCAACTTTTTTTATAACTTTTTTCGAAAAATGGGTCCTATCTCAAGAATGATTCATGCCAGCGTTCCCAGAGTGAGTGTCTTATTTCTATATCACACAGCTGCGTAAGATTGACTGACTAACGAAGTTGTGATATACACAGTTCAAGCTGTTAAAGGTAGAAACTTGAAACTTTGCCTACACGTGGGATTTGTAAGTTTTGAGATAAATTTAAAATCATTGGAATTTTATTCAAAAGATATATAAATCGCGGATTTGAGTGTTCTAATATTCTTTCAATTATTACTCGAGAATATTACTCGATTTTCGACTTTCAGAAAAAAATATCCTAAATTTTCTTAATTAACTCTATCAGTATACAATCAACTGTTTTTGAAATATTTTAATTTATAATTGCAGCAGACGATATTTTTAAAATTATATTCTATCAATGAATTTATTTGTAGTTTTTGATTCCATTGTGTAAACAATGGTCACCCAGTTATGTTTCAAATGCCGGAATATTTTGTAGGCTATTCTTCAAATTAAACGATGGAAAATAATGCTATAATTAATATATTTTTAGCTTAAAATGTCTGAAAACTTTGAAAATAGTGCAACATGCCGGAGTCGAAGATGAAATCTTGTTATACATATCGCAATGTTTTTTGTTAACAAAACTTTAAAATGTACGCCACTTTTAACACTGTCCAACATAGTTGAAATGTGCTTATGACTTTGGTCGTTCTGTCTGTCTGTCTGTCCGTGCGCGCGATAACTGCCATAAAAATGACTTTATCAAAATGAAATTTTAGTATGTTGTTGAGACGGTTTGTGAAACATATGGTAATGAAAATGAATAATATCGCCCAATTAGTTTCGCATTTAACCCTGGTTGAAAAAATGAAATACATTGAACCCTATGGGACTCAATTTTTCAAATATTTTTTAAACAAAGTTAAAAATCTCAAATTGTTTCAAAAGTTTTAGGAAAAATTTTAATTATCACATAAAATGTGTAAAAAAAAATTCAGTATAATATGTCTAGTAGTTTTTAAAATAAAAATTGAAATAATAGTTACACCCATGATATATGAAGAGATCACGTGACTCATTGCAAATTAAAATATTGCATACATTTTTTTCTTCATTTGCGTTAAGATCATGATGAAGATTTTTAAAATTTATATTTAGTGTTGCATACGTCATAAAGCCAATTTATTTTTGCGTATTATCTAGTATGTATCTAAATTCTGTGCCAACGTAATTTCAATATTTTTTATTTTAAATGATCACTAAACTTTTATTATTCCTACAACGAAGTCTAAATTTAATGCTATAATATAGCATGCAGAATGTAAACAAATCAAACGATTGTAAGGTGAGTTGTATAAGAATTTCTGAATAATTTTTCATGCAAAATTATTTACTCTGGAGTCTGAAATATAAGTGATATGAATGAAATATTCATTGATTTTACATAGAGAAGCAGACGATTCATATTTCGATGACGTCATTTACATAAAGTTCATTTTGTGTAACGAGCGACTTTTTCCGCGAAGGTCGAAGTTTAAGACTATAATAAATTACTGTAGTACTGTGATAATTTAAAAAATATCAGCTCTGAATGTACCACATTTTAGAAATGTTTACATAAAATTGCATTTCTGTTGGAAATTGTTTCATAATTAATGATTTATGCAATTTTGATTTTCTTGTTATGTATTTATTTGAAACGATTATTGATATTCAGAATAAGTGTATAGTTGTTTAATTTAGTTACCACTAGCCGTTTTTCGGGTGTGAAGATGGCTAATTTTAATATATAAGACTTCCTGCATTAAAGTATTGATATTGGGGAAAAAATGTAGCTTACTGCCTTACTGCAGCTGGATTCCGTATTTACATAACTCGTTTAGATGTGCCGCAATAACCGAGAGTAAAAGTATGTAAAAAAGAGGGAAATCCAGAATTTGGATTTCGTAAGTAATTAAAATTGCTTTTTATTCGTATTTATTGTTAAGCAGTAAAAGAAGATAGATATTTTATTTTTCAAGAAATTCCACAGCGTTTAATTACATTTAAAGTGCATCAAAAATATGAAAATAGGAATAAAGGAATTCTTAATTACTTCCTGGATGTAATTGTCGTGTGTAATAAATAAAAACATTCCGTTAATGGATTTAAGCAATTGAAAGCATTAAATCTTTGCTCACATTTTGTTTATCTCCAGTTTAATGAAACATAAACTCCTGTAGTGTGAGTGATTGGACAAGTAAGAGCTAGAAACGTTGTTTATTAAAGTACATCTTTTTATTATTTGTTTGCAACTTAAATATCTGAAATAAAAATAGTCCAATATTCAGCTTCACTGTTATTATCACATGTTAAATATTTACTCATTTACATATACAGAGGCGAAACTGAGTATTGGACTCCTTTTTAACTATTTTACAACACTGGTTACTCATATATCCATTGTTGTAAACAAACTAAACTAAACTCATCCAACTAAATCATCCAACTAAAAAGGCGTACAGGGCCAACTAAAAGGTTAAATCTCTATGACTGGCCCAGGGCGGGATAATCGAATGATAAAGTTGAAGATCAAAAGAATTAAAATATATCAAAAAGAAAGCAGCAATAACACTCCATTTACATATATATATATATATATATATATATATATATATATATATATATATGTATATATATATATATATAACTGGTATTTATAATACAAATAAAATCAATTTCTTAATATATATATATATATATATATATATATATATATATATGTATATATATATATATATATATGTATATATATATATATATATATATATATATATGTATATATATATATATATATATATATATATGTATATATATGTATATATATGTATATATATATATATATATATGTATATATATATATATATATATATATGTATATATATATATATATATATATATATATATATATATATATATATATACATATATATATATATATATATATATATAATTGAAGAATTTTAATTTATTTGTATTATATATACCAGAGATGGATAATTTAGAATGAAAATAAGATGGGCAAGAATGAAAATAAGATAGTCTGAAGTGATTATTTGATATCAATAGTGACTATACAACAAGCTTGTGTAGATGATAAAGAGAACATTATAGATAAAATATTATAAATAAAACAGGTACTAAATTGGTATAAAATACCCCTTTTTCCCTGTTATATATATAAGTTAAGGAATTGAAAAAGTATAACATGTGGTAAAAATTGGTTAATATAATCCCTTAACTACACCCTTAGATTAAATTTTTATCAGTGATATAAATCATATATGTAATACAGATACTTAGGGTACTAATGCCCTTGTTCTCAGGATAAACATACATGGTGTAAATCAAGAATTGTATATAAGATGAAAAGTTGTAAAACAGAAAATTTTTTTGCACGTGGAGCTAGGCCTTTCTGGCCCTAAAAAAGTTTTTTTGAAAATGAATAAATTGAAAAAAGTGAAAAGCACTTTCGAAACCATGTACGTTATATATATATATATATATATATATATATATTAGAAATATGTAATAATAAAAAAATAATAATAATTCAAGTAATATTAAGATCACCATAGAAGCAAATTCAAGGCCATAATGCCGATAAGAGAAGAAAACAGCACCAGCCCAAATTCGATGATTAGTCAGAGTTAAATTCCTCCTCAGGTCTGAGTATTTAACTCTAACTAACCCAAACACATGCCTGTTTCAGATAGAGCAATAGTACATTACTATAAATACTCCAACCCAGACTACGGGCATCAAAAATGAAAAAATGAAAATAGGATACATTAAGAAAATTTGTATTACCATACGGCATGAACCCTTCTTCTTCCACCACGTGTATACACGATCAACCTCAACAGTTTCATTATCTAGAAGCACCGGAATGAACAAATCGAAATCCCACCATATATATATTTATATATATAATATTAAAAATTGTTTGAAACTCCAATGAAAGAAAAGTGAGAAGCTGTAACTCGAAAAACCTAACTTTCTAACAAGCTTACAAACTAAAAGAATAAATGAGCAAATCTTCTAGAATTGAAAAAGAATAACATGTGGTAAAGATTGGTAAATATAATCTCTTAACTACACCCTTAGATTAAATTTTTATTTGTGTTATAAATCATATATATATATCAGAAACTAGCTATTCTATAGGTTTTAATTCGAATTGTATGGCTGTCCTGCCGTGTTTGTTTTTTATTGTATATATATTTATATATATATATATATATACCTTTTTAATTATGGTTTTTGTATACTCATCACCCTCTCACCCCCTTTCCATTATAGTGATAAGTTACCTTCTATTTTTATCCTTAGTCTTGGTCTATAATTACTTATTTGTAACATATATGCTGGAGATGGGTTTTTTTGTACTTACCGTAGTTTATGCGCATAGTTCTCGATTATATATTTCAATTTTTATTTATATATATATATATATATATACATACAGTGAAACCTGTCTATAACGATATTGTCTATAACGATAAACCTGTTTATAACGATATTTTCCACGGTCCCGTTGGATTCCCTATAGTTTTAGTGTATATCGAACTTGTCTATAACAATAATTTGCTTTTGAGTGAAACTGTATATAACGATAATTTTGAGTATTTCAAACTTTTTCCCCTGTGTTGTGTCCAAGACTTTTTGAACTTTAGACCAAGACTTTTACAATGACAGACTTAACACAAAAGCTCATCCTAAAGGGGAATAATGTTCTATGTACCGAACTATGTACCAAAATTCCTAAACCCTTTGGCATAAATGTTAAACAAGCATGTGACATGATCTCTGGCAGTTCGAGTTCTGTGCAGTCATCTACCATACGAAATTGTTGGCGGAAGGCAGGTTTTAATTTCAGCTAGTTCAGTGATGAAGAACAGTCTGACAGCGATGAGAATTCTCAACAAAATCTTTCTAAAGAAGAAAATTGTGTGCTGCAGCTAAGTAATTCTTTGAATGCATTCAAAGTTTCCACGAATATGCACTCTTCAATAAACCCAGAAGACTATTTGAATTTGGATGAAGGTTTATTAGTGTTCAGTGGGAGCACCGATGAGGACATAATTGAAGAACTGAAATAAAATGATGATGTTAGTGAAGTGGAAGATGAGGAGTTTGGGACGGAATCACCACCCAACACAGCAGCTGAAGATGCTGTTAAAATGATCGAAACATTACAGAATTTTATTCCTACTTTACCAAATGTTCCAGATGTATATCTGAATTCGCTAGAAGCTTTAAAAAATATGTATATGAAGGCTGCATTCTCTGCAAAATCCAAGCAAACGAAAATATTGGATTATTTCGCATGTTAAATTTTCCTTCGTCCTATTTAAGGATTCGAATTGTGTACGGTACGTATTTCATTTCCGTTTCGACGTATTCTTGATTTTTGAATTAAAAATATAACTCCAATTTTATTTTTATCAATATAATTATCCATTTTTTAATTGCTTATTAGAAATGTAGTTAAACTATACACCGTGTTACATTTTCGAACTGCAATTTGAATCATATGATTTAGGTTCATAAGATACTACATATGTTTCATATTTTTTTCCTAATCTGTAATACATTCATTAAAAATCTAAGTTCAACATAATACTGTAGTATTATTCAGTCATGCAAATTCAACATATATTATTATAATAACGTCACACCCATGTTAAATAACTTCCATTATAGAGTGTAGCAAGTTCAGCCCTGTCTATAACGATAAATTGTCTATAACGATATTTTTTCTCGGTCCCTAGAGTATCGTTATAGACAGGTTTGACTGTATATATATATATATATATATATATATATATATATATATATATATATATATATATATATATATATATATATATATATATATATATATATTATATATATATATATATATATATATATATATATATATATATATATATATATATATTATATATATATATATATATATATATATATATATATACATATATATATATATATATATATATATATATATATATATATATATATATATTGCTGAGAAATCAGCATTTTTGCGTTTATAATGATAATTTGGGACACCAGTGTATATAATAATGTTACAAACAGTTATGCTTTCAAACACCTTTATATTTTCACTGAATATATATAAGAGTACACGCTGTCGTAAGAAAGGCATTGCAAAAGAAACCACTTCATTCCACTTTTGACCAATCTGATCCAATTTCTTAGAAACTATTTCTCCGAAGAAGAAAAAGAAACCACAAGTGTCCGCCAAACTGACCCAGAAAAAAAAACGAAACTTCACCCAAAAAATTTTGAAATCCTGACGATCGAGGTCAAAACCCAGCTCTCATGTCTACATCCTGCTCTCTCGCTTTTTATGCAGCGCTTCCTCAAACTTTCTGTTTCTGCCGGAGGTGAGAGTGTTGTGATTGTGAGGGAGGAGGGGAGGGGGAGCAAAGGTTTCCTCTAAACCCTACGTGAGAATATTTACGAAATTTTACAGCTTGTAGTCATTTAACAATTTGCTTGCTTTGGTCATATCACAATGACAGAAAATGGTTCCGGAAATGTTCAGGATTTAAAATGATCGGTCATAGAGCCGTGTGTGTACCCACTCAACATAATACTTTCCTTATATTCATAATGTATAAGGAAAGTATTGTGACGGGGTCGAAAATTCGTATTCGAGTTTGCGACGGGAGAGCACGTTTCATGCATCCCTGATCACGAATCGAACATTTTTGAGGTGATGTCTGTGTGTGTGTTTGTGAAAGTATGTGTGTGTGTGTGTCAGTGAGTCTGTTGAAAAGATATCTAAAGAACGAATGGAGCAATTCGAATGAAATTTAGTATAAAAATTACAGTTCGTGAATACTGGAAGCTTATTGTTTTTAAACACAATCGAATGTCCAGAACCTCCCTAAATTTTCGAGTAAATTTAAAAAAAAAATATCAAAAAATCAAAACCTTTAATAAAGTTACGCAAATAGACATTTCCCGTTGTTGTTGTTGTTGTTGCCCCAGACTGTCCGACCTGTCAGAAAGATAGACATTTCCGGTGTAATTTTTCCTTAGAAAACGATTGACATAAACTGTAGAACGCTAACATGAATCGTTCTCGAGATATTGCACATTATTCAAATAAACTTATCAAAAAATCAAATAAATTAAAAAAATATTAATTGTTGAGAAATATTTTCACTTTTCATATGTAATAACATGCGATAAATTGGGTGACATCATTCTCGTGGATCTAGCTCTTTCTACTCATAAGAAAAAGATACTTTGAGTAATAATTTTGTATTTGAACGCCAATAGTCATTTATCTGCTAAAAAAATAACTTATTTCTCCGTCCATAACGCTTAATGATATTTTTGCGACGAATTTGGCGGAATGTCGCCAACTTAGCGACTTTTTCAAATGTTGCCAAATTAACGACAATCCCGCCAAATGGATAAAATTCAGGAATTCAGGATAAATTTCAGGAATTCGCTGTGAGTTCGGGTGTAGTATATATCAAAGGGTGTAGTATATCCTAAATCCCGGACAACGACGGGTACATTTTCTAGTAATAAAAATAAAAATATGTACTGTTGAGTGGGAGCACACAAGGCAACTCCACGACCGCTCATTTTATATCCTGGGCAACCGCGGGTACATTTTCTAGTTTCCAATAAATAAGCTTCCGCTACTTAAATAATGCAGATACATATAACATCACTTAATTTTTAAATCTGTTTTGAACTAAAATCATTCTTTGGATACAATTAAAATACTTCAAATCGCAAAAACGCGCCTTTAAATCCGAAAATTATTGATATCACAGCGAATTTTAAATTTGCATTCAATTTCAGTTAAATTTTACTAAGGATTTCGCTTTTGATGATGATTTGAATTAAAACTGATTATTTAGAAACTGAGTGGTATTATGTAAGTAGCGGACACTTATTTAGGGCCCGGGAAACGGTGGGTAATTTGTTCTAAGTATAATCTACAAATCTTCTTGGGTGTGGCTGGAGTCATTTAAAGCGGCAGAGAGGGGGAGAGAAAAAATAGTCAAATCAGTTTCAATTCAAATATCACGAAGTGCGGAATACTTTGTTTAAGCCCTAAGAGCACCGCTTCACAAAATTTTCATATAATGAAATCTACGCTCTCCACAAAAGCAGTAAATAAATAAATAAATAAATAAAAATAAATCTTCTAACACAAAATCGCAATGAGATGCAATTTATATTACGTAAAATTAACAATATGATAGTTACTTTCCTTATATACATAATGTATAAGGAAAGTATTGTGACGGGGTCGAAAATTCGAATTCGAGTTTTCGACGGGAGAGCACGTTTCAAGCATCCCTGATCACGAATCAAACATTTTTGAAGTGATGTCTGTGTGTGTGTGTGAAAGTATGTGTGTGTGTGTGTGTGTGTCAGTGAGTCTGTGGAGACAATAACTGACGAACGAATGGACCGATTCGAACCAAATTAGGTACAAAAATCACAATCCGTAAACACTGGAAGCCTATTGCTTTTATACGTAATCGAATGTTCAGAACCTCCCTAAATTTTCGAATGAAATTTTGAAAAAATCGTCAAAAAATTGAAACCACTAATAAAGTTACGCAAATAAACATTTCTTATGCAATTTTTCATTAGAAAACGATTGACATAAATTTTAGAACGCTAACATGAACTGTTCTCGAGATATTGTACATTTTTAAAAAAAAATTATCAAAAAGTCATATAAAATTAAAAAAAAATATTTCCTATTGAGAAACATGTTCACTTTTCATACGTAATACCATGCGATAAATTGAGTGACATCATTCTCGTGGAACTAGCTCGTTCCATTCAGGAAAAAAGATACTTTGAGTAATACTTTTGTATTTGAACGCCAATAGTCATTTATCTTCTGTAAGAATAACTTATTTCTTAGTGCATAACGTTTGGCGAAATTTCGGCGACAAATTTGGCGGAATATCGCCAACTTAGCGACTTTTTTAAATGTTGCCAAATTAACGAAAATCTCGCCAAATGGATAAAAATGACGCTAAATGAATGAAAATGACGACTACTTGTCGAAAATTCAATATCTTGGAAAGAATATTAGTATCTACTATAAGAAAAACCTATTTTTTTTTACTGTAAAAGTAGTAAATTCATCACATTATATAAGGAAAGTCATGTGTTGCCCACATCAGATTTTTTATTAATTATCTAAACATATTCTGAGAATATAGTTGTTGCTGTTCTTGATGTTGAGACCCAGACCGTCCGACCTACGAGAAAATATAGTTGTGAAAAACCTTTTCACAAAATTATAAAGATATCTTCGTATTACGTTGAAATAAAAATAGAGAAAAAAATCGCAATGAGATATTCGTAGTACAATATCCATTTATAACACTATGGAATATATCTTTGCATTGAAAACAAAAAAAAAACGCTTTATATACTAAAGATTGTGAAAATAAACTGAAATAAAAATATTAACTATCTGACAAAGTATCTAATCTGTCTGAAATGAAACATAAATATCACTTCACTTTCAATAACTAATTGCGAGCATCGGGATGAACAATTGTACAGTACATACTTGAATTCTTTCTTCACCCCATCCCAAAATATCCACTTCCCTCAATTTAAAATGGATCCTCTCCAGAACAAGGAGGTAGAACGCGAGGAAAATGCAGACGGTCCATTGTACTGGCTAAATGCGATCACTCAAAAATTGCAAAAATTAAAATTACTTATGAAATCGAAAAAAAAATTAGAATTCTCATATATATGGGGATGTTTTAGCCAAGTTATAGAATTGCGCTAATCTTAGGTTTTTGGATTCGACGATATATGTATCAGCTCACATAAAAAAAAATTGCAAATTTCGATGTATTTTTAAAAATATAAATAAATATAAGGGAATTGTCCTGCGGATTTGGTTCAAACATTGATGAAAAGAACGTTCTTCCATGGTTTCGATAGTGTCAAGATGGAAACTCTGTGATAATATATTATGTCGCTAAGGAATCGATTTGTATGAATATCGGCCTAAACCGGGGTAAAACATAAAATAACTAAAATTTAATTAGAAACTTAAAAAGATAACGCCGAGGTGCACCTATTAGGGTCCTGAAGTGCCTGTGAACCATATTTCATAATCGCTTAGATTTCCCGCTATAGACCACACACACACACACACACACACACACACACACACACACACACATCTTCATCTATTATCTTAAAATATCTAATGTGGGCAGCACATGACTTTCCTTATATAATGCAATAGATTTACTACTTTTACAGCAAAAAAAATAGCTTATTCTTATCGTAGATACTTATATTCTTTTCAAGATATTGAATTTTCGTCAATTAGTCGTCATTTCCATTGATTTACCTTCATTTTTTACCATTTGACGAGATTTTCGTTAATTTGGCAACATTTAAAAAAGTCGCCAAGTTGGCGACAAATTCCTCCAAATTCGTCGCCAATATCTCGCCAAGCGTTATGGAAGAAGAAATAAGTTATTCTTATAGCAGATAAATGACTATTGGCGTTCAAATACAAAAGTATTACTCAAAGTATCTTTTCTCATGAATGTCACGAGCTAGATCCACGAAAATGATGTCACCCAATTTATCGCATCGTATTGCATATGAAAGTGAACATCTTTCTCAACAGTTAATATATATTTCTTTTAATTTTTAGGATTTTTTGATAAATTTATTTGAAAAATGTGCAATATCTCAAGAATGGTTCATGCTAGCTTTCTAAAGTTTATGTCAATCGTTTTCTAAGGAAAAATTACATAAGAAATGTTTGTTTGCATAACTATATTAAAGGTTTTCATTTTTTGATGATTTTTTCAAAATTTCACTCGAAAATTTAAGGGGTTCTGAACATTCGATTGCGTTTAAAAACAATAGACTTCCAGTATTCACGGATTGTAATTTTTGTACCAAATTTCATTCGAATCGCTCCATTCGTTCGTGAGATATCGTCTCCACAGACTCACTTACACACACACACACACACATACATACACACACACACACACACACACACACACACACACACACACACACACACACACACACACACACACACACACACACACAGACATCACCTCAAAAATATAAATTCGTGATCAGGGATGCTTGAAACGTGCTCTCCCATCGAAAACTCGAATTCGAATTTTCGACCCCGTCACAATACTTTCTTTAAAACATTATGTATGTAAGGAAAGTAACTAGTGAGACCGGCGAATTCTGCACTATAAGTAATAAACAAAAAACACGCAAGATGTTTTCCTACTTTTGTTGAGTTTGTTTACCGAGAGGAGTCGTATATCTCAACTAAAATTTTATAAATTGATAAGAAATAAAAGAACGTCACGGTCTCACTTTCAGTACCTGATATCTTACGCTACGTAAAGCTCCGTGGTTACCGCAGTTTTTCGGCTTGAAAGAAGTATAGTTATTGCATTATGTAGGGAACGGGCCGCCCACATCATGGACTCACTTTCAGTATCTGATGTCATGCGCTCATAAAGCTCTGAAGTTCATGAAATGCTCATCTCTGATTGAAACACGTTTGGCAACATTTTGTAGCAGCGTTACCCATAGATAGATAGATATACAGATAAATCAAGGTATTTATATTAATAATAATAAATAAATAAAAAAATCTGATGTGGGCAACACATGACTATCCTTATATAATGCAATGAATTTACTTCTTTTACAGTAAAAAAATAGGTTTTTCTTATAGTAGATATTTATATTCTGTCCAAGATATTGAATGCTCGTCAATTAGTCATCATTTTCGTTGATTTAGCTTCATTTTTATCCATTTGGCAAGATTTTCGTTAATTTAGCAGCATTTTAAAATGTCGCCAAGTTGACGACATTCTGCCAAATTCGTCGCCACAATCTCGCCAAGCGTTATAAATGGAGAAATTAGTTATTTTTATAGCTGATATATGACTATTGGTGTTCAAATACAAAAGTATTACTCAAAGTATCTTTTCTCATGAATGGAACGAGCTAGATCCACGAGAATGATGTCACCCAATTTATCGTATGATATTACATGTGAGAAGTGAAAAGGTTTCTCAACAGTTAATATTTTTTTTTAATTTATGGGATTTTTTGATAAATTTATTTAAAAAATGTGCAATATCTCGAGAACGGTTCATGCTAGCATTCTAAAGTTTATGTCAATCGTTTTTTAAGGACAAATTACATACGAAATGTCTATTTGCGCACCTTTATTAAAGCTTTTGATTTTTTGATGATTTTTTCAAAATTTCACTCGAAAATTTAGGGGGGTTCTGAACATTCGATAACGTTTAAAAACAATAGGCTTCCAGTTTTCAAGGATTGTGATATTTGTCCCACATTTCATTTGAATCTCTCCATTTGTTCGTGAGCTATCATCTCCACAGATTCGCTGACACACACACACACAGACACACCTAAAAAATATTTGATTCGTGATCAGGTATGCTTGAAACGTGCTCTTCCGTCGAAAACTCGAATTCGAATCTTCGACCCCGTCACAATACTTTCCTTATACATTATGTATATAAGGAAAATAATAGAATCTAAAGCTAAAACAAAATGATAAAAAAATTAAATGTTCTTTTAATATGAGTTCCTTATATGGTTTCTTTATAAATATTTTTACAATAAATTAATTAAATTTATTAGGGGTTTTCACGATAGCTTATAAACTCGTGCCGCTTAAAAAAATTACTACCTTAAAATTTAAAATATATTGACAGCATTCTCATTAATTTGGAGAAAATCTTCCAAATAAATGTGTCAATTTGCAAAACTCGCTGTAAACAAACTTTAGCAGCTTGAGACCGCCATCCTTCTGAAGATGCAACTTTAAAAGTCTTAAATTACAGAGATGCAATAAATAATACGTCATAGGTGAAGAATTAAAACAATTTCTGTCCGAAATGTCAGCCGATTCTGATATCAGCAGCAAAGAGAACAAACAATTCCCAAACCACAGGAAATTCGCACTTTTGAGAAATAAAATGGCTCATTATCAGTGGAAATACAATTATGAATGAGAGAATTTCCGTTGATGAATGAATGACAGAACTTCCGTCGGTAGAGGTGTTATTTGATTTTTACGGATCCTGCTTGCGGTATACTGCAAATTGCTTAACAGCGAACAGGAAGGTTTGCTAATGGACATATCTTGTTATAATATAAAAAAAATCTGATGTGGGCAGTACATGACTTTCCTTATATAATGCTATGAATTTACTACTTTTAAGGAAAAAAAATAGGTTATTTTTATAGTGGATACTTATATTCTTTCCAAGATATTAAATTTTCATCAATTAGTCGTCATTTTCATTGATGTATCGTTATATTTATCCATTTGGCGAGATTTTCGTTAATTTGGCAACATTTAAAAAAGTCGCCAAGTTGGCGACATTACGCCAAAATCTCGCCAAGCGTTATGGACGGAGAAATAATTTATTCTTATAGCAGATAAATGACTATTGACGTTTAAATACAAGAGTATTACTCAAAGTATCTTTTCTCATGAATGGAACGAGCTAGATCCACGAGAATGATGTCACCCAATTTATCGCTTGATATTACATATGAAAAGTGAACATGTTTCTCAACAGTTAATATTTTTTTTTAATTTATGGGATTTTTTTATAAATTTATTTGAAAAATGTGCAATATCTCGAGAATGGTTCATACTAGCGTTTTAAAGTTTATGTCAATCGTTTTCTAAGGAAAAATTACATAAGAAATGTCTATTTACGTAACTTTATTAAAGGTTTTGAGTTTTTGATGATTTTTTCAAAAGTTCACTCGAAAATTTAGGGGGGTTCTGAATATTCAATTGCGTTTGAAAACAATAGCCTTCCAGTATTCATAGATTGTGATTTTTGTAACAAATTTCATTCGAATCGCTCCATTCGCTCGTGAGATATCGTCTCCACAGATTCACTGACACACACACACACACACAGACATCACCTCAAAAATGTTTGAATCCTGATCAGGGATGCTTGATTGCATTTACGTCTCAGTAGTTCAAGGGTAGAGCGTTGTCTGGCCAGTACGAAGGCCTGTGATTCGATTCCCGGCTGGGGCAGTTCTTTACAATGGTGCCAGAAAAAATCAATCTTGTAGATTGGTGCAAGGATGTCGGAGATCTGAAAGTGACCCTAGTACGACTATCATGTATTCAGTGAATTCTGGTATTCTGATCGACGATTTAAAATCGGTAGGTCATCGACCATGCAGGATAATCTGGAGGACAAAATAGTATCAATAAGCTAACATGAGGCATAAAAAGAAGGAGGTGGTTAGTCAGATTGTCACATGCACGATAATCTGACATTAGAAGGTGGAGAATGCTTATTCCACTTCGACGATAAGAGCTTGCAATTTCCTCCCATAAGCTCAACGGTAGAACGTCGGCTGGATAGGATGAAGATCCTTGGTTCGATTTCTGGTTAGGGCAGGAAGGTTCTTTACATTGTGTCATTATTTTTCATTGAAAAAAAAATCGTATTAAATGAGTACCGGTCGAACCGGGATGCTTGGTCACCTGGAATAATAGCTTTTTAATATGTAATGAATAACTAACTGCACGGCAGAAAATTGTTTGGTTTATAATCAGCACACCCGTTCAAACAAACCTCCGGAGAAGTTCGTTTCAAAAAATTACTGGGACTTTTCTTCACTGACACGTAAAAACTACTGTATCTTCCGTAGTCTGAAGCGGTGACAGTAGTTTCCGTAGTCTCAAGTGCATGTTCAAATGATTATGCACTTGATACGCATATACATATATATATATATATATATATATATATATATATATATATATATATATACATATTATATATATATATATATATATATATATATATACATATATATATATATATATATATATATATATATATATATATATATATATATATATATATATATAAACAAATTGGTATTAATATTACAGTGGTCAAATTTCCATATTTAGTGCTCATACCAAAAATCCATAAAAAACCTGTTAAATTTAGACCTGTTACTATAGGTTGTAATACCTATTTAACCAAAGTGAATTCTATTTTGTTAAAATTATTAACACCTGTTATGAAGAAAATACGAAAAGAGGGCTCAGTTATGATTAAAAATAGTTATGAAGTGGTCGACAGATTGAAAACTTATTCTGAAAGATTTTATTTTAGAACGTTTGATTTTAAAGACCTATTTAACAATATCAACTTACATGATCTCTTTGAGATTTTAATGGAAATTTATTTTACATCAGATTTACACAAACATGTGGAAACCAACAAGTACAAAAGCCTCCTTAAGATTGTCATATTTGAGAATATTCTATATAATGGAATCGCATTTTATAGACAAATCAAAGGCATTCTAATGGGAGGGGGATGTTCCTCGTTACTTGCGGATTTTTACTTACATCATTATGAGAAAGGCACGCATTTAATTAGTGAAATACCATTCTTTAGATTCGTTGATGACGTCATGATTGGAGTGGATAATCAATGTACTATATCTGATTTTACATTCTACCCGCCGTGTCTTGAACTAATCGAATCGAAGTCAGCGAAAGTAGGAACAGTGGATTTCCTTGACATCATTGTTTATTATAATTTGGAACAGAAATTATGTTATAAATTATTTGACAAGAGACATGACTGCAAGATCAATTATTTTACCCACAGGAATACCAACTTGAGTTTAAATGTACAACGTAATTTAATCGTAAATCATTTGAACAGATACAGATTATTAAACTCATCTATTACAGAATTTAATAAATGCATGATTCATTTAATCAACGGAACTCGGGAACAATGATATCCCTTCCGCTTTGTAGAGCACTATTATGATGTTTTTTGCAGAAATTATAGTGATAAAAATTATGTTAATTTATCCGACATCATACAATACAACTCAACTCTTACCTAGGATTATCTGATTGATGCACATCCAGATGGCTCTATAAGTTATTTTGATCATTTTTATGTTGTCTGGGATTCGGCCATTTTTTCCCCACGGGCATGATCGATTGTTGTTTCGGGCGTGCAGAGTCTCTGGGAGTGTTTTCATGAAGTCAAAGCTAGCTTCTAACCAGGAAATAGGGGTCGCAATCCCCCTTGACCTTTCTGCAACCCTGTAAACACAATCATTCCTCCTATATATTTTCTTTTTTCATTTTAAACCTTATATATATATATATATATATATATACATATATATATATATATATATATATATATATATATATATATATATATATATATATATATATAATGAAATACAATCCCATAAAGTATGAAATTCAAGAAAGAGAAAGGCGCAAATTGCCGCACTATCAGAGTCTTGAAATATAAGATTTAAAATGAAACAAGAAAGATCAATCATGCTTAAAGCATTGATTATGAAACACTTTCCAACTTCAATGAAATTATATTTAAACAAGTCTAAAATGCAATACATTCCTCGGTAATATTTTGAAACTTATCACAATACTGCATTAATTTATTATATTTGAAAACTTAAACCTTCATCGAAAAAAATGAACTTCATTCAAATGACGGCATTGAAATATAAATTGCCTGGTTTAAACATCTCTAAAATGTTATACATTCCTCGGTAATAGTTTTAGAATTATCATAATACTATGATAATTTATTATATTTGAAAACTACATCGAAAACAACTGAAATTAATTCAAATGACGTCATAGAAAAAATAACACGCCTGGATCTCTCTATAAAAACAGGATTTCATTCATAACTTTCTCCCATTCATTTCATTCATCACAATACTATAATAATTTATTTTATTTAAACATTTTGTTTAAGACCATGGAGCTACAAAAAATTAAACTCTATGCTTGAAACTTCATCGAAAAAAATCGTCCTTCTCTTTATGAAATCAATTAATATTTCATTCATATCAGCCATGCAGACTCCATGGACTAAATTATTTTGTGTTAAAAAAATACAGGAATTCTAATACAACTCATTCTATATATTTTGCTGTTTACATTTTACATAGGTGAAAAATAGGCTTAGCTGTAGAAATAATCAAATTTAGATGAGCATTTAAACTCAAATATATTGTCATTGCGTTGTTTCAGTATGTAGATGCACAGAATTTAAGCAAAAATAAAGTAGTTTTAGGACGGATACAACACTCAATATGAATTAAAAAGAACTTAAAAAATCACGATTTTGAAACAAGATGGATGCCATATATCATTTTGAAGTGGGTCATGTGATCGTTTCATATCATGGTCACGTGATCGTTTCATATAAGAGGTGTAATTATTATTTTAATTTTTATTTAAAGAACTACTGAATATATTTCGCTGATTTTTTTTTTATATATTTTATGAAACAATTTGAATATTACCTAAAATTTTCGAAGCAATTTGTGAATTTTAAATTCGCTTAAAAAATGTTTGAAAAATTAGGTCCCATAGGGCTCAATGTATTTCATTTTTTCGACCCGGGTTCAATCCAAAACTAATTGGGTGATATTATTCATTTATATTCCCATAGGTTCTACAGACCGTCTGAACAACATAGTAAAATTTCATTTTGATTAAGTTATTTTTACGGCAGTTATCGTGCTAACGGACAGACAGACAGACAGACAGAAAAACAGTCAGACAGACAGACAGAATGAACAAAGTCATAAACACTTTTCAACTTTGTTGTAAAGTGTTAAAAATAAAATATATAGGTGGAATGATTGTGTTTACAGGGTTGCAGAAAGGTCAAGGGGGATTCCGACCCCTATTTCCTGGTTAGAAGTTAGCTTTGACTTCATGAAAACGCTCCCAGAGACTCTGCATGCCCGAAACACCAATCGATCATGCCCGTGGGGAAAAATGGCCGAATCCCAAACAACATAAAAATGATCAAAATAACAAAAACATTGCAAATTTTACTAACCAGCAAGACGAGAGTTGCATAAAGCATATAAACTTCGAATAGGAAAGCATACATAAAAAAGTCGCGTCTAACTTATAGAGCCATCTGGATGTGAAACAATCAGATAATCCTAGGTAAGAGTTGAGTTGTATTGTATGATGTCGGATAAATTAACATAATTTTTATCACAATAATTTCTGCAAAAAACATCATAATAGTGCTGTACAAAGCGGAAGGGATATGATTGTTCCCGAGTTCCGTTGATTAAATGCATCATACATTTATTAAATTCTGTAATAGATGAGTTTAATAATCTGTATCTGTTCAAGTGATTTACGATTAAATTACGTTGTACGTTTAAACTCAAGTTGGTATTCCAGTGGGTAAAATAATTGATCTTGCAGGCATATAGATGTCTCTTGTCAAATAATTTATAACATAAATTCTATTTCAAATTATAATAAATAGTGATGTCAAGGAAATCAACTGTTCCTTATTTTACCCACTGGAATACCAACTTGAGTTTAAACGTACAACGTAATTTAATCGTAAATCACTTGAACAGATACCCACCGGCATAATCGATTGTTGTTTCGGGCGTGCAGAGTCTCTGGGAGCGTTTTCATGAAGTCAAAGCTAGCTTCTAACCAGGAAATAGGGGTCGCAATCCCCCTTGACCTTTCTGCAACCCTGTAAACACAATCATTCCACCTATATATTTTCTTTTTTCATTTTAAATCTTATATATATATATATATATATATATATATATATATATATATATATATATATATATATATATATATATATATACATATATATACATATATATACATATATATATATATATATATATATATATATATATATACATATATATACATATACATATATATATATATATATATATATATATATATATATATATATATATATATATATATATATATATATATTGATAAAGCCTCTAATAATTATGCTATTATCTGTAAAAAATTCTATATACACTTTCTGTTAGATTATTTAAGTAACAATAGTCTATTTAAAATTGATTCACACTCCATTAATAGTATTAAACTGAAAATTATCAATATGTATAGTGATTTAAATATTAATTATAAATTTTTTAAATTTCCATATATAGTGCTAATACCTAAATTTCATAAAAGTCCTATTAAATTTAGAACAGTAACTAGTGGTCATAATACTTACTCTACTACTGCGAGTAAATTACTTCTAAATTATTTAAATGTACTAAATGATAGTTTACGTTTTCTAGCAATAACTACTTTATTATAAATAATAGTAAAGAATTAAAGAAAAAATTAACATCACTCGATAAACTAATTGGATTTCAAACTTCTGATTTTAAAGATCTTTTTAATAATATTAAGATCTCTGATCTTTATGTAGTAATTTTAGCTCTATATAATGCTTATACTACTTATCATCAGGGCCGACGAGAGGGGGGGGGACCCGGGGCAAATTCCCGGGGCCCGTGCAGCTTGGGGGGCCCGGGCGGACCTGGAATTTTTTTTTCTTCATGTCGGTAATAGCAATACTGGAAAGAAAAGTATTTTTAACCCCGGGACCCTAAACCGATACTAAAAAAACATTTAATTTTAGTTTATATTCCACCACATAGATGGCTCCACCAGCACCAGAAGGGGGTTATTGCTGTAATGTGTATTAGCAATGTTTTATTTTCCTGTGGTCTTTGTACAGAAGTCAGTTGAGAAAATTAAATCACGATCATCGTTTCTTCTTAAATTCATATATTATAGCCGCTTCTTTCAGATTCAAGAAAAAGGTAGGAGCCTTTCATGCTATTTTCAATAACCAGCAACCAAAACAATTCATAATTTTAAGTTACCAGATTTGACGGTATACTTTGTTTATAAATTGTAACTGTTGTTCTGTTATCTTCGGCTTCGACCATTTTATTTTTGTTGTGTTGTTGCTATGTGTGTAAAAATGTATTAAAAATGTGAATATCATACAAAATTAAAGCTAGCACATGTTAATAGATAAAATAATGTAGAAGCAAAAAATTTACATAGAAATAATGATCGTTCTCTGATGACCGCAATGTGGAAACAGTTATTTGTGCAATTTGGATATTTACACGTGTTTTTCTATGAAAAGTTTTGGATTTCATTAAACCAGGTACTGTGTTTTGTTTTTGATTTAAGCATGGCTTCTGGTTTGTTTTAGAGGGTAATTTAAAGTTTAATTTCTTGACTGTATTCAATTTTATGATTTTTGTGTTATGTCCACGTAAGTTGTCACACAAACAGCTATTGCTACGTGAGAAGTATAAATATCGTTTCTTTTAAATTTCTTTAAAGTACAAACTTTTTTCTAAGTATCGCTTATTAAAATTTTGTTAAAGAGTAATGTTTTTGCTAAGTATCATTCTTTTGAAATTTCGTTAAAGTACAATCATTTTTCTAAGTATCGACTTTCCTTAATACTTTAACATTATTTTATACTTATTAATGTATTAGCTTTTTATGCATTTTTAATTATATATGTTAATATTTGTTACGTATAAAGCCCAAGATGGAGTCCTTCAGGACTTTTCAAACACCGTACGCGTTGGCGCCATTCTTGGCGACAAAAAATGGCGGATTTCGCCAAATTCTTTATATCCAATCTGTTCCTAAATTTATAAATATGCGATATTATAACTATTACTGAAATAATGTTTTTTAAACCTTAAGTTGGGTTTATTCTTGTTCATTATGAATTACCATCATAAATCCGGAGCACAAAAAAGAAGAGAACGAGAAGCAAAAAAGAAAGAATCTGTTAAAGGGCGATTAACTCTTCAAAGTTTAGGGGTTACAATCTCTCCTCGTTTACCTGAAAATCAAACTGGAAATATTTCAATTGAAGAAGACAGTAATAATAATGAAAGTAGTTCTTGTGCATCAAGTACATTTGACTATGGAATTGAACACTCTGCTGAATCTGAACCACTGAAACCAAGCTCATCTGCAGCTGCAAGAGGAAGTAAATCTGATGCAACTCAACTGTGTTATGCTTCTTGCTTAAAGGGAATAACATCGTCAATGTCCGAAAATGAACAAAATAATGAGAAATTAAATTTTGATATTGGTCTTCGAAAATCATACTTCACTACCGACGAAATAGAAGACGCAGTTCGACAAGGGCCAGAACGATACCCAGCAATTTTTCCTCCCGACCATGACGGAATGAAATTTCCCGTTTATGTGCTGAATTGTCGTTTAAGGAACGATGAAGTAGTTCCTCGGGACTGGTTAGTTTGGAGTGAAACCAAACAAGCTTTATTTTGCTTCCCATGTCGTCTATTTTGCAAATTATCTGAATTGCAGCGATCTATTTTTGCTACAGAAATTGGCTGGGGACCTTCCAAAAGCTATAGAAAGCTATATGACAGAATACCTGATCATGAAAGCAGCAACAATCACAAAGAGTGTTATGTACAATGGCGAAATTTACAGAACAATTTAAATAAAAACACGACTGTGAATTGTTTGTTATTGCACAGAATAAAAAGTGAAATGCAAGTATGGAAAGATTTACTACGGCGCTTTCTGGACGTAATTCTGTTTATTTCAGAACGTGGATTAGCTTTCAGAGGGAGCAACAACTTAATTGGTGATCCAAGAAATGGAAATTTCTTAGGGATGCTGGAAATCATAAGTCATTATGATCCTCTCCTTGACGAGCACTTGAAAAAAGTGAAGGAATCACAAATTCAAGGCAAAAGAATGCAGGTTCATTATTTGTCAGCCATAATTCAAAATTAATTTATTTCATGTTGTGCTGAAAATGTCCTAAACTGCATTTTAAAGGAAAGAAAAGTTGCCAAATACTTTTCTATAATTGTAGACGCAACGCCAGATTCCGCCCATATGGAGCAAACGACATTCATTTTGCGTTATGTCCTTACAAACCGAGAAACGAATGAATATGAAATATTTGAAAGATTCATAGAATTTGTAGATTGCAATAAGAAAACAGGAGATGCTATTGCAAGTTTGATTCTTCAAACACTTAAAAAACACAATATCCCAATAAGTGAGTGCCGTGCACAAGGATACGACAATGGCCCTAACATGAGTGGTACATACAAGGACGTTCAAGCTCGAATTTTGGAAATTAACCCCTTGGCCATTTTTTCTCCTTGTGCTTGTCACTCTCTGAATCTCTGTGGTGTTCATGCGGCAGAATGTTGTCCTGAAGTAATAACGTTTTTTGGTGTTGTACAGAAACTGTATAATATATTTAGTAGCAGTCCTCAGAGATGGGAAATTTTGCAAAAAAACACGGACTGCTCGCTTCATTCCCTGTCCAACACACGTTGGTGTGCTCGAACTGAGAGTGTGAAACCATTTGCACAAAAGCTTCCTTCGATAAAGGAGTCAATCGACATGGTGCTAGAATTTAATCTAACTGCAGACACTCAAACAGATTTAAATGGTATAAAGACATATATGGAATCATTTGAATGCCTTGTGATGGCAGCAGTTTGGCTCAAAGTTTTGTCATCCATAAACTACCGAAGCACGGTCTTACAAGCTCGAAATTCCACCATCGATATCGAAGTAGCAAATCTTTCCAGTCTCCTTATAGATTTGAAAAAGATTAGAAATAGTTGAGAGGAAATCCTAAATGAATGTAAGCTTGTAGCTGTAAATTTAAATATGCAAGCTGAATTTTCAGATCGACGACAAAGAAAGAGGAAAAGAAATGCTGAAGAATCGACAATGACACCAACCGAAGTATTCAAGTTTGATGTGTTTAATGTTCTTTTAGACAGTGTTATTGGTGGTATTACAACTCGATTTGATGCAGCGAAAAACATAAACACTTTATTCAATGTACTGTGGTTATTTCACGACTTAAATGAAGTACAAATTCGGGAAAATGCAAGAAAACTACAAAACAAATATAAAGATGATGTCAGCGAGCAGCTCTCTGAAGAACTAATACATCTGAAATCGATATATGATGCAAACATACAGGAAAGAAATCTTTCACCTATACAGTTGCTCAACAAAATAAACCATCTGAATCTTAAACCACTGTTTTCTAACATCGTTATTGCTTTGAGGTTGTTTTGTACAATTCCCGTGACTGTGGCTCAAGCAGAACGATCTTTTAGTTGCCTATCAAGGATAAAAAGTGTGTTACGGTCAACTATGGGTGAAAGCCGACTTTCGTCTTTGGGCTTATTATCAATTGAGACTGAGCTAGCCAGACATTGTGATTTTTCCCAAATAATAGATACATTTGCAAGTCGTAAGGCTCGCAAAGCGCCTTTGTGAAGTAACTTAAATCCGAGACTCAATAAATTCTGCTATCGTCCTTTCTTGTTAAACAACTATTATTTTCTATTTACCAAATATTGCATCGCTCTAACTTAATTTTCTCATTATATTAGAGAAAATAAAAAACTATTTCTATCAGTACGCACGTGTTTGTTTTTCATTGGGCCCGGAATTATTATTGTCCCGGGGCCCGGGCCCGCTCTCGGCGGCCCTGCTTATCATACTACTCATACTATATTTACCAAATTTCCTAAACTTCTTCACTTTGTTGTTTTTTTCGATAATTATAAATTTCAAAGCGATAAATTATACTTACAAGTCTTAGGGGTTCCACAAGGTGACTGTAGTAGCAGTATATTAGTTAATTTTTACCTTTATCATTATGAAAAATCTTTTACTTCCACAGATTATAAAATTTACAGATATGGTGATGATCTGATTTGTTTGGTCTTTACAGATAACTGTGTCAGAGATATAGATTTCTATCCGGATAATTTGGAACTAATTCATAATGAAGCCACTTTTAATAATAACAATAATTTTTTGGACTTAAATCTTATTATTGAACCTACTAATAGGATAGTTACTAATCTATATGATAAAAAAGACTATTTTAACTTTAATATTAATAAATTATTACCTTTTATTTCCTATAACTCGATTCAATTGTTTAGAAATATTATATTTAATCAGCTCTTTAGAATTTATAGATTATCTGATAAAAAATTTCATGCTATGCATATTAATAAACTTAAAATTACTAGCAAATTATATAAATATCCAGCTTATTTAGTACATAGTACAGTTAAAAAGTTTGGAATGGTAGATTATACTTAAATTCTCTCCTTAGTATCTTATTTTAGCCTGACATCCACTTTCTCTTGAATAAGCATTACCCTGTATTTGCATGTTCTTACTGTTGAATATTACCTTTTATCGTCTTTTCGAATTACCGTTATTTCTTTCTCAAGATTGGCAACAGCAGTTCTCAACCTTTTATTTTTTGAGATTGGCAACATTGGTCTCTTTATTCAATGCTCCAATGGATCAGACGTATGCAGTGTTTTTTCAGGTATTCTTGTTTCCTATTATTTTTCAATCTTTATACATGTTGTCCAAGTTATCAAAGTTTATAGATATAATCTATCACTGATATCAGAAACATGCATTTTGTGTTCATTTTTATGAAATACTTGGACTTGATAAAGAGTTTTATCGAAATGAACAATTCATTATTAGTCCTAGGGCTTGTCCGCGTGTAAAGCTTTCATGCTTGGATATTATTTGATATTATTTTTTCGATTCCATTGATGGGATCGAAATGATATTGATGTTTTTTGTTTGTCTTCAGCTTGATGACTAGAGGTTTGCATTTAATTTTCCACTTGATTGATGATTCTCTGTTTGATACTTTTATTTGTAAGACATTTTGTAATGTTGGCGTTTTTTGAGCTGAAAATTCTCTCTAATCTTTCATTGGATTTTTAAACTTTTATTATTATGTATGTGTGTATATATATATATATATATATATATATATAAATTCCCAAAAAGGACAAGTAACAATGTACTAGAAATTACCCTAGATATTTTTTACAACATTATTACTATTCCTTTTTCAAAGAAAGAAATTGTACATTGTTTGATTCTAAATGAGAATTCTTAATCATATATATTTTCATATCTGCGATCTTATCATCATGAAGTCTTTTCGCGCATGTGCGACTTTCCCTTATAATATGTTGTGTTTTCATGCTGGATAGTAAGGTGTATCTCTTCCATGCTTGGTTCCATCTTTGCTCTTTTGTCCGTTCGGGTGCTTCTGTCTTTGCACATGTGGGAGATTGACCATTGAGTTACATTGGTGCCGTGAGCGTTGCCCGGGTCGTAAAAGCTGCTTTATGCGGGAAAGGGGTGTCGCAATCCACCCCAGCCATTCTATGCAAATCATATGGTCACTCCTGTTCTCGCTTATTTTTTCGTCTTGTTTATATCCTTTGCCTAATCTAAATATTAAGATATCCTATCGCTTTGTAAGAACCAACGGAAGAAGATTATTCAACTACAATAAATTATGTAAAACCGTGTCTACATTTAATATTGAATCCTGTCAATGTCATAAAAATATACATTGTGATCCCTACCACAAGCATATAATTACTGGAAACTTAGATTTTATAATAGATAATAAACTCAAAAACTTATTACAACTTGGTACTAAGTACCGAATACAAGAATATAATGATATTTATAATGAATTTAATTACGATCTGGAAACCTTCATATACAAGATGGCTGTCAAACACAGTATACCTGTACAAACTTTTAACGCATGGAAATATGCCTTTTACAGTGCTTTTTGCCAATTCTACCCGAGAAGAAACAAGGATTCTGGGAGTTCTCAATTTCCGTTTTCAATCAAACATTTTAATGAAGAATTAGTATTGACATACACCGACAAAATCGTATCGAATTTTGCATTCACGTGTAAAAAATTCTATGTCGATACTTTAACACAATGCTATAAGGATTGTGCCATGTATACATTAATTCCTAGCAACGAATCAATCATCACTAATAGAATAAAAGCACTGTATAAAAGAATTGGTATGGATATTAAATCAGTAAAATTTCCATACTTGATCCTCATTCCCAAGTTACACAAAAAGCCAGTCAAGTTCCGAACTGTAACAGTGGGATGCGGATCATACCTGGAACATGCAAATAAAAAACTTCTGAAATTACTCCAATATGTTATGACTGATATTAAGAAGCAAAACTCCATAATGTTAAAAAACGGACAAGAATTGATAGACCGACTGAAATTTTGCCATAAAGATTTAAACTTCAAAAGCTACGATTTCAGGGATCTGTTTAATAACATCGATTTAACAAACCTACAAATGATCTTGAAAGAATTACATGAAGAGTATAATTTAAAACCATATATAACTCTCAGAAGATATTTGGATTTGATTGAGTTGGTTTTAAATGAAAACATACTATATGACGGTACGCATTTCTACAAACAGGTCAAAGGCATACCCATGGGTGGTGCATGCTCATCAATATTGGCGGATATTTATCTATCCAAATATGAAAGAGGAACCCATCTATTATCGGAAATACCTTATTTTCGATATGTTGACGACGTGATATTAGGGGGTTATGCAAACACCCCTGACATAGATTTTGCATTCTACCCAAGGGAATTGGACTTAATTGAAAACCCGATCAATGAGGATGGATCGACAGACTTCCTGGATTTGTCAATAAGAAAGCACCAACATTATGGAATTTATACAACCATACACGACAAGAGAAATTCATACAATATCAAAATTAATAATATTATTGATTGGAATTCAAACCTCACTAAAAATATATTCAGAAATATTATTATCGGGTACTTCAGAAGAAACAGAAACTACAGTACTTTTAAAAAAGACTGCATTCATGAATGTAATAAAATAATAAATGATGCATTAAAAAGAAATTACCCTAGATATTTTTTACAACATTATTACTATTCCTTTTTCAAAGAAAGAAATTGTACATTGTTTGATTCTAAATGAGAATTCTTAATCATATATATTTTCATATCTGCGATCTTATCATCATGAAGTCTTTTCGCGCATGTGCGACTTTCCCTTATAATATGTTGTGTTTTCATGCTGGATAGTAAGGTGTATCTCTTCCATGCTTGGTTCCATCTTTGCTCTTTTGTCCGTTCGGGTGCTTCTGTCTTTGCACATGTGGGAGATTGACCATTGAGTTACATTGGTGCCGTGAGCGTTGCCCGGGTCGTAAAAGCTGCTTTAAGAGGGAAAGGGGTGTCGCAATCCACCCCAGCCATTCTATGCAAATCATATGGTCACTCCTGTTCTCGCTTATTTTTTCGTCTTGTTTATATCCTTGTATTCCACTCTGGATGCAGAGCTGCTAAGCGCCACATCCTCTGTAAGGTTTCTGTTTTCTCCTTTACTTAAATAGGAGTTCCGTTCGTGATATACTTATTTTTATATGTATATATATATATATATATATATATATATATGTTCTGCAATGGACGTCCTAGCCTAAATTGCATTGCGTCAAGCGAGGCTTTGGTGTTGTTTGTCTTTGTTTCGAAGAGAAAGAATGTAAGGTAATTTAAAGGAATTTATTGCATGGCTATAGTGGTGTAGCTATTAGCGGTATGAACTCGATTCCCGTTTCCGAACGATTGATACTTGAGAAGAAAGAAAAATAATGTTCTACAACTGCAACCGAGCTATAATATAGCGGTTGCGGCATAAAGGGGTTGAGCAGCCAGAGGGGACGTGTTGAAACCTTGTAAATGGTTTCAGAATTATGAAAAGTATATCTTCTCTGTAATATTTCATCTTTATAACCATAATGCATGTAATCATTTGAGGTCAGACAAATTATCAATAAACGTCAATAATTCAAAATTAATTATTAATTACTTAATTATTCAAATACGCATTCATAAGTGTTTAATTGATACATGCATCATTTTGAACGTTTTATCAACGAAATCGAATGATTTCCCAACCACAGCATCTGTTATGCAGATTCGATTAACCATCGTAATTTCGATACATATTTCATGCCACCTGACAGGTCTGCCTTATTCTGCGTCATCGTACGAATCTGTTTTCGAAAGTAAAAGCAACTCTTTTAATTAAGTGGAATTAATTGGATTAATTGTGTGCATGGCGTTTGCACATGAATAGATTAAAATAGTCCCGGGAACACAAATAAAATATATGATGTTGATGATTTGTAAAAAACATTCTTGAAGTTGTATTTGATTCACAAACTTAATTCTGCCTATAAGTACATTTAATGAAACAAATCTGATGTGGGTAACACATGACTCTGTCCAAACTGTCCCCGTGTTCACGCGGAGTACGGGCATTTTAAATATGTATTTCCTTAAGTTATTCGGAGAGGTTAGTGGTAGGGGAAGGAGGGTTAGTCATGTTGTCCCCCACTGTATTCCGGTCAAAATTGGGCGGCACTTCTTGGCCGTCCAAACACATACCTTACACTTTCAGGTAGATCGAACGGTCTGAGTCGAAGCAGAAAATTCTCATCAAAATACAATTAACTGTCAATGAATATACCATGAAATAAATGAATATACGGTTCAGTACCCTATAAAAGGACCCTATATAACCTCCTCTGTCTAAAGTCAGTTCGGCGTGCAACTACCGATCTAAACGACCACACTGGTATTCTCTGAATTTTTTGTCACCAATATGTGTGGTATTGATGTTGAAACTGGCGCATAATTCATAAGGCCCATGGAAATTCGCAACTAGGTCGCTTTCCAGCTTTTCATATCATTCATCCCCATTCATATCCTGCATCTAATCTGAAGGATTAGTTCGTTAGGGCATCCTTGTTTCAATGTCCGAGAATCAAACTGTGGATCTTCGAACTAGCCAGCCGATGGTTTGAACCAGGAGTATCAAACTCAATCTTGTAAAGTGCCAATTTTTCTTTCAAACTATATCAGCTAAACTATATATATATATATATATATATATATATATGTAAAGTGTTTATGACTTTGTTCATTATCTATGTCCGTTCGCACAATAACTGCCGTAAAATTGACTTTATCAAAACGAAATTTTAGAAGGTTGTTGGACATATGGGAATGTAAATGAATAATATCACCCAATTAGTTTTGGATTGAACCCAGGTTGTAAACATGAAATACATTGAAACCTATGGGACCTAATTTTTCAAATATTTTTTAAGCAAGGTTAAAATTCACAAATTGCTTCGAAAATTTTAGGAAATATTTAAATTATCCCATAAAATCTACAAAAAAAAAATTGAAAACATATGTTCGGTAGTTTTTTAAATAAAAATTAAAGTAATAATTAAACTCATATTATATGAAGAGATCGCGTGTCCCACTTCAAAATAAAATATGGCATCCATCTTTTTTTCTCGAGTAAAAACCGTGATTTTTAAAGTTCTTTTAAATTTATATTTAGTGTTACATTCGTTCTAAAACTGCTTTATTTTTACGTATTTCCTGCGCATCTATATTCTGCACAAAATTAATTACAATATTTTTTAGTTTAATGACCATTAAACATTGATTATTTCTACAACGAAGCCTAATTTTAATGGATGCAGAATGTAAACAAGTGATTGTAAGACGAGTTGTATAAGAATTACTGATTTTTTTTTCAAACAAAATTATTTAACTCTGGAGTCTGAAATAAAAGTGTATGAAAGAAATATTCACTGCTTTTACATAGAGAGTCAGACGATTTATATTTAAATGACGTCATTTGAATTAAGCTCTTTTTTTTTCGATGAAGTTTTAAGTTTTCAAATATAGTAAATTATTGTAGTACTGTGATAATTTTAAAAATATTACCGCTGAATGCATCGCATTTTAGAGATGTTTAAATAAAATTGCATTACAGTTGGAAAGTGCTTCACATAGTCAATGCTTTATGCATGATGAATGGAAAAAGTTTATGAATGAAACGCTGCTTTTATAGAGAGAGCCAGCCGTGTTATATTTCGATGACGTCATTTGAATAAATTTCAGTAGTTTTCGATGAAGTATAATAAATTATTGTTGTATTATAATAATTTAAAATATATTAGCGCTGAATGTATCGCATTTTATAGATGTTTAAATAAAATTGCATTTCAACTGGAAAGTGTATCATAATCTATGCTTTATGTATGATTGATCTTTCTTGTTATCTTTGCCGTCCTTTTTAATAGGGCACTATTCAAAATTTTATCAGACTCTAGTAGGTCCGGCATTTGATTTCTCTAATGCTGCAATGAAGAGTACTCTTCACTCCCCCTCAACTCCTACTTTTAAAAATCTCTATTTCTAGCACCACCTAATTTCCGCAGGAAGTGAAAGCTGGAATTTTTCCTTGCTCAGATACTCCAAGAAACCAAAGTCCTTGATCCTTTGAGTGTTAGAGATAGCATCCAGGCAAGTAAACCAGCCTGAGTTTCAAACAGCCACGGATTCACGTCTTTCCTTTTGATAAAGTTTTACAACCATGAGTATGAAACCGAAAGCAAGCACAGGTTCTAGAATAACAGGGGTTAACAAGATTAGACCATTCAACTTTTTATGCCAGCTGGATGGAGTAAGCCGGAAATTGCCCACTTGCTGAGGAATTACCGACTTTTCGGAGCCAGTACACCTTCAACTTTGACCATAATCGTGACCATCAAGGCCATCGTTGAGAATTCAAAGTATCTGCGTAAAAAATACACATTAAAAATCAAGCATTAGCGACTACACCAGGAACTACGTCAAGCTTTTGACAGACAAAGGATTGCGTTTACCTTAAAAGATAATGAATTGAAATAGAAGTAAAACTAAACTGGATATCAGACTAAGTTAATTGCTGCGTTTAGAGAAATGATTGGTAGGTGAATGTAAATAATCATTTAGGAAGTACATGAATTTCTGCTACTTATAATGGATTCCGTGGGTAAATTAAAGTATTTATTAAAATATATAATAAATTACTATACCTAGAAGGAAACTTATGCGATCAAGCTTCTAAGGTGTAGCTATAAGATATTCAAGAACTACAATGAATACACAAGTCACATCATATAACAACTTTCTTTTTTAATAAATTCAAAACAATGATATTCTTTTTTTTTGTCTTCCTTCTTCTTCGATAACTTTTTGCTTTTCCTGCAATGCATGATAATGTATAGGGAAAGTGTTGGAATCATGTCGAAAATCACAACTCGAGTTTTCGACGGATCTATACGTTTTGGCACTCTAGAACACGAAAAGCTATTTTTAGAGTGACGTCTCTGTGTGTATCTATGTGTGTGTATCTCTCTCTCAGTGCAATGTATGTATTCACTCTAACTCGAAAACTAATGAACCAAATTTCATTACATTTTATAGATAAGTCACTTGTGTGTAACCCTGGTGCTGATTAGATTTTGCTACGATTCAGGATAAAAAAAACGCCTTTTTTCTGCGAAATGGCCCGCAAAAAACTCATGTATCCACTCTAACTAAGAAACTAAATTTCACAAAATTTGGTAGATCTTGTGGGATATCTTGGTGCTGATTAGATTTTGGTACGATTCGAAAAAAAAAAGAACATGCCTTTTTTTACGAAATGGCCCGCAAAAATTGTCAAAATCGAAAATAAAACACTACGTATGCTCAAATGTATCAATTAAATGTTTGTTTTATACGTAATTCTTGACGACGAAAAAACTACGACCAACCCATTACTCTTGGACGAATCGTTCTCGAGATACTTTGGTTTTTTCGATTTTTGGTTACGCCACCTTCGAAAAAATGTCCAGTTGCCAAATAAAAACAATTGAATTAAAAGTGCAAATTCAGTGTTATTTTGTGCAATTAAACTCAATTTAATGAATTATTAAAGAAATAAAGACAAAACGAATGCGAATCTGTAAGGAAAGTCATGTGCTGCTCCCATCATAGTTCATTTACTCGGATACTGATTGTGTTATGAATGAGTGCTATAACATGGAATATAAATATATAAATGTATAATCATAATGTAATTACGTTTAATAAAGAATACAATAATACGAACCAAAAAATATCTTTCAAACAGGGTGGGTATCTCTATACGGAGGTTTTGTAAAAAAAATATTATAATTCTTAAACCTACGTTTTTGCAATAAAATTTAATTTTATACAGGTTTTTTCTTCTTTGTCTCAGACTATCCGACCTACCCGAAGGTGTAAGGTATCGGTTTCCATGGCCGGAAAGTGCCACCTTATGTAGACCGGAATCCGGTGGGAGAAACATCCACAGGGATCGTACCCTCCTTCCCGTACTACCATACTCTCGGCAGGATAGACGGACCCACATATTTAATGTGTCCGTACTTCGCGTGAACGTGAGGACAGTTTGGGCAGATACGAGAATTTTTTCCTTTTTGTGTTACATTAATATATCTTTGAAATCTATTTTGAAAATGTTTCGTTTATTACTTTAAATAACAACTAACAGTTTGTACAAGCCCCATTTGCTCAGTAAATGCAAAGATGAAATATTTTGTATTCTTCTTCACCTTTGATGTACCCATTTTTGAAATTCCATTCGTTATATTATCATTTTACACTACAATCTTTTTCTAAGAAACAAAAATTTCCCGGGTTATTTTTACTCTATTTAATTTGGAAACCGTTAAACATTTTTATGGTGTTTTCCTTCATTACTTTTTTCAAAATTATGAAAAAACGAAAAAGTGGCAGTTTTTACACCCTTTTAATTTCTCTACATGCATGCATAGTACAATATACGAAGAAAGTATTTGTGACTGGGTCGAAAATTCAAATTCTAGTTTTCGACGGATGAGTACGTTTTAAGCATTCCTGAACTCGAATGGATTTGTTTTTATGGGAGATGTCTGTGTGCGTATATGTATGTTAGTGTGGTTGTATATATACTAGTATGTGTGTGAATCTATGGAGGCGATATCTTATGAACGAATGAAACGTTTCGAATGAAATTTGGTACACAAATTTCAATCGGTGGATACTGAAAGCTTATTGATTTTAAATGTAATCAAATGTTCGCAAGAACTCCAAATTTTCGAATGAAATTTTGTAAAAATCATCAAAATATCAGAATATTCAATAATGTTGCGTAAATAATAATTCTTTATGTAAATGTTCATTAAAATACGATTGACACAAACTTTAGAACCTTAACACAAACTGTTCCTCGAGACTGTACTTTTTAAAATAAATTTATCAAAGAAATTATGTAATATTAAAAAAGCATTAAGTATTGTAAAATATGTTCACTTTTCATATGCAATATTACGCGAAAAATTTTTTAGCATCATTCTTGTGGATCTGAATGCTCTTTTCTCCGTTTGTCTATTACATTTGGGGATAAATTTGGAGAATTTGGAGAACTTGGTGACTTATTTAGCGAAATATCTTAGATTGACGAAAATATCATTAAAATAGCAAAAATGACGCTAAGTTAACGAAAACAACTCCAAATAGATGAATTAATTATTATTATATTTTAATATGTGGACTATATTGCCTGTTATGGATGCTATTGCCTGTTAGAATTGCATGAAATATAAGTTAATTGGGACTTCGAAATAGTTTTGCATGTTTTCATCCGGAAAAGTGCTCAATGTGCAATTCAACATTAAAACCATTGTTTCGTAGATCTTATACTTCATTTTTTCAGTCTATCTCACTCTACAAGTAGTCATAACGCATTCAGGAGGTTCTAAACATCCATAATGAACATCAAAATCTCGAATTTTTGTAAAAACAATACTTTCTCTATACTAGATTCTATAGTATAAGAAAGTAAAAATAGAGCGAAAATATTAACATTTCAAAAAGTAGTAAAGATTAAAATAAAATGAAATAAAAGAAATTTAAATTTTATATAAACATGAAGTTCAATAATATATTTTTTTTTCACATTTTGTTCATAATTTAGCATACCACATAAAATAGTAGATTGTTTGAAAGGGTACTTTGTCTCTTCAAATCCTAAGAATTATGAGTGTGATTCCCAAAGTTCTACAAACAAAAATTCCATCATAAAAAGATTAGCATGGCGGAAGTATTTCATTCAACTAACTGGCTGTAGTGAGTCACAATTTAAAACTTCTTACAAAATCAGCGATTCCAGGAAGTTAGTACACCTTTAACTTTGACCTTAACAGTGACAGTCAAGGCCGTGATTGGAAATTCAAAGTATTTTGTATAAAAAGTAAAATTACAGATATCGGTGGATTAGCTCCAAACAAGGAACTGCGTGAAGAATTCGATAGAACAAGGATAATGTCTGCCTTTAAATATAATCAACGAATAGAATCTCGCGTTTAAAATCTGCAATGTAAAACAAACTACGATTATGCTTTTAGAGACTCTTGCAATGATTGAATATAAATAAAAGAAATGTGATGTGGGCAGGACATGACTTTCCTTATATAATGCAATGAATTTACTACTTTTACAGTAAAAAAAATAGATTATTTTTATAGTAGTTATTTATATTCTTTCCAAGATATTGAATTTTCGTCAATGAGTCTTCATTTTCCATGTCGTCATCATCAATGAGTCGTCATTGATTTAGCGTCATTTTTATCCATTTGGCGAGTTCTTCGTTAATTTAACAACATTTAAAAAGTCGCCAAGTTGGCGACGTTCCACCAAATTCGTCGCCAAAATCTCGCCAAGCGTTATGGACGAAGAAATAAGCTATTCTTACAGCAGATAAATGACTATTGGCGTTGAAATACTAAAGTATTACTCAAAGAATCTTTTTTCATGAATGGAACGAGCTAAATCCACGAGAATGATATCACCAAATTTGTCGCATGGTATTTGAACATGTTTATCAATAGGAAATATATATTTTTTTATTTTATATAACTTTTTGATAACTTTTTTGGAAAATGTGCAATATCTCAGGAACGGTTCATGTTAGCGTTCTAAAATTTATGTCAATCGTTTTCTAATGAAAAATTACATAAGAAATGTCTATTTGCGTAACTTTATTAGCGGTTTTGATTTTTTGACGATTTTTTCAAAATTTCACTCGAAAATTTAGGGGGGTTCTGAACATTCGATTGCGTATAAAAACAATAGGCTTCCAGTGTTTACGGATTGTGATTTATGTACCAAATTTTGTTCAAATCGGTCCATTCGTTCGTCAGTTATCGTCTCCACAGACTCACTGACACACACTCACACACACACACACACATCACTTCAAAAATGTTTGATTCGTGATCAGGGATGCTTGAAACGTGCTCTCCTGTCGAAAACTCGAATTCGAATTTTCAACCCCGTCACAATACTTTCCTTATACATTATGTATATAAGGAAAGTAAAAATTTTTTTTAACTTTAACGGTATTATTTATGATTTTAAAAACTAGATGCGCAATTATCCACTCGTTTCCCTGTGCGTCGATTTTAGTTATACTTCTCCAAATTTTTTAGGAAAGTTAGGTAAAATGCCATATTTTCTTATTTTGCCTATTTTTAAAATTATTCCAAAAATGCTTTTTTGGGAGAGGGAGAGGGGGATCGACCATAAATGCTTATTTCGGAATCTATTGAATTTTTCTGCGTTTTTAAGGTTATTTATTCAGTTTTCTTTGCGTTTAATTTTTAAACAGAAAAATATTTAGTTACGAAGATTTTTGTTTCTTATTGTTTGTTTATTTGTTTGTTTGTTAGTTTTGTTGATATCTTATCTATGTTTCATGTAACTTGCATTGCTTATGCACTGTATAGAATTGCAAAAGAATTTAGAGTACATTTCTTTGATATAGATCTACTTTTATCAATTCTTGAAAATCTATTTCTTAAAACTATTTCTTATAATTTCCTAGTTATTTACTATTGTTCAAATGTTGATAAAATTTCTGAAATTATTCATAGTTTCGCGGATGAATTCGCTATATCTGTTTAAAATGCCAAACTAGTGCTCGGTGACTCCTAAGATCAGAAGGAATTGATATAAAATATCGATATTATATATTGATATTACATATATTATGTTTACATATTTTAAGAAACTTGGTGGATTAAAGTGGATTAAATTGTTTTAAAAAGGAAATATTATGTTGAACTTATTGCAAATTGTAACCGATACTGTAAAAGACTTTAATTATATTTCTCGTACAAAGGATGATACTATCAGGACGTAATGTAAAAAATTATTTTGGCTACAAGTCCGAGTTTGCAATATGAAAGTTTAAAAGAACCTGTTCTTCTACTCATGTCCTCGGACGAGTGGGTCGGTCTGGGTTTTCGACTATCTCTGTTCTTGCAGGTATGAGTTTGCATTTAAAACATAATATGAACATTTAGATGCTGGTCTCATAGCACAAATCGCTACTGATTAAATTTCTTAACATTTTATACGACAATAGAGCTATTATTGAAATTATATTTTTGTAAATTCAGTATGCATATCAGACAACAAGTTTCTATTTTTTTAAAAAAATTATTTAACTCGTTATGACCGATGTGTTTGTTCTTTGATGACATTTTATATATACTTTCCTAAGTCCTAGAGATCTAAAATTCGGTACACAGCTTGGTCTAGTAAAACATGTTGTTGTTGTTGAGACCCAGATCGTCCGACCTACCAGAAAGGTGTAAGGTAACCGTTTGGACGGCATGGAAGTGCCACCCAATTTAGACCGGAATCCAGTGGGGGAGGCATCCACAGGGACCGTACCCTCCTTCCCCTACCACCAACCTCTCGGAAGGACTTACGGACCCACATGTTTAACGTGATCGTACTCCGCATGAACACGGCGGCAGTTGTGGCAGCGTGCAAATCCAGCGCGCAAACCACCGGGCTACCGCGCCCGAAATGTGCCAACAGCACGCGGTGTTCCCAGGTGGTCACCCATCCAAGTACTAACCGCGCCCGACGCTGCTTGACTTCGGTGATCGAACGAGAACCGGTGTTTTTAGCACGGTAGGGCCGTTGGCTCTAGTAGAACATGTGGCAGATTCTCGAAAAATAGAACTGACATTTTTTGGGAAATAGCCTTCAAAAAATGCCGTTTTTGTAATATAGTTAAAAAGAGAGTCCAGTATTCAGCTTCGCATCTATATATATAAAAGATAAAATTTTTAACATATGATTATGAAAAGTTAAATGCTGCCCAGTTTTTAATGTATCTGCATAAATTGAGCTCAATGGTTTATGTCAATATATTACTTTCCTTATATACATAATGTATAAGGAAAATATTGTGACGGGGTCGAAAATTCGAATTCGAGTTTTCGACGGGAGAGCACGTTTCAAGCATCCCTGATCACGAATCAAACATTTTTGAAGTGATGTCTGTGTGTGTGTGAAAGTATGTGTGTGTGTGTGTGTGTGAAAGTATGTGTGTGTGTGTGTGTGTCAGTGGGTCTGTGGAGACGATAATTGGCGAACGAATAGACCGATTTGAACCAAATTTGGTACAAAAATCACAACCCGTAAACACTGGAAGCCTATTGTTTTTATACGCAATAGAATGTTCAGAACCTCCTTAAATTTTCGAATGAAATTTTGAAAAAATCGTCAAAAAATCAAAACCAATAATAAAGTTACGCAAATAGACATTTCTTATGTAATTTTTCATTAGAAAACGATTGACATAAATTTTAGAACGCTAACATGAACCGTTCTCGAGATATTGCACATTTTTCAAAAAAATTATCAAAAAGTCATATAAAATAGAAAAAAATATATATCCTATTGAGAAACATGTTCACTTTTCATATATAATATCATGGGATAAATTAGGTGACATGATTCTCGTGGATCTAGCTCGTTCCATTCTTGAAAAAAGATACTTTGAGTAATACTTTTGCATTTGAACGCCAATTTATTTGCTGTAGGAATAACTTGTTTCTTCGTCCATAACGTTTGGCGAGATTTTGGCGACGAATTTGGCAGAATGTCGCCAACTTGGCGACTTTTTGAAATGTTGCCAAATTAACGAAAATCTCGCCAAATAGATAAAAATGACGATAAATCAATGAAAATGACGACTAATTGTCAAAAATTCAATATCTTGGAAAGGATATTAGTATCTACTAGAAGAAAAACCTATTTATTTTACTGCAAAAGTAGTAAATTCATTTCATTATATAAGGAAAGTCGTGTTGCCCACATCAGATTTTTTATTATTGTAACTGTGTTGACAATCCTGGTGAACCGGTGGCAATCCGTGTGGCTGAAGTCTTTATATTGTTGCACATGGCGAGTTATAAATAAAAACTTTTACCCCCAAATCAAAGTTTTTATATTTACTTATTCAGATTTGAGTGCTCATATTTCAGATGTTAATGCTTCTTTTTAATCATTTTTGATCCATCTTTGCCTATTTTGTTAATGTTTAATGTTTGGGTTCTATTTGTAAGACTGTTTGTTATTCGCAACTGAGATTTTGAAGAGAATTCATAATTTTTCGTTAAGCTCTAACTGTAATGAAGTTGCATAATTACTGCACTGCAAGAGACAAAAATTTTTATATGGTTCAAGATAAAACCATTCTGAATATAAATATATATTTATAACTAAATTATTTATTACTTTTCTTATATACATAATGTATAAGGAAAGTCTTGTGAAGGGGTCGAAAATTCGAATTCGAGTTTTCGACGGAAGAGCACGTTTCAAGCATCACCGATAACGAATCAAATATTTTTGAAGTGATGTCTGTGTGTGTGTGTGTGTGTGTGTGTGTGTGTGTGTGTGTCAGTGAGTCTGTGGAGACGATAACTAACGAACGAATGGACCGATTCGAACAAAATTTGATACAAAAATCAAAATCCGTAAACACTGGAAGTCTATTGTTACTTTCCTTATATACATAATGTATAAGGAAAGTATTGTGACGGGGTCGAAAATTCGAATTCGAGTTTTCGACGGGAGAGTACGTTTCAAGCATCCCTGATCACGAATCAAACATTTTTGAAGTGATGTCTGTGTGTGTGTATGTGTGTGTGTGTGTGTGTGTGTGTGTGTGTGTGTGTGTGTGTGTGTGTGTGAAAGTATGTGTGTGTGTGTGTGTGTGTCAGTGAGTCTGTGGAGACGATAACTGACGAACGAATGGACCGATTCGAACCAAATTTGGTACAAAAATCACAATCTGTAAACACTGGAAGCCTATTGCTTTTATATGCAATCGAATGTCCAGAACCCCCCTAAATTTCCGAATGAAATTTTGAAAAAATCGTCAAAAAATCAAAACCAATAATAAAGTTACGTAAATAGACATTTCTTATGTAATTTTTCATTAGAAAACGATTGACATAAATTTTAGAGCGCTAACATGAACCGTTCTCGATATATTGCACATTTTTCAAAAAAATTACCAAAAAGTCATATAAAATAGAAAAAAAAATATTTCCTATTGAGAAACATGTTCACTTTTCATATATAATATCATGCGATAAATTGGGTGACATCATTCTCGTGGATCTAGCTCGTTCCATTCATGAAAAAAGATACTTTGAGTAATACTTTTGCATTTGAACGCCAATTTATCTGCTGTAAGAATAACTTATTTCTTTGTCCATAACGCTTGGCGAGATTTTGGCGACGAAATTGGCGGAATGTCACCAACTTGGCGATTTTTTGAAATGTTGCCAAATTAACGAAAATCTCGCCAAATGGATAAAAATGATGCTAAATCAATGAAAATGACGACTAATTGTGGAAAATTCAATATCTAATAAGTTATATAATATATAAATATATAATAATAGTTATATAATATATGTCGAAAATTCAATACCTAATAAGTTATACACATATATATATATATATATATATATATATAACTTATTTCTTCGTCCATAACGCTTGGCGAGATTTTAGCGACGAAATTGGCGGAATGTCGCCAACTTGGCGACTTTTTTAAATGTTTCCAAATTAACGAAAATCTCGCCAAATGGATAAAAATGACGATAAATCAATGAAAATGACGACTAATTGTCGAAAATTCAATATCTTGGAAAGGATATTAGTATCTACTAGAAGAAAAACCTATTTATTTTACTGTAAAAGTAGTAAATTCATTTCATTATATAAGGAAAGTCATGTGTTGCCCACATCAGATTTTTTTTATACGCAATCGAATGTTCAGAACCACCCCCCCTAAATTTTCGAGTGAAATTTTGAAAAAATCGTCAAAAAATCAAAACCGCTAATAAAGTTACGCAAATAGACATTTCTTATGTAATGTTTCATTAGAAAACGATTGACATAAATTTTAGAACGCTAACATGAACCGTTCTCGAGATATTGCTCATTTTTCAAAAAAATTATCAAAAAATTATATAAAATAAAAAATATATATTTCCTATTGATAAACATGTTCACTTTTCATATGTAATACCATGCGATAAATTGGGTGACATTATTCTCGTGGATCTAGCTCGTTCCATTCATGAAAAAAGATACTTTGAGTAATAGTTTGGTATTTGAACGCCAATAGTCATTTATCTGCTGTAAGAATAACTTATTTCTCCGTTCATAACGCTTGGCGAGATTTTGGCGACGAATTTGACGGAATGTCGCCAACTTGGCGACATTTTTAATTGTTGCCAAATTAACAAAAATCTCGCCAAATGGATAAAAATGACGCCAAATCAATGAAAATGACGACTAATTGACGAAAATTCAATATTTTGGAAAGAATATAAGTATCTACTATAAGAATAACATTTTTTTAACTGTAAAAGTAGTAAATTCATTGCATTATATAAGGAAAGTCATGTGTTGCCCACATCAGATTTTTTTTTTGAGAGGGAGGGGGTGTAAGTTATGAGATAGGAATATCTTCAAAAAGGTAGTATCAGAATTGCGTTGTTGTAACATCGAAATGTATTGCATTGTTGTAACCTCACGTCCGCATGGACTCTAACACACCTCTTTGGCATCGTCCTTCATATGTTTCATTTTCAGAGAATAAAAAGAGGTCACTGACTTCATAACTTTCACTCTGGAGATTTAGTATTTGAGGTCACTAACTCTGACTTTCGATGCCAACACCCTTGCTCATCCACTTTGCAGGTACCCCCAGGTAGAATTTGTGGAACAGGTTGATGAAAAACTCGATCACCCAGTTAGAACTGACGTCATTTCAGACAAGATATCATTAACCTTAACCCTACATTCGACCTTGGCTGTTGTTCATTTATGTTATTACTACGTCTTATATCAATCCTTTATATGGGGCTGGGGGGTGCATAACATTGGTGCCGACTAGAATTGGAGGCTTTGGAACTTTCAAATGGAATGACCAATACATTTTTCAAAATATTAGAGTCTAATTTAAATTTCAGTCAGTCAGATTATCTGGCACAAGAAGACGTCTGAAATGCTAAAATGAAGCGAATTATAGTTAAGTACAGAACAATATTTTTTTTTTCTCCAGATAATTATTTACTTTGCTTTTGTAGGCGCAACATTATTATATTCAATATACAAACGCTGTGTGAATTTCCAACTTAATTATATATATAAAAGTAAGAAAAAAATGTAAAATTTGTTTTTATGTATTTTTACCAATGTTTAAAGTCAACAAATTTCTCTATAAATCATTTTCTAAGTTAAATATTGCATTCAGAATACAATAAACAGTCTGAGGAAGGGGGGGGATTTCTATACTCACTTTATGTACAGAGTGATTAAAAAAAGATGGGCCAAACTTTATGAGGTGATAGTACACACCAAACCAAGTATTTTTCGTCATAGTTTACATGGTCGTAAATGAACATAAAGGAGTTACAGGGCGATTACTCGTTGGAAAGCGGACGCTCCGCAAACTTAAAAGCGTCGTTCTGGTTGTTATTTTCTAGTTAAAGAAGAAATTCATGTATGCAAATATCATCTGGGGAAGAAGAACCCTTATGCAGATTTTCGTAACACCGAATGTACGGCCTTATCAGTTTGTTGCAGTTATTCGCAGCTCCAACTTTTGAGATGATGGACGAATTTACAAATAAGGAAAATGCAGATATGCTTTTCATCTATGGATCTTTTTGTGTGTGTGTGTGGAGATACCTCAAGAGTCTCGTCTATGACACTCCCCTTGAATCTGAAGAGAAACTCGTCGTCAGAATTTCGGCCGCTGCAGAAGTGCGTGACATGCCTGGTCTGTTCGTAGTGTGGGTCCTAAATAAGTGCCCGCTACGTAAATAATGCACCAGTCAATTTCTAAAAATATTGCTTTGAGCAGAAACAAATAAATAAAATAAAATAAAAATAACATCTCGCGCTCCTTTTTTTCCATGCGTAATGAAAATTGCACAACGCAATTCACCAGCGACTAGCTAATACTTTACTGCGTGTTGAAAATCCCCTGCGCTCGGTATTTAAAGTATGAGATCTCTATAGCTTCAGACACATTTCCAGTCATGACCATTGGAAAAATACTTTATTCTGTGTGAGCGTTTGCCACTTTTCTAGGCCCACTTAAATTGCCACTTTTCTAGGCCCACTTAAAAATTCATAAAAAATTCATAAATGGAGCAATATAAGAAAAAGTTGTTAAATGCAAAAATAACATTCCATATTTAAGTAAAACAAAATTAGAATCGTGTGCTTTTGAATTCGCCGATGCACGAAATTAAAATCGAATTATATTCAAATGGTCTAAAAACTGCGTATTTTCATGTGCTTTTAATGTTTTTATTATGACGGAATTGTTTAATGAGTTCTGTACAAAGTTCGTTAGAAAAATGCTTTCTTTGGTGTTTCTAACAATGTCACTATGGAAATTCTGTGATAATATTTAAGATCGCTGAAGAACTGATATTTGTAAAAATCACTCAAAATTGCGCTTCATAAAGTAGCTAAATATTTAATTGGAATATAAAAAAATCGCTCCGAGATATCTCAATCAGACTTGAACTATCACTACACTGAATTTCCTAGCTGTGGGTGGCTTCGATTTTCTGCTAAGCCACCAACAGACAAGTAGATAAGCAGACGATAAATATACGAACAGACAAGCAGACGTCTTCTGTTATCATGTTAGATAAATTTGTGATGAACCTGAAGGTGTATGCAATATTTTATTCGCTGACATGAGTTGTAGATCGGGATAGAAACTCTTGCTAATAATTCTAACCACAAAGTTCTAACCACATTTGAATCGCAACTAGCTAAGGTAAGAATTACATAAAACGATGCAGTTGATTCATGGTCAGCCTGAGTTCCAGTTCCGTCTGGGTATAAAATTACACTATGTAAACAAAAATTTCCGACATATATGATAACACAAACATGACAAACATATCCGGTTGCACATTCTTGGATTTCCCAGGTGTACACGGGGGCGGGAGTGTTACAACACCCATAATTGGATGAACAGTTGCACTAGTTCTTCATAGGGTCTGTACTAAAAAACAAAATTCTCAAGTACTATTAAATCTCACATTCGATTGCATCCCTTCCTCCTTTCGAGATCCTGGGTATGTTTCTATGCCTAGAATAAGACCGATTTATTTAAATAAAAAAAAGATAACGATAGTTTTTTGTTTTTGTTTTTTGTTCGCTGATTGTCACCGTGGTTGATATAATCGCTGTGAGAGTGGAAAAAGGTAAAGAGAAAGCGAGAGAGATATAATGAGAAAAAGAGAGAAGGATAGAGAGAGAGTAAAAGAAAATAATACGAGAGAGAGAGAGAGAGAGAAACAGAGAGTAAATGATATAGAAATAGAGGGGAAAAGAAATAGTAAAGGAAATAATAAAGAAAGGAAAAGGTGGAGAGAAAAGTTAAAAAAAGAAAGAAAAGGCGAGGAAAAGCGATAGAGAAAGAAAGAAAAAGATAAAAGAAAACAAAATATAAAAAAAGGAAACAGAAGGAAAAGGGGTGGAAAAGAAAGAAAGGGGAGGGGGAGAAAGAAAGAGATAGAAAAGGGATAGAAGCAGAAAGAAAGACAAATAAAGGGATAGAAAAGAAAGAAGGAGAAAGAAAAATAATGAAAAAGAAAGGAAAAGAGAAAAAAAAAGAGACTGGAAAAGAAAGAAGGGAGGAAAAAGAGATTGAAAAAAAAGAGGGAGGAAAAAGAGAGAAGAATGAAAGATACAGAAAAGTTATTGAAAAAATAAAACATAAGAAAAGACAGATAAAAAAAGAGATAGAGATTGATAAAGAAAAAAGCGAGTGTGAAAGAGATGGAAGGCTTCATCATATTTACTAAAGTTCTATCCTTTACAATTCCGAGATTAGAAAATGATACATTTTATTCATACTAATCATTCTTTCTTCGTCTTAAATCTCAGGTATTACATACTATAAGGCATACTCTCTCCTAGGTGGTAATGGAGAGATTACAGAGTTCACTTCCACAATGAAAGCTTGCAATTCCATCCCAGTAGCTTAATTAGGAGAGCGTTGGCTGTCTCCAAATTATTTTAACATGCTTCTCGCTATTTAGGTTTACGTAAAACAGTACCACAAAAACTGTTTCTTGGATGGGATGGGATAAATTTTCTGTCTGAACATATTCTATTTGAAAATGCACTTGAATGCATTTTCTTGAATGTGTACAAACACAAAACATGTGAGTGGAATTCTCACGTGTTGGAAGTAAAATTTCTATCATCAATTTTATTAAATAATAAAACCGTTATTTTTTCTTAATGTAAATAAATTTTAAGATACCAGGATTATGAGACGGTAATGCGGTATATAAATTGAGTAAATATAACATATTTTAATCTTTGTTCACCAGTCTCCATCGATTCATACTCTAAGAAAGAAATTATTGTTTTATAATTAAAATACGATATAAATATTTTCGAGTGCAAATTTTCTAAATTGTGAGAAGCTATTACACCGATTATAGTGCCCAACCTGATAATGGATTTATTCCTATCAGTATTTAATTTCAAATTGAATTTTTCTTCTAAGAATGTGATCAGTGGTTGCGATTCTTCTGAACCAAAATTGATGTTGAAATCACCTCTGAGAATCATTAGTAACTTATCCAGATTTCTTCTCAATAATTTTGCACCTTCAATAGTGTACGTAAGCCAGACTTTGTTAGTAAATTCCATGATATCATCAACGTTTTTGTCGGGCGATATGTAGATGACGACAATGAGAATCGTTTGTCCATTTCCCAGTAGACATTGGGATGCACAGAGACAACCAATTCTTGCGAAATGGTCACAGGCCTGTAGAGAAGGGGGGGGGGGCAGGATTTTCTACCTTTTCGCATTTTAGAAATAAAAACATTTATAGAAGGAAGCGGCAAGTAGTTTTTTACCCTTTGAATCAATTATTTTACAACTGAAATTCGACATTATATATATATATATATATATATATATATATATATATATATATATATATATATATATATATATATATATATATATATATATATATATATATATATATATATATATATATTCTATCTCCAGGTAAAAAAAATGTGGTACTGTCACCAAAGCGAAAAAAAAATCTTCTGTTAAAATTTCTTGAAGAAATGGGTTAAAATCATTATTTCTGCAATAATGATTTATTGAAGAAAAAATTAATAGTTTTAAATTAAAAAAAATATTTATACTTGCATTTATTATTTTCATGTTTTTTGTACTTTATATCTTATAACTTGAACATCGTATACCTCAAATTTTCTCTAAACTATGCAAACTACTTTAAAACTAGGCTCTCTGTAAAGGAAATTTGAAAATCAGGCATAAGCAAAATAGGGGCCTGTAAGTTGGTTCCCCGGGCCCAGATTATAAACCAACGGCCCTGAGCATGGACACTCACAATGTTCGGGCACATCCGGTGCTCTTTTATTTTGCCATATTAAAACCCACAAAATTTTACAATTTTCAACGAACACTTGCCAACAACACAAAACTGCATTTCACAAATACCCTGTAAACGTACATTAAAGCCCACAAAATTCCACAATTTTCAGAGAACACTTGTCAACAAACACAAAACACCGCTTTATAAATACACTGTATACTTAATACACTGCGAAAGCGCTCAGCAGCTTACACTTAGGGAACGTTTCCTCTTCCCTTTATTCTTGGCTTCTTGCTTAGGGAAGCGTTTCACTTTTCGTCCAGCCCAAGTACGCTACAGTTTAAAAATTAATACTACAATTTAAAATATGTGCAATTTAAAATATGTGCAGTAAATTTACGCTACAATTTAAAATATGTGCAAATTCGAAACGCGTTCATATTGTTTTTAAAAAAATTCCATTAAAATATTTAATTTAATTGTATAAAAATAAAAATTATAAGAATATCTGTTCTTGCTCTACAAATTTATCTACGAAAACAAATTTGAAAGACAAAACTTTCTGGTACCGATTATAAATCAATATACAAAAATATGTAGACTGGTAGAAATACGCCAAAATGAAAACGCTGAAATGTTAGCAAAATTTAATTCCATATCATTTTTTAATCCATTTCAACATTTAGAAATATGTGAATTAAATACATATATATGAATAAATACATTTAGAAATATATAAATTAAAAAAATTACCATACCGTAATCTTATATTTCATGTTCGTAACTGATACAATAAGATCAAAATTATAATACCGTTTATTTATTAATTTTTATAAAGATTTTCTTTTTTTTTTTAAATAGGATAAATTGAACAAAAATCGTCTTCAGTAAAAACAGAATTAATTTAATTCTATTACTAAACAATATGATATAATCATGGAGTTAGAAAGCAGGAGATAAAATTCCTATGCATGAAACGCTTAAAAATACCGTAATGCTTCGAGAATTATATGTAGGTGTCGCTAGTGTTTATACAGTAGCCAATATTGTTAGTTCATACAACAGAATGGTGTAGTATTTTGTATATGCATTTCTGACTAATTTTAAATGAAAGGTTCCCTAATTATGAGTATAATTAATCAGTATTTTTTCATACTTGTAGAATATAATACAGAATATATGGAGATAAAAATAAATTGAAACGTAAAATAATTTTGAATACGTAGGAATGTTCTTTATTGTTTCAGTTCTACTTTGCATAGCGCTAATAATTTATTTTTACAAAATTGACAGTTTAAATAATTATTTCAGACTTTTCGCCATAGAAATGCATACAATGCAGAACTATTTATCTTATCCCAACGTCATCTGCATTATTGTCTCTAACGGTATTGGCGTTTTCTAAATATGAAGTTTTAACTCCTTATTTTTACCCCCATGGATATAATTTGTTTCAAATAAAGTTTCGGGGAAAAAATCGTCTGCATTATATTTATGGAAGCCACTATATATACAGTAGCCACTATTGTTAGTTAATACAACAGAATGGTGTAGTATTTTGTATATGCATTTCTGACTAATTTTAAATGAAAGGTTCCCTAATTATGAGTATAATTAATCAGTATTTTTTCATACTTGTAGAATATAATACAGAATATATGGAGATAAAAATAAATTGAAACGTAAAATAATTTTGAATACGTAGGAATGTTCTTTATTGTTTCAGTTCTACTTTGCATAGCGCTAATAATTTATTTTTACAAAATTGACAGTTTAAATAAATATTTCAGACTTTTCGCCATAGAAATGTTTCTATGGCGAAAAGTGCAGAACTATTTATCTTATCCCAGCGTCATCTGCATTATTGTCTCGAACGGCGGTATTGGCGTTTTCTAAATATGAAGTTTTAACTCCTTATTTTTACCCCCATGGATATAATTTGTTTCAAATAAAGTTTCGGGGAAAAATCGTCTGCATTATATTTATGGAAGTGTTACTTATTAATATATCCGCAACCCATGGGCTTGCAAAGTTGATGTTACCTGCAGTGACGTAGATAGAAACCATACTAAATTAGAAAAAAAAAACTGTGTATTTGAATACGGAACAGACAAACAAATAAGCAAGCAGCCCATGGAGTTAGAAAGAAGGAGATAAAACTTCTATGGATGAAACGTTTGAAATGCTATAATGCTTTGAGAATTATATCTAGGTGTCGCTAGTGTTAGTAAAATAGCTGTTATTGCTAGTTGACACAACAGAAAAACGTAGTATTAGTATATGTATTTTTGATTATTTTTAAATTAGGCTTCCCGAATTATGAGTATAATTAACCAGTATTTTTTCATAGTTGTAGGATAGAGTACAGAATATAGGGAGACAAAAATAGATTGAAAGGTAAAATTATTTTGAATACGTAGGACTATTCTTTATTGTTTCAGTTCTACTTTGCATTGCACTCATAATTTATTTTTACAAAATTGACAGTTTAAATAAATATTTTAAGCCTTTCACCATAGAAAAGGATTCCACAACAATTCGTTGCGCATGATTCGTCGCGGCATAATTCATCGCGCATAATTCGTCGTGGGACAATTCGTCGAGGTCTTAATTCGTCGCAGCCACATTTCGTCGCGACCTCATGATGTCCTTGGCCAAAGGTTTGGTTTCCAAACTGTTGACTTGTTGTCAAAACCTTATCTTTGACAACTGGAATATGTTGTCAAAGATAAGACTTTGAGAACATATTCCAGTAAGAGAAGCGTAATAGCAGAAACTCTTGCAGAAATTTCAGAAACATCTAGCGGCCAAGCACCAACTATCAGAAGCATAAAACGAACAATACAAAGATGTCGTATTCAAGAACAAAGCCATCCAAATAATCCTCGTACGTTTTCAGAATTTCAACCAGACGAACCAACCCTACACTGTAACTTGTGGTGGACCACTGGACACTCTTCAGATGATCGCATGCTGATATTTGGAACTGATTATAGTTTGGATTTAATAGTATCTTGTCCTCATTGGTTTTCTGTTGGAACATTCAAAACCGTTCCGTCATTATTTAGTAAACTGTATACTACTCACGTTTCGAAATCTGACCAGATGTTTCCAGCAGTTTATATTCTGATGTGTCACAGAACAGAAACAGCATACAGTACACTACTACGTGAATTAAAATTGTTACAACCAGGACTAAAACCCCCACTTCGATTTTAATAGATTTTGAAAGAGCTGCAATAAACAATTTTGCAAAAGAATTTCCTGCTACTAAAGTAAAGAGACGTTTCTTCCATTTCTCACATAGCATATGGAAAAAGCTCCAAGAAGCAGGCCTACACTTTAAGTATACCGTGGATACCGAATTTGCATTAAGCATTTAAAACAAAAACATCTTGCGGCGAATTTTCATTGCAATTGTCATTGTCGCATTTTCAAGCATTTAAAAAAAAATCATTTTGCGACGAATTTTCATTGCAATGAATTGAGACTGCGACGAATTGTCCAGCTACGAATTATGCGCGACGAAGTAATCCACGACAAATAGTGCGCGACGAATTGACGCGACACCATAGAAAAGTACACAATGCAGGGCTACTTATCTTATCCCAGCGCCACCTGAATCATTGTCTCAATTGATATTGGCGGTTTCTTAATACAGTTTTAACTCCTTACTTTTACCTCCATGAAACAGCCTTTCAATATTATATTTACAGATTATCATAGCGAATTTAAATTAACAACACCAAATCGTCTTCAAGGTAGTAATAGCCGTGAACCATGGGATAAAAATGATTTAAAGCGCATAATTATACATTCTCAAGGTTTCGACATCAAAGAGTTGTGTAAGAAGTGCACACAACTAAAATACCATCACTAAAGAAGAAAATCTTCGAAATTAATGGTTCGTATTTTTAGAATATTCTTAATCTCTTCCCGTCTGGAGCTATCGGCATGAAAACAAGTTAATGAACACTCGAACTTGTTCAAATTCTTTCTATGGCAACAAAGAAAGCTCTGTGGTATAAGTACGTAATTAAGAGTATATGTTGTTTCACTTGAAATCGAAAGATTGCTGTCTAGTTATTTTTATAGTTTTACTGAGATGAAAGTTTCGTAAAATTTAGTTGAGCAGAGTGAAGATTATACGTCTTATATGTTCGTATCTATCTATATCATACAGCTGAGTGAGACTAACTAACTAAGTGATGATGTTTAATTCAGGCGCACACCCGGAGGGATTCCCCCCCCCCCCCCCCCCCCCCAGAAAACGACCATTCGCCCTTCCGGAGACATTTTATGTTACCGAGTCAAATGTAATTACCATGAAGGTAAAGGTAAAGAGTTAAAACTCCATACTGAGAAAACGACAATATCATTTGAGACACTAATGCAGCGCTCCTGCATTGTATGTATTTCTATGGTGAAAGGCTTAAAATATTTATTTAAACTGTCAACTTTGTAGAACTAAATTAGTATCGCAATGTAAATTAGAACCGAAACAATAAGGAATATTCCTACGTTTTCAAAATTACTTTACCTTTCAATTTATCTGTATCTCTCTATATTATGAACTCTGTCCTACAACTGTGAATAAGTACTGATTAATTATACCGATAATTAGAGAATCTTAATTTAAGAATTATCAAAATTACATATACTCAATACTATATCTTTCTATTGTGTCGATTGGAAATAAAAGTCGCTTTACTAACACTAGCGACACCTATATATAATTCTCAAAACGTTGTGGCATTTTCAAGCGTACCATCCATAGGAGTTTCATCTTCTTCTTTTTAACTCCATGGTAATTACTATACAGGATTCTTTAGAAAAGTCCGTATAGCCCTTATAACTTTTAAACCCCTTGCGATAGCGTAGTAAGAACGTGTAGTAACCGTAGAAGTAACGTGTACCTATAGGAAAGTTGAATGAACTTACTTACAGCGGTCCTGGGGGCGAAATGCGGAACTTATGAAAACTAGCTCAGAAACTAACAGAAATAGGCAAAAATATCCAACTACAAAATGAAAGAGCGGTGCTTTAGCACAAAACTATGCTTGATTCAAGTAAGCTTGGTAAAACAACATCACTTTAGGCCATGTAATTATGTAACCTCTGCGATGTTGTATGCTATTTGATATGCGGTGCTCAATCCAGATGTGCATCGTCGCACATTTTGAACACTATGGGTATTGTGTTACTCGCCTTGTACCTGTATTGCACTAAATGTGCGTTAAGTGTGTCTTATTATAAATGTTTACTACTTTCACATTTTCACTATTTCTGTTCTGTAAGTGTTTCTGTGGAACCAAGTATCATTTTGTATTATTCAAACACCGCGTTTTCATCTTACAATTGGACTTTTTATCTATGTCAGTTTCTGAGTTAGTTTTCTTAAGTTCCGTATTTCAGCACTACGGGCACTATAAGAACGTTTAATCGTCTGCGCATGTTCACGTTCCTATAGACACATGTTACTTTTGTGGTACTACGATGGTTTAAAATATAAAGGACTTTTCTACAAACTCTATATAAAAATATACAAACTCTATACAATAAATATACATACTCTATATAAAAAATATACATAATAACTTGAAACGTCTATTATTATTATTATTATTATTATTATTATTATTATTATTATTATTATTTTATTTTGCATTTTCCTTGTATTGTCTATTTTCCAGAATTTGTTAGAGATAGAGCTTAAGTGATAACTGATATGTATTTAGCTCAAATTTACTTTACGAATTTTGGGACTGATTCCAAAGTGGTTCCAAAATGATCTATTCCACTAACCATTTTGTCTTCCCGTTCTGAAAATCACTCTTCCAATTTTTCCGAATGTTTAATATCACTGTATGCAAAAGTGTATTAAAACGCTTAAAAGCTCTGTTGGAAAGGGAAGGTACACACCGCTTGCCTCTACATGAAGACTTCATTATAAATTTCTTGTATTTAAAATATAATTCTAAACTGATTTGGTAAAGCATTGTTATTACAAATGGCATTAATTAGAGTGCGGCTCCGCTCGACGTTTTCAAACCAAAAGCCTTAAGTAGTTTGAATCCTTTCTTAAGTAGCTTGGTTTTTTATTTATTTATTTATTTATTTATTTATTTATTTTATTTTATTTTACTTTTTTTTTGCAAGAAAAAAAATTTGAAAAATCTGTATCTTTGGTCCAAAATGATCACAAATGTCGCATGTTACCTTTCATTTTAAAGGGCTTGAAAAGACATTTCGATTGGTGCCAAGTTTGACAATGTACCTCTTCTGGGGGCTAATGATGTCACGAGCACAATAATGATACCACGGCTAGTTTCCACTGCAATGCTTGAAACTGTTACGTTTCACGATCATTGAAAGATAAACAAGAAAGATCAATCAGGCTTAAAGCATTGATTATGAAACACTTTCCAACTTCAATGCAATTTTATTTAAACAAGTCTAAAATGCAATACATTCCTCGGTAATATTTTAAAACTTATCACAATACTACATTAATTTATTATATTTGAAAACTTAAACCTTCATCGAAAAAAAATGAACTTCATTCAAATGGCAGCATTGAAATATAAATTGAAATATTAAAAAAATATATAAATTGCCTGGTTTAAACATCTCTAAAATGCGATACATTCCTCGGTAATATTTTTAAAACTATCATAATACTACGATAATTTATTATATTTGAAAACTTCATCGAAAACAACTGAAATTCATTCAAATGACGTCATAGAAAAAATAACACGCCTGGATCTCTCTATAAAAACAACATTTCATTCATAACATTTTCCCATTCATTTCATTCATCACAATACTGTAATAATTTATTGTATTTAAAAATTAAGACTATGGAGCTACAAGTAATTAAACTCTGTGCTTAAAACTTCATCGAAAAAAATCGTCCTTCTCTTTGTAAAATCAATGAATATTTCATTCATATCAGCTATGCAGACTCCATGGGCTAAATAATTTTGTGTTAAAGAAATACAGCAATTCTAATACAACTCATTCTACATATTTTGCTGTTTACATTTTACATAAGTGAAAAATAGGCTTCGTTGTAGAAATAATCAAATTTGGATGATCCTTTAACCTCAAATATATTGTAATTGCGTTGTTTCAGTATGTAGATGCACAGAATTTAAGTAAAAATAAAGTGGTTTTAGGACGGATACAACACTCAATATGAATAAAAAAGAACTTAAAAAATCACGATTTTGAGACAAGATGGATGCCATATATCATTTTGAAGTGGGTCATTTGATCTTTTCATATCATGGTCACGTGATCGCTTCATATAAGAGGCGTTATTAATATTTTAATTTTTATTTAAAAAACTACTGAATATATTTCGCTGATTTTTTTTTATATATTTTATGGAACAATTTTAATATTACCTAAAATTTTCGAAGCAATTTGTGAATTTTAAATCCGCTTAAAAAATGTTTGAAAAATTAGGTCCCATAGGGCTCAATGTATTTCATTTTTTCAACCCGGGTTCAATCCTAAACTATAATTGGGTGATATTATTCATTTATATTCCCATAGGTCCTACAGATCGTCTGAACAACATACTAAAATTTCATTTTGATTAAGTCAATTTTACGGCAGTTATCGCGCTAACGGACAGACAGACAGACAGAATGAATGAACAAAGTCATAAACACTTTTCAACTTTGTTGTAAAGTGTTAACAAACCCTTTTATGCACAATTGTGTCAAATTTCGTAACATGCTGCCATGTTAAGGAAATATAAAATTTCGGAGTTTTCGCTAGAATTTAATCTAGCGAATTTAATTCTGTTTAATTCCAGATTCTTCGTTAACAAAGCCGGATAAAAAGTTTCGTGAAAATATTTGGAGCAGCTACCATATGCACAACAAATCGATCACAGACAGATGATAGACGCCCGACAAACCTTCAGATAGACGGACATCCCTCTAAAAATATTTAAAATGTGTTCAGGAGGTCCTAAAACGTATATTGACAACAAAATCTCGAAATTGAATCTTTTTGTGAAGACAACACTCTCTCTATACTTTGCTATACAGTATGAGAAAGCAAAAATACATTTACCTCTCTTTTATAATATGCATTATAACATTTGCGATGGGGATCCTAATACTATTTTATCATACGTGAAACCATGCTGCAATCACCAACAATCGGCAGTTCAGTGTCGCTTCTCGACGGTAAATAGTTTCGTAAAGGTCTTATAGGAGTGGGGATAGTTTTAGAAAATCGGAGCTTTTACTGTACATCTTTGTGGAGAGAACATTTTAGTCTGTATTTTTACATTCTCATACGTAGTATGTATTGTGAAAGTATTCTTTCCACGAAAGTTTTCGATTTCGAGATTTTGATGCCAATATGGACACACGTTTTGACTATTTTTGGAGTGATGTCAGTCCGTCTGTCTGTCTGTCTGATATCGATAATGGATTTTCACGAATCTTTGTTATTAAAAATCTAGGACTAGATAGAAGATTTTTTTTTAAATTCCAGCGATAACTTTGGATTTTGTTCGAAATTTTATATTTCATTAAAATTTGACATAATAATGCATAAAAGGTTTTTTTTATGGTTTAATGATCACGAGACTTAACAGTTTTAATCATTGTTGTGAAAAATAGTGATGCAATTCTTTTAATTCGTGATGACATTAGCCCCCTCCCCCTCTCCTTGAGAGCAAGTTACCCCCAGGGGAGGCATGGTCAAGTAGAGTATCAATCAAAAGATTTTTCAAGTCCTTTAATGCAAAGCGTAACACGTAATAGTTGTAATCATTTGGATTCACGATATCGATTTATCAGATTTTTTCTTGTAACGTTTGAAAGAAAAATTAATTCTGCTCTGAGAAAGTCTAGTCGAGCTACACTAAAGTTAATTCGTAGTGGAAACGAATACCTTTAATTTTTTTTTGAAAATTTGAAGGTATTCTTTTTATAGCAAAAACATTTAGGAAGAGCAAAAGCATTATTTGTTTACTAGCCAAAATATTTGATGATATAGAATGTATCCGTTTCCTATCAGGATGTCCGCTTCCTGTCCGATGTGCAGTTTTTCACGGACAAAAAGGGCTATAGATTACGCAATAGGCATACTAAATATAATCCAAGAATATAGGTTAAACAAGGGCACCAATGTGTTTATAAGTTTTATAATTATTGAAAGTGAATTAAGATATCTTGAGTGTGAGTCATCAATCGATGTTCCCATACATTCACATTTCATAGTGTTTAATTTCATCATTATCACAATCATTACTAAGAAATTATAAACGAGCCTTCAAAGTGTGGCAGACAGTGTGCACACTTCATTTTTGGCGGAACTTTATACTATTTTGCATACTTATTTCGTACACAGTCCTACGAATTTTAGGGAAAACAGGAACTGGCATCTCCAGAACCGGAAGAGAAAATTCTTAGTGTGAGTCCTCTACATCCTTTGAAATTAAATTCGATGTTGAATTCATATCAGTCAACATATAAGCTCCATCTATAGCCAAAAATGGGAAATTGATGTATAGCCTTGATCAAAAGTATTAGGCATCCTAATTTTTCTACTTTAACTGCGGATGTGTTACTTGAAATCACCTCATTTGTTTATGACTGCATACGTAGAAGGAAGTTGAAATGAAAATACAAACGTCATTTAAATTGACATCCAATAAAACATTTCCAGGACGATAACTGAAAATTCCAGATTTTTGTGGAAGCAGTCGGTTGCATTCGCTGTTCTGGCTTGTACACGTGCACGCAATTCTTGTTTATTTCATCTAAATTTGAGATTTTGTCTGTATAAAATGCCGAAAACTAAGGAGCTTAACAACGAACAACGGTTGAAAATTCAATTTTTTATACGAGCAATGCAATAGCCTATGTGAAATTGCCAGAAAAGAGAAATGTTCGAGATGCACGGTGCAATACACTATCAAACGTCTTAAGAATACTGGTAGTCATTTAAATCGTCGACGCAATGGGAGAAAAAATATCACTACACCCAGGGATGACCGATTTTTGAAATGATTTGCATTGAAAAATCGAAGAAAATCTTCATTTCAATTAGCTGCTGAATTGTCAGAGGCAACAAGAAAAAAATCTCTGCTCCAACCACTAGAAGACGGCTTGTAGAAGTTGGATTGAAAGGCTGCAAGGCCAGGGAGAAGGCATGGATTTCCGAAATAAACAAAAAGAAACGGTTGGAATGGACTCTTAAACATCGGCATTTTACTGAAGAAGATTGGGCGAAAGTTCTGTGGTCTGATGGATCAAACGTTCAGGTATGTTTCATTTCACTTGCTTTTATTCAAAACTAGCATGAAATTGTCAACAACCTTTTTTTGTAAAGCTCTTTAGGATATTAGTAAAATAATTTTAATACTGTAGGTATTTGGAACACCTGGTGTGTCTTATGTGCAGAGACGTGTAGGTGAGGAATATAAGGAAGGGTGCATAGTGTCCACTGTGAAACATGGTAGTGGCACCATAATGGTTTCGGGGTGCATGGAAGCGGACGGTGTGGGCGAAATGTACATCTGTGAAGGACGAATGAACTCTTTGACATACATAAATGTACTAGAAACAACACTGCAAGCATATTTTTAACGAATTTTCGGCGATACAAACATGGAAGGGGTCAGAATCCAACAAGACAATGCAACTTGTCACACATCTGCTGTGACTATGAAGTGGTTCAGTGAAAATGGTGTACATCTTTTACATTCTCCTTCACCGTCTCCAGACCGTAACCTCATTGAACAGTTGTGGACTTTTCTCAAACGCAAGATCAGGAAACATTCCATTACTTCAAAAACAACCTTAAAATGAATATTGCAAGAAGAATGGAAGACGATACCGAGAGAAGAATGCAGTAGAATCTGCATTCAGTAGAATCTGACTGCAGTAGAATCTGAATGCAGTACGCTCTATGCCTAAAAGAATTAATACCGTCATAAAGGTGAAAGGAGGTCCAACCAAATATTGATAAGTTTCAATAAAAATTGATTATTTTCAATCTTTGCATTTTTATTTTATCCCAACACATTAGTAGTTTAAAATAAATGGATTTCAGTAGGGTGCCTAATACTTTTGATCAAGGCTGTATCGAGGAAATTTTTTAAACCCGAAGCACAAAAAAAACTGACGTGGAAATCCTTAGTGAACCCTTTATCTTCTCTCAAATTTATTGCTTCATTCATATCAGTCATCAGCTAAGCTGTATCTATATCCAATCTTGGGAAATAGATGTTAATAGAAAATTGTTTGAACCGTGAATGTGAATCCTTTATAAACCATTCTATCTCTTTCGAAATTTGATGTTAAGTTCGTATCAGTTATCATCTGAGCTTTATCTGTAGCTACTTTTAAGAAATAGATGCTTCAAGAATTTTTTTAACCGGACGTGTAAATTCTTAGTGAGTCCTTCTTCCCCTCTTACCTCATCCGAAATTTGATGCTAAGTTTGCATAAGTTATCATCTGAGCTCTATTTATAGCCAATCTTGAGAAATAGATGTTTCAAGAAATTGTTAAAACCTTAAGTATGAATTCCTTATACACCATTATATCTCTTTCGAAATTTGATGCAATTCAAAATTTGTATCAGTTATCATCTAAACTCCATCTATAGCTACTCTTAAGAAATAGATGTTTCAAGACATTTTTTTAAACCGGAAGTATAAAAGGTTCCGGAAGTGTAAATTCTTATCTCCTACGGAATTGGATGCTGAGTCTATATCAATCATTATCTAATCCCAATCTATAACAGATCCTGAGAAATAGTTTTTTCAGGAAAAGCTGCTTTTTAGTAAAAACCATAGCATGGTAACATTTTTACAACCAATAAGAATGAAAAAAGACAAACTTTTTCGATTTTATACCCAAACAATGTACCAAAAGCTTTCATACTCAATCTTTCGTATACAATAGCATGAGAAAGCAAGTTTGAAAAGACTTTAATTCCAAGAAATCTCAATCAAATCATTTAATTATTTTAGCCATTCAACCAGTTGCTCACACTCTAGGGTGAGTCTGGTGGCCTGTGTCTTTCACAGTAAGTCCCCGTTCTAAGTCTTGTTAATCCTGTCCCACAACCCAAACTTTTCTTTCACGCCCCCTTTGGTGTTGTTTCTCATTTTAAATTTACTTACAATGTAATAATAATAATAGTAATAATAATAGTAATGCATAATAATGGCAATTATTAATAATATTGGAGAAAATATTTCAATGTTGGCAAAAATTGGAATTCAAGTTGATGCATTTACACATTTCGAGCATTTTAAAATGCGAATAAACTGTTTTTAACTTGACGTCTGTGCGTGTGTGTACCATGTATGTATGTAGAGATGTGGATTTTCCGGAATATTTTGCGGAAAATTTTCAAATTATTCTATATATTACATTTTAGCTGGAAATATACGTTCAGTGACTTTTAAAAGTATTTATTCTTATATTACAGCTACAGTCAAACATACATTATATAACAAGGCTAAAGAAAGGTTTAAATCTAGAAATATATAAATCATTCTATATATGAAAAATTCTTGCATCTGAGTATACGGCAGTTGGCAACTACAATTTAGTATTTTACTTAAATACGCTTGCTTTTGAAAACTTTCAAAAAAATTCTATTACCTCTATAATAATGTTTTTCATCTTCAAAATTCTAATTTTAAAGCACTGCATAAAAAGAATAAGGCATGCAAAAAGCATGAGAAATAATTTAAAATTGCTAAACCTTATCAGAATCGTAGCTTCGGGTAGGTTGGACGGTCTGGGTCGAAGAAGAAGAAGAGGTAGGGAAAAAAACAATAAAAGGATTCGAAGCATTTTATTCGTGAATGGAACTATAAACTTTAGTGCTATTTGATAAAATAAATAAAAAAACAATCGGTTTCGGAATCTACATGAGCACCATCATCAATCAACATCCAAAAACTTGCGTACAAATTATTGTAATAATGTGGTACATAATAAATTATTTTGTATATAATAAACCGTGTGGTATATAATAAAACGTGTGGTATATAATAATTTATGTGGTATATAATAAAATGTGTGGTATTTAATAAATTATGCGGTATATAATAAAATATATGATAAAAAGGAAGAAATCAAGCTGTTCCGGAGATAAATGAACTAATTTCAATGAGAAGAACAAAATATTCGATTAGACAAATCAAGAAAATATCAAAATATTTAGCAAACCAGTTACGGAAAACTACAAGAGCGCCTTCAACTAAATTCATATAACATTCGACCAAACTACTTTTAAAATACCAATCAATAAAAAATTGTGGCAGTAAGAAGAATATAACAAAATATAAAGAATAAAGCTATATGAAGCTATATGAGCTAATATGATCAACTAAACATAAATTAGAACAAACTACTGTAAACAAAACAGTGAATAAAAATTTCAGATTTAAGAATATAACAAGAATTGTAGGATAATATTTATAAATATTCACATGTTACATTGCTTCATCATTCCTTAATATCCTCTACTTCCTTGTAATTTTGAAAATTCCTTCAAAATATAAAAAGGAAAAGTTTAACTAAACACAGACTTAATAAAATGTTCTTTACCTGACACAATTTTCCAGTATGAAAACATTCTAATAGCAAAGGTCAAAGAAACACGACACTTAGCGTGCAACTGTTTAAAATACAAGTTTAGAAGGTTATTTTTATTTTAAAGACTTTTCCTTGTCGACAGTCATTACAATATTCAAGAGAGATTGCTTAGTATATGTTTAATGGTGCAAGATCCACTGTTTCAAGTTTAAACGATGCATAGCAATTTCGGAAGTTAGCATAAGAGGTTCAGATTGTAATGACATTGTATAAACTGCATTTATAAAGTGGAAAGTTTGAATTAACAAGTTATCCTTTATAAAATGGATTTGAATTTATTTTTTAAAACGGAATAAATTGAATAGATATGTCAGTTTACTTATCTCCGCATTGATGTACTATAATAACAATATCACTGTAATAAGATCATGTAATAACAATAATATAATAACAGTATTCTAAAGCTAATATTAAACTATCAAAGACATGGATAGCACTCTTAAAATAATCTGATAGCAGCACATAACTTTTCCAACAGATTTAAATTCATTTTTTCTTTATTTCTTCAATAATTCAATAAATTGACTTTAATTACACAAAATAACAAGCATAATTATTTGAAATTACACTGAATTTGCCCTTTTAATTTAATCTTCGTTTTGATTTGATAATTGGACGTATTTTCAAAGGCGGTGTAGAAGATGCGAAAAAACTGAAATATCTTGAGAGCGGCTAATCCTTGAGTTGGGCTTATTTTTTTTATCGTCAAAATTACGTATAAAACAAACATTTAGTCGATACATTTGAACATAAGCAGTCTTTTATTTTAGATTTTGACGATTTTTTTAGGGCTATTTGACTAAAAAAAAGCAGGTTCTTTTTCCCCCGAATTGAACCAAAATCTAATCTGCACTAGAGTAACACACAAGTGACTTATTCACCAAATTTCGTGAAATTTTGTATATACGAAGCACATATATACCTACATATATATATAAATACATACATACATATATATATATATATATATATATATAAATAAAAATCTTCAATATATATATATATATATATATATATATATATATATATATATATATATATATATATATATATATATATATATATATATATATATATATATATATATATATATATATATATATATATATATACGATTTTTTGCGGACCATTTCGCAAAAATAAAAGGTAAGTTCTTTTATCTCGAATCGTACCAAAATCTAATCAAGGTAACCTACAGGTGATTCAGGTGATTTAGCTATAAAATTTTATGAAATTTGGTTAATTAATATTTGAATTAGAATAGAAACATGCATTGCACTCCCCCCCCCACACACACACACGCGTGTGTTGTTGTTGAGACCCAGACCGTCCGACCTACCAGAAAGGTGTAAGGTAACTGTTTGGACGGCCGGGAAGTGCCACCCAATTTAGACCGGAACCCAGTGGGGGAGGCATCCACAGGGACCGTACCCTCCTTCCCCTACCACCAACCTCTCGGAAGGACTTACAGACCCACATGTTTAACGTGATCGTACTCCGCGTGAACACGGCGGCAGTTTTGGCAGTGGCTGGAATCGAACCCGGACCTACCGAGTGCAACTCCAGCGCGCTAACCAATGGGCTACCGCGCCCACACACGCGTGTGTGTAAGAGGTCCCAAAACGTGTAAATTCGTCGAAAACTCGAGTTGCGATTTTCGACACGATTCGAATACTTTCTCTGTACATTACCATGTATTGCAGAGAAAGTAAGATTTGCAACTTTTATTTTGATAAATTTTATTTTGATTAACGATGTATGACTTTCAGCGACCATAATCGTTGTATTAACTAAAAATTGCCTTAGTTAGATTTTATACGTTATACCGATACTATCAGTGTGACTTCTAGATCGCCGGCGGACTTCTGGAGGGTCGAAAAAGTATTTTCAACCTCTTCTCCTTCTTTTCCCACTCCCGTTGGAGGTATTGAAAATCCAGGCCTGTTAGATTCATTCTGTCTCGTGATTCTGTCTCTGATACTATAAATGTGTAAAGATTCTGTCTTTTGTATCACCGATGAGGCTTTTGTTGGGTTTGGATTGATTTTTTTTTTAAGAAACCCCATTTTCTCCGTCCCCCGTGGGGTTGGGGCGAAAATCTGGACCCGTTAAGTTCTGTCCCGTGGCTGATACTATAAGTGTAAAAAGTTTTGGTTTTCTAGGTTCCAGAGGGTCTGAAAGAACAAAAGGACGTTATTACAATTATAGTTATGCGTAGTAAGTGCGTAGTAAAAAATAGTTATGCGTAGTTATGCGTAGTAAAGGTTCAGTATACTTTTTGCAATGATGTAAAAAAAAAAAAAAATTTTATCAAGAGCTGCAATAATGTTAAATAAATAATCATATCTTACGTAAAATGTATCATTTGAAAACGAATGCTACCCACTTTAAAATGCTAGCACAAACAGTTCTTGAGATATATAACATGTTTTCAGATAAATTTATCAAAAAACTCACATAAAATTAAAACAAGTATCTTTAAACAGGTTGACATTGGCGATAAATTTGGGGAAATATCGTTAACTTGGCGACTTTTTGAAAATGTTTCCAAATTACCAAAAATGCCACCAAATTGGCAGAACTTACAGCAAATTGATAAATGCATAAAAAAATACACCCAGTACAATCATACAGTTTATGATCATTGAAAAATTAACTTAAAATTCGAAAAATAAAAAAATTAAATTAAAATTAAAAGTTAATAGTTTGAGGAATTTAAAACAAATATAAAATTTTTAGCAAAAGTAATGAGTACATTTTGTCGCTTTATACATTACAGTTACAATTACTAGTCGCTTGTACAATTAAAGTTACAGTTACTGCTTTGGGGGAAAGTAACGGTATAGACGTCTGTTACACGAAAAGTAACCATTACAGGGTTTTTTTTTTTCAGTTACTCTCATCATGCATTAAGACGACTGAGTTATAGTAACGAACGTCACTACTATCTAATCCTCATTTTAAAACATAATTTACTACCTTATTTATTAAATTGAGTACACATTATTAAACTCCCTTGTTTTTCAGGTTCGGTCATAGCATATCAATCCGTAGAAATTTCTCAAAATGTCTCCTCCCAACCTGGTGGGCAGACACAACCCTGCTGCTGACCACACCAACGAGGATGATGCGTACAAACGAGAAGAGTACGCCAGACTTCGAGAGGATCTAGATCGCAGAAGAAGAGCCGTCGGACCTCAGCCAAATTTAAGATGTAAGTTTGTTCAGAAACACTTCAACCATAAATTCATTTCTATTCAGATTTCAGATTTCAGTGGAGGATACCACGGCCTCATGGACGGTGGGTTTAGAGGTATTTTTTATGTAGGCCTCCAAGAGTATATTCTATTTTCCAGCAAATCCACAACCAGAAAAGTAATCGCGACAGAATCATTCACCGGGTAGGGTCCAAAGATAATCTCGCCGTGTCTTGATCCCAATCACCGACGGCTTAGATCTGATAACCCTCCCTTAGAGGAGAGGGTCATCACTTCGACAAGCAGATGAATTGAGGGTTGCTCTCTGTTAAGGAAGGCGAGGTGCAAATAACATCATCTATAGACCGGTTCTACGCATTTTATGCGCTCACCAACATGGAATAGACGATATATGCAATAGCAGCAAAAAATTCGCTATGTGCCACAATTTTGCGAACCTCTATGAAGACTGATAAATTCAGTTCTACGATTCAGCTGGTTTTAAAGTTCAATTTTATTGGTGCTGTTGCAAGTACCACACATTCCATGTTGACAAGCACATAAAAAGCGCAAAGCTAGACCATGGCTGCTATTATTATCTGCAATAGAAACGCTATTATAAACTTTTAAAAATTTTTAAATTTTATAATGTCATAATAAAGTTTGATCTATTTTATGCCCAGAAACCTGGGCAATATCAAAAAGTGACTAAAACGTCCTCTTCAATTTTGTAAAGGAAGTTAGACCTATTTATGGCAATGTTTATGAAAATGGAATATTGGGACGAAGTTTTAATTTCGATTTTTATCGTCTATGTGCTAAAATATTCCAAGACTGATAAATGTTTTCAGGTTACATTGGATAATCATGTACCCAGGATAGAATAATAGCGCCGCATTGAAACAAAATTCTGGAAGTCGAAGAAAAACAAAACCTAAGATGAAATAGCTGAATAATATAAATTCGGACATAAAACTGAAGATCCGTAAATGGAGGTAAATTGCTCTACATTGGCCAGCCAGATAGAAAGTCCTGAAGAACATGACTCACTCTGGACTATATTGCTAATGGCGATGCAGTATTCAATAGCCATATATGCTTTTGGTGAGGGTTCATGTTTTTACGAAACTATGTTATCTTTCAGGAATAGTGGAGAGCTTTATATATATATATATATATATATATATATATATATATATATATACAGGGTCTTTCAAAAGTTCGTATAAACTTTAAAAATTCATTACAAATCGAAAAATCATCGTATTAAGATGCTGTTTGTACCATAAGTATTGTCGGGACGGGGGGGTTCATTTTCGAAGTGAAAAAATTTTGTAGTTTAAAAAATCACCTATAGGCGGCGCTGAACGTATTGGAAGGACAAAGAAAATAACTTACGCTCAATACCTTTATTATAGCATCATGTGTTCGACATGTCCTCCTCCACAAGGTATGACACAATTCAAGCGAGTGAAAATACCAGTAACTGCAGAATGCAGCATGTCTGGATGAATCAAACTCACTTCACAACGAATGGAATCTTTTAGTTCCGACAATGTGGAAGGACATGATTGATACACTCGCGACTTTAAATACCCCCACAACCAAAAATCATGTGGTGTCAAATCTGGAGACCGAGGAGACCATGGGATCTTATAATTCCTACTCATAAGTCTGTCTTCCCCGAAGGTATCAATTAGAAATTTCTTTACTGCAGTTGCGATGTGAGATGGTGCTTCATCCTACATAAATGTTACAGTAGATATCACATTTCGTTCTCGCAAAGACGGCACAACTTGCTCATGCAGAAGAGTCAAATAACGCTGTGTGTTTACTGTGCCAGTTTTTCAACCAGTACTTGAGCTAAACTCCTCGAAGAAAAAGGGTCCCAGAATGTAAGAGCCAGTGAAGCCACACCAAACTGTCACTCGTGGTGAATGAAGTGGCTGCTCTATGTACTCACGTGGATTAGTGGTCGCTGATATACGACAGTTGTGTGTGTTTACATTTCCATGCAGTGAAAAGTGGGCTTCGTCTGTCCACAACACATTAAATAACCACTGTGGTTCTTGTGCGATTTTTGACATAACCCATTTGGCAAACGTTTCTCGTTGTACGGTATCTATCGGTAAAAGCTGATAGAGTGATTGTAATTTGTAAGAATACAGATTTAAGATACTGTGAAGGATACGCCATAACGAGGATACAGGAATATCCAATCGCCTTGCAGCTTCAGAAGCGCTGCTAGTCCCAGTCGCTGTTTCAGTTGCTAGGTTTTCAATTTCAGATGCCACATCACTGGCACGGGAGTCCGTTAACGATGGTCTTCCGCTTCGTGAACGATCCTCCAAACATCCAGTTTCTTCAAATCGTGTGATAAGCTTCAGTAACCCAGAACAGGTGATAGGACCTTTTCCTTTCTTTAGATTTTTCCTAAATCGGAATTTTCGCAAATCATCTGATGCTGATTCTCCGCTCACGTAATACAGCTTCATTAACAAGACTTTCTCGGTCAAAGTTAACATTCCACAAAAACCTCTTCTTTGCACAGTTTACTATTGAAGCAAATGAAGAATCTACAGAGCACTACAGCCCTTTTATAATAGCCTCATTTGCATACTTCGGGAAGATGTATTCGGGTAAGCGCCACCTATAGGTGATTTTTTAAACTAGTACAAAATTTTTTCACGTCAAAAAAGCCCCCATCCTGACAATAATTATGGTACAAACAGTATCTCAATGCGATGATTTTTCGATATTTAATAACTTTTTAAAGTTTATACGGACTTTTGAAAGACCCTGTATATATATAATATATATATATAATATATATATATAATATATATATATATATATATGTGTGTGTGTGTGTGTGTGTATATGTATATATATATATATATATATATATATATTAAAGTTACTAAGATATAAAAATAATTAAAATAACTTAAAAGGGTAGGTACATTACATTGATAAATAATAAAATAAAAACTGAAGAGGTATAGATTTAAAGAAAATCTATGAAGATGAATCAAATGTAGATAATCAATCATTCTAATATATGCATGATTTTAACAATTGGAAGTACAAAAAATTCTTATTTCAGTGATAAAACTATCAACCTAGGAAGGGCTTACTTTCTGTGCCTCAAACTTTATTTCACAAAATTTACAAAGAGCTTAAAATTCACAATTTTTACTAAAATGTGGCAAAAAAGCGAAAATTGTCGCGAAAATTTACTCCTCGGCAAAATGATTGTGCTACTAACATCTATTTTGTGCACTTTTAATAGGTGGAGAGAAAATTTTTGTACATATATTAAGTTAACTTTTACTTCTAATCATATGGTATTATAACATTTTAATCATCGACTTTCCTTCTCAGTGGGACCTCGTCCTCTTTTGGTTCAAGGCGTGGAGCTGTATGCACGAGAGAATGCTAAGCTTCACAACACCAACCTTTACGAGCTCTTGGACAACAAGGACTCCTCCCTCATCCTCCGACGGGGACAAACCTTCTACATGGCCATTCGATTCAAGAAGACGTTTAACCCTCAGTTGGATACGGTGCGCTTGCACTTTGAATTTGGTAAAGATATTTGTTGTGCTTTAAAAAGGGATAGTGTCTCATGCATATCATTTAAACATAATCAATTTATGAATCAATGAATAAACTTTATTGCATTGGGGGGGGGGGGGGGTCGGGGGATCCTCAGTTGCAAGGATGGAAAATTATACAATTGAACATAAAATTTGTCAGTTAAAATTGCTTGTGCTGAATAGCGAGAAATTTTGAAATATTTTCTGTTTCTCTAAGAGGGTTTATCGTCATTAAAATATCAACAAGTTAATTTTTTTAAGATTCCTGCTTGTTGATAGCCTTCCAGAAAGGTGGTAGATACCAACAGACATTCGACCATTTTTAACTAAAAATTCCTGATCGTTTCTGACTCAAATCAAATCTCTATCATCAAATTTCTAACAAAAGTTCATGCAATAAAGTTGTTCAACCAGCTCTGTCATTGTAGCTCAAGATGGAAATGCGACGAGAGTGGAAGGCACGACAAAAAGTACCAGCTGCTTGACAGCAACTGAATTATGCGGTAAGAGTCAATAAAAATTCACGAATGTGCTTTATGGTCTAATACAGCTGCTAACACAGCCCTCGAACACCTTTTGACTAAACTTTATACTTCGAAAAGACCATGTATTGATAAGAAACTGGATGACTTTAGAACGTTGAAAACACCTGATCGCTCTAGCAGACGAACAGGTCCTCTGGACTTAAAATTCACCACTCAAATATATTCGATTTTTGGAATAGCGATTTTCACTTTATTTTTTTTTTCAATTTTAGTTTATTTAGAATACAACGAATAACGCGGTGAAACAAATTTAAATTTCAGTAGAAAAGACTTTACACAAATTTTAAATTGCCACCAAAACAACATTACATTGCTACCGCACAACTTGCACGTATACACAACATTCACTGCAAGGTTCTTTAATATAAGGTTGAGTCATCAGCCCAGTAATTAATGAAAAAGTTATCAGCCCGATATCGGTGAGTTTAGCATTTCGTCATTCGTGACGCCACGGACAAGGAGGGTTGTTGCCAAAACACAGCAAGTTTTCCCATTAATACAATAAAAAATTGTTAATTTTGAAGTGGCTGTATCCATATGTAAACAACCTGCTTAGAGATTTTTAATTGTGCTGTGCACACCTTCCCCATTGACGTCCAAAGAGGTTATCGGTCTCTTCAGACAGCCAGAGAACAAAATGCGCGCGTTTGCTATTCCCGTGACATCATATGTGTAGAGCCAGAAAAAAAAAAATGAAGTCAGTCATGTCCGGTATGAATCCCCCTTGATTCACTGTCTGTTATCCAGGGGGTTTTATGCCGGGACTGGCTTCATTCTTCTTTATTCTAGCTCTGCGCATGTGACGCACGTGAGGGTAGGAAACGTACACATTTTATTCATGGACTCTCTGAAAAAAACCTAGGATATCTTTGAACGTCACCATAGTGACTTAATCACGATGGAATGTCACTGAAAAAGGTGTGCACAGCACAATTAAAACTTTCTGCGCAAGTTGTTTACATCTGGATATTGTCGCACTTCAAAATTAGCAAACAATTTTTAATTGTAATTATGGGAAAACTTGTTGTGTTTTGGCAACAACTCTTCTGGTCCGTGGCTTCACGAATGACGAAATTCTACTCTCGTCGACGTTAGGCTGATGAAGTTTTTGATTGGTTGCCAGGCTCATAGAACCTCTCCCCCCCCCCTCCTCTTGTCGTCCGCTTCATGTGATATGTCTAATCTTGATGAGAGGTGAGGCGAAATCATATTTTTCTCGTTGGATCAATGTCACTTCAAAAAATATTTTTCAGACATTCACAATTCACCACTATTTTCAGGTCCGCCGCCACACATGATGCAAAAAGGCAACTTGGTGAGTCTTCCTTTGACCAGTGTTTCTGCATTCACCAGGGACAAACAAATGTGGGATGTACGCACACATCAGCATGAAGGAGCCGTCATCACCATTGATGTACAGATTGCTGGTAGCGCCGCAGTGGGAGTTTGGAAAATGAAGATTCTCTCCTATGTTACAGGCGACATGAGCGCTCAGCCTGAAGTTTTTCAAATACCGCAGAATGTGTACATTTTGTTTAACCCTTGGAGCAAAGGTAAGTGCAATATTTGTATCATATCTAATGGTATCAAACGTTATTTGGAAACATATTACATGATCCATTTAGTAGGCGTCATATATTGGAGTACAAATATTGAGCCTATACCCATATGTAGAATCCTATCCAGTATAGCAGCCCATTTCACGCTTGTCGATATAGTAGTTCCTGTAGAGTATGAGCATGAATGTAAATAAACATCCTGCGTAGTAGAATGCGCAGAAAATAAGGGTTAAAGGACATTATTTTTACCATAGAGTAGTAATGGTAAATTGACAATGATGGTAAGTCAAAAGGAAGACACCGCCCAACCCGAAGGTATACGGTTGAAAAAAAGGCCGCTGTGATAGTGCACATAGGACACCTGGTACAGCGCTGAGCAACCAGCGACCTAGGCCCCAAAAAGGGGGGGGGGCGCAGAAGAAGTGATTATTATGTACCAATGATGGTACTTAAAAATTTAAAAGACCATTAAACATAGAATATTATCTTTGTACTAAATATAAGTTGTTTAGAAAACTTGAATAAAAATATATCTTTGAAAGTACACTTTAAGTGATTTTAAAAGAATGTACACTACTACTCATTTTTTCCACAGTTACAGACTAGCGTCGTCCTTAACGTGTATGATTTACTAGCAAATTCTGCAAAGTATATGCAAGCGAGAACAGGAATGTAAATAACTAATTTTCTTTAAAAACCTGCGTATATACTTTATTGAAAGCGAATAATTTATTTACCGGTAAATTAAAAGTGTCCATCAAAGAAGATAAATTTAGATATATCCTACTAAAATTAAGACTAAACGTTTGTAAATTTCTAAAATAGCCGTTTTTAATGCAGAAATAGCTAAAATTCTCACATTGCTAAGCATACGAGTATTTTGATTTGGAAACGTAAAGGCAAAATTTCCGTGTGACGTCATGTACTCATGATCTATTGCAGACACAATAGCGTTTATAGCTCCGCTATAGAAGCGTCCTCTATCGGTCGACGCAGAACTACAAACGACAAAGCTAAGAATAGAGTCCTTGGCCAAATATTTGTTATATTTTCTCGCTTAAAATAATATATATAGCCGATATTTATTTTTTGCAGATATTTACTTTGCATGCTTCGTCTTCTTCTTCGACCCAGACCGTCCGACCTAGCGGAAGGTGTAAGTTAACTGTTTGGACAACCGGGAAGTGCCACCCAATTTAGACCGGAAACCAGTGGGGGCGGCATCCACAGAGACTGTACTTTCCTTGCTCTACCACCAACATCTCGGAAGGATTTACGGACCCACATATTTAACATGCCCGTATTCCGCGTGAACACTGGGACGGTTTAGGCAGAGCCGGGAATCAAACTCGGGTCGTCCAATTAATTTAAATTTCCGAACCACCAACAATTGTTCAAATTTGCGCCTGTGAATCAAACCGACTTCCAACTTCTTTTTGATTAGTTGTTTGCAGAAACGTCCCAAAGATGGCTGATGACTGAAAAATCATCTGTTGATTACTTGTTGCTTACTTAGCAGTTAATTACATAGGAGCGTTTCGCAACAATGATTGTCATGAAAAATTACGATTATAACGCAATGATGTGATAATGATGTTAAAATAAATTATGTTAACAATTATGTCTTACAATAATTATGTAATTTCATCTGCTCTTCGCGTGTTCTCAGTGGCTTATGGTCACTAAATGTGGCACCTACATACTTGATAAACGTTTTGAATAACAAAAACCGTTTAAAATTTAAGCATAAAAATGGAATGGTCCACATTTTTAATAGGAAAAATGGTATAAGTTTGTTGAAAACTCTTTATATCATCACTTTTAATCCAAATTTTTAAAATTTTTCGATTTTTTTCTTGATCTGGAAGCTAAGGCGAATCAAATAAGGTCAAAACGGAGATAATGGCTTGGGTAGAAGTGTTCGATAGGTTTAAAATTGGTTTAGATTTTTTTTTTTTTTTTTTTTTTTTTTTTTTTTGTAACATCGTCACTCTTTAAATTTTTGAAATATTAGATTTTTTTTCTTTGCCCTGGAAGTTTTGAAATATTACTTATTTTCGTTGATCTGGAAGCTTAGACGGATTAAGTCAGACCGAAACCAAGCTTCTAGCCAGAGTGGAAGCGATCGATAATTAATCAAAGTGGTTTAGAGTTTATTTTTATTATTCCTTTGTACAGTGCCGCCTAATTTGGATTTTTGAAATTTTAGACATTTTCCTTGATTCTGAAGCAAAGACGAAGCGAGTGACATCAAAATCAAAACTCTAGCTATAGTAGAAGTGCTTAATAATTTTGATGCATCACCCCCCCCCCCCCCCCTCCTCACTCAGTTAGTCAGTTCAGTGCACAGATTATTGATACTTATAAACATACCTTTTCGCAACGATGATTGTTATGAACGATTACGATTAAAATGTAATTATTAATGCAATTAACAATCATATATCTTATTGTTGACTCATATAAATAATTAAGAAAGCGAGCAGAGGCAGAGCCTCTAATAATTATTAAAATTTAACTAATCGAATTCCTGGTTGATTAATTTGTTAATTCACATCATTTACTGGAATACCGATGTGCACCTTAAAAGGAATTATTAAATATCAATTAGATACATACAATGTTAAATATCGATAATGTTACATATCGATAAATGTTTACAATCGATTAGATGTAATGTCTGTCGACAGACATGTTCCTATCTTTTTCATTATTCCTAACGATGATAACTCTGTTTTGCCGTCTTAACTGGTTCACACGTCTTATTATTTTTCTCATTAACAAAGTAATTCAATTTACAGACTATTTAGACAACCGTTTGGTGATTTATTATATAACAAAATGAATAGTGCTATAGGCCAGGGTTTCTCAACCTTTGTGAACCGTGGCCGGGTAAATTCCTTTTTCATAACACGAAGGATAGGCTCCAACATATTTACTTGTGAATACCTTTCTAATTATTTTTTTAAGTTCATACATTAAACTAACATAAGTATTAATAATTAATCTTGGCATAAAGCGTATTAATACATTCATGTATACAGTGTGGTATATTGACAATTATAAACTTAAATAAATTATTAATTTAATTATTAATTATTAATTTAAATGAATTATCAATCACTGGACTCATGGAATTATATAGTATATGGCAATTTCTTCAGACCAACATTATTAAATTAATGTGTGCTGATTTTCATTGACATATCCCATTCTTATCACCAAAAATTTGTATTATTCAGTAGAAAATGGATTATTGCATTATTAAATTGAATTTATCGATGCTGGTTTGAAAAAAAAAACCCGGTATTAAGAGAGAAAAATATTTATCCATTGTAATTCACCACAGAAGTCAGCTGAGCAGCCTCATATTTGCATTAAAATTTAAATGCGGCTTGGTCAGTGACATTTGCCACAAATGCTATATAGGTGTTATGCGTCTCAGCTTTTCGACACATTCATAGCTATGAATATCTTTAGAATATTTCCATTGTGACATATCTATTCAGAAAAAAAATGTTTAGAAAACTAAAACGACACATTCCAAGATAATCCTCGCTGCCCGGTATAATGGATGCCAAGCCCCGGAAACCGAGCGCTGTGGTTGGGAAACACTGCTACAGGCACAAAGTAAACTCAGAATAACAAAGTAGCTAACCCTGATTTCTATTCATTTGTATTTGCAGAAGATACTGTGTACCTTGACAAAGAGGACGCTCGAAGAGAGTACGTCTTAAATGATGTCGGAAAGATTTTCGTGGGTACTCAGAAAGAGCCAAGAGGTCGTAGATGGATTTATGGACAGGTGAGTCATTTTGGTTGGATCGCGCTCTCATTGTGTTGATGACAGCATCCACGGACCATTTTCGAGCGTTTTCTGTGTTCTTCAGCATGAAATGACCGATATTTGCAATGGAACCAAGAAAACTGAATGGTTGTAGGCGGTCATATAGTGTACACGTCAAAATTTTGCTATTCAAATGAAATGTGGTACGGTGATTTAAATTGATACATCGGAGAAGCCTGTTGAAGTGCCTGTTTTAGTGCTATCTGACACGAGTAAATCCAGATTGTTTTAACCGAAATTTGAACGATAGTAATTATGACAAGTATTGTTAAAATACTAGTTACTTTGTAATGTTTTTACTTTCTTTTATACATAGTATAATGCATAGGAAAAGTATTGTGAAGGGGTCGATAAATCGAGTTCGAGTTTTTGACGGGAAAGGAGATTTCAATTATCCCTGATCTCAAATTGAGCATTTTGAGGTGATGTCTGTGCGTGTGTGTATGTTAGTGTGTGTTTTAATGTATGTGAGTGTTTATGCATGTTAATGTGTGTTAGTATATGTTAATGTATGTTAGTGTGTGTGTGTATGTATGTTAATGCATGTTAGTGTGTGTATGTATGTTAATGCATGTTAGTGTGTGTGTGTATGTATGTTAGTCCATGTGTGTGTATGTTAATTTGTGCACACGTTTTATGTGGTATATATACATCTTTTATTGATCGAATTAGTGTTACTGAACTGCGTCGAAAAAATATACCTATCTTCTGCCCTAACAATGCAATATATTTACTTACGATGTGACGAAGAAAGCAACAAAGTTTGACGAAATTTAAAGATAACATGTATGTAGCTTAATGTTACATAGATAGAATTCGTCGATGAAAGTGGTCGCATTAAAATTTCGCCGTCTGTGAGTCAAAAACCATTATTCAGGTAGACGTAAAAAGTAAACTCTTCAGTAACATAACTGCTTTTATATGTCATTTCATTTCTAAGCTTTTAAATTTGGGGATTGACGCGATTCGCCGTGGTCTGTCAATTATGTAAGATTACTTACCCTAAACCATAAATAGATTTTAAGAAATGTTCGAATTTGAGGTAGCTGAAAGTAGCATTATAGATTCCTTTTATAGAAATTTCAAAACTGAAGTTGCAGAGCTCACTTCGAGATAGCAACGTCCCAATAGCTCAACGGTTGAGCGTCGACTGGCGAGTATGAAGATTCTTAGTTCAATTCTTAGTTGGGGTAGTATAGCTCTTTACAATGGCCAGCGATCAGAGGTCCAACCTTTATAATGGCACCCAAGCACATCAACCTTGCAAATTAGGGTAAAAATGTTGGAGGTGTGATAGTAACCCGAGTACGGAGACCAGCACTCTAGTGACTGTCATAGGATCCGGTATATTGAGCGCTGATTTCAAATCGGGAGGACAACGACCACGTAGGAAGCTAGCCAGGAGAATAAAAATAGCACTAGGAGGATAATCTGAGTTAAAAATAGCATGACGGGGTCATTCAGATTGTCCACGCCAATATGACATTAGAGGGTGGCGAATGCAGAGTCCACTTCGACGATAAGAGCATGCAATTCCGTCCAAATAACTCAACGGTAGAACGTCGGCTGGCCAGTACGAAGATCCGTGGTTCGATTCTCGGTTGGGGAGAAGCGGTTCTTTACAATGGTGTCCGAACAAATCAACCCTGTAGGTTAGTGATAATGTGTCGGGGATCTGAAAATGACCCTAGTATGACTAACACACATTCAGTAGACTCTGGTATATAGAGCGCCAATTTCATATCGAGAGGACAACGACCTGGAGTTAACCTGGAGTATAAAAATAAAAACCTGAGGTAAAAATAGTAGCAGGAGGTGGTCAGTCAGATTATCAGTTGCACGTCAATCTGTTATTTGAGGACAAAACAAAACTAAAGCCGTTCCTCGACGATAAGAGCTTGTAATTAATTCCTTTCCAGATAGTTCAACGTTAGAATGTCGGCTAGCGAGTATAAGAATCCGCCTCGTGGTTTGATTCTCGGTTGGGGCAGCAAAGTTTTTTACAAATGATACAATAAACAACACTGACATCAATAGAAATTTAGTGTCGCGCCTGTTTAAGACAATGCTCATTTGAATTCCATGACGAACATTTTGCTTTGTGAATTGACAACCATTGCAGATGCCACGGTATTAGAGACTCTGATGATCCAATTTTTCAGCAAGGATTTATACCCTTTGTATACCCGTTTTGTGTATTGATGTTGTTGTTTCCTACTCATTGGATAATGCTCTGCAATGTTAGTAATTAAGCGTTTTTGGACTATCTCAATTTGTTGCCGAATTGGTTATCTTAATTTTTATATCTCCCGCTAGTGGCACTGCAATCACTTTTTATTTGTTTGGGATAATCACTTTACTATAAATAGAGTTAATGTGTACACACATGTACCTTTCCTTATAAAGTTATTCGGATTATTACATATTTCCCTAGGGTCCTGTATATTTGTAAAATAATTCTCGATTTATTCATGAATTATTTTCTTTATTTTGAAAAGAAATAAAGTATACTTTATCCAGTAGATATAGAAAAACCATTGATGGAAGAGTTTCAAATAAAGGCATGAATTCTGCTAGCTAAAATTTTGAGAAATATTATTCATAACAACTTTGTGGGTGAAAAATACAATACGACTTTTTCTTTTTCGTAATGTTGTATAGAAAAAGTATTATTTAACTGAATATTTTCGAATGATAGATTTTTATAAAATATCACAATTTTAGATCTGTTGGACACATTTTAATCTGATTTCGAAAGATGCCCATTTACGTGTGTTTATGTGCGTGTGTCTGTAACATGTGAACACATAGGTCAAGAACTATTTAACGTACCTCACTGAAATTTTATGCGTATGCATATGCATTATATGAAAATAGAATAAAATAATTTCTTGAATTTCGCGTGATAGAATGTGAGTTATTCAAACTAAAGATTTTCAAAGCATTATTTTCTGTCGAGAAAAACGGTACTTTTGTTTCACTGAACTGTTGCCAATAAATAAATAAGATAGAAAAAAAATAGAAAGAAAACCTTCCAGGTTTTAAAAATGTTATAAAAAAAGCTCAGAAAAACTGGAAATTACACTGTTGCCAATAAATTAAAAAATAAAAGAAAGTACGAAAAACTAAAAAAGATATTCTATGTTTTTCGAAGCTCTTAGAAATTATGCACATAAAAGCTTGTAGAAAATACATTTGTTTTAACTGTGATACTGATGAGTGATATAAATAAACGAAAAAAAAAATGTAGAATATAAATGCATGATAAAATTGTGGAGATTCAGATTCGACATATTATCTTCTAGTTTCACGATTCTGTATTGCCTGCTGCTATGCTGATGCTGAATCATTCAAAACTGGATTACACTGGGAGGGCCAGTTCCATTCTCGTGTCTAGAGCTGTTTCTAAACTGGTGAGTATAAGTTTTCCACACATAATTTGAGTATACTAATCCTAAATCATTACAGACAGTATTCATTTAATGGAAATACACTCCCCCCCACAAAACTAAAAACAACCAAAGTCAATATCTCGCTTTTTTATAGGATATAGGGTAAAAGGTACCAGCAATTAAACGTGAACAAGTAGTTGACCGTGTGCAAGAGAAACATTCAAAATAACGTTCCTAGCGACGATTTTCTCAAACAGAGAGAACGTATGATTTGGGTCAAATAAATTATATCTTAAACGTTATAGTCTAAAACAGTGCGTTCTAACTGTTTTATCTATATACGATACATTTAGTATTACTTAGAAAAGAAAATGATTGATGACAGAAAAAGAAAAAGAAATTATATAAAAAAAAAAAAAACCGGAATACTTATTTCTAGTAATTATTTTTAATTATTTTAATAAATTTTCGACACCCTTACCACTTAGTCGTGACACACCCAGGGTATGGTGACAGATCGGTTGGAAAACACTGGCTTAAAGGCAACATAGTCTGAAATATTTCGTCTGAAGGTAACATCGTCTGTTTGATAATTTCTCTATCACCACAGTAGGGTCTGACCCGACCCGTACCCTAAATAGAGAACATTGTCGACTTCTAACACGACGCAAACTCACTACAAAGAAAATTATCGACCCGCAACCTGGTTCGAACCCGCTGCGTGTGCCCCGATTATCCGATATACGACCCGCATTGGAATTGGAATTTCTAAGTTTTATTCAGTGGATTTTAAATCTCTAACTCAAAAGCACAATTTTCTGTCTTTCACACTTTATAACCTCCGTTTACGCATTTATCCATTTGTTCTTATAAAAATAATGTGATACGGTATAGGTAAGGTATGGGTGTTGGCAAGACCCTTAAAAAAATAACTTTCGGGCGGTACACTCGCAACACAACCCACAGCTTGAAAAGTAAAAGGAACCCGACCTGAAACTCAAGGAAACCCGATCTGATCCCTATTCATGAAACGGGTATCCGAACCGATGCAGGCAGGGCTCAACACCAGAGTTAAAACAATTTCTAAATTACGATAGGTTACTCATGTTATGAGATTAGCCATCTCTAGCTTTCAATGCTTTAAAGCACATGCCTATAGGAAAATGGAAGGCACATGTACTAGAATTAATGTGGTCTGATAAACTGGACGCAAATGCCAGGATTGCAAATGAAAGGATTATAGATGCCAGGAATGCAAATGCCAGGATTGCAGATGCCAGTTGGAATGAACGGAATATTCTCTTGGGGAAGGAGCTGATTCCCAATGGACTGTACTAATTGCTTAACACAGATTTTTGCACTATACAAATGTATTTTACTAATTCTACATTGACAAAGAACATGTCATACTTCTTTCTCACCCCCACCCCCCCCATGAACGCCTATGACGAATTCTGTACAGAAAATGTAATTTACCTTTCCCTCAGAATCGAAAGTGAACTGAAGAAAATGGAATATTGAAGGGAACTAGAAATTTAAAATTTTTTATGCGGAGTAATTGTAGAAAAATTAAATTCTACAGACATGTTTTTATATAGAATACTATCCATACATACAGGACTTAAGAGAAATAAATTGTTTTCGGGCTTTACAAAACCAGAAAACAAATTGTTTAAATTTATTTCTCATGTGTGCTATTTTCTAGGTAAACAGTGAGAACGACGATAAAGGTATTGTTGTTGGCAACTGGTCTGGTATGTACGATGATGGTACCGCACCATGGATGTGGACTGGAAGTCCTGCCATCATGGATGAGTACTTCAAAAATGGAGGAGAACAGTCGGTAAAGTACGGTCAGTGTTGGGTCTTCGCTGGTGTTGCTACCACAGGTACAGAAAACTCTTGTCTTGGAAATTTATGAAACGTCAGCATAGAGAAAATAGAGTATACAGGGGTGGTCCAAAGATCTTGGATAAACTAGGCACGAACTTTGAACATCTACTTTAATACTATGATAGACAATTGTAATTGTTATGTCCAATGAACATGTGTTGTATTATCTACATTCCTTTCTTTTTGCTTCTTTCTGCATCTGTAGTACCCCATGGTGGCATTTGCGGCCACATGTTCCTATCAAAACAGATTTGATTTTGTGTGCCTGGCCCACCCTTAAAGTTTGTCTAAGACCTTTTGAACCACCCTGTATATGATATTGTTTAGATAAGTGGTTCTCAACCTTTTTTGCTTTATTACGTTATTGTATGGAGAAAAGTGTAACTTTACCGAAAATTTTCGATTTCAATATTTGGATGGTATGAAAGCCAGAATGAAAATATTAGAGTTTATATAATATCGTTCATATCAGCTGTTTCTAAATATTTTACTTTTTTGGAATATTGTATAGAGAAAAGTTTAACTTGCCCGAAAATTCTTGAATTTGAGATATATAGACAGTAAACCACGTTTTATATCATTGATGTATTCCCAACATACTTGGAAAAATGGCAGCGATTTTAACAGTTTGTCATTTGTAGTCATTGCAGTTCTTCTCAGAATTTTTTTAGATTCATAATTCAAATTAAAGAAATGAATGCTCATTTCCAATGCTTTTTAAAATGTATGTAAGAAGCAATTATTAAAATTTTTCTGCAAAGCATCTGAAGATATTGTGTGAATCTTCAGGGGTTCTTGAACCACCAGTTGGTAGTTTGAGGAGAACACTGTGAGGGGAAGCAATCAATTGTATTGGAGAAGATAAGATATCTTTGTTTTTGTTTGTTGTTCTGTTAACTATCGTTAGTCATGACTGCTAAAAATGTGACAGCTGGCTACAAGCACTACAACTAGTTGTTCTTTATAATGTGATATATTTGTTATATATTATAAATTTTACTAATTTTAACTGTGTAATGCTAAACAAGAAGTCTAACCGGTGGCTGAAGATGAATAATTTTCAAAATCCCTGCTCCTAGAGAACTTTTTCATCTTTCAATTTTTGTGAATTTTTCATTCATCTTTTTGAAGATTTTAGCACAACCTATTTCATTATCGCAAGCAAATGCCCTAAAAATAATGTGGTTATATTCAATAGATTTTGAATTAGTTTGTCTTTTAAACTAATTTCTCTGCTGTTTTGCCAGGACGCAGAGACGTAGGAAAAGTACTAAATAAGCCATTAATGGCTATACTATATATTTGAAATAATTATGGACGAACGAAGATAATTCCATTCTGTATTCTTAAAGAAGCAAAATCAGCATTTGTATGAATTCCTTGATCCTCTTTATTCAAAAACTGCAATAGAAAGATAAAAATGTGCTCACATACGTAAAACTGTTCACAGATGTGCAGAATCACAAACTGCACATGCCCACTACGCTTCATACAAATAATAAATAAATAACAAATTTTAAACAGCCAGTCAAAACGTGTGCACTTGCATGCATTGTGATTTAGACGTGCTCTTGCATATTAAGTACGTTTTTGTGATTAAAATAGGTTACTTCGATTTCATTGTTTTCCTGTATTATGATTTGTTTAATTTAATATTCAAATTCTAAAAACTTATAGGCTCTTTTGCATTAGGATTCTCAAATATTTAAATTAAATTTTCATACTTTTAATTTATTTCATAATTATTTGTTAAATTAAGTAATTTGAAATCTTTCACAGATCGCATACTTTATATGCACGAGTCATTTTAAAACTCCACTTTTTGCTAGTATGTTAAATTATATATACATTATTGGTTTGGAAATGCATATTTGTCAAAACCATTCGTGGTGTAGTCACAACAGACTGAGATTCAGAAGTCATAAATCATTGTATAAGTCGGATCTTCCGGTTAATATAATGTAATGCCTAATTTTTTTTTACCCGAGGTATTATATAACATTTCTCACAAAATTATCTTTCCTCTTCAGTTTGTCGCACTTTGGGGCTGCCGTGTCGTACGGTGACAAACTTCGTCTCAGCCCACGACACGGATCGCAGTTTGACTGTAGACAAGTACTTCGATAAGGATGGGGAGAAGATTGAAGGCGTAAGCAACGATTCCATTTGGTAAGTAAATGTTGTGAACCTCTCTCTCTCTCTCTCTCTCTAAGGCGTAATTACGTATGATTTCAAAAAGCTCTGTGGGGATTTTAGAACGTATAGTGTAAACTACTAACATCAGGGGGATGTAATAGTGACATTTAACTCTTCCAGCTGCTACTCTCTATCTCTCTAGGACGTAATTGCATATGACTTCAAAAAATTATTTGGGGATCTTAGAACGTATAATGTACACTACTAGCATCAGAGGGTTGCAACAGTGACAACTAACTCCTCCAGTGTTTCTTTCGGACATACCTCCGGGAGGGAGCAGCCCCCGGAGACATTTTATGTAACCTAGTTTCTATTTATGTGGCACAGCATTTAGATATATTTATATAGGGCAAACAGAACTCTCTCTCTCTCTCTGAATTGTTTCTCGTTTACAATTGTTTTTTTTTGTAAATTTGTTTACAAACGGAATCAGGATGCTCCGTTCTTCAGATCTGCCTGGGATTTTGTATAGCGAGGACAGAAATACATATGTCTCTTTACAGGGAAAATTTAATTAACTATTTTAATAAATAGTTTTCAAGAACAATATCATTTTCTATAATTTTCATTTATTGTAACTTACGAACAACGTCGGATATATCTGCTAATATAAATATATAAGAAAGTTGAGCGAATCAAATTACTCTTAGTATTGAAATGGTTTGTGATGTATATTTTTACATTCTCGTACGTAGTATTGAGAAAGTATCGTTTTCAAGAAAATTTTGTATTTCGAGATTTTGATGCCAATATATGTTTTAAGACCTCCTAATACGCCTTGAGTACTTTTTGGAATGATGTCCGTATGCCTGTCTGATATCTGTAGTCAATTTCTAGTGTACACAATAGCGGCCACAAATATAAATGGATTTTCACGAAACTTTATATTCGGCCTTGTTATCCAAAAACCTAGAACTAGATAGAATGTTTTTAAATTCGAACGAAACCTTTGAATTTTATTCGAAATTATATACTTTTTTACATGGCAGGATAAGACAAAATGTGACATAATCATGCATAAAAAGGTGTATTTATGGTTCAATAATCACGAGATAATAGTTTTAATCATTATTGTGAAAACTTGCCACGATACAATTTTTTTTGTTCATGACGTCATTAGCCCCACCCCCCCTTGGGAGAGGACAAGTTACCCCTCAGGGACAGTAGCGTCCCGAGGTTTTCTGACGCTACTGTCCCTGCTGTCGCTACTTTATAGAAGAAACTTTTATATAAAGGCCTCATACGAACAATACAGTAGAACGTTACACATCCGTAAATTGGTAATCCGAAAAATCGATTATCCGACAGTTTAATTACTTTGTTTTACAAATTCAAAAATAATAAAATACGAATTCATTGAAAGGTTAACATATACACCAGTCTTTTCACTTTAGGTTATGGGATTGAATTTTGGGTCCCCGAAGTCAACCCTATTTTGGAGGTCTTTGTATGATATAAAATACTTAAGGATTCGAAACTACCTTGTCCCAGTGGATAATCCGACCTCGGTTATATAACAAAGCGCATAATGAGAATTATAGCATCATGATCTCAATATGCTCAACTACAATATTCGATAAACAAGTTGTAGCCAAAACGTTGCAAAGAACACTATAAACTGATACATAAATGCCTAATGATAAAATGCAGAATTATATAAAATATCAAGAAAACGTTGGATTAGGTATAATGTACAATGCACTAATGAATCTTTAAGAAAATTCAAGATAATTCTTAGAAAAATAATGTACAATAATTTGAGGCCCTCTGCAAACATAAGGTCCCAAGCGGTCGCGTGGGCTTCTTGGACCTCGGAACACCCCTGCTCAGGGGGAGTACATTGTCAAGTTATGGTATCAATCGAAACATTTTTTCACGCCCCTTAAAATGAAGAGTTACACACTATAATTATACCGGCCGACCAATTTGCTGCTCATGTCCTTGTTTACGAGTCGGTCGGTCTGGGTCTTCAACACTATAATTATAATCATTTGGACTCACGATACCGATTTTTCAAAACTTTTACAGTAAAAAAAATCTGATGTGGGCAACACATGACTTTCCTTATATAATGTAATGAAATTACTACTTTTACAGTAAAACAAAATAGATTATTTTTATAGTAGATATTTATATTCTTTCCAAGATATTGAATTTTCGTCAATGAGTCGTCATTTTCATTTATTTAACGTCATTTTTATCCATTTGGCGAGTTTTCGTTAATTTGGTAACAATTAAAAATGTCGCAAAGTTGTCGACATTCCGCCAAATACGTCGCCAAAATCTCGCCAAGCGTTATGGACTGAAAAATAAATTATTTTTATAGCAGATAAATGACTATTGGCGTTCAAATACAAAAGTATTACTCAAAGTATCATTTTTCATGAATGGAACGAGCTAGATCCACGAGAATGATGTCACTCAATTTATCGCATGGTATTACATATGAAAAGTGAACATGTTTCTCAATAGGAAATATTTTCTTTTATTTTATATGACTTTTTAATAATTTTTTTAAAAAATGTGCAATATCTTAAGAACGGTTCATGTTAGCGTTCTAAAATTTATGTCAATCATTTTCTAATGAAAAATTATATAAGAAATGTCTATTTGCGTAATTTTATTAGTGGTTTTGATTGTTTGAAGAATTTTTTAAAATTTCATTCGAAAATTTAGGGGGGTTCTGAACATTCGATTACGCATAAAAATAATAGGCTTCCAGTGTTTACGGATTGTGATTTTCGTACCAAATTTGGTTCAAATCGGTTCATTTGTTCGTGAGTTATCGTCTCCACACACACACAGACATTACCTCAAAAATGAAATTCGTGATCAAGGATGCTTGAAACGTGCTCTCTCGTCGAAAACTCGAATTCGAATCTTCGATCTCTTCACAATACTTCCCGTATACTTTATGCATATAAGGAAAGTAAAAATGAATTCTGGTATGAAAAAGTCGAGTTGAGTCGCACTCCAATTAATCTTTTTTATCAAGGTGTAACTCATTAAAAAAAATAGACACTGAATACTTGTTTAAACTAATATATTTCCTGTTTCTTTATTACACAAGCATGAATCATTCAGCTCACTTCCTTTACAGTTCAATTCGAAACAGATATACATTTTCTTTTGATGACGTCCTATATAATTCCAGTCTTGGGAATTGTATTGCTCAGATTTCTCGGCAAAACCACTCCTATCTTCCTCCTCTGCCGGATGATTTCTTTATTCTCTTTTAAGTTCTTTTCAAGCCTTTTATGTGAGGATTATATGTTATATATTTCACATTCTGATAAGAATTACTATTAGATTTGAAGATAATTGCATCCTTCAAAAAAGTCTATAATTTTGTTACACGGGGCAATGCGTTTGGCAACATTTAAAAGAACGAGTTGAAAACAGCTCAAATTCAGTCTGATTACAGACCCTAGTAGGCGATGAAAAGTTCAGAGAAATGAGAAAACATAAATTCCTCAATGTTTTGATATTTTACGTTTGTAATCTCGATTTTTCGGAATATACGTCAATTTAAAATCATTTTATTTATCTATGTGTTTCTTCGACCAAATCCATGATGTTTTCTCGACAGTTTCCCTTGGACCTCTTAGTCCCCACATTTGACCTGCATTTGACCTCCGTTATAAGTGGATCTGGCTTTCTAACATACATTAAAAGTAAAAACGCGAAAATAAAAACAAAATTTTATAAAAATTTAATGTGATTTTTATTGTATGAAAACAATTCCTTGACGAAAATTGAGAGAAACGAGTTTTATTTACTGGTTATATTTGGTTTACGATATTTTCACGTGTTATTGCTGCTACTACAAATTCTCCAAATTCGTGGGTTGCATTCTCGAGATACAAGAATGAGTTTGAAGATCTGGATAATTTAATCTTTCTTTAAACAGTAATATGAGGGGGGAAAATCTGATGTGGGGAGTATATGACTTTCCTTATAAAATGCAATTAATTTACTTCTTTCACAGTAATAAAATGATGTATAAAACACACAGCACTAATGCTTTTGACAATGAATTGCAGATTGGGCACTATGATAGTACGTCAAGTTTACATATATGAAGCAGTGTTATTAAAAAAATTGATTAAATTGACTTCCTTCATATCGATGAGGTAAATTTGCAACTTTAATGCAGTCAAAATTTAAAAAAGCCTTTTGTTCTTTTTTAACACTTTACAACAAAGTTGAAAAGTGTTTATGACTTTGTTCATTCTGTCTGTCTGTCTGTCTGTCTGTCTATCTGTCTGTCCGTTAGCACGATAACTGCCGTAAAAATGACTTAATCAAAATGAAATTTTAGTATGTTGTTCAGACGGTCTGTAGGACCTATGGGAATATAAATGAATAATATCACACAATTAGTTTTGGATTGAACCCGGGTTGAAAAAATGAAATACATTGAGCCCTATGGGGCCTAATTTTTCTAACATTTTTTAAGCGGATTTAAAATTCACAAATTGCTTCGAAAATTTTAGGTAATAGTCAAATTGCTCCATAAAATATATAAAAAAAAATTCAGCTAAATATATTCAGTAGTTTTTTAAATAAAAATTAAAATAATAATTACACATCTTATATGAAACGATCACGTGACCATGATATGAAACGATCACATGACCCACTTCAAAATGAAATATGGCATCCATCTTGTTTCAAATTCGTGATTTTTTAAAGTTCTTTTTAATTCATATTGAGTGTTGTATCCATCCTAAAACTACTTTATTTCTGCTTAAATTCTGTGCATCCACATACTAAAACAACACAATGACAATATATTTGAGTTTAAATTCTCATTCAAATTTGATTATTTCTACAATTAAGCCTATTTTTCACCTATGTAAAATGTAAACAGCAAAATATGAAGAATGAGTTGTATTAGAATTACTGTATTTCTTTAACACAAAATAATTCAGTCCATGGAGTCTGCATGGCTGATATGAATGAAATATTAATTGATTTTATAAACAGAAGGACGATTTTTTTCGATGAAGTTTTAAGCATAAAGTTTATGAATTGTAGCTCCATGGTCTTAATTTTCAAACAAAATAAATTATTATAGTATTGTGATGAATGAAATGGAGAAAGTTATGAATGAAATCCTGCTTTTATAGAGAGATCCAGGCGTGTTATTTTTTCTATGACGTCATTTGAATTTATTTCAGTTGTTTTCGATGAAGTTTTCAAATATAATAAATTATCGTAGTATTATGATAGTTTTAAAAATATTACCGTGGAATGTATTGCATTTTAGAGATATTTAAACCAGGCCATTTATATTTCAATGCCGTCATTTGAATGAAGTTCATTTTTTTTTCAATGAAGGTTTAAGTTTTCAAATATAATAAATCAATGTAGTATTGTGATAAGTTTTAAAATATTACCGAGGAATGTATTGCATTTTCGACTTTTTTAAATAAAATTGCATTGAAGTTGGAAAGTGTTTCATAATCAATGCTTTAAGCATGATTGATCTTTCTTGTTAAAATTAAATTTATTTAATCTGATTCGTCACTATTTTATTTAAATGGATTATTTATTTTATTATGTAAATTATTTATATTTTTCATTCTCTCTCAGTGCTTTAGGTTTGGTAAAACGCATTCAGTTTTAAAGAAGCACGCGAAAACACATGATTTCAAATGGTATGTAAAAATGATTGTAAATACACTCATGTCCAAAAGTTAAGCAACAAACGGAAAAATTAGCATATTTGGCGAAAGAAACAACGTGTAGCCACAAAATTTGCATACATGACAGGAGCGCGCACGCACCCGGAAATTAGCCTACAGAAAAAAAATTGCATATCAACTTTTATAACAAGGAACCGTATTAGTTATAAAAACGACTTGTTTTGTGCAGATCCTGTATTTCCACGTTATGGATTCCAGAAGCAAAATCGAAATAGCGAAATTTTGACAAATGAGTAGACGGCCTCATCTGAGTGACGAAGTAATAGAACGTCTCGAAGGGGACCAGCGACAGTCAGAAGTAGCCCGAGCCCTAAATAACAATCGTTCCGTCATTTTCCGCCTGTGGTACCGATATCAAAATGAAGAACCAATGTAGCGAAGTGGACGTCTAAGGGCCACAACCGCTCAGGATAAGTTCTCTGTGTCAGCAAGCTCGACGCCACAGGTTAATCACTGCATATTAGCTTGCTTCTAACCTTGTAGCGTCGGAAAGAAGAGCTATATCTCGACAAATTGTTTACAGACGGCTACATGCAGGTCAGCTGTAAGCAAGGCCATGAGTGGTTTACGTCCCACTGATATCCTCGTACAGAGGGTTCCGCTTAAACTGGGATCGAGGTCATCTCAACTAGACTCCACAGCAATGGGGTACTGTGCTCTTCTTCGGAGTAGTCATGGTTTGGTGTACAGAGTGATTCCCGACTGTTATTGGTCTGGAGAACGCCTGGAACTCGCTATCCTTCCAGTAACATTCGCGAAATGAACGCATACATCAGAGAGAGTGGTTTGATGGTTTGGATTGGGATTTCTGTTGACGCCCTCGATAATCTCCACACCTTCAATCGCAGTACTGTGATTGCAATGCGATATAGAGATGACATCCTTGTTCAATATGTTTGCCCATTTCTTGCGACCACGGTTCCTGATGCCAATTTTATAGACGATAACGCGCGAGTTCGCAGAACTCGCATTGCCGGCCAGTACTTTGAATCAGAAACAATGCTTCGTATGGATTGTCGAGATCACCCGAATTGAATCCCATCGAGCATATATGAGACATGGAGACGTTTAAGTTATCTCCATTACCCTCCCCGAAACCTTTAAGAGCTAAGAACATGGCTGCTCCGTGTATGGGCACAGATACCCCAAACCGCTATAGATGATCTTGTCCTTTATCACAGATGGTCTTAGCTGTTCACGGTTTTTATGAAATCTAATGATTTAATTATAAATAAATAATATTTTTGGTTCTTATAATAATAACAAATCCGGTCAAAACAGTCCGGTTTGAAAAGAAAAGTGTTAAATTTTCAAAATGTATATCGCATAAAATTTTAACGCTTATTTTTATTGTTTATAAGAGTCAACAATAGGACAGATAACTGTTAGCTGCATTGAAAATTACATTTTAATTTTTTCATGACACTTATAGTTATGAAATGCTCCATTTATAAAAATCAACAATAAGACATGCAATTGTATTCGGCCATCTCTGTGACGTTTTTGTCAGCAACCAAACACAGAGAAATTGGAAGACGTCCCTACCCATTAAACCTTGGATCGCAATGGAAATAATAGATACTATTAATTATTATTACTATTATTAATAATTAATTTAATTGATTATTGTTAATTACACTCTTTTGCAAAAAAAAAACAAAAAAAAACGAAGCACCATAAAAAAAGTGACTGTCTTTATTGAAATTAAATATGCGTACAACTCATATACAGGTAATGAAATGACTACAAAATCAAGACCGCAGGACCCATCAAGGGTTAGCAATTGCACATTGAATTTTCAAATCAGTAATTGGTGAAACCCCCCTCGGCGACAATGCATGCTTGTATACTTCTAGGTAAGGAATGATAAAGTTTCCTAATGTCATCCTACGATACATTCTGCCAGGCATTCCTCAATTTTTGCTCCAGATCTGCTACATTTCGGGGTGTCTGAATCTGGCAGCCTGGCATGTCCCATACATGCTCGATTGTCGAAAGGTCTGGTGACCCTGCTGGCCAAGGAACAGTATCAATAGCACGAAGACAGTCCACAGATATGCGAGCCGTATGTGGCGTGGTATTATCTTGTTGGAAAATGGCCCGAGAATGACGTGTCATGAAGGGTAACGCAAACAACCGTACGATTTAATCAACATATCGTTGAGCTGTTAAAGCTGTACGCAGGATGACTAGGGGCAACCAGCTGTCGTAAGAGATAGCACCCCACACCATCACACCAGGGGTAATGGCTATGTGCCTGTGTAAAACAAAGGCTGATGGTGACCGACCACAGACATATAGACAGACGGACATCACTAAAAAATAGTCAAAACGTGTTCAGAAGGTCTAAGAAAACATATTTTGCATCAAAATCTCGAAATCGAAAATTTTCGGGAAACAATATTTTCCTAATACAACGTATGTGAAAGTAAAAATTAGCAGGATTTTTTTTTCTTTTTAATATATCTTGTCTCTTTCAGGAATTTTCACGTGTGGAACGATGTGTGGATGTCAAGACCCGACCTTCCAGTTGGATACGGCGGATGGCAATCCATAGATTCCACGCCTCAAGAAACGAGTCACAGTAAGTAAATCAATATTCTGTGTTCATTCACTGGCTGCAAAAACATGCAAGTTATTACCTGTTTGTAGTTATGACCTGTTTTACATTTTATCACACAAAAAATTTAAAGTTAATGTGAATCTTCAAACCTGAAACTTGAATATTAAATTAATATCTAATATACTTTATGCAAACTGTTTTAAAGTAATCTCATTTTTAATTTCTCATACTGAGTAATATAGTATAAAGTATTGTTTTCACGAATATATTTTCGAACTTGAGATTTTGATGCCAAAATATGTTTTAGGACCTCGCGATTACGTTTTGACTATTTTTGGGCTGATGTCCATCTGTCTGTCTGCATGTGGTAGATTTATTGTGTAGACGATAGCTATCACAAATATTATTGAATTTTTGGAAAACTTTATATCCAGTTTTGATATCGAAAAATTTAGAACTAGATAGTTTGTTTTAAATATTTTTTTAACTTGGCAGCATAGGTCAAAATTTGACATAACCTATGTATGTAAAGAAGAAAAGTATGTATGTATGTATGATCAAACATTACGGGAGAACGGCTGAACCGAATTTGATGAAATTTGGTGGGTAGTCTTAAAATAGCTCCACTTAACATTTAGTCCATATTTCGAGTTTCTACGACTAGTGGTTCTCTAGATATTAGTGAAAAACGATACTTTCATTTGTCTTATCATCACGGGAGAGTGGCTGAACCGAATTTAATGAAATTTTGTGGGTAGCTTTGAAATAGCCCCCCATAAATTTAGTCCAAGCTTCGAGTTTCTAAGATCAGGAATTGTCGAGATATTAATAGAAAGCGAAACTTTTTCCAAGGAGTTCTACTCTCTAACTTCATGATGCCCAACGAAAATGGTTGGAAATCGTTGGCTTAAAACGTGAAAGTCAATTAAATCTCCGAGTTTTGTGGGAGTTTATTGAACGTATTAGTTAGTCACTTTTGAAAATCGCAGGTTTGAAATATGAATTTAAATGGAAACTCACCATGGTTACTATCACCATGGTTTATTTTTCACAGGCTTACGCCGGAAGCAGCTATGACTTATATAATGCAATGATGTTTTTTCTTATATAATGCAATGATTTTTTTTCTTACATAATGCAATGATTTTTTTCTTACATAATCTACTGAATTTACTTCTTTCACAGTAAAAAAACAATGTATAAAATTCACGGCCCTATATGTTTCGGTGTAATTTTTATCAGAGTTTTGCATCGTAAATCTTGAGTAACGCCGGGTAATCGCTCTTAATCTTGCATAAAAAGGATTGTTTATGGCTCAATTATCACGAGATAATAGTTCCGCAATCATTGCTGTTAAAAATAGCCGCGATGCAAGTTTTATGTTCGTGACGTCATGAATCCCCCTCGGGGAGGGAGTTACCCCCCCCCCCACACACACACACACACCCGAGGAGTACATTGTCAAGTAGAGTATCAATCGAAAGATTTTTTCAAGCCATTTAAAGTGAAGGGTAACATGCTATAATTGTAATCATTTGGACCCACGATACCTATTTTTCAAAATTTTACTTGTCAAATTTGATAAAAAAATAAAATAAATAATATCACTTTACAAGCTACTTAAAAATGGATTCTGGTATAAGGAACTCAAGTTAAACATCACTCCAGTTAATTTTTCTAATATAAAAACATACATCCATAAAAACAGGATAAAATTCAAGGTCCTAATATAGTATCAATTGTTAAGATATTTCACTGTATTATTTTAATATGAATCACTTCTGTTACTTTAACGTTTCCCCCACAGATGTATTCCAAATGGGACCATCGTCTGTCGAAGCCGTTCGTCGTGGTCAGGTCGGTTTCGACTTCGACTGCCCGTTTGTTTTCTCGGAGGTCAATGCCGACATCATCAAATGGACGAGAGACGAAACAGTTGAAGGTGGCTGGAGAAAAGCAGCAAGCGATAAATACAAGTAAGTTATATTTGCTAACATTGTTTGAATCTCTTTCGATACTTCTGTCTTAGTAATAACCCTAATTGCGTAATCAGAATACAGAATTTAATACAGAACCTAAAGCAGCTAAATTTTCGATTTGCGCTCTTAGGAGCGGTGAAACGATGGGTTTCAAAAAGGCTCGAAATATTTTTTCAGTCTCCAGAAGCGCCTCTATTGACCTAGAAAGTTAAATATTTGCACACTTTTGGTGCCAACCATCAGACAGATTTTAACGTAGCCGGATTTCTAGTGACCTAGGATAGTGATCCAGTGACGTACACACAGAGAGAAGGATATTCAACGAAAAATGTTCGAAATGTGTTCAAGCGATTTTACAACACGATTTGTTAAACTTTCAAGGAAAGATTTCCTTTTCTACTGTATAGAGAAAGCAACTTGAACTGGATAGAGATTTTTTTTATAATTCTCATTAATCATGCCCAAATTATTAAAAATATGAGATTTTTTTTATCTTTCTTATGTTCTAGAAATGCGATATTCAAACCAGGGATTAATTGAATGCATTCATTCGGTTTTACAAACAGTAGTCATTTGGTGTGAGCCGGAGTGAATTTTCAAACATTTATATAGACCCATTTAAAAATTCATAGATAATTAAAAAATAGAGTAATTAAAAAAACCTATTAAAATGCGAAGATATCACTCCATATTCATGCCTAAAAGTAGAATTGTACAAATCTTCCATTTTACGATTCAACAATATAAATATCAAATTTTGTAATATACGCATATTTAGAATTTTCCATTTTTAACACTTTACAACAAAGTTGAAAAGTGTTTATGACTTTGTTCATTCTGTCTGTCTGTCTGTCTGTCTGTCTGTCTGTCTGTCTGTCTGTCTATCTGTCTGTCCGTTAGCACGATAACTGCCGTAAAAATGACTTAATCAAAATGAAATTTTAGTATGTTGTTCAGACGGTCTGTAGGACCTATGGGAATATAAATGAATAATATCACACAATTAGTTTTGGATTGAACCCGGGTTGAAAAAATGAAATACATTGAGCCCTATGGGACCTAATTTTTCTAACATTTTTTAAGCGGATTTAAAATTCACAAATTGCTTCGAAAATTTTAGGTAATAGTCAAATTGTTCCATAAAATATATAAAAAAAAATTCAGCTAAATATATTCAGTAGTTTTTTAAATAAAAATTAAAATAATAATTACACATCTTATATGAAACGATCACGTGACCATGATATGAAACGATCACATGACCCACTTCAAAATGATATATGGCATCCATCTTGTTTCAAATTCGTGATTTTTTAAAGTTCTTCTTAATTCATATTGAGTGTTGTATCCATCCTAAAACTACTTTATTTCTGCTTGAATTCTGTGCATCTACATACTAAAACAACACAATGACAATATATTTGAGTTTAAATTCTCATTCAAATTTGATTATTTCTACAACTAAGCCTATTTTTCACCTATGTAAAATGTAAACAGCAAAATATGTAGAATGAGTTGTATTAGAATTACTGTATTTCTTTAACACAAAATAATTCAGTCCATGGAGTCTGCATGGCTGATATGAATGAAATATTAATTGATTTTATAAACAGAAGGACGATTTTTTTCGATGAAGTTTTAAGCATAAAGTTTATGAATTGTAGCTCCATGGTCTTAATTTTTAAATAAAATAAATTATTATAGTATTGTGATGAATGAAATGGAGAAAGTTATGAATGAAATCCTGCTTTTATAGAGAAATCCAGGCGTGTTATTTTTTCTATGACGTCATTTGAATGAATTTCAGTTGTTTTCGATGAAGTTTTCAAATATAATAAATTATCGTAGTATTATGATAGATTTAAAAATATTACCGTGGAATGTATTGCATTTTAGAGATATTTAAACCACGCAATTTATATTTCAATGCCGTCATTTGAATGAAGTTCATTTTTTTTCAATGAAGGTTTAAGTTTTCAAATATAATAAATCAATGTAGTATTGTGATAAGTTTTAAAATATTACCGAGGAATGTATTGCATTTTCGACTTTTTTAAATAAAATTGCATTGAAGTTGGAAAGTGTTTCATAATCAATGCTTTAAGCATGATTGATCTCTCTTGTATTTTATTGCTTTTTAATATTAAAGAATTGTCCTATGAATTCGATTAAAAGCTCGTTCAAAAGGTTGTTTCTCTGATCTCTTCAATGATACATATAACCAAAACTGCTGTTAAAGTAATACAACTAAAATAACTTTGTTAACAGCAGTTTATTTTTATTGATTTTGCATATCTTTTGGGGATTTTCACTGAGGCATCACATTTTATTAATTGTGTGTTGTATGTTTCTCTTATCGAAGTAATTTTAGTTGTAGAACTATCCATTAATACCAAGATGGAGCTCTGTGATAAAATTTTCGATCACTAAAGAATTTGAGATTACGAGTTTTGCAAAATTCCGTTTTATAGTAACTATAACATGTTTCGAATCCCCCCCCCCCTGCTTTCACATCTAGTATGTAATGTATGAAACTTTCTACCCAAATTCGATCTAAATCGTTTCCGCGGTTTTTGAAATTACAAAGAGCCAACGATTTGACACTCACAGATGTACCCACCCACCTACAGACGGACTAAAGTCATTTGGGTTATTCAGGGACCGCACCGATGTACTTTCGTGACTTACGATCAAATAATGATCACCATACTCATTTTGGGCTACATCGGTTAAAGTAAAATGATATAGCTTAATGTATTGCTAAAACCATGTCCATTAAGTTATGTGGTACAAATCACAGGTATTATCCTACCTACCTCTAGCTCTCAGGGCAAGGAAAGTAAAAATTTTAAAAAATTGAAAAGATTTTACGAAACATTTGAGGCAATCTTGCAAAAGAAACTTCGTAAAAAGATCTTTTTTCATTCGAATTCTGATTATGATTCAAGTGAACTTAGATATTACAGTATAATGTTTGAGAATGCTGATTGCAGCCTCGCACTGTATATATATATATATATATATATATATATATATATATATATATATATATATAAAATATTAAAATAGTAAATCCAATGGTAGAATGGAATGGAAGAAGTAACTCATAATACGCTATCTTAAAAATTTTATGCCTATAGAATACAAAGAAATAAAATGAAATTCAACAATAAAGAGGAAATTATAATACATATTACAGTTCAGAAAGCTAAAGATAATCGACAAATGTCAATGGAGAGGAATCGAAAAAAGGAATACCAAAATAATCAAGCATTAAAGCTAGCACATGGAAGAGCTCTAGGCTTAAGGATAATTCATTTCGAAAAAATTCTTTATCAAGTCATAATATTTTAAACAAAATGAACACAAAAATGCTTGTTTCTGAAACACAAGATAGATTTTATCTATAAACATGTGTTATTAGGACGACAAGCATAAAGATTGAAAAAATAGAAAGGAAACATAAATACCTTAAAATGCACATCAAATGTACAATCGTGACGAGTCAAAAATGACTAGACCAATGCTGCCATTCGATAAAGAGTAAAGAAGTGATTTACTGTTGCCAAAGTGAGTAATAAAAACCGTACTGCGTAATGGCAGTAAAATGTGATATTCTACAGTAAAAGCTGCAAAATAGAAAGATGAAAATATATTGTAATGTAAAAACAAGAGAATGTAGAAGTAAGGCTAAAATAAGATACTAAGGAGAGAATATTAAGAATTTTAGGCTAATCGAAATTTATTAACTATACCATTTACTAAATATGCTGGATATTCAAATAATTTACTGGTAATTATGAGGTTATTTATGTGCAAAGCATGAAATTTTTTTTCAAATAATCTATAAATTCTAAAAAGTTGATTAAGTATAACAGTTCTAAACAATCGAAACGAGTTGCAGGAATTAAAAGGTAATATTTTATTAATATTGAATTTAAAAAAATCTTTTCTATCATATAAATTAGTAACTATCCCATTAGTAGGTTCTATAATTAGATTTAAATCCAAATAATTAATATTTTTACTAATAGTATATATATATATATTTCCATTTGATTGAAGATTTGCTGCGTTATACTTTTATTTTGTGGGTGTTTTAGAATATTAGGTTTATCGAGTTGTAGCGTCTCACTTTTCTTTCATTGGACTTCGAACTATTATTATTTCTTTTCTTATATACATAATGTATAAGGAAAGTATTGTGACGGGGTCGAAAATTCGAATTTGAGTTTTCGACGGGAGAGCACGTTTCAAGCATCCCTGATCACGAATCAAACATTTTTGAAGTGATGTCTGAGTGTGTGTCTGTGTGTGTGTGTGTGTGTGTGTGTGTGTGTGTGTGTGTGTGTGTGTGTGTGTGTGTGTGTGTGTGTGTGCGTGCGTGCGTGCGTGTGTGTGCGTGTGTGTGTGTCAGTGGGTCTGAGGAGACGATAACCGACGAACGAATGGACCGATTCGAACTAAATTTGGTACAAAAATCACAATCCGTAAACACTGGAAGCCTATTGTTTTTAAACGCAATCGAATGTTCAGAACCCCCCTAAATTTTCAAATGAAATTTTGAAAAAATCGTCAAAAAATCAAAACCACTAATAAAGTTACGTAAATAGACATTTCTTATGCAATTTTTCATTAGAAAACGATTGGCATAAATTTTAGAACGCTAATATGAACCGTTCTCGAGATATTGTACATTTAAAAAAAAGATCAAAAAGTCATATAAAATAAAATAAAAATATTTCCTATTGAGAAACATGTTCACTTTTCATATGTAATACCATGCGGTAAATTGAGTAACATCATTCTCGTGGATCTAGCTCGTTCCATTCATGAAAAAAGATACTTTGAATAATACTTTTGTATTTGAACGCCAATAATCATTTATTTATTTGCTGTAAGAATAACTTATTTCTTAGTGCATAACGCTTGGCGAGATTTTGGCGACGCATTTGGCGGAATGTCGCCACCTTGGCGACTTTTTTGAAATGTTGCCAAATTAACGAAAATCTCGCCAAATGGATAAAAATGGCGCTAAATCAATGAAAATGACGATTAATTGTCAAAAATTCAATATCTTGGAAAGAATATTAGTATCTACTATAAGAAAAACCTATTTTTTTACTGTAAAAGTAGCAAATTCATTACATTATATAAGGAAAGTCATGTGTTGCCCACATCAGATTTTTATTATATATATATATATATATTCCTTATTTCAGAATAGGTCAGTTTATCTTAACGAAAAAAATTGGCGTGGATGACGATGTGGGAGACACAGATGCAGAAAACATTGTTAGCGAATACAAGGATCAAGAAGGTAATGCAATCTTTCCACCTCAACCTTGTAAATTTGGCATATTTCAATTTAACTTGCAGATAACTTATTTTCGATGTTTTCATTTTTTATCTCCCTACACTATGATATTTGATGGAGGACAAAAATACCGCATGAATGGATAATTAACATTCAAAGGGTAACATCAATAATTAATAAATGATAATGCCGCATTAATAGAACATTTTGTGCAACGGATAAGGGAAAACTTCAGCATATTTAGGAACTGTTTTAAATACGTTGCTCTTATTTTATTTGTGCCTAAATAAGTTGCTCGAGTTGAATAATTTTGCAGAAAAAAAAGAGGTATTTACGCTACACTGTTGCAAGAATGTTCAAAATGCGTTTCTTGGATAAGATATGCAGAGTTCACTTCGAAAATAAGAGTTTGCAATTTCGTCCCAGTAGCTCAATGGTTGAGAGTCGACTGGCTAGTTCAAAGATCCCGGGTTCGATTCCCGGTTGGTACAGCAAGGTTCTTTACAATGGTGCCCGAACAAATCAACCCTGTACATTACGGCAAAGTGGCCCTAGTACGACTAGTACGGATTCAGTGGACGCTGGAAGATGGAGCGCCAATTTCAAATTGAAAGGATGACAACCACGCAGGATACTAACTTGGGTAAAGCTAACCTGAGATAAAAAATAGCAGGAGGTGGTCAGTCATATTGTCAGTTGCCTGCCAATCTGCATTACAGGGTAGAGAATACAGAGTCCACTTCGAGGATAAGAACTTGCGTTTTCGTTCCAGTAGCTCAACGGTAGAACGTCGACTGGTCAGTTCGAAGATCCAGAGTTCGATTCCCGGTTGGGGCAACAAGGTTCTTTACAAGGTTTATAAATGTTATAAAAACATTCACCAGTAAAAACTATTAATAATTATAATAATAATTGATTATTTTAATATAATTAACTTTAATATTAAAATTATATATAAAAGTTAATAATGAATGAACTTTATATATTAATGAGGTGTAATATTAAATTAATTAAATCTTTGTATCAAATTCTATAGTTTTAAATTTAATATTAAAAGTTTATTTTACTAATCGAATTTAAATTAAATGATTATTAAGTTATCAATATTATTAACACTTATTATAGCTAGTAATAAATTTAATGCCTTTTAATAATGATAATTTTAAAACTTCATAAAAGTGTACATTTAGTATTGACAATATGTTAGCAACAAGGTACTAATTGCCGAGAAATTCGTCCTTGATTACGTATCTGCTGATGGTCACGTTACAGATACGTATTTACAGATGGTCTGCTGTTAGTTGGTTTGAAAATTGGTACACTTTTTGATTTAAGTAAATGGCTGATAACACATATAGGGCTGTACAAGTCATTCGCCCGGCACTGTTTTATAATGCCAATCCGCGGCTGAATATTGTTTTGATAAAAGTATACGTTGACGTATGTCAATATAAGAAAGGCTGGGACATCTTATAAGAAACTCAATTTATTTTCTGACTATGTTTTAAAATATTTATATACTATATACTATTGCGAACGTGTAATAATTTCTTCCTTCTGCAGTCTATCGTCTCTTTCGAAGACCTGACGGAGAAAAACCCATACATGCATCCTTTCCCGTGACGTGGGCCTAGGGTTACATACGCCGAAGGGTGAAGACGGGTCGTCAGATTTGGCGACTCTTCTTCGACCTTCGGCATATGCAATCCTAGGCCCAAGTCACAGGAAAGGATGCATGTGTTGTAGACCCAGACTGTCCGACTCGTCCGAGGACTTGAACAACAATTTGGATGGCCGGAAGGATGAATGTGTGGATATTTTCTCCGTCTGGTCTTCGAAAGAGACGAAAGACTGCAGAAGGAAGGGAATATTATACGTTCGCAACAATATGAAAAATACTTAGAATACATATTAAATGATCTGGGTTTTTTTCAAAGGTACCGTCGAGGAGCGAATGGCAGTATTAAATGCAGCTCGGTACGGCGTAGCTCCCAGTATCCGGTACGCCGTGTACGACATGCCTCCACCAGAGAAAGAAGACGTCACGTTCGACCTTGAAGAAATAGACAAGATCATGATTGGCCAACCCTTTTCCGTTACTGTCCGAGTCAAGAATAAGAACACGTCCGAAGTGAGAACTGTGGGAGCAGTACTCTCTGCCAGCACAGTTTACTACACCGGAGTACTGGCGAGAAAAGTTACAAGGCAGCGAGGAAACTTCACTCTGAAGCCAAACCAATGTAAGTATTAAAAATATGCTCGAAGACCTACTGTAATAATAACTCAATAATATAAAAACTTCGCAAATACTGCAAATTATATATACTGCTGGTTAACCAGTTTCGAAGGTATGCAACAGCCTTTTTCTTCAAGACCGACAAGGAGTGCAACCCCACTTATTTAAGTAAGTTTTGCAACTGAGGAAAAGAAACACATATGTAACTAAAGATAGGAGAAAAGTTGATGTCTTTAGCCAGGTGTGCTTTTTTTTACCTCAGTTGCAGAACTCACATGAATAAGCTTGGAAATCTCTCTTAAAATTTCTCCATTCCATCTGCTTCTTATTTATTTGTTTACGTTTTTTAGGATTTTAGTTATTTTTTTGCTATTTTATTCAACGAAGTTAGCTCATATGGCCTCTGAAACCAGCTAGTACTTTCATATTTCAACTTCATATTTTCCTGTTTGTTCTAATTGGTTCCCTGTCCTTTCCAATTTTTTCTACTTTTTTTTGTAGTGGTTTAAACTGTCCAGGTTATTCTCGTTATTATTATTTTTTTTTTTAGGTTTTCTCACTATTTAGTTGTTTCTATCCTTTCTGCTATCCGTTCGCTTACTGCCTTATTTTTTTCTTTCTTTCCTCTGTGGTTTTGTCCGTTCGTTGTTTCCTGCCTGTCGTTTTGGATTTTTCACTCTTTCATTTCGTTTTCCCCTACCTTCAGCTACGTGTGTCCATCTCAATTGCCAACCTAACTTGAGTAAGTGAGATCGCACTTCTTGTCGGTCCTGAAGAAGAAAGCTGTTATTTGTCTTTGAAACAAGTAAACCAGTTCATTTTTGTATTTATGCTATATTTACAAAGTTTTTATTTATTGTGGTATTTTCTTTCTTCTATCCTGCTTTCTTGACAAACTTTTTTAATTCTCCCGTAGAGGCGCTGTAATCACTTTTACTCTATAGAACATAGTGACTTTACTATAGATATATCTAACGTGTACATTTAGGGATTTTTCATTTCACCCATTTCAACCGTATATTTAAATTTTAAATCGATCAAATTGTTACAAAAATAACTATAAAAGCATTACTAGAAACATATCATAAAACCAATTAGTAACAGTTTCACCCGGTTTTGAATAGAAAGTCAGCAGAATAAAAAAAGAACAAGAACACCTGCAAAAGCAAGAAAGTGTCTGCAATAATTAGTTTCATCCCGATCCAAGAAAGAAATCGTTGCTAAACAAAAACATCTTTTAAAGCATGAACAGCGGAGGGTCAGTTTTTTCAGTACCTCCCTGTCAAGTTAGTCTTGAGAAAAGTAGAAGCGTATTTAATGTGCTGCAAACATCTTCAAACTCACCATATTCAACCTTAAAAATTTTAAATTTCAAATTTTACTTCAATTTTGAATTTTCTTTGCTTTTAAATTTTATTCTGTATTGTACACATCGAAAACGAGGGTTAGTGAGCATAGTGAGCATTGAATGTAGATTTCTTCCACTCAGTGCAATAAATCAATAATACTTGTAATCAGGATTCCAGTGCAACAATCAATACAAGTGGACAAGTTTGTCTCCTATTACAGCCTATCAGTGCCAAATGAAACGTTGCTGAACTGGCAACAAGGAAACTTGCTTTATGATTTCAATTTTTGAAGCCCCCCCCCCTCCCATAGACAAATTTTGACTATAAACTTGGGCTTTCGGCAGTTAGTTTCATCCCGTTGTTCAATGAATTTGATGCCAACTTTGGTACAATTCATTTCTCTAGTCATACCACAAGGATCGGCTAAATTTTAGCTTACAGCAATTTATCTTGCTGTCAATGCAGTAATTCTGCAGCCAGTCCAGTAATCTTGCTGCTACTGCAGTTATTTAGCTCTACGAATTTGTGACACTTTACCGCGCAACTGAAATAAAACCGTAACATTGGGGAATTTTATCAGGATTTTTCGTTTTATATTAACAATGTATTTTAATTAGTAAAAATGACACTTTTAATACTTTTGTTGTCAAATATATATTTAAATTTGCACTCTGCTTAAATTCTGAAATTATCACATGCTAAATACTGTTCAAAGTGCACACAATTGCTTCATCTTTGTTGCTTATAAACAGAAATTACTAATCAAAGTGTGACTTTTTTTATAAAAATAAATACATAGATGTTTAGTTTGCTATTTTAAATAAGCCGGCGTTTTGGGTCCTTTGTAATGGAGTCTATTGGCACGTGCCCCTGCCTTAATCTGGCCCCGTGTGCTTTACCAGGCACAACTCCTCCCCGTCCACACACACACACCGAGATTGGTTACTGAATAGAGAACATATAATTTCCATTTTCAAACTCCTCCTACTATCGTATTTCCTGACTAACTTTTCTAAATTTGATATTGCTACGACGTATATCCTCTGGAATCGTGGGCGTGCACGCAGGATACAAGAATGAGTCCAAATTTCTGGATAACTAACACGTTTATTCGCAAGCACAACTTAAACAGGAACAATATACAGTCAAATTGCACTTAAATGCTCCGCTCATTTCACAAAATAACTGATATTATTCTCAAAACATTGACGAAAGTAATTTCACAAAACAGCGACTGCTATTCTCAAAACGTTGACAAAAATCGCAGTCCAATGTAGCTCGTATTATGTAAGCTGCTCTCCGACCGAGTAGTAATTTATTTTATAGTCTCACCATAGAAACTTCTGGAAATCTCTCATATCGCGTAAAATAATCGTTATTTCGAGGTGTTTTTCGAAGATTAGAAAGTAGCCAAATGTCACCAAATTGTCGAAAAATCGCCAAATCTGGTAACCCTTCTCCGAACTTCGGGATTCCGGAAGTCCTACGTTCATGCTATAGGAAAGTCTGTGCGGGTGTTTTCTCCGTCTGGTTCTCAAACGAAAAGACTCCAGTGAGGGAATTTTACACGTTGGAAACAATATAAATAATGTTCCGTTTCTAATAAAACCATTTTTTCTCTATTTCAGCTGAGGTTCTTCAAATCACGGTTTCCACAGATGAGTATTTGGACAAATTGGTCGATTATTCAATGATGAAGATCTACGCCATTGCTACAGTGCAGGAAACTCAACAGACCTGGGCAGAAGAGGACGACTTTACTGTGCAAAAGCCCAAACTCACCCTTCAGGTTCGTAAATGAGTTAACGATTTTGAGTTATTGACGAGTCAAGGATCACCTTCTCATACTATTGTATAAAAGTATTGTTTCCTCGAAAACTTTTAAATTCGTAATTTTGGCGGGAAAGCATGTTTTGAGATATTCCTAATACATTTGGAATGTTTTTAGAAACACGTTTGAACATCTGTTTGTGAGAAATAAATATCTGATGTGGGCAACACATGACTTTCCTTATATAATGCAATGAATTTACTACTTGTACAGTTAAAAAAAAATGTTATTCTTATAGTGGATACTTATATTCTTTCCAAGATATTGAATTTTCTTCAATTAGTCGTCATTTTCATTGATTTAGCGTCATTTTTATCAATTTGGAGAGATTTTTGTTAATTTGGTAACAATTAAAAATATCGCCAAGTTGGCGACATTCCGCCAAATACGTCGCCAAAATCTCCCCAAGCGTTATGGATGGAGAAATAAGTTATTCTTACAGCAGATAAATGACTATTGGCGTTGAAATACAAAAGTATTACCCAAAGTATCTTTTCATGAATGGAACAAGCTAGATCCACGAGAATGATGTCACCCAATTTATCGCATGGTATTACATATGAAAAGTGAACATGTTTCTCAATAGGAAATATTTTTTTTTTAATTTTATATAACTTTTTGATAATTTTTTTTAAAAATGTGCAATATCTCGAGAACGGTTCATATTAGCGTTCTAAAATTTATGTCAATCGTTTTTTAATGAAAAATTACATAGGAAATGTCTATTTGCGTAACTTTATTAGCGGTTTTGACTTTTTTGACGATTTTTTCAAAATTTCACTCGAAAATTTAGGGGGGTTCTGATCATTCGATTGCGTATAAAAACAATAGGCTTCCAGTGTTTACGGATTGTGATTTTTGTACCCAATTTCATTCGAATCCGTCCATTCGTTCGTCAGTTATCGTCTCCACAGACTCACTAACACACACATACACACACACACACACATATACTTTCACACACACACACACACATATACTTTTACACACACACACACACACATACACACACAGACATCATTTCAAAAATGTTTATGATCAAGGATGCTTGAAACGTGCTCACCCGTCTAAAACTCGGATTCGAATTTTCGACCCCGTCGCAATACTTTCCTTATACATTATGTATATAAGGAAAGTAAAAATATCTGGGCTAGGATAACTTAAGAACAAAGGCACGCATTGCTATAAAATTTTATGTCCAAATACTTTCTGTAAAAATCTGGAACTTAATAGAATATTTTGTAATTTGCATCATTCAAACTAAATTTATTATTTAAGGCTTATTAAACCCGGAATATAGTTTCAATTTAGGAGCTTATGTGGAACATTTAAAGGCCCACGCGCCCGCTAAGCGAGCGCTTATTAACAAAGGCCGGGTTGTGACTGAAATGCCTTGCGCCCGGCACATCAGGCTAAGGTTCTTTTCTTTTGTGATTTCAAGTATTTTCAGCGAGCTTATTAAGGACATATCAGTGAAGCTTATTTAAGGCATAATACACCCGCGTTGTACAATTGGCATGGTTGCGCATGAGAAAAATGGATCGAATGTTGAGAACAAGGGATTTGAAAATTGAGTGGTATTATCCGTGTCTGTATTTTGTACATAGCGGACGCTTATTTGAGATCTGGGCAACTCAGAGTAATTTGTTTTAACACTATTGATTGGAAAAAAATGCTTGGACCGCATATGCTCGGGATTTTAGAAACGTAAGTGCTGCAGACGAGCGGATGGAAGAGAATTTTTTATATACTTTTATTAAACCTGCCATATGACAGACGTAACTTCTGCTTGTATATAGATTAAATGGTTAATACAATTTTCATGATTGTTTTTTATTTCAGTGTCCCGAAACCCTTCGTGTCGGCAAGGAGTTTCAGCTGGTCATTCGGATGACCAACCCTCTCAACCGTCATCTGACTGACTGTCTCTTCACTTTGGAAGGTCCGGGACTCAGTGGTCCTTACAGGGTCAAATTTAGGTGAATATAATATTTTCATAATAATCAAGTTACACTGATGTATGGAACTGACATAGTCAGTAAAAATAAGACTCCTGATGCTTAAGACCCCAGTTGCTGAATGTGACACCAGAATCGTTTTTCTATATAAAAATATATAATGTGGAGGTCTTCAAACTCGTTACCGCTTACAGCCCCCGAAATAGTAAATTAGCCACTGAGGCATTTCTCATATTAAAACCTTTAGTTTATGATATGAGACTTCAACGCCGACTTGAGGCCGGTCTCAATCGCCTCAACGCCGAAAACTGAATCCATTTTCATTTGCCCATCGTAGGGTGCTATTAAAGGTGACTTGGCATTGCCTTTCCACTAAGTGCATATCATGTACTTGGTGGAAAACCTGCAAATCATCAACATAAGTGTTTTATGAACTGACAATGGTAATTGGCTTAAAATGCTGTTGATTTTGATATTAAAGAGTGTCACACTCAGGACACTCCCTTATGGCACTTCTTCTTGTATTTCGGTATTTAAAAATATATTCATTTCTGAAAATAGCTTTTTTCTTCTTTTTCTGGCAAATTGAATATTTTGTATTGTATCACTTCGGAAGTGGGGGGTGAGCAATATATTGTTGTGACGTAGCTTCTTGAATCGTGGGTGTGCACGTAGGATACAAGAATACGTTTCTGGATAATAAACGCCTTTATTCACAAGCACAACGTAAACAGGGACAATATACAGTCACTTAAATGCTCTACTCATTTCACAAAATAATTGCTATTAATCTCAAAACATTGACAAAGGTCACTTCACAAAACAGCTAACTATTCTCGAAACATTGACAAAAATCACAGTCTAATGTAGCTCGTATCTTGTCAACTGAACTTCGACTGAGTGATGATTCCTTTCATAGACTCTCCATAGAAACTTCTGGAAATCTCCATATCTTCTAGACCAGGGGTGGCCAACCCGCGTCTGAATAATTTTGCGGCCCGCGAGATTCATTACAACTTTACAAAATACGATTATTTTGTGCAATATTTTTGTTTTTAGTGTAGTGTTTTGTAACAAATAAATCCCATAACTGTTTCTATTTTACACGTTGCTTCTGTTTTTATACATACTTAGAAGTGGACAATATTGCATGCGCAGTATTGCATTTTAGAAAAATACAAAAAATTATTTGAAATATATTCATCTCCCTTTCATGTCGATGTCGAGTCGGCCCCAGAATATCTCCAAATGGAACTGATTGACTTACAATGCAATAATGAATTAAAACACATTTTTGAAACATCAGAATCAAAAATAGAATGTCACAAAAGAAAAATTTTCCAATTTGAGAGATCTGGCACAAAAAGTTGTAAGCGCTTTTGGATCAACTTACACCTGTGAATCGTTTTTTTCGAAAATGAAATTTATCAAACATAAATCGCGCTCAAACTTAACGCACGAAAACCTGCAACATCAATTACGATGTGCAAATACACGCATTGAGATCGACTTGCAAAAACTAAGTGAAAGAGTTGAGAAACAAATATCTCACTCATTAAATAAATTAAACATTATTCGATCATTGCATTATTATTATTATATTATCTATGTTTGTATACATGAAAAATAATGAAAACAATAATAATAATTCATTCTGTTTTAAATTTTCACTCCTATAAATGTTTGTAATGGGTCCAAATCTAATATAAAGATATATATTTTTATATGCGGCCCTCGGGCCGACGTGGTGGTCGAGTGGTCAAGGCATGCGTTTCCAAAGCAATCGCTCGACCGCCATGTTGTGGGTTCGAGCCCCACGTAAGGCATGGATGTTGTTGTGTTGTGGGCGCAGTGTGTTCCGCCCCCCTCTGGTGCGCCTGGGGCAACGTCCCTAGGATGGCTAAATGGATCACATATAAGACCGAATTATGGGCGAATGACGATGAGTCAAGTGCCTGGCCATTGGCAATAAAATATGTATATATATATATATATATATACGATGCGGCCCGCGGGATTATAATGTTTTTCCAAAGTGGCCCGCAAGGTCATTTGGGTTGGCCACCCCTGTTCTAGACTAATCGTTATTTCGATGTCCTTCTCGGATCGTCGGGAAGTCACAAAAAGTCGCCAAATTGGTAATAAATCGCCAAATCTAGAAACCCTTCTTGAACTTCGAAATTCTGGAAACCCTTCGTTCACGTCATGGACTGCTCACGTCATAATGCTTTCTCCGTCAGGTTTTAGGAGGAGACGAGAGAAAAGACGCCAGTAAGGGAATATTACGCATTCGCAACAATATTGTCATGTTAGACATTTTTCAAATATATCACGCCTCCCTTTATATCAACGACTCCTCTCCACAAAGTTATTTTCATTGCTAAATATTGTTTACTCTTCTATTTACTTTTTAGGGACATTTCGCCGCTGGAATCTATTGTCCACCTCGAACGTCTTGTTCCTAAGCGACCGGGTAGCAGAGTGATCATGGCCAACTTCAGCTCCAGACAGCTTATAGAAGTTCTTGGATCCAAACACGTGAATGTTGTTGCCTAAATAGAGAATAAGAACTCACAGTTTTGTCTAAATGGACATTCGCCAAACTGAATTATATTGAATGCTTTGTGTTCTGTGGAACTTTTCATGTTCAATTTCAGCTTCCAAGTGTTTCCGACTGTTCAGGTTTATCTTGCACCTAGCAGTATTTGTTTTTATCATATGTTTCTTGTGTATAGATATAAATGTGCCTCTTGGACAGTGCATGATGTCTTCTGGACGCCTGTATTGCGTAGCAGTATATACTGTAAAACACTTGCAAGCATATTACTGAAAATTCCAGGGGAATCAGCTATGCCTGTAATGTGGAGTAAGGTTCCTGATAGGTATGATAATATATACATATAAAAATACAAAAATAACGCTTTAGCAGACGATAATTAGCTGAATATTTCAGAAATGAAGTTGGAATTTTCATGCACGCCTATAATTGCAATTTTTCTGATAGTTTGCCGAAATTATCAACAAAGTAGCTGAAAAAAATGAGCAAAGGTTGCAGAATGTTTTACAGTGTACCCTCTTTGGTTTTCATTTCAGAAGTATTTTGGATGTCCCTAGGATTTATTCCATTATATTAAACACTGGAGGTTTAACAATTCGCGGAATCTACGCAAAACCTTATTCGGTATCTGTCTGGCGTTATGGATTTTGTAATTAGTTGCAATATTGACGTCATATTATTCAGTGATGCCACCATGAAGTTCATCAAGGGGACAGGTCTGAAATTGATTTTGTATTTTTAAAATTACGAAAATAAGGATCTCTGGGGATCCTTGTTTGAAAAGAATCCGAGATTTAAACCTTTACCAGATTCATCTACAAATTTGTTATCGATGTTGCTAGGATATCACTCATGGGAAGACCATCCAATGTGCAAAATAATTATTTTAAACATCCTATGGGTATCTCAATTCAAAACATCTGAACATTCGAAACAATTATCATAACATCCAAAACATTTGAACATTTAAAATAATTATTTTAAACTTCCAAAACATTTAAAAACTCAAAGTAATTTTTTTAACATTTAAAATATTCTTTTTAACAGTTAAAACAGTTATTTTTAACATCTAAAGCATTTGAACATTCAAAATAATTATTTAAATTATTTTAGCATAGTAAAATCCAACCAAAACTTCCTTAAATCATCCCATTTTGGTTAACTACACACCACAGTGAGATCCTTGTTCAAAAATGAAGATATAGGGCTCCTAGGGGACGAGAGTATATATATATATATATATATATATATATATATATTATATATATATATATATATATACTCGAGGGATATATATATATATATATATAGGGTGATTATAAAAAAACTTTGCCAATATATGAGCTCTTAGCGATCATTCCGTTCAAGCAAACGGAAAGAAATTTTGGATGCAAATATTTTAAAGTGTGCGCTCAAGAATGATATGAAAAAACAACTGTCCTGCTCTTACAGGTTCCGGTGACACAAATTCGAAATTTTCAAATGGCAACACCTACTTTTTTTTTTATTTGAATGGGATCTTCACAGTGAAAACCCATAAATGGCGTTAAAACGGTATCAGCAGCAAGAAAAACGCCGGCACTAGGCAGAGACTAAGAAAAAAGTGAAAACAACCAATAAGGACAGACCAGCGACAGAAAAGCAAAACATTTTAGTGTGTTTCACAAATTTTCAACGTGCCTGCCATCACACACGATGACACTTTGCATGCGACAGATGGTGAATAGCACTGAAGCACGTACCATGGCAAGAGGAATCTGTTAAACCTCACGTGTGATGGCATTTTTCAAATCAAATACAGTTTGCGGATTGCCTGTATACACTTTAGATTTCATGTATCCCCACAACCAGTAATCCATTGGAGTGAGATCGGAGACCTGGATGGCCACGGAAACATGAAATGGCGGGGCGGGAAATAATTCTGTCACCAAACTGTTGTGTCAATAAACGTTTCACGGAAGACGCCAGATGTGGGGGAGCGCCATCTTGCATCCACATGACGTCAGATAGGACATTTCGCTGTTGCAATCCGGAAATGACGTAATTGGTCAACATTGCTTCATAGCGACCACTCGTTACCTTACACGTGCGTAGACCTGCGACAGTAACCTCTTCAAAAAAGTAAAGACCTAGGATGAAGGTGCTTATTATCCCGTACCACACAGTCACTTTTGCTTGGTGTAACAGAAGTGAGGCCACATCATGGGGATTTAGGTCTGCTCAGTGAATGCAGTTCTTCGAATTCACGTTACCAGTCAAGGAGAAATGTGCCTCGTCCGTCCACAGAATGCATAAAGGCCATCTGCTATCATCATCATACCGGATGAGGAATTTATTAGCAAAATCTAAGCGTAGTTGGTGATCACCTGCTTGCAACATCTGGACACGCTGGAACCGATACGGAAACATGTGGAGAACAGAGCGCAGAATCTTGCAGACCGTAGAATTCGGCAAATCCAGGGCGCTTGAAACACCACGAGCACTTGCAATACGACCTTCGTTTATCACCTCATACACTTCTGCAACAACCTCGACAGGAACAGAAGGTCTTTCAGGCCGAGATCGATCGTATGTGCAACCAGTTTCTTCAAATTTGCGTATCAAGTCCCGTACGGCTTGTACAGAACATGATCCTTGTTGTAGCCGATGGTTTGTGCAGTAGACACGCAATGCCTCTGCAGCATTTTGACCAGTCAGGTAATAGAGCTTTACCATTACACCTCGTTGTTTCACTGTAAGCGTCTCCGTCATGTTGGTCAAGTCAAAGTACAGGAAAGCAAACGGTACTTAAATCACAATGCCTTTTCTTTCTCCTACGGCGATGACGTCAGCCATGAAGGTGCCTTACGCCGAACCTGGAAATCTGCATACCTTGGTCTCTTCTCCTTTCGAAAGAGATTCAGCTACCTAGGTTCTGAGCCGAATACACGGTGTGGAATGTGACGTCAATGGAACATAAATTTGTGTTCTGGTGAACGCCACAGTTGTTTTCACTTTTTTCTTAGTCTCTGTCTAGCGCCGGCGTTTTTCGTGCTGCAGGTACCGTTTCAAGGCCATTTATGGTTTTTCTCTGTGAATATCACATTCCAATAAAAAAGTGGAAGTTGTCATTTGATAATTTTGAAATTGTGTCACTGTAACCCTAACTGTGAGAGCAGGACTGTTGTTTTTTCACATCATTCTTGACCCGGCCATCCATTAAATTGCTCTATGTCTTTGGATGAGTCGAATGGTCTGGGCTTTCGACATCATTCTTGAGCGCATACCTTAAAATACCTGCATCCAAAATTTCTTTCCGTTTCCTTGAACGGTATGATCACTAGGGGCTCATATACCGACAAAGTTTATTTTTATAATCACTCTGTATATATACACACCGGGTGTTTCAAAACTAATGCAACAAACTTACAGAGGTGATAGAACATATTGAAACAAATACTTTTCATCTTTTTATCATAGAATGTATGGTCGCAAGTGAAGCGGTTACGCGCTAGAAGGCGCCATTTCTCCACACACAAGCAGTCTTATGCAACACAAAAACAGAACTGGCATGAAACATTGAAACAAAGCTTTATTCAAGACAAAACAAATGCATGGCAGCACTGAAGGATCCCCTTTTAGGCAGTTGGCGATGCATGAGAGAAAACATTCCGTGATCATGAACACGCCTTAAGGGAAAGCACCCTCAAAAAAGCATTTTACGCTTCCCTGCCAATACCTTTAGCGAGACCGTAGACAAAATTCATATGCGCCTTCTCAACATTTAGTGACCTTACATGCGAAAACTACTGCTTTTATACACATGCTTGAAAAAGCCTTCTATCGTCCTCTCGAGCGTAACTGCTTCACTTGTGACCATGCATTCTATGACAAAAAGTTTGTTTCGATGTGTTCTATCACCCCTGAAACTTTGTTGCATTAGTTTTGAATGAAACCCCCGTATATATATATATATATATATATATATATATATATAAATAAAAATCGAAGGATTTTAATCGAAAATTATGCATAAACTACTGTATGTACAAAAAAAAAAAAAAAAACCCATCTCTAGCATATCTGTTACAAATGAGTAACTATAAGCCAAGTCTAAGGATAAAGATAGAAGGTTACATATCACTACATTGGAAAGGGGGATGAGAAGAATATTAGGATTCAAAAATCACAATTAAAAGTATATAAAAGTAAATAAAAATAAAACTCTGCAAAAATGAGAATAGGCAATAATAATCAGCTCAAGACAAGAGATCAAGAATAGAGAACAATCAATCGAAACCACACAAAAAATGGCGGTCAGTTCGAAATTGCATTCTCATCAGGACAGCCATACAATTCGAATTAAAACCGATAGAATAGCCAGTTTCTGACAATGGCGATAGTATTTAACTATAAACACCATTGGAACTGTCTACTGGCTAGAGGAATTAGAAAAATAAATCAATTGAATTATTCAAAGTTGAAAAACAATACCTCCACGGACTGTAATGTGAAATCAAAAGCATAGCAACACGTGTAAGATTAACTAGAGACTGAGCATTTCACCTCACTTCGTCAATGCGAGTGGGCGAGCATTTCACCTCACTTCGTCAATGCGAGTGGGAATGAATACAATTGAACGATACATAAAAAGTATGGAGACTTTCGAAAATAGTAAACAGTATAGGACTCAGGACAAGTGGAAAATAGACATTCGAAAATAGTAAACAGTATTAGACTCAGGCCAAGTGGTAAGTGAGGTGATAAGAATGGGTGAATTTTCAAAAATGAGTTAACCAATCAAAGATAAATAATGCATGTGTAAAATTATTACGTGGTATATTTGAAATTATTAATAATATTATTTACAAATACTTCCGGATATAGGTAGTTTTGACAAATGCGTTTAAGTTTATTGATGTGGAGAAAGTGAAACTGAGGATCAGAAAGTCGATGTATTCGAAATAGCTGGTTTAAAATGATGTTTCTAAACAATTGAATAGAATTACAAGATTGATATGATAGCAGCTTTATGATAGTGAAGTTGTAAGAATCTTTTTTATCATATAGATTGGTAATTACATGATTATTGAGGGTATCTAAATTTAGGTCTAAAAAATTAACAGTTTGACTAACGCAAGATATATATATATATATATATATATATATATATATATATATATATATACATATATATATAAACAGATAGAGAGAGAGAGAGATGTATATAATTCTGACACATTTATAATCAAAATTGGTTTGAAATATTGACTTTTGTACAAGTTTATCTCACTGAACTTCATTAATCATTAAAATTCTTATTTTAAAACGCACAATTTAGTTATGAATGTTTCCTGAAAATTATAAATAAAAGTATAAAACATGTGTCATTTTAAAATTCTGGTGATCATTCCTCAATTGGTAGAAATGGTTTTTATTATATATGTATTTATGTTTTTCTTAGATTGCAGCAATTCCAGTTCGTTTTCTAAAACGTGAAACATTAATTGTCTTTATTTTTGCTACTATGTGAATGTTATTTATGCATTGTGACGTTATTTGTTGTACCAACTTATATTTTAATAAACTGTTTTTATGCAACATTTTGTATTTTTATTATTACTGTTTTTATGCAATATACACACACTTGAACATGTGAATTGTGTTCTTAAGATTAAAGTCGTACATAAAAAAAACAGGATAGATTGGTGTATGCTAATTATTTGTTTTTCTTTATTTCTTTAATATTTTTATTATTACTTTTTCATTCAACTGTATAACTTTCTCATCCAATTCATCAGCGTCATCATGAACTGTTGCCAACATAAAAAGGAATGTTTTAAGAATGTTCAAGAAACTTTCAAAAAATATGTTTAACAAATAACTTGCAAACTAAGAAAAGGTACGGGTTTTTTTTTTTTCATTTTGAAGCTTAATACATATTTTTAGACTATTGTTTATAATTTATTCAAATATTAGTCTTAAATTCAAATATGTCACCAAACAAAATCTGTATTGGGAACTGACGATTTTCGCTCGACAGCCAATAATCTCTTTTCAAGCTTTTTCATCTCTTCTTGTCCGACATCAATGCCTTTTTGTACAAATGTAATGTCTTTTCTCATCTCTTCTTGAACAGATTTAATGTTTTGTTTTACCTCTTCTTGTCAGGCTTTCAATTTCGCTCTGTATAGTTTTGATTTCTTCTTTTATCTCGGATTTTATTTCTTCCCTATTTTCGGCTTGCTTTGCTCTCATTTCTTCTTTCACGGTATTAATCTCGCTTCCTGTCAGGCTTTCTGGTCTTGTACGGCTTTCATCGTTTCCTTCTTCTCATCGTGTCGGATTTTTATTGTTTCTTGTCCGTCTTTCATGGCTTTAATCAAAGCCAGCATCTCTTTCAAATGTTTCTACATTGTTTTTTTATTCACTACATATACGCTTGTCGAGTTCCCAGAAATCTCACAATCTCACGCCAATTTGTTACGACGAATCTTCGGGAATCATGGATGTGCGCTCAGGATTCAAGAAAAAGTCCAAATTTCTGGATAACTAACACGTTTATTCACGAGCACAGAGTAAACAGGTACAATATGCAGTAAAACAGCACTTATATACTTCACTAATTTCATTAAACCACTGATACTATTTTCGAAACTTTGATGTATTTCATTTCACAAAACAGCAGTTACTATACAAAACACATTGAAGAATATGTAGCTCGTATCACGTCAACCCCTCTCCAACTGAGTGATGACTCCTTTTATAGACTCTCTATAGAAACTGCTAGAAATTTCTCATATATCGTAGAATATTGTTTATTTCGAGGTGTTTCTCGAAACGTGGAAAAGTCACCAACTTGGAGATAAATCTCCAAATCTGGAAACCTGCCCTCTGACTTTAACATATGGCAACCCTAGATTCACGTCATAGGAAAGTTTGCGTGTACGAGTGTAGTCTCCGCCTGGTTTTCAAAACAGACTCCAATGAGAACATTTTACACGTTCGTATCAATACTTTTACAGCCTTTCATTTAACTGCAAACGGGTATATATGTATATTTGTCACATTTCAAAATTTAAAACCCTAACTAATCATGTTCCAGTAACGGGGGCGACATAAAATTTGGCACGTCGTTGTTTTTTTGTATGGATGCATTTTAATTCTTTAGAATTACGATATTATTGGGTCAACCCGTCTTCGGCTTACCGTAGAATGTACTCGTTTTCAAATCTCTGCAAGTCCTTTTAGTTGGGATCACTGATCTATAGCTCAACGGTTGGGTGACAGTTCGTTTACAACTGTTTGGTGGACAATTTGTTTACAATCGTGATTGGTGGTAGGGGAAGAAGGGTACAGTCCTTGTGGATGCCCCCCCTCTGGGGTCCGGACTAAATGTTTGTTTACAACAATGGTCATATAAATAACCATTGCTGTAAGATAGCTAAAAAAAAAAAAAAAAAAAAGTCCAATATTCAGAATCCGTTTTTATCTATCTATATATATGTATATATATATATAAGATATTTTAACATGTGATAATAATAATGAAGCTAGAAATCGAACTCATTATTATTACCACCTTATAGGGCAAGCCTGTCCTGGGCTTCTAATAGGAATGTACTTGTTTTGGGGAAATAACTCGAGAATCGAAGTAGATAGAAAGTCCGAATTTAGCATGTCATTGGTTTTTGTATAGTATATTTTAATTCTTGGAATTTTGAACCTTAATAAGATACCCGTTTTGTGCCCGTCGTAGGAATGTACTCGTTTTTGGTGAATAACTCGAGAACCGGAGAAGTTAGAAAGTCCAAATTGGATATGTCGCCTTTCATACATTTAATGTGGTACAAGTATGTGGGTATGGGGAATTTGATAAAGCAAGCATTTTCAGTCCTCGGAACCGAAAACTCTCGTTTTGAGGTTTGACTGCGTTTTTTTCTACGTATGTGATGTTCTCATAATTTTATCATAAAATTTGCTTACATTTCAAAATAATATTCAATTGAATACTGGAGTCAGCATCACAAACACTGTAAAATTTATCCATTACACTAAATTAGCTCAAAAGTTGAGAGAAACCAATGTGTAAGGCAATACTACTGAATTGTGATTACATACTGTATTCTATAGGGAGAAATTTACTCTCTCCAAATAACTAGAGATAAATATTTCATCTCAATTGGCATTTCGTTTTTTGGAACTAGCGTTCATATCAATCAGATCAGCCAGCATTTAATGCAAGAAACAGTGAAATATTTTGGGATTATATGGCATCATCCATGGTTGTTATGATGTTGATAAATCTCTACTTTATTAACATCATAACAGCATCGTCTTTAAATTGGAATAAAAGCATAAAGCAACCAAAAAGTTGATATTTTAGCAGTTTGAAACCATGCTTGAGAGCTCGATGGCAAAAGCTTCTATACATATATCGTTAAATAATCACACACATACTTGAAATACACAATATACATTTATGAATATTTTTGAATATGAATTTATATCATAAGAAAGCTGAATTTTTAAATTTTATTAGTTTTAAATTTTATTTAACCAAGCTATGTTTCATAAATTTGTATTTAAAGGTTTTGAATTTGTGTGACGATTTTGTTTCATTTCGAATAAAATACTATAGTTATCTGAAAATTTAAATAATTTGTCAATATTATTTATTAACTTAAGAGCACAAGACAGTTGATTAAATCCATCAACAGGTTTCAAAGGGGTAAAATGTTCTATATTTTTTTTTTCTTTTGTATGGTTAAAAGACAACATGTTCTTATCTTCGAACTAAAGAAGCCGAAATTAGTTTCTTTAAAAAAAATTAAAAAAAAAAAATTATTAGGTAGTCTTGATATAATACCGAAATTTTGAATTCTGCATACATGATATATGTCGAAAACACTGACCACTCCAACTGCTGCTGAGGCCCTAGGGCCTACAACAGCAGTTTGAGTGGCCGGGAACGATACATGCTATACATATATCATGTATAGTTCCCGGCCACTCAAACTGATACTGTAAGCCCTAGGGCCAGTCGAGTGGTCGGGATTTTCGACATATATCATGTATGAAGAATTCCAAATTCCGATATTACATCAAGTCTACCTAATAATCTTTTTTTTAAGATACTAATTTTGGCTTCTTTAGTTCGAAGGTAAGAACATATTGTCATTTAACCATGCAAAAAAAACCATAGAACATTTTACTCCTTTGAAACCTGCTGATGAATTTAATCAACTGTCTTGTGCTCTTAAGTTAATAAATAATATTGACAAATTATTTAAATTTTCAGATAACTATAGTATTTTATTCGAAATGAAACAAAATCGTCACACAAATTCAAAACCTTTAAATACAAATTTATGAAACATAGCTTGGTTAAATAAAATTTAAAACTAATAAAATTTAAAACTTAAGCTTTCTTGTGATATAAATTCATATTCAAAAATATTCATAAATGTATATTGTGTATTTCAAGTATGTGTGTGATTATTTAACTCCTGAATAATATAATAGAAAACATTTAACGTAACTTTAATATTTATTTTTATTTCTATAACCGCTGTTCTCTTTGCTCAATTTAATATTTTCAATTTGCTGAAGCAAAAGTTTCAACGTCTCGCTGAAATGAGCTCTGTGATGCGGAAGCATGTTGGAAAAATAGTTTTTGTTTGTCATCTGGCAACAGATATGCCACGTCGGATGAATGCCAAGACTTGAAAAATTCTCATTTCTCTTGTAAAAAGCTAATGAATGACAAATTTCATCCATGTACTCAGTGGGTCGAAGAGGTAAGGTGGAACAAAAAATACAAATTAAGTTGAGAAAATATTATATTTTTGTTCACCAATCAGTTTGTTATATTAAATAGCACTCAGAAAAAAAATCATCATTTTTTTTTTCTTGTGATAGAAACTTGTCTAACAGTGAGTTGACAACAGAAACTTGGACTTTGCAATGTTAATTTGTGCCAAGAGATTTTCAGCTATATCTCACTAAAATACGTACTAATTGATATCACTTTTACTTTTAAATATGTAGTTGGATAACCGAAACGAAAATTCTTAATTAAAAATTTTACATTTTGACATTTTTAATTTAAAAAAAATTTTAGAATTTTGGTCAGAAAAAAAAAAAAATAATCATTACTTACTAATTTTTTTACATATATATATATATTTCAAAACCTTGAAATATAAAATTTTGTTGAATTCCACCCATAAGTTTTAGATGTTAAAGTTTCAAAATTTAGACTTTTGAAGGGTCTGGCATGCAGCCTACCACTAGTAACAATTGCCAAACTCATAAATCTGTTGATTGGACGTAAAAACCTATCATTTGACACCAATTTCATTCATGTTCTCGATGGGGTAAGTTAATGTCAATTTTAGCCTATTTCAGAAATACACTCAGGGTGAAGGCCACCTGAGAGGACTGCCAGACTCAAGGATCTCCATTGACATCGCGAAGTTCTACCACATGCAATACTTAAACCTTTTGTACTGGATGGGATAAATAAAATCTATTAGTCCGCAATAAAAAGGTACACGTTTTCTGCGAAAAACTCAAAAACAGGAGCTGTTAGAAATTGTAAATTCAGATTATAGTTGATTTTCGTAGTATATTTGTAGAAGGATCTCCATTGACATCGCGAAGTTCTACCACATGCAATACTTAAACCTTTTGTACTGGATGGGATAAATAAAATCTATTAGTCCGCAATAAAAAGGTACACGTTTTCTGCGAAAAACTCAAAAACAGGAGCTGTTAGAAATTGTAAATTCAGATTATAGTTGATTTTCGTAGTATATTTGTAGTATATATTTCGTAGTATATATCCCACATGGCGGTTCAAGGACAGGCTAGCCCGATAAAATTCAAAATCCAAATTATTAACATATACCACAAAAGACAATAACATACTAAATTTGGATGTTTCAGCTGATCAGGTTTTCGAGTTATTTCCAAATAAGAAAGATCAATCACGCATTGATTATGAAACACTTTCCAACTGAAATGCAATTTGATTTAAATTATATCTATAATCTGATACGTTCAGCGCGGATATTTTTATTTTCTTTATATACATAATTTATAAGGAAAGTATTGTAATGGGGTCGAAAACTCGAAAAATTCGAATTCGAGTTTTCGACGGGAGAGCACGTTTCAAGCATCCCTGATCACGAATCAAACATTTTTGAAGTGATGCCTGTGTGTGTGTGAAAGTATGTGGGCGTGTCAGTGAGTCTGTGGAGACGATAACTGATGATTGAATGGACCGATTCGAACGAAATTTGGTACAAAAATCACAATTCGTAAACACTGGAAGCCTATTGTTTTTATACGCAATCGATTGTTCAGAATCCCCTAAATTTTCGAGAGAAATTTTGAAAAAATCGTCAAAATATCAAAACCACTAATAAGGTTACGCAAATAGACATTTCTTATGTAATTTTTCATTAGAAAACGATTGACATAAATTTTAGAACGCTAACATAAACCGTTCTCGAGATATTGCACATTTTTCAAAAAAAATTTCAAAAAGTCATATAAAATAAAAAAAAATATTTCCTATTGAGAAACATGTTCACTTTTCATATGTAATACCATGCGATAAATTTGGTGACATCTTTCTCGTGGAACTAGCCCCCTCCATCCAGGAAAAAAGATACTTTGAGTAATACTTTTGTATTTGAACGCCAATAGTAATTTACCTTCTATAAGAATAACTTATTTCTCTGTCCATAACGCTTGGCAAGATTTTGGCGACGAATTTGGCGGAATGTCGCCAACTTGGAAACTTTTTTAAATGTTGCCAAATTAACAAAAATCTCGCCAAATGAATAAAAATGACGCTAAAGTAATGAAAATGACGACTAATTGAAGAAAATTCAATATCTTGGAAAGAATATAAGTATCTACTATAAGAATAACATTTTTTTAACTGTAAAAGTAGTAAATTCATTGCATTATATAAGGAAAGTCATGTGTTGCCCACATCAGATTTTTTTAAATTATCACAGTACCACTGTAATTCAGTATACTTGAAAATTTTAAATTTCATCGAAAAAGACAATGCACAAAATGATCTTTATTCAATTGATGTCATCGAAACATAAATCATCTGCTTCTTTATGTAGAATTAATGAATATTTCATTCATATCACTTATTTTCCAGAGCTAAATAATTTTGCATGAAAAAAATCAGCAATTCTTATACAACTCATCTTACAATTACTTGATTTGTTTACATTCTGCATACTATTATGATAGCATTAAAATTAGTCTTCATAGTAGGAATATTCAAAATTTAGTGATAATTTAAAATAAAAAATATTGTAATTATGTTGGCACTGAATTTAGAACGATCTTTAAAACATCAGGATCTTTACACAGAGGAAAAAAGTGGATGCAATATTTTATTTTTTAATGAGTCACGTGATCTCTTTATATAATATGAGTGTTGTTATTATTTCAATTTTCATTTAAACCTTTTATGTGGCAATTTGAATATTTCCTAAAATTTTCGAAGCAATATGTGAATTTTAACTTCGCTTAAAAAATGTTTGAAAAATTATGTTCCATAGGCTTGAATGTATTTCATTTTTCCAACCTGAGTTAAACCCGAAACTAATTGGGTGATATTATTCACTTTCATTCCCAGATATCCCACAGACCATCTCAACAACATATTAAAATTTATTTTCGATAATGTCATTTAGATCAAGATTCACAGAACAATGATTTTGGCATTGAATTGCTCCCACATTGTCACTGACCATTTAAATTAAAATTGGGTGCTTTTAGCAATTTACTAGTACAAACAAATGTGCTACTCATACTAAAGTGCAAAACCCCCATCGAAATGTCATCAACATTGATTTATCAGTTGTACAAAATAAATGACTATTGACAAATTATTGGGCATTAAATTACAAAAATGTCTTCTCTTGCGAATGGAATGATTTAGATTCACGAGATTGACGTTGCATAATATTGTATATTATATAATTTAAAGTATTAAGAAAGTATTGTTTTCATAAATTTTTTTTAATTTCAAGATTTTGATACCAATATATATTTTTTGACCTGCTGAACACGTTTTGACTAATTTTGGAGTGATGTCTGTCTGTCTGTCTGCGGTTGATTTATTGTGTTCACGATAGTTGCACACAAGTATGAATGGATTTTCACAAAACTTTATATCTGGTTTTGTTATCGAAAAATGTAGAACTAGATATAAATTTTTGAAATTTAAGTGAAATTTGATGATCATAAACAGTGTCAATCATTGTAGTGACAAATAGCCAGGATACAATTTTTGTATTCGTGACATAATTAGCCCCCTCGGGGAGGGGAAAAGTTGAATGAATGAATGACATGAAGGTGGGTGGCTCCAAAAGAGTCCAGCACATCGACCAGAGGTCTATTGTACTATCCCCTGACATGAAAAAGTCCCTAAGAAAAGATACCAGTAGCCGAAGCAAATATCAGCAGGCACTTGATAGGAATGTCATGCAATTCCCAGGGTTCGATCACATGTCGACCCAAGTGTTCGAACCTATGGGCGGAGAACACCTCACATTCACAGAGTATGTGTGCGGCGGTTTCTTCGCTATAATTGCAGCCTTTACATAGCGAATCCTTAATGACACCCATAATATTTAGGTGTCCATTAAGGGTGTAGTGCCCATTAAGGCGCCCAACAGCCCTTCTGATGCCAGTTCTACTGAGCTTGAATAATTCCTTTTGACGCATACTAGGGTACTTACAGTTCAGTTCTTTCGCCTGCCTTTGGCCCTTAGAATTACGTCTCTCGCACTAAAGTTTTCTGAAGATGTCATAGACAATTCTTCTAGTCAGTTCATTAGGAACACCCAAAGCTGGCTCGGTACCAACAAAAGGTGTGCTTGAACCATTTCTAGCCAACTCATCACTCATTTCATTACCTGGAATGCCTGAATGTCTAGGCACCTAGTAAAGTATGACTTGATTGTTGCTAGCAATCTTACAAAGTGCTCCCAAACAGGGGATGACGTCATAGTAGACTTCCTAAAGTCATAAGAGCAGCCTGACTATCAGAGCAGATAAAGATTTGGTTGCCCCAGTAATTTCTGTCAGAGCAAATTCTACAACACATTAGAATAGAAAAGATCTCAGGGTGAAAGACAGTAGCGTAGCTGCCAAGAGGGTAAAATAATTTTGTACCATCATCCGGACAGCATACTCCTACCCCAGTACTAGTGCCTAGCTTAGAGCCATCAGTGTACCATACAATACATTTCTTCTTATTGTATGTAGGAGCCCTCTTCCAGTTATCCAGTGAAGGTACCTGAATTTCATAAGGCTTGTCAAACGTATATCTGACAAGAATGCCATCAGATGGCATATGGAAATAAGGATGATTTACAACGTTACTGTTCAGATTACTCCAAGATAAATACTTTGAGTAATTTTTCCAGTGTTTCAGATATATAAGTCTGTTCATGCATATGAGAGCTTCAGCTTCAATGTGAATGTAGAGTGGGTGCAATCCAAGCAAAAGTTCAAGTGTTGCAGTAGGAGTGGTTTTCATGCTGCATCCAGAGATCGCAATACATACTATCCTTTGAAGCATAATTAAATCTAATTTAGCAGTTTCACATCTAATTCTAGACTGCCATATAATGGAGCCATGGGTAATGATGGGACAGATTACCATAGAGTAAGTAAATGCAATGGGTAGCCTTGGGGTTCAATCCCCAGGTTTTACCAATAGCATTTCTACATGACCAGAAAATTCTTCTGGCTTTAGTTAAGCAGTATTTAAAGTGTGTCTTCCAATTGAAACCCATATCAACGTAAATTCCTAGGAATTTTACCTCCTTGGAGCAAATAAGCTTCTGACCAAAACAGCAATGTACCTATTAGATAACAAATTCTTGATCCAATAAGATATCGTCATATCAACACCTTTCTTATCAATGGCTTGTAGGATGGTGTCAATAGGCACTTTATCAAAAGCCCTTTCAATGCCAAGAAAAATAGCTAAGATAATTTCCATAGCATTTAAGTTTCTCTCCAGTATAAAGGAGATACTGTAAAGGGTAGTGTAATGCCAGAAATGTAAAGTATTAAATATTTGGAAGGATTAAAATGATGGAACCAGGAATGCGGGCTGATTATTCCCACGCTAAGCAGATGGGCGATAGTATACAGGTGGCCCCATATCTTACATACCACACCCCATGTTTACATACCACGCCCCATGTTTACATACCAGGCTAAGCCGTTTGGCGGCAACCGAGACGGCGACCCCATGTCTACGGATTAGCCCTCAGCTCTACATTCCAGCACGCAGACCGCCGACCGAAAAAGGGATATACGTGAGAGTGGCTCGAAGTTGAAGGTCAGAATTGGTCAAGGCAGGATATTGGAGTTGGACGAGTGAGAGTAAGCGGCGATAGCAGTGTTAAGAGTTGTGTGTGCGTCTCTGATATAGGAACTCGAAGGAGAGCTCATGTTCGTCTGGTATTGCAAGTGTAAAGTGTGACAAAGCATCGGTGTTACCCAAGTTATATGAAAGAAGATCAGCTACCGTACAATTAACTATATGAGGATAACCTCTTTGTCTAAATTTGTGTTTTTAAGGAAAAGCTAATTAATGCATCCCACCACGTGCTCCAACCAAATATCAATTCATCTGGCATTACACCCCCCAACTACCCTTGAGATGTATTCCACGATTGTGATACTTATTTAATTTGTAAACTAAAGAGTGTAAATTAAGTATGTGATAAATAAATGTTTGTTCCTTTACTGTTAACCTTATTTTTAGTTTGTTAACTTAGTATCCCGTTAAGCACAAAAATGGGTGGGTTTTGCGGCCACCCACGCAATGTACACAGCAGTAAGTTTTAGAAAATATTACATGTATAATTAATATACAAATTAATGATTAATTTAATGTAAAATGCATTTTTGACAATTATAATTTTAATAAACAAAAATAATAATCGGCACAGGTAGTATCAGTAGATTTACCCGGTTGACAAAGGCATGTTGAGAGTTAGACAGTAGCATTGAAGCCAGAATCTCTTCCCTAATATACCTGTCAATAAGCTTTTCAATAGTCTTTAGAAGAAAAGACGTAAGGCTAACAGGCCTGAAGGACTTGGCTTCATAATAATTGTCTTTGCTAATCTTTGGAATAAAGATTACCTTGGTATGCCTCCAGGCAGACGGCACATGTCCAAAGTCAATACAGGCTCTGTAGATTCTACAGAAAATAGGAGCAAGCAACTCAATTCCCTCCTGAGGAAGAATCGAAATAATGCCATCAATCCCCTGGGTTTTATAGGGTTTGAAAGAATTAATTTCCCAATTAACCCTGTCCAGAGTAACCATCCTCTTAGCAATACCCCACTTACTACTATCACAGGTAGGAGTGGAACAAGCAGCAGGAATAATGTTAAGGCTATTCATCTCTGAAACTGGAAAATGAACCCTAAACAATTCAGCAAGGGTCTCTTCCCCAGTCTCAGAATAACCACCATTTGGCAACTTAATGATATTTAGGCTACAGCTCCTGGCTTTAGACATCATCTTTACCAGTTCTGCAGTGGCAGAAATGTCCTTAATGCTATCGCAGTAGTTCCTCTAGGAATTCCTCTTGGAGTTTCTTACCGCCTTGTTATAGGAAGTGAGGGCAGTTTTATAAGGTTGCCACTCACCATTCTTTTTCGCTCTGTTAAAGAGCTTTCTATACTTACTACATAGATAGCTAAGTTCTTTTGACCACCAAGGGACCAGCCTTGGGGATTCAACCTTGGTGGTCTTACAATTATTAGGAGAGAATAATGGCTTGTTGCACCTGGTCAACAGCCAAATCCAACTCAGCTGTTGAAGAATACTTAACGGATTGATTTGCAAACCTGGCATGCAGATCTTCTTTGTAGGAAATCCAATTAGTTCTTCTTGGGTACCTACCAACTGTAATTAGTCTCGAGAGACCTTTAACAGGAAAAGTAATTAAGCAATGATTAGACAAAGTTATATCATCTGAAACATTCCAATTAATTACATTATCATATTATTTCATATGGTTACATCTATGACTTCCCTACGGTTTATTGTAACAAAACTGGGCTTATTGCCTTTGTTAAGAATAAAAAGATTAGAGCTAAGAATGTGTTCTAAAAGATCATCACCACCACGTCGGACGCAGTCACTGCTGCCCCACAGTGTGGTAAGCATTAGCATAGTAACCAATGATGAGTCTTTTTCCCACACTACAGTGCTCAATAAGACTAATAGTCACTTTAGTGAGAATTTCCCTTTCATAAGGAAGATAAGCAGATGCAAAGATAAACTCATCCTTATGTTCATTGAATTTAAAATTCACCCTGACGGCAACATTATCACCGTCCAGGAATTCCACTAAGTGCAGGGCATTGAGCTTGTTGCTAACAGCAACACAGGCTCTAAGTCGAATACAAGATGTATCATAAAAGACATTATAGCCCTAGACTAAATTTGATTTTAGTTAAGCCTAAGAAAAGATTTTTGAAGTTTCAATTTTCATATATATGAATATGTTTCATATATTTTCATATGTTTGAATATGCATAAAATATATATACATATAAACATAAATACGTAAATGTTTTTTTTAATTCCCAGAAAAAATACACCGCTCAATCTAAACTTTTAGTTTAAATTTACTGTATCACAAACTTAACTATAAAAGGCTATTTGCATTCAAAAAATTACGGAGCACATTACAAAAAAAAATCCGTGGTGAGTCGTCCAGTCTGGAGCCAAAATGGTTTTGCGTAAATAATACGTTGTAAAATAAAGTTTTAATTTGTTTATTTTTTTTGTTTACAGGCTTTCAAGATGCTACAAATTACTTGCTAACTGTTTATAGCTAGCTAGCACTTTTAGTTTTCGTCCCCATTTCATCTGGATACACTGACTCTAGATATGCAATTTTCTCAAAATATGAAATTTTTTTAACTTGCTTTGCGGTATATACAGGGTAGTCATAAAAAACTTCCACGATATATGAACCAATAGCGGCCAACTCACTCAACCAATCGAAAGGAAATTTCAGATATTGTTATTTGAAGATATGCGCTCGAGATTGTGATGATTTCAAACAATAGAGCTCTCACAGTTACAGTGAAAAATTTTCGAAATTTTCGAATGGCAATACCCACTTTTTTCCTGCGCAAATTGATCAGTGCATTGAAAAACCATAAATGGCGTTAGAATGATGCACGTATGATGAAAATTGGCAGCATAAAACATTTGCAAAGAAAACCATTGTAAAGGACCAATGACAACACAGAGAGGAGGTGCATTGAAGCACTTTGCATAATTTACAAGGATAGACAGTAGAAGCACCAATCACAGAATACCATGTGCAAAGCATTGCTTGTGGAAAACCTTTAATAAACAGTGTGGGACGATTGTTTCTTCAATCAGATGTTCGAATGTGCTAACAAGATGACACTTACAGGGAAACAGCAGGGTGAATTGATAAAGCTGTTTTATCTGAACGAGGAAAATGCTGCCGAAGCAGTGTGAGTTTATCGGTGAAATCATAAGCTAATAAGAGGCCCATGTTCCGTACAAACTGTATGTGATTTAGTACAAAATTTAAAGAAATTGGATGCACATTTGATAGACTGCGATCCGGACGGCCATCTATATGCTCCTGATGAAGTTGTTGCAGAAGTGCATAATATGATTACTGCAGGTCTATTGTGTACTGCAAGAAGTGTTATCCGCAATTTGGATGTACCGAAAACCTCAGTCGTCAAGCTTCTGCACTCTGTTCTGCGGATGTTTCCTTATCGATTCCAGTGCGTCCAGATGTTGCAACCTGGAGTCGAGCAACAGCGTGTCGACTTTGCAAATTTTTTCCTCATCAGTTATGATGAAGATAGTAGGTGGCCGCTGCAGAATTATAGAAGGATGAGGCACATTTCTCCTTAACTGGGAACGTAAACTCCAAGAACTGTGTTCACTGGGCTGGCGGCATGGATGCAAGATGGTGCTCCTCCACACGTCGCTACATGTGTTCGACAAGTGCTGCAACAGAACTTTGGTGATAGAGTCATCTCCCGTAACTTTGCAGTTTCATGGCCACTGCGATTCCTGACCTCATTCCGATGGATTTCTAGTTCTGGGGTTATCTGAAATCTAAAGTGTACATATCAAATCCACAAGATTTGTCAGAATTGAAAGATGCCATAAAATGTGAAGTTTTATAGATTCCTCCTGCGATGTTATGTCCATCATTGTTGTCAACAATCTCCCGCATGCAATGTGTTATCGTCTGCGAAGGCACGTTGAAAACTTGTAATTTCAATAAAAGTGTTTTTCCTTCTCCTCTCTTGTATTGTCATTGGTCCTTTACAGTGCTCTTCTTTGCAAATGTTTTACGCCGCCAATTTTCATCATAAGTGTATCGTTCCAAAACCACTTATGGTTTTTCAAAGCGCTGATCAATTTGCATAGGAAAAAAGTGGTTGTTTCCATTCAAAATTTTTTCACTGTAACCGTAACCGTGAGAGCTCTATTGTTTGAAATCATCACAATCTCAAACACATACATTCAAATAATAATATCTGAAATTTCCTTTTGATTGGTTGAGCGGATAGGCTGCTAGGGGTCCATATATTGGGGAAGTCTTTTTATGACCACCCTGTATATTAAACTTAGCAATATATCTGACAAGATTTTACATTCAAATTAATTTATAAACTTGTCTAGTGGCCCATAACTACTCACTTGGTTATGTATATTTCCATGTATTATGTAAAACCTCACCAATCATAAAACATCTTTAGAATCAGTAAGTTTATTTAACCTTATAATTTTTTTAAACAAAATAAAATATCTCGTCCTTGTGTATCCATATTTCACCAAGGAATAAATAAAGACACTGAGCGGCAGCAATCGTGATATTTTAGATATTGCAACTTTCCCAGCTATTGGAAAATCCAGGTTAAAAACTAAGCTATCGAAATTTGAACCACTCGATCCAAAACCCAATTATATACACTTGCAAGACTTTAAAAGAGCTACAAATTCTTGCTTATTGTTCATAGCTAGCACTTTTAGTTTTTGAGATATAAGCATTACAAACTTGTAAAATAAAAATTTTTCAATCTTCTTCAACTTGTCAAGACGATTATTCAAAAACTAAGTCAGTAAGGTTCAATATATTAGCTTTTTTCTCCTCAAAAAGTAGATTCAGAAACTAAGTTTACTAATACATATCTTTGTCACTTACTATTTATATCTATCTTTTGATGTTTGAATGAAAGTAGGAAAAATTAAAAAATCACTTGCTCGGATAGACGCTTTAAGTGCTTTCTAAAAGAGTTCCAAAGTATTAAAATTATTTCATATATTCATAATCTGGACCAACAAAACAAGAAAAAAATATGTACATTTCTATCTAGCATGTTCGGAGAAACTGACATCCAAAGTGTTTGCATTTTTCATAATACTCCAATTTCCACCACAGATACCTTAAACGTAAATGTAATTCATATAATAATAATAATAATTATTATTATTATTATAAACCTTCAAGAAAAGGGTATCAAGTTTACATCTCGAGTTTCAGCTGTCACAAAATATTTATTATTTCTAAAAGAGACCGCAATCACAGTAAAATTGATCTTAGGCAAATTGTCTGATTGCCCTTTAACAAAACCAGAATCCATGTTTACAATAAAATAAAATACGGAACAAATAATTTAAACTCAAGCAGACCAAGAACAAATGGGTAAAATAATTATAATCAAATTGTAAACAGAATTAAACGCCAACTACTTGCAAATATCTCAGTAGAAATAGCACATAGTAGAATGTTGCATCACAGGTCGAACAGGCCATATGACATCACAGCCAATCACGGGCCGTTTTGTGTTTGAGTAGATTTTGCACTTTTTCATTTCTTGATATTTAAATAAACAATTATTTTAAGAGATATTTGAAATCAGAAAAAAATTCACTAGAAATATCAATTGGTTTCAAGATCTTTTTAAAAAAATCGAAATTGCCCGTTGTGTTCAGTACTTTACATTTTGTATAAATATAAACGGCTAATCCGGAGATTAGGTCACCTAGGTTAAATCGGAGAAGACGCCACGCACTTTGTGAGGTTAAATCGGAGAAGGCGCCACGCACTTTGTGAGCGCTTTATGTTGCAATCTGGTAACCTCTTGTATCGGATGTTTTCGGCGGAAATTGTGTAACATCCAATAAGAATGCGTTTTTGTGTTTGCTACAGTTTTTTGATGTAAAAGAACATTTCTATCAATATTTTTGGCCATTGTTGTGCGTGTTTGCTTGTTCTTTCGTTATATGATTTATTTTGGAGAAAGTGATTTTGCTACGTGCGATATGCACAGATAAAATTGTAGCATATTCTGTGTCTGGGCGCCGCAGGCGACCGTTCCTAATAAACCGGAGATCACTGGGGGCCCCGTTCCGGTGTAGAACGACCTTTAGGTCGAACCCCTGCCCTTGTATGGACCACTGGTACATACGGACCACCGATACATCCGTTCCACAATTTTCGATCTTTAGATCGAATCCCTGCGCTTACACGGACCTGTAGGTCGAACCCCTTCCTTTATATGGATCCTCAGTTAGATGGAGAAAGCGATCTTGATACGTGCGATATGCACAGATAAAATTGTAGCATAAAAATATTAAATTTTACAAAAATCTGATTTTGGAACGTTTACATGAGTATTATTAATTTTTTTATTCTGCAGTTTTATAAAGTTATTTAATTTTCTTAAAATACACAAAAATCTGATTTTGTAACGTTTTTTTAAGTATTATTCACTGTTATTTAAGTTAAATTAAATTATCATTTATATTAGAAAATCTTGTTTAGAACAAACACAATAGTCTGTCTTTAGAAATAGGGTTCTTCTACCAAAACATCATTTTGGTAGGAGGAGCCTATTTCTAATGACGGTAAATGACATCACTGAGGATGGGTGGAGCCAATTTCAAAACACGGAAGAAAGCGCCAACCACAGGCCAACTTGGCCCGATTTTGTACTTAGAAAAAAATTTGCGGTGACCTGATCTCCGGATTTACCATATAAACAATTCAGCTACATGTAAATGTGCTCAATATTCATATAATTCTGAATTACATAAATGTAAACTGAGGTAAATATTTGTAAAAATTTAAATTTGTAAAAAATTTATATGATTTTTCTCTGGTGTCCAAAAGTTTATGGTTTTCAAATTACTTTCGAGTTCAAATACTTTCAGACAAATTTCACATATAGTATTTCTCCTGTGTGCAGAAGTTTACGATGTACAAATGCTTTCTGACAAATTTCACACATCGTTTTCACCAGTGCGTACAAGTAAATGTCGATTTACATGAGTTTTATTTGCAAATCATGCTTACAGACACATATCACATGCATGTGGTTTTTTTCATATGTGTGCACAAGTAAATGTGTATTCATATCACTTTTTCTTTTAAAATGCTTTCTGACAATGTTTATACGCATATGGTTTTTTTTTCTGTGTGCACCAGTTTATGGTAATTCAAAGTACTTTTATCTGAAAATGCTTTTTGGCATATGTCACATGAATATGGTTTTTCACCTGTGTGCACAAGTAAATGTCGATTCAAATTATATTTTTGTGCAAATGATTTCTGGCATATTTCACATACATGTAGTTTTTCACCTGTGTGCAAAAGTAAATGTCGAATTAAGGAACTTGTTTGTGTAAATGCTTGCTGACATATGTTACATACATGTGGTTTTTCACATACATATCGTTTGTCCCATATATATGGTTTTTCACCTGCGTGCACAAGTAAATGTCGATTCAAATGATGTTTTTGTGCAAATACTTTCTGGCATATTTTACACATATATGGTTTTTCTCCTATGTGCACAAGTTTATGGTTATACAAAGTATTTTTTTCTGAAAATGCTTTTTGACATATGTCACATGTATATTCTTTTTTACTTGTGTGCACAAGCAAATGTTGATTCAAATGATATTTTCTTGCAAATGCTTTCTGGCATATTTCACATACATGTCGCTTTGCACCTGTGTGCAAAATTAAATGTTGTTTATGTTCATTCAAATTCATTCTTTCCGGCATATTTTACATACATATCGCAATCGAGTGCAAAAGTAAATATTGATTCAAATGACTTTTTTATGCAAATACTTACTGACATATGTCATAAGAATATGTTTCTCAGCAGTGTTTCTCACATGTTGATGTTTATCTAAAGTACTTTTTCTAGAAATGCTACATGACAAAAATCGCATGGTTATGTTTTTCACTTGTATGACAAAATAAATGTTGATTCAAATGATACTTTTGTGAAAGCGCATTCTGATACATTTCACACATAAATAGTTTTACACCTATGCATACGAGTTACGGTTATTTAAAAAACATGTATTGCAAATGTTTCCTGGCATTTTTCATACAAATAGTTTCCAACCTTAATATAAACAAGTACTAATTATTTCATTTTAAATAGTTCCTTTTTATTTAATATGCAACACTTCGCATAAATGAATGTACAAAATATTTCTCAGAGAAAATAAGTCTGTATTGTTTCAAATTCATCTTGAAAAATTGTTTTCAAATAGTTTCTTTCTAGTTCCGGTCACAGATAAGAAGATAATCATGTGAACGAATGCACTTCCGTCACCATCGTGAATAGATCTCGTTTTAGATCTCGAAGGTGGCGTGCACTTCCCAAAGAAACGTTAGAGATAGGGCGTTGCCTACGTAACATACAAGGCCGGGAAATTTCGCGTATTTTCGTCCAAAAACGGGCGACAGCTTAGTTCAAAACGGAAATCTAAGTTATCAAAATAAACTCCTAATTTATAAATCGGTCATCTGCCCGGGAATGCTGTATGCAGCACCCGTATGGGGATATGCCTGTAAAACTACCATAGACTTATTAGAGATAAGACAAAACAAAACCCTAAGGATTATAAGGAAAGCCCCTAGATACTTAAGAAACTCGGTAATTAGGAAAGACTTCAAAATAAAAACTGTTAGAGCCCAAATCAAAAAGCTAGCGCTTAAATTCTACAAAAATCTGCCATCTGTCCCAAATGAACTATTATTTAATCTGCATGACTATGATCATCGCAAGGCTAAATCTCGTAAGAGACCCCGCTCGGTACTTAACTTTGATATTCGGTACTAGGAACGTCCCACCTTAATGAGTTGATATTAACGAAAACTCGCGATCTTTGGTTTTCTACAAAATGTTTAAAATCCTAAACTGCTAAAATGCTAGGTTACCCTCAGATCTGCATCAACCCCCCAAACTGCTTAAACTCTTAATGTGCAACAAACTGCCACACTAGGAGCTAGGACAAATAATAAAAACAGTAAATCAAAAACCTCGAACCTCCAACTATGGACCAATGAAATAATGTCACAGTATGAAGATAAGAACCACACCTAGAGATTGGAGATTAAAGGCGCTTCGCGCCTGGTGCTCTGTTCTGGACGAAACTCTATGAAGAGCTTAGTTCACTCCAGTGTCCGCTAGGATCGCTTTTATTTCCTGTCCTTTCGCAGTTTTTCAATGTAAATAATGATGCACTCGTAAGGGTTTGGGTGCATTTTTGTTTATGGTAAAGCTTTTTTCCATAATTTTATATTTGTTATTTTTTATTAAATTATACTGATTTTTATAGTATTAATATAACAATATTGTGCAAAAATAATTCGGTAAAAATGGTACATTGTTGTGTACCATATTGCAATTCTGATTGTAACGTAACGTAAGCAAAAGGTTAAAACTATTTTCTTTAACAAATTTTAATATATTAAATACATATGCTTGGGATAAAAATCCCAAGCATATGTATTTTTATCATAAGCCTTTTATCCAAAATAACTCAATTCTCCTTCATTATTGATGGGCAAACCATTAATATGTAATAATTTAATAAGCATTATTATTTTATATAACCCAAACTTATAAATGTGAAATAAATTAATGCATGTTCATGTTGTTTAAAATCAATTAATTTAAAAAAGTTATTGATTTTAATGAGTAATTTTTTAAAAAAATAAGTGATTTAAATCAATAACTTTTTTTTTAAACCAAGTAATTAAAATCTTGATTTAAATCAATCTATCCTGTCGACCCCCCCCCCTTCCAAATTTTTTTAATTATACACTCCCCAGTTTATGAATCCTGAAGAACTCCCGGGGGGGGGGGGTTACTTTATGGCATGTTAATGAAAAATTGGATTTAAAAAACTTAAAAATATTTTAATTTTTATTTAATATAATTTATAAAACTTAATTTTTATTTCATAATAACTAAAATAAAAATTGAATATTTTAAAATTATTAAAAAAAGTTGTTAATAAAAAAATTTCGCTTTTAAATTGAAAAAAAAAATTCGCTTCTGTGACATCCCCTCTATGGAAATTTCTGGCTTCGCGCATGTTTACAGTTATATTTCCTTCATCCTGTAAAAATTATTTCAACATTTGACACCCCACCCCTTCCATTTTTCTTTTAAATTATACACTCCCCAGTTTATGAATCCTGAAGAACTCCCGGCGGAATGGGGGGGGGAGGGGTTACTTTATGGCATGTTAATGAAAAATTGGATTTAAAAAAATTAAAAATATTTTAATTTTTATTTAATATAATTTATAAAGCTTCATTTTTATTTCATAATAACTATATTTTATTTCATAATAAAAAATTGAAAATTTTAAAATTATTAAAAAAAACTTGTTAATAAAAAATTTCGCTTTTAAATTGAAAAAAATATTCACTTCTGACATTCCCCTTTGGAAATTTCTGGCTTCGCGCATGTTTACAGGTATACTTCCTTCTTGCTGTAAAAATTATTTTAACATTTTAAATGCTGATTTAAATCAATGTATCCTGTCGACCCCCCCCCCCCTTCCATTTTTCTTTTAAATTATACACTCCCCAATTTATGAATCCTAAAGAACTCCCGGCGGGGGGGGGGGGGGGGTACTTTATGGCATGTTAATGAAAAACTGGATTTAAAAAAAATAAAAATATTTAAATTTTTATTTAATATAATTTATAAAACTTCATTCTTATTTCATAATAACTAAAATAAAAAATTGAAAATTTTAAAATTATTAAAAAAACTTGCTAATAAAAAAGTTCCCTTTTAAATGGAAAAAAAAAATTCACTTCGGACATCTCCCTATGGTAATTTCTGGCTTCGCGCATGTTTACAGTTATATTTCCTTCATCCTGTAAAAATTATTTTAACATTTTAAATGTTGATTTAAATCAATCTATCCTGTCGACACCCCCCCTTCCATTTTTCTTTTAAATTATACACTCCCCAGTTTATGAATCCTGAAGAACTCCCGGCGGGGGGGGGGGGGTACTTTATGGCGGATTTAAAAAAATTAAAAATATTTTAATTTTTATTTAATATAATTTATAAAACTTCATTTGTATTTCATAATAACTAAAATAAAAAATTGAAAATTTTAAAATTATTAAAAAAACTTGTTAATAAAAAATTTCGCTTTTAAATTGAAAAAAAATTCGCTTCTGACATCCCCCTATGGAAATTTCTGGCTTCGCGCATGTTTACAGGTATATTTCCTTCTTCCTGTAAAAATTATTTTAACATTATAATAATTAATAACGTTTGCCTTTTTTAATTTACTAAACGATAAAACATATTAAAGACGTTAATTTTGTACCTTTTTTTTTATTTACAAAACTAAAAATATTCTATGTTAAATAAAAAATAACTACATTTATTAAACAAATAATACGCAAACAGATGCGGATTTAAATTTGTTAGATAATGTAAAGAAATCTAAAAATACAAGGATTATAAGAACTTTGACAGAAATAAATCAGCTCCGACAGGAAATAACAGCGCCATCTACCAACTGTTCTGGAACTACACATTCCCCACTTTCTAAATCGAAATTTCCCGGCCTTTATTATCACGTAGGCAACGGATAGGGGCCGCTCCACTCGCGCAAAGGATTCTGGGGTATAACAAAATGGAGCACTATCGTCTATGTGGCGATATGGATATGAATCGCCCGTGACGCCTTGTGGCGATAGTGTGCCAATGTTTTATTGTAAGATTTTCAAATATGCACCGTCGGTGACCTTCGGTCAGTTCATTCGAAGGTGGGGAATGGGCGCCTTGGCCATTCCTTTCGCAGTTCTGCAGCTTCAGTTGGCTGTGTTCCTGCGCTTTCTGATAAGATTGTAGTATTTTAAAATTCTGTCAAATATTTTATTTGATGGCGGTGTAATTTAGAGATTGACTACGAAATAACACTGTAATACATAATATAAAATGTTCGCTGAACCTGCTTAAATAATCTGCAATTAAAAGATACTTCGTAATATAATTAGATCATAAACATTTTGTTAAAAATATTAACCGGTAGCCTGTGGTAGCGGTCTACACTGGCTCCTGTCTGACGAACGGACAAAAACCCGACCCGACTAGTGGGCATAGTCGGACCAGACCTCTGCTTAGATTGAAAAAATTCTGGTCGGGCAGAACATATTTAATTTTGAAAACCATTTAAATGAATTTTAATAGAGTACATGAAATTATTGTGTTGATTTCAGTTATGTAAAGGTAATGTTTAAAAATAAGTTAACTTTACTCTTAATTTTTGTACATAAAATTCACGAATTCGTGTTTTTAAAACATTTGAATACAAAGCATTTCGGTCTGGACCGGGTCGATATTTAATGCCATTCGGGCCGCGCCGAGCTCGGGTTCTACATCTGTACATTTCTTCGGATGAAAGTCTAAAATTTTGGCCTCTAGCCAGCTGTTTCCCGGCCTGAGGCAAGGCTATCTAAAACATTATTCTAGGTGGCCTTGCCTCAGGGGCTGGGAATTAGGTTAAAAAAATCCATTTGATATATTTTTTAAAATATATGTCCATTTACTGAATATTTAAACGATAATATCAAGAAAGATTTCTCCCTATAGCAAACATTCGATATATACAAAGAGTCCTCAGATACAATGATAAAATTATTATTATATAATGTAGTAATATAAAGCGATATAGTAATATACTGCCTAAAGTAATATAGTACCGTAAATAAAACAAATTTATTTCCACATTTATATACACGTTATACATATATAAAACATCATAATTTACTAAGTGTATTTAATTTGTTGTAAACATCATAATTTACTAAGCGCATTTTGTAAAAATGATTTAGTGATATCCATTTTGTGTCAGTTCATTTTAATTTTCTGAGTGTTACATTTCACGGTTATTTACATAGAAGTACTTATTTTGCGCTTACTTATTAGAAGTACTTATTTTGCGCTTACTTATTAGAAGTACTTATTACATAGAAGTACTTATTTTTATACATGCGCACAACAGTCAAACACCACGCTTCACAGTTCCAACACCACACTTTAGAGTTCCAGCGGCATGGTGTTTGACTGTTGTACGCATGCGCACACAGGAAGCTGCACGCGAGGCTGCGAGGGAGAGAGAGCACTGTCGCTCCCGCAGTGCCACAGTGCCTATACGCGAGCCGCCACTGCTATTATTCTGTATGTTTTTATTTTGAATTTGAAAGTGATAAAATATCTACTGCAGTGAAGAGAGTTTGTTGAATTCTCCCTCTATTAATTTAAAAATATATTAATTACTTATAAAAACAAAAAATATTGATTATGTAAGTAATATGTATATAAAAGAATAACGAACGAATACATAAGTCAATGAAGGAATAAACAAAGTTCTTTATAAAGTCTTAGCTCAGCGACTTGCAATCTTTTGTGTCCTGTACATCACTGGAAGGCAATGATACCATATTGCTGCGGTACTCGTAGGGACACTGCTGTGGGACTGGTAGGGAAATATTGAAGGAATTTCTTGTTTGAGAAGTAAAGAATATAGGAAATATAAAAATTCTGTAGTTTGCAAAACAATGCTTGATTGTGCTAATCTATAAATTACAATTGGTCTAATTGTATGTCGCGCTTGTTAAAATAATTACAATGTTTTGAAATGTCTGAAACTAACTACTATTTAAGATTGTCAAAGGATGAACATAAATATCTAGATATATATATTGAAAAAAAAATGTATGTTGAAAATGTTAAAGAGAAAGGAAATAATTTTAAACCAAATATTTACATCGATTAAATGTTGAATACTCATGGTATGAGCAATTACAAAAAAAAAAAAAAAAAAATATGCAGTTTCCTAATTTTTTTTTAAATCATTACACACCTGAATTACTTTTACTCTTATTCAATAAAATATTTTTAATGATATTTTGAAATTCAAACTTTTAGGGAAGACAAAAAATCTAGGCAATTTGTAACCGAATAAGGTGTCAGATTCCATCCCCAATATCACCTGTTGTCAAGAGAGTCCCCCACCCCCCCTCCTTTTTTTTTACGTGCAGTAGTGCACGGTTTTTTATAAAATTGTTTCCAGTTTTTCTGTTGGGGTTTATCGGTTATATGTCACAATTATTAAATTTGTTTATTCTAATGGCCGTAATTTTTTTATTAAAATTGAAGAGTTTGGGTTGAAAGAACTTTCTTGTAAGTTAAGCCCTTTTATTTACTGAAAAGTGCACAATACGTTTTGTGTGGAAGACCCAGACAGCTCATATCCAGGCCACCCTAGGTTATGAACAGCAGGATGAGTGACCGAATACATTTTGTGTTGTTGTTGAGACCCAGACCGCCCGATCTACCAGAAAGGTGTAAGGTAATGTGGATGTTGTGTGTCCATTTTGTGTGGATGAATTATTTATTTATGACCAAAAAGGAAGAAAAAACAGCAACATAAACATTATATATTTGATATTTTATCATTCTAATTTTTTATGTTTTATACAACGCTATTCGGCTTCTATAAAATATAAGGTAATATTTTTTGAATAAAATATTTTTGCTGCCATTGAAAATAATGTCAATAATATTTATGCATCACATTTTATTACAATTACATATTTCATTAAGTATTAATATGTGTTCATTTAAAATAAAAATTTGTAATTAATTTTACGTATGCTGCCCCTATGTATTATTCCCATTCAAGGGCCGCTCGTTGGATAATCTTGCATTTGAGCTTAGATTTCATGGCCAAATTATCTAAGGAAGGACGCGATCCCCCCCCCCCCCCCCCGCCTTACTTCGATATGCAAACTGTAAGATTTTTTATAAAATTACTAAAATAACCATATTTTAAACTCTGAAAATTTCAAAATATGTCAGTTCGGAATCTCCCCCCCCCCACACACACACACACACAACTGCACTTGGAAAGTATGAAATTTCCTTTAAAAAAATCCCTGCAGGGAGCAATATATGATAGATGTACTCAAAAGGAGAAGAGGAACCATAAGCGCCCATTGGATTTTCCCTCATCTGAGCAATATCTGCCTACTCATGCCTGTTTCCTGTGATATTAGATACACAATTACAAAACTAGATATAAAACAAAAATTATTTATGTTTAAAAAATTTTTTTTTCCAAATATTTTCTTTTCAATTATTTACTTTTGCTTAAGTTGTTGCTTATTATATGGATGGTGGATTATTAAATCAAAATTGTCAAAGAAAAATTTAAATGAATTGAATATAATCATTCTTATATATGTCTTATATGTTTTCTTTCATTTGATGGAAACAAATTTTCTTCTAGTTACTTTCGAATTTCCTTTTCTAGATTTAGAGCATCCTAGTTTTTAAATCCAGAATCTGCTGCTAATCATAACGAGATATTCGAATTACTGTTAGCTTTTACTTATATTCGATATCTCGGATACTTTAGTATTCGGTATTCGTCGATATCGCTCATCTATTAAATATCTATTTTCATAACATTTTTATTCGTAACTATGTTTTTATAATATCTGTATGATTTTTGAAAAAAAAAAATGTTTAAAAAATTGAGATCCTTCCCCTTGATCTGTTTGTTCACTCATTCCCCAAATCAATAGGCATCTGACGTTTATCGATTTCCGAAATCATGCAAAATATTATTCAGTTTTGTCAATTTCTTTGAAATATATTATACCCACAGTTACACAGACAGACACACAGGAAAAAAAATTACTTTCTCATGCTATTATAGTGAAAATATTCTTTACCCGATAATTTTCAAATTTGAGATTTTCTCGGATAAGCACGTTTTATGGACGCCAGAACCCATTTGAAACACCTTTGGAAATGTATATGTTTGTGTGTGTGTTTGTTTGTGTATATATGTCCATGACGTAGGACTGCCCATAGATTTGGACATACATCACTCAGATAGAAAGAAGGTTCGGGAGTCAGAAAAGACTCAGTCACTTTTTTTTTTATGTTTAGTACTTAGTGAAAAATGTTTGTAAGGGGAGAGGGAGGACTGGGTAACTCACGAACGAATGTTCCTACGACTATAAAACTTTGTGTGAGAAACTTAATAGAAAAAAAAATTCCTTCCATTAGAATTCGAATTATTCGAATTTTATAGCATTATTTTCTATAGAAAATAATAGTAATTCCAAAAATAAAAATATGATGTGAGTACCACATGACTTTCCCTGCATATTCAAATTCATTTTGTAATTTTATCTCGTTATGCACTAAATTGAGCTTAATTTCAAAAACTAATAAGTTAATTTTCTGATATTATATCTAATTTGTCTTTTTATTGCATCTTCGTTTCGTTTCACAACTTAATTCACTTTAATTTTCTCAGGCCCTTAGAATTCCAAAAAAGCTTAGTTGCCAAATTTTGCATGTAGAACAAGTATTTAATTAATATATTTCAACAATTTTAGTCATTTACTTCAGAGTTTTAGTATCTTTGCAGGCCATTTCGCAAAAAAAGTGTCGGTTTCTTAATCATATCAAAATCAAATCAGCATCAGGACAACTATCATAAAACTTAACTATTAAGTTTTAAGGAATTTTATTAAATCGTTTCTGAACTACTGTTAAAATCGCATTCATGTCCTCAAAATAAAAAATTTAAATATCTCGAAAATGGTCTTATCTTAGATTAATGGGGTGGAACTCATTCATTTTGTCGCTAATAATTACATATAAAACAAGCATTTAATTTATACATTTGAGCATATGTAGTATTCTATTTTAGATAGAATACATTAGATTTGAGGGTCATTTCCCCCCCAAAAAAGGCAGATACTTTTTTTTTTAATCGTATCAAAATCTAATCAGCATCACAGTATCCTACAAGCGACTTATCCAACAAATTTTGTACAATTTGATCGATTAGTTTGTCAGGTAGAGTGGATATATACAATTTTTGCGGGCCATTTCGTAAAAAAGGCAGGTTCATTTATGCCAAATCGTACCAGAATCTAATGAGCACCAGAATCGCCAACAAGTGACATATCTACTAAATTTTATGAAATTTTATCCATTAGTTGAGTTAGAGTGGATACATACAGGTTTTGTGGACCATTTCGCAAAAAAATGCAGGTTCTTCTTTTTCGAATCGTTTAAAAATCTAATCAGCACCAGGTTATCCCACAACTGACTCATCTACCAAATTTTGTGAAATTTGGTCAATTAGTTTTTCAATTAGAGTGGATACAGGCAAATTTTGCTGGCCATTTCGTAAAGAAAAGCAGGTTCTTTTATTCTGAATTATACCAAATACTAATCAGCACCAGGGTTATCCACAAGGGACTTACCTACCCAATTTTATAAAATTCGGTCCATTAGTTTTTGAGTTCGAGTGGATGCATACATTGCACAGACAGACACGCACAGTCGTCACGCTAAAAATAGTTTCTTCGTATTCTACTAGTGGTCTCAAAATGTGTAGATCCGTCGAAAACTCGAGTTGCGATTTTCGACACGATTCCAATACTTTCCCTATACATTATCATGTATTGCAGGGAAAGTAATAATATGCAAAGTATCTCATCAAAAAGAGAAAAAAAGCTTGTAAAAAAATAAAAAGTTCTTGAGCTTTATAAAAAATACAAAAATAATTGAGATAAAAACTATTGTCCCGTTTTTCAAACTTTAGGAGTGAGAAAGTATAGAGAGGAAAAGGTATGGGCTATATTTCATAATAAACTTGGCAAATTTGCCTCTTTATCTTTGATCTAAATCAGTTTCTTGATGCAATGAATTACAATAAAGTGAAAGGAGTTTGTATGATAAAACTTGAACTGTATCACGGGGCGGCCCTCCCCGCTGCCCTCAGAAAATAAAAAAACCCCTCTGCCAGCCCCAGTACTACACTTTTGGGGCCTGACACTGAACATTTAGGGTGACGTATGTGTGTGTGTGTGTGCATGTGTCTGTTTGTGCAATGTGTATGAATCCACTCTAACTAAGAAATTAATGAACCGAATTTCATAAAATTTGAGTAAGTCACTTGTGTGGGACCCTGGTGATGATTAGTTTTTGGTACGATTTTGGATAAAACAACCCGCCTTTTTTAGCGAATTGGCCCGCAAAAATTTCCTGTATCCACTCTAGCTGCAAAAATAATAGATCAAATTTTACAAAATTTGATAGATAAGTCACTTGTGGTCTACCCTGATGCTGGTTAGATTTTTGTACGATATGGAAAAGAATAACCTGCCTTTTTTTGCGAAATTGCCCACAAAAATCGTCAAAATCTAAAATAAAAATTACGTATGCTCAAATATATCAATCAAATTCTTGTTTTATACGTAATTTTTAACGATGAAAAGAATAAGACCAACCCCAGTACATTAGGGCTAGTCGCTCTCTAGATATTTTATTTATTTCGCATTTTCGCTACGCCACCGTTGAAAAAATCTGATGTGGGCAACACATGACTTTCCTTATATAACGTAATGAATTTACCACTTTTACAGTAAAATAAATAGGTTTTTCTTATAGTAGATACTAATATTCTTTCCAAGATATTGAATTTTCGACAATTAGTCGTCATTTCATTGATTTAGCGTCATTTTTATCCATTTGGCGAGATTTTCGTTAATTTGTCAACATTTCAAAAAGTCGCCAAATTGGCGACATTCCGCCAAAATCTCGCCAAGCATAATGGACAAAGAAATAAGTTATTCTTACAGCAGATAAATGAATATTGGCGTTCAAATACAAAAGTATTACTCAAAGTATCTTTTTTCATGAATGGAACGAGCTAGATCCACGAGAATGATGTCATCCAATATATCGCATGGTATTACTGAAAAGTGAACATGTCTCTCAAGAGGAAATATTTTTTTTTATTTTATATGACTTTCTGATAATTTTTTTGAAAAATGTGCAATATCTCGAGAACGGTTCATGTTAGCGTTCTAAAATTTATGTCAATCGTTTTCTAATGAAAAATTTCATAAGAAATGTCTATATGCGTAACTTTATTGGTGGTTTTGATTTTTTGACTATTTTTTCCAAATTTCATTTGGAAATTTAGGGGTGTTCTTAACATTCGATTGTGTATAAAAACAATAGGCTTCCAGTGTTTACGGATTTTGATTTTTGTACCAAATTTGGATCGAATCGGTCCATTCGTTTGTCAGTTATCGTCTTCACAGACTCTCACACACACACACACACACACATACTTTCACACACACACACACACACACACACACAGACATCACTTCAAAAATGTTTGATTCGTGATCAGGGAAGCTTGAAACGTGCTCTCCCGTCGAAAACTCGATTTCGAATTTTCGACCCCGTCACAATACTTTCCTTATACATTATGTATATAAGGAAAGTAATAGGATTTTCTTATAGTAGATACAAATATTCTTTCCAAGATATTGAATTTTCGACAATTAGTCGTCATTTTCATTGATTTAGCATCATTTTTATCCATTTGGCGAGATTTTCATTAATTTGGCAACATTTCAAAAAAGTCGCCAAGTTGGCGACATTCCGCCAAATTCGTCGCCAAAATCTCGCCAAGAGTTATGGACTAAGAAAAAAGTTATTCTTACAGCAGATAAATGACTATTGGCGTTCTAATACAAAAGTATTATTCAAAGTATATTTTTTCATGAATGGAACGAGCTAGATCCACGAGAATGATGTCACTCAATTTATCGCATGGTATTACATATGAAAAGTGAACATGTTTCTCAATAGGAATTTTTTTTTTTTATGTGACTTTTTCATAATTTTTTTGAAAAATGTACAATATCTCGAGAACGGTTCATGTTAGCGTTCTAAAATTTATGCCAATCGTTTTCTAATGAAAAATTACATAAGAAATGTCTATTTGCGTAACTTTATTAGCGGTTTTGATTTTTTAACGATTTTTTCAAAATTTCATTCGATAATTTAGGGGGGTTGTGAACATTCGATCACGTATAAAAACAATAGGCTTCCAGTGTTTACGGATTGTGATTTTTGTACCAAATTTGGTTCGAATCGGTCCATTCGTTCGTCAGTTATCGTCTCCACAGACTCACTGACACACACACATACTTTCACACACACACACACACACACACAGACATCACTTCAAAAATGTTTGATTCGTGATCAGGGATGCTTGAAACGTGCTCTCCCGTCGAAAACTCGAATTCGAATTTTCGACCCCGTCACAATACTTTCCTTATACATTATGTATATAAGGAAAGTAAAAAATCTGATGTGGGAAGCACATAACTTTCCTTATATAATGCAATGAATTTACTACATTTACAGTTTAAAAAAATCTGATGTGGGCAACACATGACTTTCCTTATATAATGTAATGAATTTACTACTTTTACAGTAAAAAAATAGGTTTTTCTTATAGTAGATACTAATATTCTTTCCAAGATATTGAATTTTCGACAATTAGTCATCATTTTCATTAATTTAGCGTCATTTTTATCTATTTGGCGAGATTTTCGTTAATTTGGCAACATTTCAAAAAGTCGCCAAGTTGGCGACATTTCGCCAAATTCGTCGCCAAAATCTCGCCAAGCGTTATGGACGAAGAAATAAGTTGTTCTTACAGCAGATAAATGACTATTGGCGTTCAAATACAAAAGTATTACTCAAAGTATCTTTTTTCATGAATGGAACGAGATAGATACACGAGAATGATGTCACCCAATTTATCGCATGGTATTACATATGAAAAGTGAACATCTTTCTCAATAGGAAATATTTTTTTTTTCATTTTATATGACTTTTTAATAATTTTTTTAAAAAATGTGCAATATCTAGAGAACGGTTCATGTTAGCGTTCTAAAATTTATGTCAATCGTTTTCTAATGAAAAATTACATAAGAAATGTCTATTTGCGTAACTTTATTAGTGGTTTTGATTTTTTGACGATTTTTTCAAAATTTTATTCGAAAATTTAGGGGGGTTCTGAACATTCGATTACGCATAAAAACAATAGGCTTCCAGTGTTTACGGATTGTAATTTTTGTACCAAATTTGGTTCGAATCGGTCCATTCGTTCGTCAGTTATTGTCTCCACAGACTCACTGACACACACACACACACACACACACACACACACACACACACACACACACACACACACACACACACACAGACATCACTTCAAAAATGTTTGATTCATGATCAGGGATGCTTGAAACGTGCTCCCCCGTCGAAAACTCGATTTCGAATTTTCGACCCCGTCACAATACTTTCCTTATACATTATGTATATAAGGAAAGTAAAAAAGCAGGCAAATAAAGAATATTTCGTTACGACATTCAGAAACAAAACTTATGATCAAATACCTCTTAAAGCATTCTTGAAAGACATGTCTCACCTTATGCCCATACCTAAAATCGAAATTAAATTGGCTTACAGATTTGTTAAGACGAATGGTCGAAAAATTTTCAACTACAATCAAATTGGGCAAAATATAGAGAAGTACAAATCCAGTGAATGTGATTGCGAAAACAGCGTGTTTACCGATCGTCATCATGGACACATCATAACAGGGGACTTGAATTTCATCCAAGATACCAACCTGAAGTCTATTTTGCAACTTGGAACAAAATTCCGTATTCAAGAATTTGCAAATGTAGTGAATAATTTCAAGAAGGATCTTAATGACTTTATATATAGGATGGCCGTGAAATATAGTGTACCATTGGACGCATTTGAAGAATGGAAATTTAATATTACGGGGTTATTCAATTTTCATTATCATGGCTTACGTATTGATAAAAATCAACGTACTGACAAAAATCAAAGCAAGATCAAGGAAGACATTTTGAATAAATATTGCAACGAATATTACGTGAAAGTCCTTTGTAATCATTATCAAGATGAACTTATGTATACAAAATTTCACCTTACAGGCCGTACTATAGAAAATAAAATCAAGGCCTTATATAAACGGATTGATTATGATTTAAAACAAGTTAAATTTCCTTACCTCATCCTGATTCCGAAGCTTCATAAAACCCCTGTAAAATTCAGTCCCGTAACTGTCGGTTTCAAGACTTATCTGACTATAGCTAATTCTAAACTAATTAGCTCTGCTGAAACATGTCATGACAAAAATCAAGCATAAATGTTCCATTATCGTAAATAATAGTTATGAAGTACTCAACAAACTCAAATTCTTCCCTGATCGTATGAATTTTCGAAGTTACGATTTTAAGGATCTTTTTAATAATATTGACCTTGATGATCTTCTTATTATTTTATTGGAGATTTATGAGATTTATGAATTACATGAATATATTATATTAAGTAAATATAAAGCCATGATCAGGATTGTTCTGTTCGAAAATATACTATTTAACGGGACCAACTATTATCAGCAAGTCAAGGGCATTCCAATGGGAGGAGGATGTTCTTCACTCCTTGCTGACATCTACCTGAATAAATACGAGGAAGGCACTCACATATTAAATGAAATACCATACTTTCGTTTCGTGGATGACATTCTTGTGGGCCAATACGAACAAATGCCTGAATTTGACTTCAGTTTCTACCGTGATAACTTGGATCTCATAGAAACACACATGGAAAATAAAAATCAAGTTGATTTCCTGGATATTAGTATCCTTTACGATAAAAACAATTGTTTATATACCATTTTATGCGACAAAAGAAATACCAGCATCAATCACGTTATCGATTGGAACTCAAATTTGAGTAAAAATATATTACGAAATATTATAGTCAATCATTTGATACGCAATCAAAGAATCCATTCTTTCAAAAAAGATCGAACTGAAAATGACAGAAGAATAATGCGAGAGGCGATCAAGAAACATTATCCCGCAAATTTCCTTAGACATTATTATAATACTGTATACAACGATGTAAAAAACGCTTATTTTAAGGATATAACTTGTACACACCTATGATGTTATCGATTTTGGAAATGGTAACTGTGAGATTCACTTACACTGAACTTGCTGATAGCGCACCCTAGTGGTAGTATAATGCTATATATGGATTGCACTCTCCTTAGTTAACGACTCTTGGCCGTTTTCATAATGTGTTTTGCTTCGGCTTTATACTTCGGACTTTTCTTCGATTCTTGAGTTTTGTACTCACTTCCACGGTCAGTGTCTTTTGCTCGATACCATTTCGGAGGTCAAGTTTCGGCAAAGTATTTGGTTCCGGGAGTGTTACCTAGGTGTAATAGCATGGTATAACCGGGAACAAGGGGTCACAATCCCCCTCGGCCATTTATGCTTTCCCGTTGGCTTGATTCCCATTTTTTCCTTAATACTTTTATTTGCTATATATATATATATATATATATATATATATATATATATATATATATATATAATAATAGTTTGAAAATCCAATTATAGAATAGAGGGAAGTTGCAACTCAAAAATCCTAACTTTAAAAAATGCTTGCATAATAAAAAGAAATATTAAATACAGAATCATCAATCAAATGCAAAAAAATGCAAATTTCAAGTCATCAAGTCCAAGTATTTAATCAAAATGAACACAAAATGTGTGTCTCTGAAATTAGATGTAGATAACATCTATAAACTCTAATAACTTAAACAACACACATAAAGAGAAAAAAATTATAAAGGAAACAAGAATACCTGGAATAAACAAACACTGAAAATGTGCTAACCATTGGAGCCCAAAATGAAGAGACCAGTATTGCCAATCGCAAAGATGTAAATACAATGTAATGTTAAAACAAGATAATGTTGATGTCTGGCCAATATAAGATAGATAGAAGAGAATTCATGAATATTCAACTAATTCAAACTTTTTAACAATACCATTAGCTAAATATGCTGGATATTTATATAATTTACTGGTAATCTTTAGATTATTTATATGCATAGCATGAAATTTTTTATCTGATAATCTATAAATTCTGAAAAGTTGATTAAGAATAATATTTCGAAACAATTACATCGGGTTGCTGGAATTAAATGGTAATATTTTATTAATGTTGAAATTAAAATAGTATTTTTATCATATAAATTAATATCTATTATATTAGTAGGTTCAATAATTAGATTTAAATCTAAAAAATTAATGTTATTACTAATAGTATCTTCATTATGTTAATTTAAATATTTAGCAAGTGTGAATTTAGATATTTAGCATATTTTTTCCCTTTGCAAATACATTCATTATCTACATTAGACCTGGATTATTTATCTACAGAGAGTGGTTATGAAATTTCATTATAATTAAAAATAGATCTACCAACAGGCTTGTTGTATTTAAAGGTCTTTCAAACACTCAAATCCCCAATAGGCAATAAATGTTTGAACTTGTTAAATAGATTCCCAAAATTTATAGAATTTTAAATTGTATGCCTAAATGAAATTACACAATAAGGATTAGTAGACGTATAATTATTATGAAATTGATTAAACTTTAATTTTAAATACTTTGATCTAGTAATTAGCAAATCATAGAAAATATGATTAAAATGTTCATTAGTCAGATTTAATTTTATGAAAATGGCATAAACATTATTTTTTTTTCTTTTCTGCAAATAAAGATGTCATTAATTTCCATTGATAAATGCTATTAAATTGATGATGTAAACATTTTATGTCAGCTATATAATCTTGACGTTTGAAGCTAACTTTGCGAAGTTTAAATCTTTTGAGTTTAACGGAGTTTCTATTTAAATGGGGTTTCAAGAAAAGGTGATTAAAAATAGAATATTTTTTATCTACAAAATTATTTTTTACAATATTACCATTTAGATATAATAATTGATTTAATACATATGGAAAAATGTATAAATCATACAGTTAATGTTAAATATACTTGTTTTATCGTATGTGAGGAAAAGCGTTTAATCATCAGTCTTGGCACCCTCCGGTGTTTATCCGTGAGAAAAAGACCCAGGTCACCCGACTCACCCTAGGGTATGAGCTGCTGGTTGAGTGGCCGGAGGGAGTTTACCCGTGTAGTTCAAAAAATATATACATAATAAATAGAAGGAATCAGTTACATCTCTCTCTCTCTCTCTCTCTCTCTCTCTCTATATATATATATATATATATATATATATATATATATATATATATATATATATATATATATATATATATATATATACATATATATATATGTCTGATTTGTCTTGTATTTACTGATAACTATGTCATGGGATAGTTACTAATGCTGCTCATGGGATAGTTACTAATTTATATGATAAAAAAGATTTTTTTAAATTTAATATTAATAAATTATTACCTTTTAATTCCTGCAACTCGATTCAATTGTTTAAAAATATTATACTTAATCAAATTTTTAGAATTTATAGATTATCAGATAAAAAATTCCATGCTTTGCACATTAATAACCTCAAAATTACCAGTAAAATGTATAAATATCCTGCATATTTAGTAAATGGTATAGTTAATAAGTTTCGATTAGCCTAAAATTCTCATATTCTCCCCTTATTATCTTATTTTAGCCGTACTTCTTCATTCTCTTGAAATTATATTTTCATCTTTTTATCTTGAAGCTTTAACTGTTGTTGCTGTTGAAACCCAGACCGTCCGACCTACCAGAAAGGTGTAAGGTAACTGTTTGGACGGTCGGGAAGTGCCACCCAATTTAGACCGGAACCCAGTGGGGGAGGCATCCACAGGGACCGTACCCTCCTTCCCCTACCACCAACCTCTCGGAAGGACTTTCGGATCCACATGTTAAAAAGTGATCGTACTCCGCATGAACACGGCGGCAGTTTTGGCAGTGGCTGGAATCGAACCCGGGCCTACCGAATGCAACTCCAGCGCGCTAACCAATGGGCTACCGCGCCCCTGAAGCTTTAACTGTAGAATATCTCATTTTATTGCTTTTACGCAGTACAGTTTTTATTACTCTCTTTGGCAACAGCAAATCACATCTTTTCATTTCTGCATATGGCAACATTGGTCTAGTCATATTTTGCTCGTCATGGTTGCACTAATGAAGTGTATTTTAAGGTATTTATGTTTCCTTTATTGTTCCAATCTATATGCTTGTCGTCCATATAACACAAATTTATAGATAAAATCTATCTTGTGTTTCAGAAACAAGCATTTTTGTGTTCATTTCGAAGGGATATATGGACTTGAAGAGAATTTTTTCGAAATGAACTTATCTTAAGCCTAAAGCTCTTCCATGTGCAAGCTTTTTTGCTTGATTTTTTAGTTTTCCTATTTTCATTCCTCATTTTTGAAATTTGTTGATTGTCTTTGTCTTTATGACATGCATTACGCTTTATTATTTCCTCTTTATGTCCTAATTTCTTTTATTTCTTTGTATTTCGTAGAAAATTTTGGAATCGTGTTTTATGAATTACTACTCACATTCTAACATTGGATTGACTAATTTATATTTTTACATATATATATATATATATATATATATATATATTGATATATATATATATATATACATATATACATATATATATATATATAAATATATATATATATATATATATATATATATATATACATATATATATATACATATATATATATTATATATATATATATATATATATGTATATATATATATATATATATATATATATATATATATATATATATATATATATATATATATATATATATATATATATATATATATATATATATTATATATATATATATATATATATATATATATATATATATTTTATATATATATATATATATATATATTATATATATATATATTATATATATATATATATATATATATATATATATATATATATATATATATATATATATATATATATATATATATATATATATATATATATATATATAAGATTCATATGAAAAAGAGAGGGGAAATGACCAAATGCAAGGCATAAAATGGTAGAGGGGGATGGCGACCCCTCTTTCCCGTTTAAAAGACTGCTTTTATGCCCGGGCAACACTCACGGTACCAATGCCATGTAGAAGCCATACTTCCGTAAATGTGTCAAATCAAAAACACTCGAAAAAGTGCAAAGAAAACAAATAGGAATCGACCATGATCGCAAGGGAAAGAATGGAAATGCAGCAAATGCCCCTGTCGGTTACGATGGAGTGCATCATATATAACAGAAGTCCACGCATGCGCTATTCGTTATTTTCACTTTCATCGTTCTATACCTCTGCCATATCCTTTAAGTAAGCATTTTCTCCCTTTTTTGTATTAAATAGTGAATTATAATAACATTTCAGGAAGCCAATTGGATAATTCCGTTTTATTGCCTCCTTCATAATATTCCTATTATGCATGATGCAATCAGACTTGAAAGTATTAATGCGTTGATTTCTATTGAGGTGACCAATGACGACATTTCTGAAAATGTTTTTGATCAAATTGGACCTCCAATCAATAATGCGGTTGATTTTTATATTGAAATTGTTTCTCTTGTCATATAAGACGGTATAAGTACCATATCTACTGTCATGTTTTAGTGTGATATCTAGAAAATCAACACTATCTTCCTCCTTACTTATATTCTCAATCAATTCCAGTTCTTTTGGATAAAAAGTAAAATCAAATTGGGGTGTATTCTTATATTGCCCAATAAGGACATCGTCAACGAAACGAAAATATGGCATTTCATGTAATATATGAGTGCCATTTTCAAATTTACACAAGTATAGATCGGCGAGCAGGGATGAACATCCCCCTCCCATCGGAATACCCTTAACCTGTTTAAAATAGTTTAAAATAATCCTCTCCACAGAAGAAAACTACTACAACAGAGCCTTTTGTTACAACCTACAAAAATAAAAATTATGATGGTTTACCAATCAAGACATATATAAAAAACTTGGCACATCTCTTACCAATACCTAACATAAAAGTAAAACTGATTTATAAATTTGTGCAAACCAATGGTAGAAATATATTTAATTATAACCGCATAAGTAGAAACATCAATGTATATAAAAGTGAAGAGTGTAATTGTAAAAACAGCCCTTATATAGATACCCATCATGCGCACATTATCACTGGAAACCTGGATCTATTGGATAATCACAAGTTAAAATCTATGCTTCAACTTGGTACGAAATTTCGTATACAAGATTTCACAAATATTAAAAAGGACTTTGAACAAGATTTGAAGAAATTTACATATAAACTCGCCGTAAAATACAGCATGCCAATACAAGCCTTCAAAGAATGGCAATACAACCTTATCAAAATGTTCAATCTCCACTACAAAACATTGTGTAAAAAAACGTATTATCCTTCTCTTCAAAATGCAGTCAATAAATATGAAGATAAATATTTTATAACTTATACGGATAAAGTTGTATCAAATTACGCTTTCACATGCAGAAAATACTACGTTGATACTTTAAAAAATAGTTATCTTGATAAACAAATGTACTCCCCTTTACAACAAAATGGAACATGTCTGGTAAATAAAATTAAAACTCTGTATCAAAGCATTGGTATCGAACTTAAAGCAGTTAACTTTCCATATTTGGTACTCATACCAAAACTTCATAAAAATCCAGTCAAGTTCCGGCCGGTGACAGTGGGATGTGGATCCTATTTAACAATTGCAAATGAAAAACTTTTAACTATACTTAAAAATGTTATGATTATACTCAAGAAACAAGGAACAGTAATGATAAATAATAGTTACGATGTCATCAACCGACTTCCATTTTATAGCAGGGATATACGTTTCAAAAGTTACGATTTCCGTGATTTATTCAACAACATCAATCTGGAAAATCTATATGAAATTTTGAAGGAACTACATGAAATATATGACTTAAAAGAGCATAATACATTCAGAAAATACGAGGACTTGATTCGCATTGTGTTGTTTGAAAACATCTTATTTGATGGCACCAACTATTTTAAACAGGTTAAGGGTATTCCGATGGGAGGGGGATGTTCATCCCTGCTCGCCGATCTATACTTGTGTAAATTTGAAAATGGCACTCATATATTACATGAAATGCCATATTTTCGTTTCGTTGACGATGTCCTTATTGGGCAATATAAGAATACACCCCAATTTGATTTTACTTTTTATCCAAAAGAACTGGAATTGATTGAGAATATAAGTAAGGAGGAAGATAGTGTTGATTTTCTAGATATCACACTAAAACATGACAGTAGATATGGTACTTATACCGTCATATATGAAAAGAGAAACAATTTCAATATAAAAATCAACCGCATTATTGATTGGAGGTCCAATTTGACCAAAAACATTTTCAGAAATGTCGTCATTGGTCACCTCAATAGAAATCAACGCATTAATACTTTCAAGTCTGATTGCATCATGCATAATAGGAATATTATGAAGGAGGCAATAAAACGGAATTATCCAATTGGCTTCCTGAAATGTTATTATAATTCACTATTTAATACAAAAAAGAAAGAAAATGCTTACTTAAAGGATATGGCAGAGGTATAGAACGATGAAAGTGAAAATAACGAATAGCGCATGCGTGGACTTCTGTTATATATGATGCACTCCATCGTAACCGACAGGGGCATTTGCTGCATTTCCATTCTTTCCCTTGCGATCCTGGTCGATTCCTATTTGTTTTCTTTGCACTTTTTCGAGTGTTTTTGATTTGACACATTTACGGAAGTATGGCTTCTGCATGGCATTGGTACCGTGAGTGTTGCCCGGGCATAAAAGCAGTCTTTTAAACGGGAAAGAGGGGTCGCCATCCCCCTCTACCATTTTATGCCTTGCATTTGGTCATTTCCCCTCTCTTTTTCATATGAATCTTGTATGTTACTTTAGGAGAATGTGCTGCATTGCGCCAACTTCTGGAGAAAAATTTGATAACTGTGAAATAATTTCATTTTAATATGTTTACTATGCTATATATATATATATATATATATATATATATATATATATATATATATATATATATATATATATATATATATATATATATATATATATATATATATATATATATATATATATATATATATATATATATATATATATATATATATATATATATATATATATATATATATATATATATATATATATATATATATATATATATATATATATATAGTTGAAGAATTTAAATTTATTTGTATTATACATATATATCAGAGATTGCTATACAGAACATTTATTAAAATGAAAATAAGATGGTTTGAAGTGGTTATTTGATATCAAAAGTGACTATACAAGCTTGTTAAGATGATAAAGGGAATATTATAAATAAAGCATTATAAATAAAACATTATAAATAACACAGGTCTTAAATATGTATAAATACCCCTTTTTTCTTGTTCTATACAGGATGTCCCAAAAATATTGAAACGCGCTTTAATTCTTTACCTGTTGGAGATAAGTTGGCAATGTAAATTGCAAAAATGTCGAAAGTATGGTAGGAAACAAAACTACGTTAATGAAATAGTCCTTCCATCAATTATCAAAAAGTTACACTTTTAAATTTTTATACGACCCCCTTAGACAAATTGGGTCAATCAGAAAATTTTTGTTTTGAATGCAACATCATCATTAAAAAAACCCGCATATCTGTATCATTAAAATTGAGCGAGTTATATTTAATTCAAAATTGAACATTGTGAATGGGGAACATATATCAAATTAGAAATGTAAATTTGTGACATATCACAAAATAGATCAATGCATGCATATTTTAATTATGTGCCCCAACCGCGTAGTGAGTACCACTGCTTTATATGTTCTCTGTCTGTGTAATGCTTTATTTAGATGCATTTATGATAAAAACATTTGATACATATTAACGTATTTTTGATCTAAACAATTTCCATCGTCAATTTGATTTGTATATGATCCTTATTTTTACTGATGAAACAGCCTTTCACATGGTACGAAAATATGGAATAAGTTAGATTTTTTCCTCTATCATAATTCAGCTGATTTTAAAGATACAAATATGCGAGTTTTTTAATAATCTTGTTGCATTAAAAATTAAAATTTTCTGATTGACCCAATTTGTCTAAGGGGGTCGTATAAAAATTTAAAAAGTGTACCTTTTTGAAAATTAATGGGAGGACTATTTCATTAACGTAGTCTTCTTTCTTACCTTACTTTCAACGTTTTTACAACTTACATTGCCCACTTATCTACAACAGCTAAATAATTAAAGCGCGTTTCAATCTTATTGGAACACCCTGTATAAACGTTAAATATATGCACGGAAAAGAATAGAGCAATGTACAGAAACTTTCCAAGCCTCTGGGTTAGTCAGTACATTAAATCATACCACACTGCCGGCATCATCATTTCATCAAAGCATTGCATCTTGATGTCCCCATTTTCAGTGATGAAACAGCCTTTTACATGATACGGAAAAGTGGCATAAGTCATATTATTTCCTTTATCATAATTCAGTTGATTTTAAAGATACAGATATGTGGGGTTTTGTGATGATCTTGTTGCATTAAAAAAAATCTGATATGTGCAACACATGACTTTCCTTATATAATGCAATGAATTTACTACTTTTACAGTTAAAAAAATGTTATTCTTATAGTAGATACTTATATTCTTTCCAAGATATGGAATTTTCTTCAATTAGTCGTCATTTTCATTGATTTAGCGTCATTTTTATCAATTTGGCGAATTTTTTGTTAATTTGGCAACTATTAAAAATATCACAAATTTGGCAACATTCCGCCAAATTCGTCGCCAATATATCGCCTAGCATTATAGACGGAGAAATAAGTTATTCTTACAACAGTTAAATGACTATTGGCGTTGAAATACAAAAGAATTACTCAAAGTATCTTTTTCCATGACTGGAACGAGCTAGATCCATGAGAATAATGTCACCTAATTTATCGCATGGTATTACATATAAAAATTGAGCATGTTTCTCAATAGGAAATATATATTTTTTATTTTATATAACTTTTTGATATTTTTTTAAAAAATGTGCAATATCTCAAGAACGGTTCATGTTAGCGTTCTGAAATTTATGTCAATCGTTTTCTAATAAAAAATTACATAAGAAATGTCTATTTGCGTAACTTTATTAATGGTTTTGATTTTTTGACGATTTTTTCAAAATTTCACTCGAAAATTTAGGGGGTTCTGAATATTCGATTGCGTTTAAAAACAATAGACTTCCAGTGTTTGTGGATTGTGATTTTTGTACCAAATTTCGTTCGAATCGGTTCATTCGTTCGTCAGTTATCGTCTCCACAGACTCACTGACACACACACACACACACACACACACACATACTTTCACACACACTCACAGACACACACACAGACATCACTTCAAAAATGTTTGATTCGTGAACAGGGATGCTTGAAACGTGCTCTCCCGTCGAAAACTCGAATTCGAATTTTCGACCCCGTCACAATACTTTCCTTATACATTATGTATATAAGGAAAGTAATAACAATTTTCTGATTGACCAAATTTGTAGTATAACTAAAGTAGTATAATAATAAGTAGTATAACTAATTTAAAGTATAACTTTTTGAAAATTAATGGAAGGATTATTTCATTAACATTGTTGTATTTCCTACCTTACTTTCAACATTTTTGCAATCTACATTATCCACTTATCTCCAACAGGTAAGGAATTAAAGCTCGTTTCATTCCTTTTAGGATATCCTGAATATAAGTTATGGAATTGAAAAAGAATGACATGTGGTAAAGATTGTTTAATATAATCCCTTAACTACACCATTAGATTATATTTTTATTTGTGTTATAAATCATATACGTAATACAGGTACTTAAGGTACTAATCCCTTTGTTCTCTGCATAAACATACATGGTGTAAATCAAAAATAGTGTGTAAGACGAAACGTTGCAAAACAGAAAATTTTTTTTGCACGTAGAGCTAGGACTTTCTGGCTCCCCAATTTTTTTTTTTTTTGAAAATGAATAATATGAAAAAAGTGAAAAGCATTTCCGAAGTACGTTATCAATGGCCATACCTGGTCCGTTAATGCTGATTCTACGTTTCTGTGTACATTACTGTAAATTGTATTACAGAAATAATGCACATGTCCCGACGTAGAAGAAAGTAAAAAATTGATCAGATATAAATACAAAAATATTCAAATAAAATAATCAAATATATCAGCGTATGGCTGTGTATTTATGAGAATACGATGTGATGTATAAGATGATAAAGAATAAGAATAAGAATAAGAATAATAAAAAACATAAATTGAGTTGCCCCATGGGCTTCTAACGTTGTACGTGATACTCTCTGACTAAGCTTTTTCCAACTCAAAACAGGTTACAGTTAATTTGATAGATTAAGAGTGCAACAGTTGGAAGTTAAACATGAAGATAATAAATTGTTTAACATTTTTTTATTCTAAAATATTTGAGATTGATTTGTCTATGTGTTGCTGTAATTAGAGCAAGGTTTTGAATTTAAAATTAAATTGTGTTTTAATAAATGAAAATATATATATATATAATATATATATATATATATATATATATATATATATATATCATACCAGAAAAGTATAAAAATGAAAGAAAGCAATATATCAAAGATTGGCCGGGGGGGGGGGTTGTGACCCCCACTCCCCGGTTAAGCCAGCTTGCGTCTAGACAACACTCCCGGTAGCCGATATATTGCACAAAGATGAATACCGAAGTATCAAAATTTCAAAAGGATTATAAGAAGGATTCCAAAAAAAAGAATTTTAAAAAGTAGGTTACAGATTATGTAAGTGTGGAGTACCCAGAAGACACGTATTTTAAAAACTGTACTATGTCTACTCTCACTAAACTAAAGGCAATAAGAAACCAAAACTGCATAAATACCAAAACTGCATAAAAATCCTGTGAAATTCCGCCCCATTACTAATGGTTATAAAACTTACTTAACAATAGCAAATAATAAACTTCTATCTATCTTAAAAGAAGTTATGATTAAAATAAAAAAAAATCTGATGTGGGCAACACATGACTTTCCTTATATAATGTAATGAATTTACTACTTTTACAGTAAAAAAATAGGTTTTTCTTATAGTAGATACTAATATTCTTTCTAAGATATTGAATTTTCGACAATTAGTCATCATTTTCATTAATTTAGCGTCATTTTTGTCTATTTGGCGAGATTTTCGTTAATTTGGCAACATTTCAAAAAGTCGCCAAGTTGGCGACATTCCGCCAAATTCGTCGCCAAAATCTCGCCAAGCGTTATGGACGAAGAAATAAGTTGTTCTTACAGCAGATAAATGACTATTGGCGTTCAAATACAAAAGTATTACTCAAAGTATCTTTTTTCATGAATGGAACGAGATAGATACACAAGAATGATGTCACCCAATTTATCGCATGGTATTACATATGAAAAGTGAACATCTTTCTCAATAGCAAATATTTTTTTTTTCATTTTATATGACTTTTTAATAATTTTTTTGAAAAATGTGCAATATCTAGAGAACGGTTCATGTTAGCGTTCTAAAATTTATGTCAATCGTTTTCTAATGAAAAATTACATAAGAAATGTCTATTTGCGTAACTTTATTAGTGGTTTTGATTTTTTGATGATTTTTTCAAAATTTTATTCGAAAATTTAGGGGGGTTCTGAACATTCGATTACGCATAAAAACAATAGGCTTCCAGTGTTTACGGATTGTGATTTTTGTACCAAATTTGGTTCGAATCGGTCCATTCGTTCGTCAGTTATCGTCTCCACAGACTCACTGACACACACACACACACACACACATACTTTCACACACACACACACACACACACACACACACACACACACATACACACACACACAGACATCACTTCAAAAATGTTTGATTCGTGATCAGGGATGCTTGAAACGTGCTCTCCCGTCGAAAACTCGATTTCGAATTTTCGACCCCGTCACAATACTTTCCTTATACATTATGTATATAAGGAAAGTAAAAATGTCATTCCTAAAGTTGATAATTATATTCTTTCCAAGATATCGAATTTTCTTCAATTAGTCTTCATTTTCATTGATTTAGAGTCATTTTATCCATTTAGAGAGATTTTCGTTAATTTGGCAACATTTAAAAATGTCGCCACGTTGGCGACATTCCGCTAAATTCGTCTCCAAAATCTGGCCAAACGTTATAATAAGTATTGTTCGTTGAAATAAGTTATTGTTCCAGAGGATAAATGACTATTGACGTTCAAATACAAAAGTATTACTCAAAGTATCTTTTCTCGTGAGTGGAACGAGTTAGTTCCACGAGAATGATGTCACCAAATTTATCACGTGATATTACGTATGAAAAGTGAACATGTTTCTTAAGATTTAATATTTTTATTTATTTTACTTGATTTTTTGATGAATTTTTTTGAAAAATGTGCAATATCTCGAGAACGGTTCATGCTAGAGTTCTACAGTTTGTTTCAATCATTTTCTAAGGCGAAATTGTATAAGAAATGTCTATTTACGTAACTTTATTAAAGGTTTTGATTTTTTATGATTTTTTCAAAATTTCACTCGAAAATTTAAGGTGGTTCTGAACGTTCGATTGTGTTTAGAAACAATAGGCTTCCAGTATTCACGGATTGTGATTTTTGTACCAAATTTCATTCGAATCGCTCCATTCGTTCGTGAGATATCGCCTCCACAGACTCACTGACACACACACACACACAAAGACATCACTTCAAAAATGTTCGATTCGTGATCAGAGATGCTTGAAACGTGCTCTCCCGTCGAAAACTCGAATTCGAATTTTCGATCTCATCACAATACTTTCTTTATACATTATGTATATAAGGAAAGTAAAAAGTCCAGTTACCAACCGAGAACAAAAATTTAATTAAAAGTGCAAGTTCAGTGTCATTTTAAATAATTATTGACTATATTTTGTGCAATCACACTCAATACAATGAATTATTGAAGAAATAAAGAAATCGTTATTATGAGTCTGCAGGGAATGCCATGTGCTGCCCACATCAGATTTTTCTGCTTGTGATAGCTAGCTTTATGTGGCATGCTTATTAATGTGCAAATATGCAAATAGTTATATTCAACACAAATCTGTATCTAAAGTTAAAAGAAATAGATCACTTCTACAGAGTAAATTTATTATACTATACACAATTATGTATATTTTCTGTTGTTATGTTGTATACATATAACACAAGAAACTAATACAGCAAAAAACATCTGACTTTTATGAAATATAAATCAGCCAGCTGCTATATTAGAGTACAAGTTTACAATTGAATATATTACTAATAAACTCCTTGCGATATGGGTGATTTAGATGCTTATAAAAATATCTGATGTGGGCAGCACATGACTTTTCTTATATAATGCAATGAATTTACTATTTTTACAGTTAAAAAAATGTTATTCTTATATTAGATACTTATATTCTTTCCAAGATATTGAATTTTCTTTAATTAGTAGTCATTTTCATTGATGTAGAGTCATTTTTTTCCATTTCTCGAGATTTTCGTTAATTTGGCAAAATTAACGAAAAGTCGGTAAAGAAAAAGTCGGTAAGTTGGCGACATTCCGCCAAATTCGTCGCCAAAATCTCGCCAAGCGTTATGGACAGAGAAATAAATTATTCTTAGAGCAGATAAATGACTATCGGCGTTCAAATACGAAAGTATTACTCAGAGTATCTTTTCTCGTGAATGGAACGAGTTACATCCATGAGAATGATATCACCAAATTTATCGCATGATATTACGTATGAAAAGTAAACATGTTTCTCATCAGTTCATATTTTTTTTATTTTACTTGTGTTTTTGATAAATTTATTTGAAAAATGTGCAATATCTCGAGAACGGTTAATGCTAGCGTCCTACAGTTTATGCCAATCGTTTTCTAAGGAAAGATTACATAAGAAATGTCTATTTGCTTAACTTAATTAAATGTTTTGATTTTTTGATAATTTTTTCAAAATTTCACTCGAAAATTTAAGGGGGTTCTGGACATTCGATTATGTTTAAAAACAATAGGCTTCCAGTATTCACAGATTGTAATTTTTATACCTTCGAATCGCTCCATTCGTTTGTGAGATATCGTCTCCACAGACTCACTGACACACACACACACACAGACATCCCCTCAAAAATGTTCGATTCGTGATCAGGGACGCTTAAAACGTGCTCTCCCGTCGAAAACTTGAATTCGAATTTTCAAACCCGTCACAGTACTTTCCTTATACATTATGTATATAAACATAGCACAACTGTATAAAGGAACTTTGACGAATAAATAGTGAGACGTTAAGATGTCAAAGTGATTTATATTTAACTTACCCCAAAAGAGGTGACAGTTGGTTATAATCCTCACTTAGTTATCCACACTTAATATTCAAGTTAAATTTTCTTTAAAGAGGAGGAATTTAAATTTATCCTACTACATTTATGTTGTTTAACATATAGGTACATTTAGTGATAATAGATGGCAGCACTATAATAAAATTGAGAATTTTGTTTTTATAATACGGTAATCCTAACGAATTATCAGACATTCCATATCATTTTTTCTTTCTGCCGAAAACTCTATTTACAAGAAGTGAAGCATTCAAGTTTGTGAATATATCTTGGAAAAATATGTAATTAGGATTTAGTTTATAGTTATATATTTTAATGATAGATGGCAGCACTACAAATAAATTCTATGGTTTTAAAAAGTAGCAGAAAGTACACAATCATGTCTCGGGAAATATATGCACTTACAAATATATTTTTTTCTTTCTTGTTTCACTTATACTCGTATTTATCCATGTCATGGTTATGAATCATAATTGCCAGGGATGAAAGTACTGAAATCGCCGGCAGTGGCTTCAGACCGAAGGAAAAAAAAATATTTTGGCGTAGTGGCGAATTAACAAACCGGCGAATCCCGCTTCAGAGGAGGGCCTCATTTTGAACGAAAAGTAAAAAAACTAAAAGTAAAAATCCCATTTAAAGTACCCCAAGAAGTTTTAGTTCTTTCCTTAGTATTGTGCTATAATATCCATATTTACCTTACAGTTTAACAAATAAAAATGTATAATATTTAAAAACTTGTATCATTCAATATTCTCATAAAATATTACTTTCTCAATTTAATTTAATTTCTGTTCAAACTGTTGGGTGCAAATATTTCAAGTATGTTTATTGGATGAAAAAAAAATTTGACGTGGGCAGCACATGACTTTCTTGCAGACTTATATCCACGTTCTCTTTATTTTAATTAAATTTAATTCACTTTTAATTCAATTCTCGTTCTCATTTGGTAACTGTATTTATTTTCAAAGGTGGCAACGAAACTATTTTCAAAGGAAACAACTAAAATATCTCGAAAACGGCTAGTCCTGGTATAATGGGGTTGGTCTTGTTTTTTTCATCGTTAAAAATTACGCATAAAACAAGCATTTAATGGATATAGTTGAACATACGTAGCTTTTTAGTTTAGATTTTGGCGATTGTTGCGGGCCATTTCGCAAAAAAAAAGCAGGTGATTTTTTCCCGAATCGTACCAAAATCTAATCAGCACAAGGGTAATCCACAAGCGACTTATCAACCGATTTTTGCGAAATTCGGTTCATTAGTATTTTAGCTAGAGTGGATACATGAAATTTTTACGGATCATTCCGTAAAAAAAGGCGGGTTTAGTTTTCATGAATCCTACCAAAAACTAATCAGCAGCAGGGTCTCACTCAAGTGACATACCTACCAAATTTTATGAAATTCGGTCCAATAGTTTTTTAGTTGGAGCGGATACATACATTGCAGAGACAGATACACACACAGACAGACACTCAGACACACACACAGACATCACGCTAAAAATAGTTTTTTCGTATTCAAGAGGTCTCGAAACGTGTTGATCCGTCGAAAACTTGAGTTGTGATTTTCGGTATGAGTCCAATACTTTCCCTATACATCATCATGTATTGCAGGGAAAGTAAAAATCTGATGTGGGCAACACATGACTTTCCCTGCAGACTCAAATTCATATTTTCTTTATTTCTTTAATAATACAATTAATTGAGTTTAATTGAGCTAAATAACACTAAATTTGCATTTTTAATTCAATGTTTGTTTTTATTTGGTAATTGGACATTTTCCCGAAATAGGCGTTGTCCCGGGGTAACTTCCTCTTTTAGGACACCCCCGGTAAGAGCGCGAAGAAAAAAAAGGCCGTGTATTTAAATAATAACATTAATTTATTTACAATACTTAAATCTATGTACAAGTAATATAATACACAAAATGCTCCTATTAACATAAATGGATTGATCACCCATTCTAATAATTCAAAATAAACAATGGTAAGGAGTCTCATAGACTAATTGGAACAGATGTAAGCTATCATGAAAACACCTGACTTTTACTAGTAAATAATTTAATTGGAGTTAACTAGTAGATATTTAATTGGAGTTAACTAGTAGATATTTAACTGGAGTTAACTAGTAGATATTTAATTGGAGTTAACTAGTAGATATTTAATTGGAGAGGGAGAGAGAGACAAAAGATACAAATCAGGCACAGGCCCTTAAATGTGTAACTCACCAACATCACTTGCCGTTGAGCAGCATCTCTCTTTTCAGAGTACCATGATGGGAAGACGTCTTTACGCACTCAAAACTCAGTTTCTTCTCCTCGCTCCTTTTTCTAAATTTCTCAGAACTCTCTCTCTCTCAAAGATTTTAAAACACGCCCCTGAGGCGCATACCACTATCTCATTGGATTCTGAGTCTCAACCCCTTGACCCCAAAGCAACCCCATTGTCTTTTAGAACCCGCAGAAACAAAAAGCCCCTTCTCAAGCCCCTGCGAAACTGATATGATTTCGGCTACTAATTCAAACAGGCCGCCAGCCCTATGATCCGTCCGAACCGGACCAACATTAAAATCTTTCGGTGAAAATGCGATCTCCAAAGAAAACCTCCCACTTCCTGTTTTCTATTCAGAGTGCAGCTAGCCAAACGAAAAGGCTGACCCCCAAAATAAATACTTAACCTCTAGATCGCACCTCCGAAAATATTGGATCATGGGTTTACCATGCGATAGGCGTAACAAAAATGCAAGAAATCTCAAATATCTTGAGAACGGTTAGTCCTAAAGTATTATGGAGTGTGTTATATTATTTTCCTCTTCAAAAATTGCATATAAAACAAGAATTTAATTGATATATTTGAGCATACACTACTTAGTCTTTTTTTAAGATTTTGGCGATTTTGGAGGGCCATTTCGAAAAAAAGGCAGGTTGTTCCTTTCCGAATCGTACCAAAATCTAACCAGTACCAGAGTATCCCGCAAGTAACTTATTTACCGAATTTTGTGAAATTTGGTCAATTAGTATTTTAGCTAGAGTGGATACATGAAATTTTTGCGGGCCATTTCGTAAAAAACGGCCGGTTCTTCTTTTCCGAATCATACCAAATTCTAATCAGCACCAGAGTATCTAACAAGTAACTTATCTACCAAATTTTGTGAAATTTGTTCAATTAGCATTTTAGCTAGAGCGGATAAATGAAATTTTAACGGCCATTTCGCAAAAAAAGGCGGATTCTGTTAGTACGAATCATACCAAAAACTATTCAGCACCAGGGTCACATCCAAGTGACTTACCTACCAAATTTTAAGAAATTCGGTCCATTGGTTTTTGAGTTAGAGTAGATACATACATTACACAGACCCACAGACAGACACACACAGGCACACAGACAGACACACACATAGACGTCACGCTAAAAATAGATTTTTCGTATTCTAGAGGTCTCGAAACGTGTAGATCCCACGAAAACTCGAGTTGCGATTTTCGACATGATTCGAATACTTTCCATATACATTATCATGTATTGCAAGAAAAGTAAAATCATAGCAAAATTTGTATAGAGCAAGATTCAACGTGTTTATTTTTAAGTACTTTATTTTTCTAAACGGGCTTTTAGGGGGGGGGGGGAGAGTTCTTCGAAAAAGAGCGCTGGTTAGGCGTAAATAACATATTTCTTATTATTGATAAGAAATTTGACTGCTAAACAAAAAATTTGATGTGGGCAGCACATAACTTTCTTTGCAGACTCATATTCACGTTCTCTTTATTTCTTCAATAATTCCTTAAATTGAGTTTTATTGTACAAAACAACACCCATAATTATTTTAAATTACACAGAAATCACACTTTTAATTCAATTTTCGTTTTAATGTGATAATTGGACTTATTTTCAAAGATGGCGTACCGAAAATGCGAAAAAACTTATATAGTATCTCGAGAACGGCTAGTCTAAGAGTAATGGTGTTGGTCTTATTCTTTTTATCGTTAACAATTACGTATAAAACAAGCATTTAATTGATATATTTGAGCATACACAGTCCTTTATTTTGACGATTTTTTTTTGGGGGGGGGGGGGGGGCATTTTGGAAAAAAAGGGGAGAATATTTTTTTCCGAATCGTATCAAAATGTAATCAGCACCAGGGTCACCCACAAGTGATTTATCCACCGAATTTTGTAATATCGGGTCTATTAGTTTTTAACTAGAGGGGATACAGACAATTTATGCGAGGCATTTCAAAGGCGGTGTCACAAAAATGCGAACAAATTCATATATTTCGAGAATGGTTAGTCCTAGAGTAATGGGGTTGGTCTTGTTCTTTTTCTCTTCAAAAATTCAGCATACAAAACCTATTTAATTAATACATTTAAGCATACGTAGTCTTTTGTTTTAGATTTTAACGATTTTTGCGGGCCATTTCGTAAAGAAAACCAGGTTGTTAAAAAAAAAAAAAAAAAAAAAAGTGTTCTTTTATTCCGAATCGTACCAAAATTTAATCAGCTTCAGGGTCCTCCACAAGTGAATTATAAAATTTTATGAAATTTGGTCCATTGGTTTTTGAGTTAAAGTGAATAGGTACATTGCACAGATAGATACACACACACATACAAAGACACACACACAGACGTCACGCTAAAAATGGTTTTTCCGTGTTTTAGAGGTCTCAAAACGTATAGATCCGTCGAAAACTCCAGTTGCGATATTCGACACGATACTAATAATTTCCCTATGCATTACTATCTATTGTAGGGGAAGTAAAAATATTGTGTTTAATTATGTACTAAATTATTCTTTAAAATAAGGATTTGATTTGCAGAAGAGATTTCGAAATAAGTGCCCTCAGCCCTAATAAGAAGAACTGATCCTTATAATATACACTGATTAAATGTTTCTCTCTCTCTCTCTCTCTCTCTGTGTGTGTGTGTGTGTGGGGGGGGGGGGATATGTATCAAAATTATCGAACACTTCCACAATAGAATAATGGTTTTGGTGTCATTTGTTGAAGTGCGAGAATATCTGCAATCATAAATAAAAAATTCTAATGTGGGCAGTACATGGCTTTCCTTTTATAATGCAATGAATTTACAACTGTTATAGTAAAAAAAAAATAGGTTATTCTTATACGAAATACTTATATTCTTTCCAAGACATTGAATTTTCGTCAATTAGTCGTCATTTTTAATGATTTAGCGTCATTTTTATCCATTTGGCGAGATTTTCGTTAATTTGGCAACATTTAAACAAGTCGCCAAGTTGGCGACATTCCGCCAAATTCGTGGCCAAGATCTCACCAAGCGTTATGGAAGGAGAAATAAGTTATTCTTATAGCAGAAAAATGACTATTGCCGTTCAAATACAAAAGTATTACTCAAAGTATCTTTATTCATGAATGGAACGAGTTAGGTTCACGAGAGTGGTGTCACCCAATTTATCGCATGATATTACATATGAAAAGTGAACATGTTTCTCAACAGTTAATATATTTTTTTAATTTATGGGATTTTTTGATAAATTTGTTTGAAAAATGTACAATATCTCGAGAACGATTCAGGCTAGCGTTCTAAAATTTATGCCAATCGTTTTCTAATGAAAAATTACACAAGAAATGACTATTTACGTAACTTTAGTAAAGGTTTTAATTTTTTTATGATTTTTTCAAAATTTCTCTCGAAAATTTAGGGGTGTTCTGAACATCCGACTGCGTATAAAAACAATAGGGTTCCAGTATTCATGGATTGTAATTTTTGTACCAAATTTTGTTCGAATCGCTCTATTCGTTAGTCAGTTATCGTCTCCACAGTTTCACTGACACACGCACACACACACACATACTTTCACACACACACACACACCCACACATACAGACAGACATCATCTCAAAAACGTCTGATTCGTGTTCCGGGATGTTTGAAACGTGTTCTCCCGTCGAAAATTCGAATTTGAATTTTCGACCCCGTCACAATACTTTCCTTATATATTATATGTATATAAGGAAAGTAATTACAAAAATTAATATTATTTATAAAATTGAAATTTTTTTTTGCTAGAGTGCTGATGTATATGCGGAATTTTTACCCAAACTATTAAATATTGCGCTAATCTTAGTTTTTCAGATGTGAGGGTATACATATCAGATCACGTGTAAAGGGCAATTTTGATGTATTTAAATAAATAAATTTGAAGGAGTTATTCAACGGATCCGGTTCAAACATTGTTGCAAAGAATGCTCTTCAGATTTTTCAGTATCAAGATAGAAACTCTGTGAATATATTTTAGGTCGCTAAGGAATCGATTTCTGTGAATATCGGTCAAAATGGTAAATTGGGATAAAACATAAAATAACTGAAAACCTAATTCAAAATTAAAACAAAAAAAATCAATCATGCATAAAGCATTGATTATGAAACACTTTCCAATTGAAATGCAAAATGGAATACATTCAGCGGTGATATTTTTTAAATTATCACAGAGCTACAATAATTTATTTTACTTGAACTATTAAAACTTTATTGAAAAAAAAAATGATTTTTATTCAATTGACGTCATTGAAATATAAACCGCCTGGTTCTCTATGCAAAAGCAGTGAATATTTCATACATACACACTTTTATTCCAGACACCAGAGTAAAATAATTTGGCTTGAAAAAATTTCAGCAATTCTTATACAACTCATCTTTACAATCATTTGTTTACATTCTTCATCCATTAAAATTACGCTTCGTTGTAGAAATAATCAAAGTTTGAGGATCATTTAAACTAAAAAATATTGTAATTGCGTTGGCATAGAATATAGATGCACAGAAAATACGCTTTATTCAAATTTTATTCAATTGACGGCATTGAAATATAAATTACCTGGTTTAAACATCTCTAAAATGCGATATATATCTCGGTAATATTTTAAAAATTATCACAATACTACATTAATTTATTATATTTGAAAACTTAAAACTTCATCGAAAAAAATGAACTTTATTCAAATGACGGTATTGAAATATAAATTGCCTGGTTTAAACATCTCTAAAATGCGATACATTCCTCGGTAATATTTTTAAAATTATCATAATACTATAATAATTTATTCTTTTTTGAAATCTTCATCGAAAACAAATGAACTTTATTCAAATAAAATCATCGAAATATAAATTGACTGGCTCTCAATATAAAAGCAGCATTTCATCCATAAACTTTTTTCCATTCTTTTCATTCATCACAATGCTATAATAATTTATTTTACTTAAAAATTTAAAACCATGGAGGTACAAGTAATTTAACTCTATGCTTAAAACTTCATTGAAAAAACGTATGCTTCTCTGTGTAAAATAAATGAATGTTTCATTCATATCAGCTATATTGCAGACTCCATGAGCTAAATAATTTTGCGTTAAAGAAATGCAGCAATTCTTATACAACTCACTCTACATCTTTTGGTGTTTACATTCTCCATAAATGTAAATTACCGTTGTAAAAATAATCAAAGTTTGATGATCATTTAAACTCAAAAATTTGCAATTGCGTTGGCACGGAATATAGATGCACAGAAAATACGCAAAAATAAAGCGGTTTTCGGACGGATGCAACAATAAATATACATTCATTTAAAAGTACTTTAAAAAAAATCATGATTTTTACACTGGGAAAAAAAGATGGATGTCATATTTTATTTTGAAGTGGATCACGTGATCTCTTCATATTATGTGGGTGTAATAATTATTTTAATTTTTATTTGGAAAACTACCAAATACATTTTGCCGATTTTTTTTATATATATTTTATGGGATAATTCGAATATTTCCTAAAATTTTCGAAGCAATTTGTAAATTTTAACTTCGCTTAAAAAACGTTGAAAAATTAAGTCCCATGTGGTTCAATGTATTTCCTTTTTTTTCGCAGGGGTTCAATCCAAAACTAATTGGGAGATATTATTCATTTACATTCACATATGTCCCAAAGACCATTTCAATAATATATTAAAATTTTATTTTAATATAGTCATTTTTAAAGTCAGTTATTGTGCGAATGGACAGACAGAGAGACAGAATGAACAAAGTCATAAACACTTTTCAACTTTGTTGTAAAGTGCTAAAAAAATAATAATAATGCTGAGGTGCACATATTTGGGTCCTGAAATACCTCTGTACCAAATTTCATGACCGTGCGGTGATTAGATTTATCGCTACAGACTGCACACACACATTTTCTTTTATTAAGATGAAATAAATATGGTCATAATGCCTTTTATTAACACTTTACAACACAGTTAAAAAGTGTTTATGACTTTGTTCATTCATTCTGTCTGTCTGTCTGTCTATCTGTCTGTCCGTTAGCACGATAACTGTTGTAAAAATGAATTTATCAAAATGAAATTTTAGTATGTTTTTCAGACGGTCCATGAGACCTATGGGAATATAAATGAATAATATCACCCAATTAGTTTTGGATTGAACCCGGGTTGAAAAAATGAAATACATTGAACCCTATGGGATCTAATTTTTCAAACATTTTTTAAGCGAATTTAAAATTCACAAATTGCTTCGAAAATTTTAGGAAATATTCAAATTATCCCATAAAATATATAAAATAATTTTAAAAAAATATGTTAGGTAGTTTTTTAAATAAAAATTATTTAATATAGGGAGAAAAACAAATTCAATTAAATTCTGACTCTTGCCATATCCTCCAGAAAGAAAAAAGAGATATATTTTATAATTTATTTCCAAGAGTTTGCGTGTGTATGTTCGTTAAGTTGTGTTTCGCCCACGTAATTTAAGGTTAATGTCGTAATTCTGTGAGCTAACTGTTTAATACTTTCTCCTTTTGTTTGTTTAGCAGTTGAAAAAAAAATTTGGTTTGTAGTAACATTTGGTTCGGAGGTGAAAAAATCTCGAGGTCTCGTTCTCGTCGCTTCCGCTCAGTTCTCCTAACAAGGATATAATACCAGGGATCCTACTTGTAGGCGTTACCGTCATGTCACCCCTTTCTGTCATTTTTAAAACTTGTTAAGTTCTCCCTTAATTCTCTAATCAAAATTTCTATCCCTACGAACAATACCCGTTTACATAAATACAATACTTTTCATGCAATATAAAAATACAAATATTGATACTCATAAATCATACACATAAAATCATACTCCTACTCATATCTTATTTCCAAAAATTTAGTTCCCAAAAAATATTACCATCCATTATTAATTTTCTCCGATTTTTCTCCCCTAACTCAATATATTTAAATCCTATAATTCTTTTTCTTAAATATACACAACATTTCTTAAATAAACACCTCATATACACATGGCATAACACTTGTGACAACATCTATTTTCTTAAATGTCCTCATTTCCTTACGTTAAATTTAATTTTAAAGTTTAAGTTTTAATTTTAAATTTATTTCAAGTTAATTTTATTTTATTTCAAGTTCATTTTATTTTAAATTAATTTTGTTTTAAATTTTCCTATCGCGCACATTAATTTTAATTTATTCACAAAAATTTTTTTTTCAGTTATTTTATCAATTATTTTTATTTCGAATCCTGGTCATCGGAACCATTTTTGATGCGTGGATTTTCATCACACGTCCGGTCAGAACGCAAAAATCATTATTATTACCCATTAAAGCAATCTCCGACATTGGTCGTGTCGAATAAAAATACATATAATCAATCAATAAGATATTAATTAGAAAATAGGACAGTGAAAAAAACTTAAAACAATGGCATATTTATTAGCAAAAAGAAATTAAAAGTAATAAGAACATATTTAATTGATTTAATTGACACTCTCACTAAACCATAATTATTCCCCCCATTAATATTCGCGTTGACATTCACGTGCATTTCCATTGTGACAATAATTGTTGCGTGCCATATGCACATTTCTCTTAATCATGAACATTTATGGTATACAATTAAACTCCTTCATTTAAGGTTATAATTAAAATCACACTCGTAATGATTTTAAATATCTATCAAAATACAATTAAAAACAATTTCCACACTGATTACTTTACTTAAGTGTAAAAGCGAATACGATGTCGAGAGAGAGATCAGTAACATAGCGTCAACAGACTGAGTGTAAAGGACATGCATTGCGTACCTTCAATATTTCGTTGAACCGTCATCGGATGCGGGGTCCTCGGGCGAGGAATCATCGGTTGTCCGTCCTCTCTACAGTCATCTTTTTGGAGAACCTTCTCTCCCAAAATCACAAGATCAATTCTCGCTTCTTTTACAAAATCTCACTCTCTCTCGAACATCCGAAAAATGTCACCGCGTACGCAATTAAGCCCCAGGTCTATTACTGGCTCCCCCAACTGAAGCCCCTGGTATTTTTACTGGATACCACAGGATTACATCCAGCTATTGGGTGCTGTGATGACAGAGGGATGGTTAGCACCCCAGAATTAATATTTGACAGCTGGGACAAAGTTCCCATGAACCTGGGCGCACGTGCGTCCGGAAACGGTCAAGGGTCAGCTCTCCCCAAAAGTGCCCTGCTGTGAGCCCCACTGTAACTGAGCCATTTCTGTCCATATTTCGCAGAAACATTGCTTGTTCACCCTTTTGCAGGTGTTGACCAAGGGGAATGTATAAGTATTGTAGGAGTAGCACAGGGGCCATCTTTATAGGTTGTACTCCCTCCACAATTCACAATGTTCCATTTTTGCCATGGAACACACCCCATTAGTTTTTAGCTAGAGTGTATAAAGGCAATTTTGCCGGCCATTTTGCAAAGAAGACAGATTCTTTTCTTACGAATCGTACTAAAATCTAATGAACATCAGGGTTTCCCACAACAAATTTACCTACCAAATTTTATGAAATTCGGTCCATTAGTTTTTTAGTTAGAGTGGATATAATATCCTCACAGACATACAGAAACACACACAGATACACTCTTACACACACAGACGTCTCCCTAAAAATAGTTTTTTTGTGTTCTAGAAGTCCCAAAACGTGTAGATCCTCCGAAAATTTGAGTTTCGATCTTCGGCGCGATTCCAATACTTTGAATACACACACACACATATATTATCTGTGTATCTAAATTCCGTGCCCACGCAATTACAATAGTTGTGATTTTAAATGATCCCTAACTTTTATTATTTCTACAATGAAGCCTAATTTTAACTTATGCAAAATGCAAATATCTCAAGCGATTGTGAGTTATATGAGAAGTGTTGATTTTTTCACGCAAAATTATTTAGCACTGGGGTCTGGAATGCAAATTATATGAATGAAATATTCATTGATTTTGCATAGAGAATCAGACGATTTATATTTCAATGAAGTTTTAAATATTTAAGTATAATAAATTACTGTAGCACTGTGATAATGTAAAAGATATCACCACTGAATGTATCACATTTTAAAGATTTTTAAATGAAATTGTATTTCAGTTGGAAAGTATTTCATAATCAATGCTTATGCATGATTGATCTTTCTTGTTTAACTCGATCTGGTGTTTGTCAGTGTAATTCAAATATTTGAGGCCCTAACTAATCAGATTCCATCAACAAAGTAACATGGAATTTGATGTGTCGTTACCTTTTCAGTGCATTTTAGTTTTCTTTTATTTTGAACCTTATTGGGCCCCGTCCTAGGTTCCCCATATGAATGTATTCGTTAATGGGGAATAACTCGAAAACCGGAACAGCTATAAAGTACATATTTAGTATATCGTTGTCTTTTGTGATATATTTTAATTTTTTTTGGATTTTGAACCTTATCGGACTAAACCGTCTTGGGTCCGCTATAAGAATGTACTCGTTTTTTGGGGAAATAACTGGAGAGCCGGTATATACAGAATGTTCAAATATAGTAAATAGTTGTTTTTCATATTGAGGTTACATACACATAATACGATTTGGTACCTTAAAAACCACATTCTTTTTTTTTACTTGTTAATTATTTCAATCAAGATGAGAAATGTTTTATTATAAAAAATAATGTTACAAAAACATTATTTCTACCCTGGAGCGAATGAATACAAATATTCCACTTTCCATTACATGTAAAAAAAATCTGATGTGGGCAACACATGACTTTCCTTATATAATGCAATGAATTTACTACTTTTAGCGTAAAAAAATAGGTTTTTCTTATAGTAAATACTTATATTCTTTCCAAGATATTGAATTTTCGACGATTAGTCATCATTTGCATTGATTTAGTGTCATTTTTATCCATTTGGCGAGATTTTCGTTAATTTGGCAACATTTGAAAAAGTGGCTAAGTTGGCGACATTCCACGAAATTTGTCGCCAAAATCTCGCCAAGCGTTATGGATGGAGAAATAAGTTATTCTTATAGCAGATAAGTGACTATTGGCGTTCAAATACAAAAGTAGTATTACTCAAAGTATATTTTCTCATGAAAACCAAATTTATCGCATGATATTACATATGAAAAGTGAACATGTTTCTCAAGAGTTAATATTTTTTTTTTAATTTATGGGATTTTTGGGAATGGCTCATGCTAGCGTTCTAAAGTTTATGTGAATCGCTTTCTAAGGAAAAAATACATAAGAAATGTCTATTTAGTAACTTTATTAAAGGTTTTGATTTTTCGATGATTTTTTCAAAATTTCACTTGAAAATTTAGGTGGGTTCTGAACATTCGATTACGTTTAAAAACAATAGGCTTCCAATATTCATGGATTGTGATTTTTGTATCAAATTTCATTCGAATCGCTCCATTCGTTCGTGAGATATCGTCTCCACAGACTCACTGACTCACACACACACACACATACTTTCACACACACACACAGACATCATTTCAAAAATGTTTGATTTGTGATCAGGGATGCTTGAAACGTGCTCTCCCGTCGAAAACTCGAATTCGAATTTTCGATCCCGTCACAATACTTTCCTTATACATTATGTATATAAGGAAAGTAATATTTAAATTTTACATTAAATCTATTTTATTTACTCTTTCTATTCGTTTTCCAGTTGAAATATTAAAGATATTTTGGTTTAAAAAATACTTTTTATCAACTTTTATGGCGCATTATTTCTTTTAGCGGAAGATTACATCTCGCACCTTCTATTGCACTACAAGTTAGGTATTCGTTAAGTATAGTGTGATCACAAACATTTGTGCATTACAAAGATATATATCAGCAATGTATAGAAAAGGATGGAGAGGAGGGGGGGATCAAGAAAGTCAACAGCACCGAAAGGAAAAATTTCTTACAAACCACTCGAAGTTTTAGACCAGTAACCCCTCCCCCCCTCCCTTTAAAACTATCGGTGAATAATTTAAGAGATAGTGAATTAATCTTTGGTTCCTCGTGTGCCGAATCCCACGTGCAAAAAGGAAGCTTTGATGAGGGAAGTTACTAAGTGCTTCGAAATCCATTTTAAACTGTTGGGTCAATTTATCGTCGTGTTCAAAAGCAACCATAGAGCGATATAAAACAAACAACCCAAATATACTACAACAGGATTCTTCATTCATACGATTTTTTAGTCAAAGAATCCTTTTACGTAACAAATAATACGTGAAAAATCAGCACACTTATGATATCACTCAAAGAATGAGCTCTCGAGATAACAATCACTGGATCTCTGAGTTCTACCCCCCCTCCCCCCCCTCCATTTTTTTTTTTATTTTCTCCATCTTTCCGACAAACAATTAACCTCCTTCAGCGATTCCTGGACAATTCACCGCTTGAAAACGAGTGGCATGATTAGGCAATTACACCCTCCTGACTCACTACTTCACCCCCCTCGAGCGCTGCTTTTAATTGACCTACGACCTCGAATGGACTAACCCAGATAGAGATGGGAGCGAAATTCATTAGAGAGACCCGCCAAGATCACAGGGCCATGGAATTTGGCTGACTTGTTGGGGATTATTGTTTTACGTTTGAAGGGAAATAATAGGGCTTTGAAGTTACCATCTGAACCAGGAAGGTATTTTAGATAAAAAAAAATGCATTGCATGAAGTCAAAGAGAATGATGCGAATTGTTGTAAAAAGGTGCCATTTTTTTTTCTTGGATGTTGTAGTTGTCGTGTTTCGTAGGGAAATCATTAACGAGAGTCACATTTGATTATTCTTCCTTTCAGACTAAGATCCTTCATATTTATGGTAATCATTGTGTTAGATGTTACATATTTTATTGCAAAATCGTGCAAAAACAATATTTAATGAATCGCATATGATTTTACAAATGTAACATAAAATCCAAACATTGTATAATTATTAATTATTTTTCATTGTTTTGTGCGGCAACAACTTCTTAGAATATACCTTATAAAGTTAATATTTCGAAAACATAGATAAAAATCTGATGTGGGCACCACATGACTTTCCTTATATAATGCAATGAATTTACTACTTTTACAGTAAAAAAAATAGGTTTATCTTATAGTAGATACTAATATTCTTTCCAAGATATTGAATTTTCGATAATTAGTCGTCATTTTCATTGATTTAGCTTCATTTTTATCCATTTGGCGAGATCTTCGTTAATTTGGCAACATTTCAAAAAGTCGCCAAGTTGGCGACATTCTGCCAAATTCGTCGCCAAAATCTCGCCAAGCTTTACTGACGGAGAAATAAGTTATTCTTATAACATATAAATATTGGCGTTAAAATACAAAAGTATTACTCGAAGTATCTTTTCTTATGAATGGAACGAGCTAGATCCACGAGAATGATGTCACCCAATTTATCGCATGGTATTACATATGAAAAGTGAACATGTTTCTCAATAGGAAATATATATTTTTTATTTTATATGACTTTTTGATAATTTTTTTGAAAAATGTGAAATATCTCGAGAACGGTTCATGTTAGCGTTCTAAATTTTATGTTAATCGTTTTCTAATGAAAAATTACATAAGAAATGTCTATTTTCGTAACTTTATTAGCGGTTTTGATTTTTTGACGATTTTTTCAAAATTTCACTTGAAAATTTAGGCGGGTTCTGGACATTCGATTACGTTTAAAAACAATAGGCTTCCAGTGTTTACGGATTGTGATTTTTGTACCAAATTTCGTTCGAATCGGTCCATTCGTTCGTTAGTTATCGTCTCCACAGACCCACTGTCACACACACACACACACACATACTTTCACACACACACACACACACGCACACACACACACACAGACATCACTTCAAAAATGTTTGATTCGTGATCAGGGATGCTTGAAACGTGCTCTCCCGTCGAAAACTCGAATTCGAATTTTCGACTCCGTCACAATACTTTCCTTATACATTATGTATATAAGGAAAGTAAAAACGTTTTTAATAAGTATGTACGTTTAACGTTTTAAATAAGTAACGTTTTTAATAAGTACGTTTAACGTTTTTAATAAGTACGTTTAACGTTTTTAATAAGTTAAGTTTTTAATAAGTACCTTTAACGTTTTTAATAATAACGTTTTTAATAAGTAAGCACGTTTAACGTTTTTAAGTAAGTGGATTTTGAATCCCGGACGAGATCGAAAAATCTGTTGTAGGAATCATGTGACTTTTCCTTCATCAAGGATTCCCAAACTTTTTTGTTTGGAGGAACCAACTATATTCAGAGAACACCTCACTTGTAGCACTATGAAAGCTACAAGGTACTTTTCACTCAGTCGCCTGTGATTGAGTTGCCAGATCCAGCATTTGATGTGAATTATTGCAAAGAAAGTTTTTCACCAGCGCAGTATTCCTGAAGTACGATATGCATACCGCAAATATAGTAGAATTGCATTTGCTTAAGAATACCAATATAAACTCATGTATGTACATATAAAATTAAGAAAAATTATAAAATTAACATAAATTAATTGGCTTATAATGGCAATTCAAGGATTCATAGAATTCATGTTAACCATATTTATTTATTACTCATATCCCATATTTATTATTGTCATCATTACCCATATGTATTATTGTTATCTTTTGCGGTATATTTTAGTTTCATTTTGAATCTTATCGGACTATCCCGTCCTGTTTGCGCAATATGGATGTACGAGATTTTAGGGAATAACTCGAGAACCGGAGCAGCTATAATGTCAAAATTTAGTATCTTGTTTTCTTTTATGGCATATTTTATTTTTGTGATGTTTTATCTGCTCAACTATGTTTGTATATCCCTTTTCTTGAGGTATCTTTGAAATGTTTTCAAAATGTACACTATGATAAGGAACATTATCAATAACGATCACACTGTCTGGTTCGATATTCTGGAGAAGATTTTCTTTGAACCAGGTTTCTTACGATTTACCATTATTTCCCCATGATAGTCTTCAGCATATGTTTTTTCTTGTAGCATTTTACAAGCGTTTAACACGAATCCATCATCACTTCCAGAGTGTATTAAAGTAAATCTAGACCCTTGTCCTGATGGTTCTTTTATTCAAGTTAACGAAGCACTTGGAAACGCTTGTTTCGCTGACTGAATTGTGGGAAATGTTGGAAATATAAACATGTTGCGAAGATAAACATGTTGGGAAAATAAACATAAAATATCAAATCACGGATCAAATGACAGTATGCCAAACTGGATAATAGAATAAACGATTTGAGATTTGGCTTGGCTATATATATATATTAAAAAAAATCTTCCCTAATAAATCTTATCTAAATATGCCGATAATAATAAGGCGAAAATAAATTTGTTTTATTTATTTAATTCAAAATATATTTTTATCATGTCGGGTATATGATAAAACTTCTGATTTGTTTAAATTTCGGTTCTCGAGTTATTCCCTAAAATCTAGTACATCTATATGGAGCACGCAGGACGGGCTAGTCCGATAAGGTTCAAAATAAAATATTTTGAAAAATTTAAATCTGTTTACATTTTGGTTTTATATTTAATGGTTTTAAAAATAGAAAGTTTGACTGGAAATAAAAAATAAATTTTAACTTTTGCAAAAACTTTAAAACGATGTAGTAAAGACAACCAAATCGATGTAGTAAATACATGCATCATAAAATTTCAGGACAACCAATAAACGTGTCGACGTTTTTATTGGTTGCCCTAAATTTTTATGATTTTTATGTACAGTTAGTTATTCATGTATTTTTTCTATCTTTATTCATTTCTGTGCAATCCTTACTGAGATTTTGACTAGGCGTACATATATATAGATGGGATTTCGTATCACACATGTTGCTTTTTTTCGCATTTTTTCATGAGAGATCAAAATGGGCTTGGATGTTCGTATTATTTATAATTAGTGGGCGATTACTTAGGATCTGAGCCACGCCGGACAATTCGTTCTAGTTTTTCAATAAAATTTTTGCGGAGAACATTGTTTGGTTCTGGATGCCTCAATTATCCCAGCTACGCTCTGGGCCCAGGAAACATAAAAATCCCCATAACTCTTGAAATGTTTCATAAAATATTGGGAATCCCTTATCTGACTGACACATATTTGATCGACAGGGGAACTTACAAAATAGACGTGTGAAGCAGTAAGATTAATAAATAATAACTTATACTTTGGATAAAAATATTACAAGCGCATTTATTGCATGTTTCCATTTATTAATTATTGTTAATAAGAAAAATGACAAACATTCCACTTTACATCTGGCTTATTGGTTATAAATAAACATTTTGGATTTATTTTGTAATGATTTTTATTACTTTCTTTATATACATAATGTATAAGAAAGTATTGTGACGGGGTCGAGAATTCGAATTCGAATTTTCGACAGGAGAGCACGTTTCAAGCATCCCTGATCACGAATCGAACAGTTTTGAGGTGATGTCTGTGTGTGTGTGTGTGTGTGGAGACGATATCTCACGAATGAATGGAGCGATTCGAATGAAATTTGGTACAAAAATCACAATCCATGAATACTGGAAGCCTATTGTTTTAAAATACAATCGAATGTTCAGAATCCCCCTAAATTTTCGAGTGAAATTTTGAAAAAATGATCAAAAAATCAAAACCTTTAATAAAGATACGCAAATAGACATTTCTTATGTAATTTTTCCTTAGAAAACGATCGACATAAACTTTAGAACGCTAGCATGAACCATTCCCGAGATATTGCACAACTTTTAAGTAAATTTATCAAAAAAATCCCATAAATTAAAAAAAATATGAACTGTTGAGAAACATATTTACTTTTCATATGTAATATCATACGATAAATTTGGTGACATCATTCTCATGGATCTAATTCGTTCCATGCACGAGAAAAGATACTTGAGTAATACTTTTGTATTTGAACGCCAATAGTCATTTATCTGCTGTAAGAATAACTTATTTCTCCGTCCATAACGCTTGGCGAGATTTTGGCGACGAATTTAGCGGAATGTCGCCAACTTGGCGACATTTTTAAATGTTGCCAAATTAACGAAAATTTTGCCAAATGGATAAAAATGACGCTAAATCAATGAAAATGACGACTTATTGAAGAAAATTCAATATCTTGGAAAGAATATACGTATCTACTATAAGAATACCATTTTCTTAACTGTAAAAGTAGTAAATTCATTGCATTATATAAGGAAAGTCATGTGTTGCCCACATCCGATTTTTTATTAGTGTAATTAAAACTAATGAAAAATAATTAATACAAAATAATTATGCACATTAAAACTTAAAAACCTTTACTATTTCTATTTAATTGCAAAAAAAGGTGTCAAGTTACATAATTTTTCTTTCCCACAAGCGTTTACAAATTCTCACAGAAATCTTGATTGGAGCTTGCGGAATCCCAGTAGGTGAAACTGTGGTTGTGAATCACTGCAATAGATATTCCAAAAGCAGTCCAATATTAAAGTACCAGACTGTAAAAAACTCATGCCTCATCAAGGATATCTGTCTGTTAAGTCAATTCTTTCTCCATTGAGCTGAGACAATAGTATTTTTCTTCCTTGGTCTCACATTCTCCTTCTTAAGATTATGGAAACTTCAGTGTGATTGATACCTTTGTTTCACAAATGTCTTGTTTCCAGTTTGAACGTGGTTCCCCAGAAAAAAAAGGTGTCTCCAATGAAGGTGTGCAGGGCCTGGTGTTAATTCGAGGCTCCTATACACTCACAGCATACCAAACGCATGCAAAACGTCAACATAACATATTTGGGGGCCTAGAATCACATAGCCCCACAAAGGGTTTGTCAGTACATGTAGAAAACGCCTAAACTTTTTACTTCGAGGTAATGTATTAAAACTTTAAAAGATGTGTAATATTTAAAACTATTAACATATTTTGCAATTTAAATTAAAAACGAACATTACCAGTTTTAGATTAATTAGAAAATTAATTTTGTTTACATTTTTTATCGTATTGCAAAATTTTGGTGTTCCCTTAAAAGTTGGGGGCCCAGAGCCTCGGCCCAGAAGGCCCGTGCATTTGTCAGGCCCTGATTGTGTGTTTAGAGCCCCATTAACGAGAAGCTTGTATATGAGCATCTTGTATTTGCGAAATGCTTGCGCGCTGAAATAGATAAACTCCCTTGACATTGTTTGTCACAGTAAGTTTATTCAACACTTTAGAAATCATGTGATGCAGTGATTTATTCGCTTAAAGGCATATGAAGGGTCCATGACTGTGTATGTTTTTCAAAAGCTACCACAGATTTCCTTACCTTTTTAAAGGCTAATTCTAATCTCTTCTCTGTACCAATTCATTCTAAATTTGAGTTTGATCACTCATTTTTTTTTTCGCCCCTGGCTTCTCTGTTATAATACCACCTTGATAGCTTTTTAAGAATCCCCTAAAGTGTCTGGAATTTCTGGTGTAGGCATTTTTAAATACAAATAAATTGCCAGATTTTCGAGAACTATCTCATTACTTCCCACACCCACTGACAGATTCACCGCTCTGTTTGCGAATCCAACGGCTGTTTTCCACATGATGGTTTGCATTTTTAAAACTCTGATTCCGTCTGCAAAAACGGTTAAATCTTATCCGGTAATCTTACTCAGTGTCTTACATTCATTTCTGTATCTAGTCCACATGTGATATTACATTTATAACCAGAGATATGTTTTCGCGACGAAAAAAGCATGTTCATGCATCGGTAGCATTTGACAGGTAATAGCAGAACAATATCATTCTTTAATATTCTTCATGATTTGGTACTATGGATAGGTTCACAGACTGACGAACTGCACGATGAAGGAGAAATGGTCAGTTATTTCTTTGAAAGATTAGTCAAATTTCTCTACTGTGAGGTTCGCTAATAAATTTGAGGCCGTATATGATACTGGAACATAAAATTTCAAAGGCTGCTTTTCAAAGAACATTGACTTCCACTTGTGAAATATTGTATATAATGAGCAAATATTAACCCGTTATCGGCATCATTGCCAAAATTGCCCAAATTCCAGTACTGGCGTAATATTTGTCACGTGATTTTCTCAATCAGTGGACATACCTGAAGAGTCTGCGAAAATTATTAGGCCGCTTCTAAATACGTTACCATAATATTTATTGAATTTTACGCTTATTGTTTACTTTGGAATAAAGCAGAAGTTAATAAGTAAAATACACTTGTGCAAAGGATAAGGAAAATTAGGGCAACGCAAACCCACCTAGTGCACATATCCACACCACGTTTGAACTTCGGGTTTGTTGGTTTTCTTGCACTGACGAAGCGGATCCAACGTATCCCCGAAACAGCTGGATGCTGCATTGTGTTAGATCTTATCTATGTTGCTCTAGTTTTCTTTAAAGCTTAAGTTATCCAGATATTCGTATTTATTCTTGTCCGTGTTTACTCAGAGTGCTGGCAAATTAAATCTATGGATCTGAAAGTTGTTCTGAGGGGTAAGAACAGAAGAAAGGTACGGCCCCCAAGAATGTCGCCCACACTGAGTTCCGGTTTAAATTGGGTGACACTGCCTCCCCCCAGTTCAGACTGTATATATTATAAAGCAGATATCCTCATATAGGCTATCTACGGTCCAGACTTTACATCTTCGGATATGTCGGACGGTCTGGATCGAAAGGAAAAAGACTCATTTTGTATCCTGAGAGCAAGTACACACGAGAATCAGGAAAATACGTTGCAGCAATATTCATTTTACCTAAATCCCCAGAAACGATGAATGTCCTTGCAGGTGTGTAAATGAAATGTCTAATTAGTCATATTTATCTCAAATTCACATCGTAAATAAGCCGAAAGCTAGAAAACTTATTTCCATAGAATGTGTGGAATTTTAACGTCCTTGGCGCTCGCTGAGATCGCGCTTGTTTGTATTCTAAGAACTTCAGGAGACCGAAATTAGTCTGCGCAGCTTGTTGTGGCATCCCTGACACCTGTGGATTGTTGGTGCTTTATTTACTTCCTACATGGGTAGGAGTTTTGATACTAAAGATACTCAGATATCATTGAGGTTTATATTAGGATTAAGGAACCTACAATTCACTCATTTCATATTGGGAAGGAGATTAAGTAAAAGTAATTAAGTAAAAGGAATATGAAATTATTTTGCGTTAACGTAACCTGACAACGGTCAAGAGAATGCAAATGTTGAACACTTTCCATAATTAAAGAATGTGCCTGTGCGTGCGTGTGTGCCTGTAAAATTAAAGCTTCGGACTGCCTTGAAACTCGGTACATGGATAACTGAACTTCCGGAACGAAATGATACGCCTCATCGATATATATGTAAATGTTTTAAATTCGAATTAGTTTAAAAATTATGAACCTAAAAGTTGAAATTTGGCGCAATTTTCCCCATTTTAGAATCAATTTATTCCAGCAGACGATTTCCCGGGAGCAGCAGATACGAACGGCAATCGGAAAAATAGATATTTGTCGAAACGGAAACTGTGGTTTAAAATGCAAAGTTCTAATTATTTGTGTTTTATTATTTTGAGTTATATGGATAAAAATATTTTTGTGAAATTTATATAAATATCTCAGATAAAATTTTACTTAATATATGCAAAAAATTTCGTCGCAAAACTCAAATCAAACTAGTTTAAAACCAGCTAATAATGATCAATATTTACGTCATTCTTTAGTGGACTAGTTGCCATATTTATTAGACACATTATTATAAATGCAAAAATGTTTAATTTGACCAAAATTTTCATTGCGAAACCCATATTAGCCCAATTTTTATTTTTCTTATATACATAGTATAATGCATAGTAAGGAAAGTATTGTGACGGGGTCGAAAACTCAAATTTAAGTTTTCGACAGGAGAGCACGTTTCCAGTATCCCTGAACACAAATCAGACGGTTTTGAGGTGATGTCTGTGTGTATGTATGTATGTCAGTGAGTCTGTGTAGACGATGTCTCACGAACGAATGAAGCGATTTGAACAAAATTTGATACAAAAATCACAATCAGTGAATACTGGAAGTCTATTGTTTTTACATGCAATCGAATGTTCAGAACCCGCTAAATTTTGAAATGAAATTTTGAAAAAATCATCAAAAAATTAAAACATTCAATAAAGTTACGTAAGTGAACATTTTTTATGTAATTTTTCATTAGAAAACGATTGGCATAAATTTTAGAACGCTAGTATGAACACAAGATATTGCAAATTTTTTGAAATAAATTTATCAAAAAATCACATAAAATTAAAAAGAAAGTATTAATTATTGTGAAATTTGTTGACTTTTCATATGTAATATTATGCGATAAATTTATTATCATCATTCTCGTAGATCTAGCTCGTTCCATTCATGAGAGAAGACACTTTGGGTAATAGCGTTGTAATTTAACGCCATTAGTAGTATATCTAAGAATAACCTATTTCTTCATCCATAATGCTTAGCGAAATTTTGGCGACGAATTTGGCGGAATATCGTCAATTTGACGAGTTTTTTAAATGTTGCCAAATTAACGAAAATATCGCCAAATTGATAAAAATGTCACCAAAGTGATTAAATTGACTCTAAATCAATGAAAATGAAGACTAATTGATGAAAATTCAATATCCTTGAAAGAATATAAGAATCTACTATACGAGAAGCTACTTTGGTTAATAGTTTTGTATTTGGACACCATTAGTCGTTTATCTACTGTAAGAATAACCTATTTCTCCGACCATAATGTTTAACGAAATTTTAGCGACAGATTTGGCAGAATATCGCCAACTTGACCCGTTTTTAAATGTTGTCAAATTGATAAAAATGTCTCCAAATTGATGAAAATGTCGCCAAATTGATAAAAGATATCACCAAATTGAAAAGAATGACGCCAAATCAATGAATATGACAACTAGTTGATGAAAATTCAATATTTTGGAAGGAATATAAGACTCTACTATAAGAATAATCTATTTCTCCGTCTGTAACACTTGGCGAAATTCTGGCGGCGAATTTGGCGGCATATCTCCAATTTGGCGACTTTTTAAATGCTGCTAAATTGACGAAACAGCTGCCGAATTGACGAAACTGTTGCCAAATTGATAAAAATGTTATCAATTGATAAAAATGTCGCCAAATTGATAAAAAATATCGCCAACTTGATAAAAATGACGCCAAATGGGATGCATTTGAAAATTTTTAATTTCGTCATGTGATGGGCATACCTATTAATATATAAGAAATGCTTTTCTAAATATTGCGAACTTGGCAATATTTAGCTTTACAATGACGAAAATATCGTCAAAATTGCAAAAATGATGCAATAAAAATGACGCCTAATTGATGAATTTATTATAAAAATATTTAAATATATGGATTATATTGCTTACTGAGGATGGGTACTATCAAGACTGATAATTGTTAATTTAAATTGCGTAAAAAGTAGGTTAGTTGTGTACTTCAAAATAGTTTTACATGTCATCCGGAAAAGAGCCAAATATACAATTTAACGTTACAAACACTGTGAGGTGGATCTTTTCATCACTTTATCACTGTTAAAGAAGTAAATTCATTGCATTATATAAGGAAAGTCATGTGCTGCCCACATAAAATTTTTATTATAGTCATCAAAACCGAATTCCAAGGTGAACGGATTAACAGTTCATCTTCTTGGAAAAATATATGTGGTGAAAATGGGGAGAGATTTATTGCGGCAACTTTTATGTGATTCGGCATAAAACAGGAGTTCAAAAAGAGATAAACAAGAGTTAAATAAGTTCCTATTCATCAAGAAAGTATGTATTAATATAAAGCAGAACTAATTTCTTCATTCGCCAGAGAGAAAAGTAGGAGTTAAATAACGTCCTCGCATTCTGAAAGCATTAATATAAAGCGGAACTAATTCCTTTATTCGTTAAGTTCATCATTAAATCAACCTTAATTGAGATAAATATTATAATTAAAAAAAAAAAACTTGCAATTGAGCAGTGCATTATTGAAATTGTCCATTTCATTTTAGATAACTGTGTAAAACATTTAAGAATGGTTAAAGAAAGTGCTTCCTATTGATTTTTACTTTCTCATACGTAGTATTGAGAAAGTATTTATTGTTTTCCTGAAATTTTTAGATTTCGAGATCTTGATGACAAATAACAATGGATTTTGCAATAGTAATGGATTTTACAAAACTTTATACCCGGCTTTGTTATAAAAAATCTAGAACTAGATAGAATTATTTTAACTTCAAGTGAAAACTTTGAATTTTACTCGAAATTTTATGCTTTTTCAACATGGCAGCATAGGCCAAAATTTGGCATAATCATGCATGAAAGGGTTTATTTATGATTCAATGATCATGAGACTTAATAGTTTTAATCATTGTTGTGAAAAATAACCCCGATACAAAATGTTTTGTTCGTAACGTCACTAGCCCTCCCCCTCTAGGGTGTATATTGGTATCAATCGACATAGTTTTTTTTAAGCTCTTTAAAGTGAAGAGTAACACCGTATAATTGTAATCATTTGAACCCACGATACTGATTTTCCAATTTTTTTCTTGTAAAATTTGGAAAAAAAGATGAATTCTGGTAAGAAAAAGTCGAATTGAGCCCACACTTAATTTTGTGATTTTTCCTCGAGAATTCTTGATTCTTTGCTCGCGATGATGCTTGAAATAAACATTTGGAGTGTGAAGCTGCATTCGACTCTCTCGTACATTCATTCTTTATATATTATCAAAACTACTTTTATCATTCGTATTAGAACGAAAACAAAGACATGTGTAGAGTCCCGATTATCCGAACTAATGTAAACCGAATACAACGCGGATACGGTCAAATTCGGTTAATACGGAGAAAGATTCGTATACCGTACTTTACAAGTTAGCTATGGCCTTACAGAAATGTTTCCCTTACATTCTTAGATTTCTCTCATTACGAAAATATGTGCCGTAGGAAAAAGAATATGTACAACAACTACATATGTAATTGTTTATTTGTTTAATACACCTATATAAATAAAATTTAAAATTTGCCTGTCTGTCTGTGTGTTTGTTTCATCATCAAGTGAGAACGGCTGTACCGAATGTCATAAAATTTTGTGGATTGCCTTGGAATAGCCTCATTTAAAATTGAGTTCATGTTTCGAGTTTCTAGGATCAGGGGTTGTTGAGATATAAGTATAAAACCGAACCTGGTATAGAAATGGCATTATGCATATTTATTTGAAGAAAATTATATCATGTTGCTCAGCAGCGCAATTAAATCAAATGTGTTTATACGGTAGACGATTTTTATTAATTTAAATATAAATTTTAATATAAATTTAAAATTTTTTTAATATAAATGTAAAATAAATTTTAATATAAATTTAAAATGAATTTTATAAATGAAACGGTATTGCATATTTGACTGCATTTACGGGTATTATTGATATTTTCTATTTTGTTATGCCTTTTATTTTAGAAAATATTATTTAAACGCACTCTTTCCTTTTTTTAGAATTACGTGCTTTGATCTATCTGCCTGTTTAATATCTCAGAACGCGAGAACTACAATTTTCTTTTTTTGTTAGAATAATTATAAAACTAGAACGGATTACCCGCGTTGCTCAGGTTATAAAAAAGCATCCACTACGTATAAATAATTATCCCCTACATATAAATATAATCCCGGGCAACTCGTCGTTGCCCTGAAATTGCATTCATTCATTTAATATTTTCAAATGGCTAAGTCGCCAGTTGCGTGGACGCATGCGTCTTACTCCTTCTTGCTACGCAAGCGTAATATACCCTAAACAGCACCTAAACACTCTTTGCCCTCTAATACGACACCATAAGATAGTACCTCAATTTCACACAATAATCAACCACATTATAAACTTTTTTGCAATGAACAATGTTTGACTATTAGGCGTAATCATAACTGAGGCTGTTTACCGCAAATCACCATAGACAATTACCTAGACCGACGTATTTCTAGAAGCGGCTTATTCCAGTGGATCCTGCCATCAGAAATAAGTCTACAGACTCTACATTTATCATAAAAAGAACAGATACCGTAAATTGTCATACTAAACATAAGAAATGAGGATGATTAAACTCCGTCCATCCGATGACTCTAATGAGATGGGGAGACGAGTGTAATAAGACTATGCAAAAGGTATAAATTTCTAGTTTTTGGTGATTTTTCTTATGATCATTTCTGACCTTACATTTTCGTTTTTTCACTTCTGCTCAATTACTCTGCTGACACTCGTGCACATTGTTTTAAAGACATTTTACTGGCTATACCAACAATTGTCAGGACTTTGATGTTATTGCATTTACTCTATAGTTGTACTCTAAAGTTTTTATTGCATTGATAGTTTTAACTTTAGCTCGATCTTAAACATGTTTTTAACTTCATCACAAGTATATGTAGTTTTATCCATTTCATTGTTTTTATCCGTATTATTGCATTGTCTTTGTAAATTGATTAGTTCATCATGTGTTTGGCGCAGCATGTCTTCAACTTGGATTTTGCGCCATTAAACCCAATCAACCAATCAACCATCTAAAAACGGTTAAATTTCTATTTGAAATCAAATTTTGCTGCTCATCCGATAGTTATTTTCAGCCACCCCTTTAAAGGGCGGCTGTTAACTCTAAAGTAATGCTTAAAAATATATATCAAAGACAATCAATTTGTTTGCTAAAAAGTCTTTAATATTAACACCATCAGTGACTTACATTAAAGATCCAAAGTGTTTTCGGACGCTACAACGTCCTTCATCAGTGGCAATGTAAATTACATTGCTGCTAATGAAGGACGTTGTAGCGTGAGAAAGCGATGTGGATCTTTTGTAATTTAATGTACGTCAGTGGGGTTAATATTAAATACTTTTTTACCAATCAACTTGGTTGTCTTTGCTATATATTGTAATTTGACATAATTAAAACTACACATCTAGTATGATGATGATGATGATGATAATAAGGATATAATTAATGATAATTGAGCTGTGTTTCACTTTTCTCTTCTCGTTTTATTGTACTGCATGATATTTTTTCTTGCGTAAAATTGCATACAGATTAACGTTTGGGTTTTTGCCCGTACAACCACATAATTGAATAAATAAATAAATTGGGTCATTGCATTGGATGGTACAAAGTAAAGCGTGGGTCTGATAAAAAAAAATCTTCTGTATGGGGGAGGGGGTTGTTGCATATGGACGCAAAACCTTAAATTTGCCCCCTGACCATAATCAATCAATGGCCATAATCAATTTTAAGACCACAATATTCTACGCAGAAGGACGAGGTAATGATACTCATTCGTCCTCCTATATACCTGTTTTAACCGCCCGAAAGTCACCAGATCAAAACATCAATATTACAAGGACATGTCTATCGCCGTCGGGATCAGCCGGGTGATGACGAAATTTGTTCACTTATATATCGTCAGTCTCCAAATTAATGACAGGTCACAGAAGCAATCTTTGAATCTTTTCCCTCCCAATTTCCCTGTCTGGCAGAGCCTTTTGTAAGCTATAAATATCTTTATTTTTGAGAAAACATAAAAAAATTATCGGATGCTTCATCTGTGAGTCAGAAAACCTGCGACGAGAGATTTTATTGAGTTTTTAGGTATCAGAAGATGCGATGAGTTACTTATTCTCAGGAGTTGTGAAATATCTGAGTCTCTTATTTTATTTGGAGTATAGATGAATAATAAACTATTGCCATTTTAATAGTTACTCGTTAGTGGATAATTTAAAGGAATGGTTACTTAAGGTAAATTACCACAAATAAACTTTATCTGAGTGATACTTTCAATTAAAGACTACAAGATCTATAAACTGTATTTAGAAACACCATCTTGACGTACAAGAAATATTTGCATTTTAAAGTGAAATAGTGCTTTCAGATATCATAATGTCCATCCTCTATGATGCCTGAAAGCGCCTATGGCACTTTAAAATGTAAGAATTTCTTGTACGTCAAGATGGTGTTTTTAAATACAGTTTATAGATTGTAGTTTTTGACTAAAAACATTTGATAGATTTTAGACGTATTTACCATACTTATTAATTTATTCTAATGGTCGATAATTAGTTTGTATGACTGAATGAATGTTTGACAATAATTCCGCAATCCAGAGAGTGTATTTTGTACAACTGATTTATAATTAGCAAAAAGCCAGAGTTTAAATGGATTCACACGTATGAAATATGCGAGCTGTGAAAGAATCCAAATTGAAACTTTATTTAACAAATAGTTATGAAATTAGATGCATAAAAAGTTCATTTCCATATTTGAGAATCCTAATACAGAAGAGCCTATGCGTTTTTGGAATTTGAATATTGAGTTAAACGAATTAGAATACAGGAAGACAATGAAATCAAAGTAAAACATTTGAATCACAAAAAACGTATTTAATATACAGGAGCTTTAATCACGATGCGTGCAAGTGCACACGCTTTGATTAGCTGTTTAAAAGCTGTTTATTTGTTATTTGTAGAAAGTGCAGTTATCATGGGCGGTTTGAAACTGGCCGTCTCACCGTGTTACAGTTTGTTTTAATTATTGAAAATCTGGTTCTGCACGCCGGTGTGCAATTTTATTTATGTGCACAAATTTTCATTTCCCTACCTATTATAGAGTTTTCCAGTAAAAGAGATCATAAAATTGTGGCAACTGTAGATTCCACTGCGTTAGGAATGGAGAATGGACTTAGTTTCGTTCTTCTATAATTATCACAATGAATAATGACTTTTCTTCCTATTAAAAGTTGTTAAATAGTGTCCCAGCTGTGATAAATTGACTGGACATTAAAAATTACAAAATTCTAACTTTTTCATTCTTATAGCTCAAGGCTTTAACACTAGAACGACGGAAGCGGTCATTTTGACCGCATAACTTACGTCAAGATGATGTTTTTAAATACAGTTTATTGACCTTGTAGTCTTTGAATGAAAATATTTGATAGATTTTAGACGTATTTACCATACTTATTAATTTATCCTAGTGGCCGATAATTAGTTGGTTTGACTGGATAAATGTTTGACAATAATTCCGCGACCCAGAGAGTGTAAGAACCAGAGAGTGTAAGAGAGATAAACGATTCCTCCAAAACGGCTAATCCCAATCCATTGAAATTTTAGTACTTTCCTTATTTTCTTAAAGTTATTGAAAGCACAGAAGAAAATTATTCTAGGTTTTATTATAAGAGAACAAATTAACGATGTTTCTAGAACGACGGCAGCGGTCAAAGTAGTTATACGGTCAAAATGACCGCTTCCGTCGTTCTAGTGTTAAAATCAATACGGGTTTTTTTTATGATCTTGTTGCATTAAAAATAAAAATTTTCTGGTTGGCCAAATTGGTCTAAAGGGGTCGTATAAAAATTTAAAAAGTGTAATTTTTTGAAAATGAATGGGAGGACAATTTTGTTAACGTAGTCTTATTTCCTACCTTACTTTCAACATGTTTGCAATTTACATTGCCCACTTATCCCCAACACGTAAAGAATTAAAGCGCGTTTCAATCTTATTGGGACACCCTTTATAATAATTCTTTTAGCGCATTTGTGTCTTTATAGAGTTTTTAGAAGTCCCTGTGTAATTAAGAATACTGAATATTTGCACACTTATAGTATTGACCACGGGACAGAGGCATTTTTAATCCTCCAAGTGGTGGTGGAGTGGGGGGTAGAAAATGTTTTCCTTATGAACGTTTTTCCAGACCCTCCAGAGCTTTAACGGTAAACTATAGTAGGCTGATTATTTACATATTTTCGTTTTATTTTTCTAAAGGTTTCTTCAGACCCTCCCGAGCTTTCGCGGTGAACTTGTAGGCTGAATATTTGCATATCTTGTTTTTTTGCTAAAGATCTCTCCAGGCACACCAGAGCCTCCACGGTGAACTAGAAGCTGAATATTTGTATATTTTGAATTTTTTTAAACGTCTCTTTAGACCCTTTAAAGCTTTCACGGTGAACTAGTATAGGTTGAGCATTTGCATATCATGTTTCTTTTTCTAAAGATCTCTCCAGACACTTCAGAGCTTTCACGGTGAATTAGAAGGCTGAATATTTGCATATTTTAGTTTTAAAGGTCTCTCCAGATCCATCAGAGCCTACATAGTGAACTAGAAGGCAAGATATTTGCATATTTATGGTATTGATTACAGGACAGAAGGTTTTCGAGTTCTCTCCTGGAACGGATAAAATGGTAGGGGCTAGTGGAAAAAGATTTTAGACTCTTCAAGGGACTTAGAATGCTGAAATTTTTATAATATCGACATCCAAACAGAACCCAAGTGAGCCAATTTTTGATTAAAACGATTATTTTCTACACTAAGCGTCATATACATTGTTAAACAAAATAAAAACATAAAATAAAAAATGCAACTTGATATTTTTAAGAGCGTTAGTTTTCTTGTTTTCGACAGGCTTAAATACTAGTGTCGCCACATTTCTCTACTAAAAAAAGATGCAACCCACTCTTGTCGTTACTACTCGCAAATGAAAAGAGGAGGGGGGAGAGAGAGAAAGATGATGATGATAATGATGTATTTAGCTTTAGATAGAGGAAGAAACACAGCATCTGAAGAGATATAAGCAGTTGTAGATAAGTCATTCCCCGCACTAGGTGAGGGCCAGGCTTCTATATATACAGGCTGACGCATCCACCGTTTTGACACCAGCCGGTCCAGTCAGTCAGTTATCACCCAAGGTACTTGAAACACCTACCTACGCTATTTCAATGGCACTTGCATTTTACATAATTGATATTTGATACGCAATTTAACTATAAAATAAGTGCTTTTGTTTTAAAAAAAATGGTACCAAACATTCAAGAAATTAGTCTAGAATGTTTTAATTTTCTGGAGATCCCGAAAAAATAACGAAAAAGTAACACTCTCTTTTCGGCATGTACAGCCATTGCTTCAACTGGGAATCAAGATGGCCATTGTTGCGCCAGCCTTTATATTTAGGAGCCATGAGCAAAGGGGACAAACTTGGGAATTAAATGTCCCAAAAAAGGGCAACCCAGTCTCGCCGTTACTGTTTGCAAATGAAAAGGCAGAGAAAGAGAGAGAGAGAGAGATTGTGTATATAGCGTAAGATAGAGAAAGAAACACCGCGACAGAAAAAATATGAACAGCTGTAGACGGTTAAGGTGTATGAAAACATCGAATCTAGAGTTGTTGTTGTTGATACCCAGACCGTCCGACCTACCAGAATGGTGTAAGGTAACTGTTTGGACGGCCGGGAAGTGCCACCCAATTTAGACCGGAACCCAGTGGGGGAGGCATCCACAGGGACCGTACCCTCCTTCCCCTACCACCAACCTCTCGGAAGGACTTACGGACCCACATGTTTAACGTGATCGTACTCCGCGTGAACACGGCGGCAGTTTTGGCAGTGGCTGGAATCGAACCCGGGCCTACCGAGTGCAACTCCAGCGCGCTGACCACTGGACTACCGCGCCCGCACCGAATCTAGAGTGTCGTTATTTGTCACAAAATACATTATTATTGTATGTTTCATTTGTTGCATCACCCAGACGCACTTCTTCGTACATATATACAGTGATCAGCCAATCCTCCGCGGCGACCTTGAGATTTTGCGTTGACTGAGGTTGGAGCACCAAGGGGGTTCTATCAACCACCAAGCAAGGCCACGACCAGGAGAGTGAGGTCAGCAAAACCATTCACCGGATGGGTCCGGAAGCTGGTCCCGAAGAGTCTCGACCCCAGTCGCCGATGGGTCTGTCTGGAAACAGGCCACAAGGACACAGTTCCTCTCCGCCACCTGGAAGAGTCTACTTCATGAGTAGAGAGACATATACAGCATGGTAAAGCTATGATCTTTTTTTTTTCTGTTGAATTCTTAGGAGAGGATTTTTTAAAGGATTAGAGGATCTCGGGAGTAGCGGCCCACAACTCGTTCGCGTAGCGATTTTACTGAAGGCATATAATGGCTTTCAAAAACGGCCGGGTTGGTAGTCGAAGTCGGCTAATATAATCAAAATGATTCTTCGTATGATATAGAAAAAAAATATCAATAATTTATTTGAAAATTTATAAATAATAAATTACGTTGTATTTGGTAGAACCAGCGCAGCGAGTATCAAAGAATTCTTGAGTTCCAATTCCTACTACTGCTTGAGGTAACCATTAACATTCAAGATGGACATGCACTATTGAAAAGTAACAAATGCACTTTATTTCTTCAACTAAGAAACACGTGTAACCTAAGAAGTCAATTGTCCATGACTCTAACGATTCTTAAGCCAAAAGAGCATTCCTTGTTCAGTGGTCGAATCATTTTTTTTGCGCAAAGTGACAGCTACACACGATGATAAACCTCTTCCATCTGACCTAAATCTTTTGACCTTGTTAGGATTGACCACTTGCCCTTGCAGTTCAAGAAGGGGTGGAATCTTACGTTTTGACGTCAAAATTATTGAATATAGCACACATTAATAATTTTTATCAGATTGCCTGAATTTTAGTAAATACTCTAATTTCGTAAACAAAACTTTTCTTAATGATTAACAAGTTTCGATCATGTGGGAAAACAATAACAAATTAGAATTTTTTTGTTGAAAGGCCTAAGTTTATTTATTTGATTGACTAAGATCGTTTATTTTCTGAAAAAGCTTTATACAAAATGTATGGAAAAAAGCTAATTTAGCGAAAATTTTAAAACAAAATAATAAAGTCAACCCAATTTGGTAAATTAAAAGGTCTTTAACATAATTTATGACGTACTTAAAAATACAAATCCAGAGCACTTTCGGAAGTCACTACGTCCTTCATCAGTGGCAAAGTAAATTGATTAAGATGAATAGGAGCTCTTACACACAGCTCACAACCCCCCTTTCCGGTAGGTAGGATGGTCTGGGTCTCAGCAACACCAACACAGCTCACAACCCCGGCCGTCCAAATGGTTGCTCAAGTCCTCGGACGAGTCGGACGGTCTGGATCTTCAGCACAGTTCACAACCATGAGACAAGATTTGTATATTGATCCTTTTAAATTCAATACATTAAAAAACATTTAAATTACAAAATATGTAAAATACAGGGCAACCAATAAATAAAGGATGCAGACGTCGGAAAGTGCACTGGATTTGTAATTTTAGGTACTTCATAAATGGTGTTATTATTAAAGACCTTTTAATTTACTAAATCCGGTTGTTTTTATTATTTTGATTTAAAGTTTTCAACTTTATACATTTATAATTATATATTTTATAGACACAGAACTGGCCGATAGGATGGATTTCTAAAACTAGCAATCCCTCTTCCATTCAACTACTAGTATCTGTGGTGCTAGATTTCAAGCTTATAAACTCGTAGAAGCTTGAACATCGAAAAGCTGACGTCACTGAAGGCAAGAAAACGTCATGTGCTTCCCTATTGTGTTTTATAAATTCATCCTTATCACGTAGTTGCTCTTAAATTTAAAATTTTTTTAAATGAATCTGGCTGTGTAGTGCGATTTTGTTGGTCACCGTGCAATTTTTCTTAGAAGCTGTCAGTACAGTTATTGGTTATCCAGAGTAAATTAGCTTATTGATGATTATCGATGATTATCGATGGTGATTATCGATGATTATCGATTATCTTAGGCTTATCGATGATGGTCTTTACACCGGAAAATGTTATTCTACATTTTATACCTGTTAAAAAAATTAACTGAAGTGGGGCTCAACTTGACTTTCTTTACCAGAATCTACTTTTTAGAAACTTTTACTGTTTTTCAAATTTTACAAGAAAATTTTTTGAAAAATCGGTATTATGAGTCTAAATAATTACAATTAGCCCGTGTTGCCCTTCCCTTTAAAGAGCTTGAAAAAATATATTGCTTGATACCATACATGGCAATGTACCTCCGGGGGGGACGTAATTTGCCTCCCGAGGGGTATAATGACGTCATTAACAAAAAATTGCATCACAGATACTTTTTGCTACAGTGAAAGTATTAAGTCTCGTGATCATTAAGCTATAAATAACCCCTTTCATATACATGATTATGTGAAATTTTGTCTTATGTTGCCACGTTAGAAAAATATAAAATATTGAAGTTTTCGCTTGAATTTAAAAATATTCCATCTAGTTCTATATTTTTTGATAACAAAGCGGAATATAAAGGTTTGTGAAAATCCATTTATATTTGTGGCTGCAATCGTATACACAAGAAATCGACTACAGACAGACAGACAGATGTGGATATGACTCTAAAAATAGTCAAAACCTGTTCAGGCAGTCTTAAAACATATATTAGCATCAAAATCTGGAATTCGAAAATTTTTGTGAAATAATACTTTGTACTATATTACATAATATGAGAAAGTCAAAATGTTGAACCCAATTACTGATATGTAACATTTTTAGAGAGCATTAAAGCTAACTTTGTAATAAAAATTTTTCGTATATCTTGTTTCGTTTTCGGGATAAGAATTCTTTCTTCAATTCGTCGCTAGAGGTGCTGCAAACTTTCTGAATCAATAGCGCTTAGCCGCTTTCCTATTAGCAGACTCTGTCTCTTCAGCTGTAGAGCACTTCAATAGCAAAATTGGACTTTGGAAGGAACTCTGTATACAGAATTGCTTGGAAAGTACTCAAACATGGTAAGAATTTTGTAAGGAAATGTCCACGAGTGTACACGTTAGGTCTATCTATATAGTAAAGTGTCCGATCGAATAAAGGTGATTGTAACCAGGACCCGACTTAGCCTAAAAGGGGCTCAGGGTAGACACACTCATTTGAGGTGGGCGCGGTAGCCCATTGGTTAGCGCGCTGGAGTTGCACTCGGTAGGCCCGGGTTCGATTCCAGCCACTGCCAAAACTGCCGCCGTGTTCATGCGGAGTACGATCACGTTAAACATGTGGGTCCGAAAGTCCTTCCGAGAGGTTGGTGGTAGGGGAAGGAGGGTACGGTCCCTGTGGATGCCTCCCCCACTGGGTTCCGGTCTAAATTGGGTGGCACTTCCCGACCATCCAAACAGTTACCTTACACCTTTCTGGTAGGTCGGACGGTCTGGGTTTCAACAACAACAACACTCATTTGAGGTCCTCCTCCATCTTTCAACATATATATGAATATATTTGATCAAAAACGTTATCGAATTCTAGAAAAAGGTATAAAAAGGGAAGCTCTTACATGTATTTAATTGAATTTAAATTATTAATTAAAAGAAGCTTATATATACTTTAGATCACTCAAGCCTGTATTATCAATCATAAGACATGCTATATGTAGATGTGACGAGAAAATGGGCATATGGCAAGGTTCCTACTAATTAAACAATGCTCTACAACTTGCAATTGTCTGTTTTCGTCTATCTCGCTTTTTTGCCGAAATCGTTATTTTAACTTTTTAAATACTTCGCTAGAGGTGCTGCAATCACTTTTATTCGTTCAGCCATGGTCACTTTACTGCAGATGGATCTAACGTGCGCACTTGTGAACGTTTCTTACAAAGTTATAAGGGAATTTAAGGACTTTTCTAGTTGTATATAGAGGGTCTTAAAATATTAATGGAACTATGATGTTTATGGATTGAAAAAGTAGTATCAAATTCAATTCGTTCGAAAGATATTTTACCCACAGACAGTGTCTCTTTCAGGCTTACATCTGGAGCCCCCCCCCCCCCCCCTAAGATGGTTATTCTCCCCTGAGATGATTATTCTGAGATGATTATTCTCTCTGATTTTATGTTAACCTAGGTTTTATGTATGTGACAACATTTAGATATATTTATATAGGGCAATTAGAGAACTGCCCCCCCCCCCCCCCCCACTGAAGTTTCATTTATCCTTTCCCCGGCCAAAAAAGTCCTGAAAGGAACACTGTCCACAGACTCACTGGCCGGCACATTGACATCATTGCGAAAAATATTGGTTCGTATTCAAGGACGCCGAAATAGTGTAGCTTTATTGAAATATGAGAATCTTATTTTCATCACAAACGCAGCCCTTTTGCACTATGTATTTTAAGAAAAGTTTAGAAAGGTTTTCAAAATTCTCACAACTGCAAATTTTCTTTCAGCACTTATGTATTTTTCCTTCCTAAAATAGAATGATAAATCATCCAAACCCTTTCCGAAAAAAATAAAAAAAAAAGATAGAAAGAAATCGGTAAGCAAGATATGAAAGTATAGTAACAAATTAGGTAATCGTTCGCTTTTGGAGGTGCAAAGTATTCTATTATCTCCGAAACAAATGCGACAGTTGTAAGAAAACTTAACAAATATCGTCTGGCTGCTTCACCGATTCCGAGAAACAGATTATTCCAAGTGGGCATGGGGAATTTAAATGATTAAATATGTGTTCTTCTAAAAGAGTTAGTTTAGGAGTTCTATGAAGGGAATTTTGGAACCGTTTTGATCATTGTCTTCTGGGTAGGAGAGAGGATTCATTGATTTATAGAAGTGAGGTACAACATTGTAAAGAACTCAAATCCCAAATGTGATTCGAATCCCAGATTTTCTAACTTGTCAGGCGACAACTCTGTAACGACTGAGACGAAATTCGTATCATTTACCAGTGGCGGCTCGTGACTTCAGAAATGACTGAAGCAGATTCAGTGGCGGATTTCCCCCACCACTTCCGCAACGAACATTTTCGAAACCCATCATGCTACTGGCACAAGATGTCGTCAATAATTATCTAAAAACAGCCAAACGATTTTGAGAAATTCGCCAAATAATAACAATAATCCTTTCAGCCGATAATTTTAATTGAAGCAGCGATTATCCTGTTTACCCTACGAGCCGTCGCTGTCTTTTATAGTCAAAGTGGACGCATTCTCCTCCTTTAGATTTAAAATTGGAGTAAAACATTTGATTTGACGACCTCCATATTTGCTACAGTTTCATTTATTACTTTCCTTATATACATAATGTATAAGGAAAGTATTGTGACGGGGTCGAAAATTCGAATTCGAGTTTTCTACGGGAGAGCACGTTTCAAGCATCCCTGATCACGAATCAAACATTTTTGAAGTGATGTCTGTCTGTGTGTGTGTGTGTGTGTGTGTGTCAGTGAGCCTGTGGAGACGATAACTGACGAACGAATGGACCGAATCGAACGAAATTTGGTACAAATATCACAATCCGTAAACGCTGGAAGCCCATTGTTTTTATACGCAATCGAATGTTCAGAACTCCCCTAAATTTTCGAGTGAAATTTTGAAAAAATCGTCAAAAAATCAAAACTGTTAATAAAGTTACGCAAATAGACATTTCTTATGTAATTTTTCATTAGAAAACGATTGACATAAATTTTAGAATGCTAACGTGAACCGTTAATATTTCCTATTGAAAAACATGTTCACTTTTCATATATAATACCATGCGATAAATTGGGTGACATAATTCTCGTGGATCTAGCTCGTTCCATTCATGAAAAAAGATACTTTGAGTAATACTTTTGTATTTGAACGCCAATAGTCATTTATCTGCTGCAAGAATAACTTATTTCTTCGTCCATAACGCTTGGCGAGATTTTGGCGACGAATTTGGTGGAATGTCGCCAACTTGGCGACTTTTTCAAATGTAGCTAAATTAGCAAAAAACTCGCCAAATGGATAAAAATGGCGCTAAATCAATGACGATGCATTGATGATGACGACATGGAAAATGACGACTCATTGACAAAAATTCAATATCTTGGAAAGAATATAAATAACTACTATAAAAATAATCTATTTTTTTTACTGTAAAAGTAGTAAATTCATTGCATTATATAAGGAAAGTCATGTGCTGCCCACATTAGATTTTTTCCTTCATTACTTTCAATATTTTTGCAATTTGCATTGCTCTCTTATCTCCAACAGGTAAAGAATTAAAGTGCGTTTCAATCTTTTTGGGACACCCTGTAGATACGCAACTATAAGCTACTACACACACAAACACATGAATATGCGCAAACAAAGGGATTTATTTCAAAAGTGTTCAAAGCGAGGTCAAAAATCTTAAATTGTGTATGGTTAAAATTTTATTACAAAATAAAAAACAATTATTTTCTATCTTATAGTATAAGAGAAAACATGATGTAGGCAGCACATGACTTTCTCTGCAGAGCTAAATTCATTTTCTCTTTATTACCTTTATTCATTAAATTGCACAAAATAACACGCATGTTTATTTGAAATGACACGAATTTGCACTTTTATATGAATTTCCGCTTTCATTTGGTAACTGGTCTTATTCTCAAAACTGGCCAAGCAATAATGCGAAAAAAACTAAAACATCTTAAGAACGGCTAGACCTAGAGTAATAGAGTTAGTATTATTCTTTTCATCGTCAAAAGTTACGTAAAAAATAAGCATTTAATTAATTCATTTGAGCATACGTAGTCTTTTATTTTAAATGTTGATGATTTTTGATTTTGCGGGCCATTTCGCAAAAATATAAAGAAAAAAAAGCAGGTTCTTTTACTCCAAATTGTACCAAAATCTAATTTGTATCAGGGTCTCCCACAAGTGACTTACCTATAAAATTTTATGATATTAGGTCAATTAGTTTTTGAGTTAGAGTGGATACAAACATTGCATACACACACACACGTGCTCCGCTTAAAATAGATTTTTTGTGTTCTAGACGTCTCAAAACATGTAGATCCGTCGAAAACTCATGTTGCGATTTTCGACATGATTCCAATACTTTCCTTATACATTACTATGTATTGCTTGCTGGGAAAGTGAAAGAGGCTTTCAGCGCTCTGTTAAACTTAAATTTATTTACAAGCACCATTTTAAAGTTCATTTTATTCAAGGACATTTAGCTAAACCTTATAAGTAAACGTTTAACGTGGCACACGATGGAAAACTTTGGGAATGAATGTTATTTAAATCCCTGCCCAAATCGGATAAAAAAAATTGATCAAAAGCTGATTGATTCAGTGATTTAGTGATATATCTTTACGTATGGGAGCATAAATTTGTTTACAATGAAATCTAAATTCCGAGAATATCGAGTCATCACACATGATGTCATTCCAAACTGCGAGAGATATTTCTTCCGTTAATAGATTCTGGAAACAGTGATAAAAATGACATTAAAAAGCGTATATCTTTCTTGATTTAAGACCGTGAGAAAAATGGGTTCAATTGATTGTTGATATTTCTAGTAGCTATTAAGTTTTATCCTGCCACATATATGATTTAAAGGTGCTACAGAAAAAAAATCCGATGTGGGCAGCACATGACATTCCTTCTATGATGCAATGTATTTATTACTTTTACAGTTAAAAAAATGTTATTCTTATAGTAGATACTTATATTCTTTCCAAGATATTGAATTTTCGTCAAATAGTCGCTATTTTCATTGATTTAGCGTCATTTTTACCCATTTGGCGAGATTTTTATTGATTTGGTAACATTTAAAAAAATCGTCAAGTTAGCGGCATTCCGTCCAATTCATTGCCAAAATCTCGCCAAGTGTTATGGTCGGAGAAATAAGTTATTCTTTTAGCAGATAAATGACTATTGACGTTCAAATACAAAAATATTTTTTTTCATGAATGGAACGAGCTAGATCCATGAGAATGATGTCACCTAATTTACCGCATGATATTACATGTTAAAAGTGAACATATTTCTCAATAGGAAATATTTTTTTTTATTTTATATAATTTTTTTGATAATTTTTTTGAAAAATGTGCAATATTTTGAGAACGGTTCGTGCTAGTGTTCTAAAATTTTTGTTAACGTTTTCTAATGAAAAATTGCATAAAAAATGTCTATTTGAGTAACTTTATTAGAGGTTTTGATTTTTTGATGATGTTTTCAAAATTTCACTCGAAAATTTAGGGGGGTTCTGAGCATTCGATTGCGCATAAAAACAATAGGCTTCCAGTATTCAAGGATTGTAATTTTTGTACCAAATGTCCATTCGTTTGTCAGTTATCGTCTCCACACACTTACACACACACACACACACACACACACACACACACACACACACACACACAGACATCACATCAAGAATGTTCGATTCGTGATCAGGGTTGCTTGAAACGTGCTCTCCCGTCGAAAACTCGAATTCGAATTTTCGACCCCGTCACAATACTTCCCTTATACATTATTGTATATAAGGAAAGTGACAATGATATATGAAATATAGTGCAACAGATTTCAAACTGCCTAATTTTGAACTTGAAATATATTCGGATTCGTGATTCATTCAAAATTGCCTTTTTATTAATTTCTAGTTTCGCCAAAATGATCAACAATTATTCACCCGAAATATCAAATCATAGGATCATCATACAATCATTAGTTCAAAAAGTTATTCTTGTCTAAATTTTGTCTAATATCATATAACAATTTGCCTATACATCAGTGATATCGCCAAAGGGATGGTTATAAGCATAACCACCTTTTCTAGGGACCCATTGGAACCCATTGAAGTTCGGTGAAATGATATTTGGGGAAATGTGAAACAAATATTTGTTTTCCCTCAGTGGTGAATTTAGCTGTCTGCAAGATGGTCAATACCGACCGAGCCCCGAGTCTGTTAGGCCCCCACGGGAGCAATATATGATGTTAGATCCAAAATTTTGCATTGCAAAAGCTAAAACAATCAGTCACATTTTTACTGGATCCACACCCACTAAATATGCTCTTGGGGGGGGGGGGTCGCTACTAGGGCGAAACCTCGGTTCCTTTTACTTTCCCTACAATACATGATAATGTATAGGGAAAGTATTGGAATCATACCGAAAATCACAACTCGAATTTTCGACGGACCTACACGTTTCGAGACCTCTAGAATGCGAAAAAGCCATTTTTAGCGTGACGGCTGTGTGTGTGTCTGTCTGTCTGTGCGGATTTTGTTTCCACTCTAACTCAAAAACTAATGGACTGAATTTCATGAAATTTGGTAGGTAAGTCACTTGTGAGCAAATCTAGTGCTGATTAGTTTTGAGTATGATTCGAGATAAAAGAACCCGTCTTTTCTTGCGAAATGGCCCCCCAAAATTGCCTGTATCCAATCTAGCTGAAAATCTAATGGACGGAATTTCACAAAATTTGGTAGATAAGTCACTTGTGGATCACCCTGGTGCTGATTAGATTTTAGTATGATTCGGAAAATAATAACCTGCCTGTTTTTGCGAAATGACCCGCAAAAATCGTCAGAATCTAAAATAAAAACTAGGTATGCTTAAATATATCCATTAAATGCTTGTTTTATACGTAATTTTTAAAGAAGAACAAAATAAGATCAACCCCATTACACTAGGTCTATCCTTTTCCGAGATATTTTAGTTTTTTCGTATTTTCTTTGCGCCATCTTTGGAAATAAGTCCAGTTACCAAATGAGAACGAAAATTGAATTAAAAGTGAATTAAATGCAATTAAAATAAAGAGAACGTGGATATAAGTCTGTGGGGAAAGTCATGTGCTGCATACATTAGATTTTTTTATTCTAGTGAAGGCCCAGCAGGGGTGGGTCTCGGTGTCAATACACCAAGGTTCACATGGTCAAGGAGTCCCAAATTTCTTATTTCAAAAGCCTCCTAATTAAAAAATCTGATGTGGGCAACACATGACTTTCCTTATATAATGTAATGAATTTACTACTTTTACAGTAAAAAAAAAGGTTTTTCTTATAGTAGATACTAATATTCTTTTCAAGATATTGAATTTTCGACAATTAGTCGTCATTTTCATTGATTTAGCGTCATTTTTATCCATTTGGCGAGATTTTCGTTAATTTGGCAACATTTCAAAAAGTCGCCAAGTTGGCGACATTCCGCCAAATTCGTCGTCAAAATCTCGCCAAGCGTTAGGGACGGAGAAATAAGTTATTCTTACAGCAGATAAATAACTATTGGCGTTCAAATACAAAAGTATTATTCAAAGAATCTTTATTCATGAATGGAACGAGCTAGATCCACGAGAATGATGTCACCCAATTTATCACATATGAAAAGTGAACATGTTTTTCAACAGGAAATATTTTATTTTTATTTTATATGACTTTTTGATAATGTTTTTGAAAAATGTACAATATCTCGTCAATCGTTTTCTAATGAAAAATTACATAAGAAATGTCTATTTGCGTAACATTTTTTGTGGTTTTGATTTTTTGACGATTTTTCAAAATTTTATTCGAAAATTTAGGTGGGTTCTGAACATTCGATTACGTATAAAAACAATAGGCTTCCAGTGTTTACGGATTGTGATTTTTGTACCAAATTTGGTTCGAATCGGTCCATTCGTTCGTCAGTTATCGTCTCCACAGACTCACTGATACACACACACACACACATACTTTCACACACACACACACACACACACACAGACATCACTTCAAAAATGTTTTATTCGTGATCAGGGATGCTTGAAACGTGCTCTCCCGTCGAAAACTCGATTTCGAATTTTCGACCCCGTCACAATACTTTCCTTATACATTATGTATATAAGGAAAGTAAGAATACAACATTTTGAATAGAGCTAGGACCCAATAGTTGGGACTGCTCCAGCGTGGTTGTTCCTTCATTCTGCTCATTCTGAAGCCACTTGGTCTCATTGAGACAATAGTGCGTGACTATTGATTGTAATTTATGCTAGGGATTTGTGATTATCGGAAATTATAGGGACTAGTCACTGCAAAGCAAGGGGTACATAGTTCATATTAGAGGATTCAATTCGTTTATTACATAATTGGACCGATTGTAAAGTTTGTTGAAATATTCTGAAAGTTGTGTAGTATGAATAATGAAACATTCATTCAAATTTCAATAATGCAAAATTCATTCAAACGGGAAAGAAAAAAAAAAGATACTGAAAATTACAAACGTTTTATAGAAATAATATCAAACTCCCTATAATGGACAAATGTTAAGTAAATTCAGGGAAAAAATTGAAAACAAAAACTTAAACCATCAAAAATTCACAAAAAATATCTATAAAAATGTTGAATACTTGAAAACGCATATAAACTGTGTTTTGTAATATTTTCCCCGCCCGAAAAATATTATGTTTATAGCCTATTAAGCATAAAATGAGAAAAATTTAAATCGAAAAATTGCGCAAAATTACTTAAAATCATCAAAATAGAACAAAAAAATTATTTTATTTGAATATTGAAATAAAAATCATAACATTTATTCTTTTTCTGATGCTGTAACATCAGGAAAATTGAAATATTTTAATTTTTTAAATGTTTCATAAACACTAAAAGACAAAATAAATACGTGCTCGCATCCAGTAATTAAGAAGCCATAATAATAAATCTGATGTGGGCAACACATGACTTTCCTTATATAATGAAATGAATTTACTACTTTTACAGTAAAATAAATAGGTTTTTCTTCTAGTAGATACTAATATCCTTTCCAAGATATTGAATTTTCGACAATTAGTCGTCATTTTCATTGATTTATCGTCATTTTTATCCATTTGGCGAGATTTTCGTTAATTTGGCAACATTTCAAAAAGTCGCCAAGTTGGCGACATTCCGCCAATTTCGTCGCCAAAATCTCGCCAAGCGTTATGGACGAAGAAATAAGTTATATATATTTATATATATATAGCTTATTAGATATTGAATTTTCGACATATATTATATAACTATTATTATATATTTATATATTATATAACTTATTAGATATTGAATTTTCTACAATTAGTCGTCATTTTCATTGATTTAGCGTCATTTTTATCTATTTGGCGAGATTTTCGTTAATTTGGCAACATTTCAAAAAATCGCCAAGTTGGCGACATTCCGCCAATTTCGTCGCCAAAATCTCGCCAAGCATTATGGACAAAGCAGTAAGTTATTCTTACAGCAGATAAATTGGCGTTCAAATGCAAAAGTATTACTCAAAGTATCTTTTTTCATGAATGGAACGAGCTAGATCCACGAGAATGATGTCACCCAATTTATCGCATGGTATTACATATGAAAAGTGAACATGTTTCTCAATAGGAATTTTTTTTTTTATGTGACTTTTTCATAATTTTTTTGAAAAATGTGCAATATCTCGAGAACGGTTCATGTTAGCGTTCTAAAATTTATGCCAATCGTTTTCTAATGAAAAATTACGTAAGAAATGTCTATTTGCGTAACTTTATTAGCGGTTTTGATTTTTTGACGATTTTTTCAAAATTTCATTTGAAAATTTAGGGGGGTTCTGAACATTCGATTACGTATAAAAACAATAGGCTTCCAGTGTTTACGGATTGTGATTTTTGTACCAAATTTGGTTCGAATCGGTCCATTCGTTCGTCAGTTATCGTCTCCACAGACTCACTGACACACACACATACTTTCACACACACACACACACACACACACACATACACACACACAGACATCCCCTCAAAAATGTTTGATTCGTGATCAGGGATGCTTGAAACGTGCTCTCCCGTCGAAAACTCGAATTCGAATTTTCGACCCCGTCACAATACTTTCCTTATACATTATGTATATAAGGAAAGTAAAAAAGGAACTAATAACCACAGCACTATTATACGGTCCCCAAGCTACACATTTCCCTACAAAACTATAATTTCTGTATTATTCTTTATTGTGTTATTCACTCAGTTTTATTTTACTCTCTCTAAACTTGGCAGGCTAACCGAAGTATTAAATAAAGTTTTAAAGAACCTCCCATTAGCAGGTAGTAGCTTTAATGAACCGGTTTCGCGCATATTGTACCCTCGTCAGCATGAAATAACCGTTATCAGCAATGGCAGCAAAAAACTTGTAATATACCGCAATTTTGCTAACTCCTATGGAAACCGACAATTTCAGTCCTTCCACGTAGGTGGCATCAAATTTATATACAATTTAGAACGGGCTAAAAGAAGTTTCAAAAGGCAGGATCAAAATCATAGAACCCGCCTGTAAGGGGCGTTCCCCTAAATAAAAAAATTATTATAACAAGAAAGATCAATCATGCATAAAGCATTGATTATGAAACACTTTCCAACTTCAATGCAATTTCATTTAAACATCTCTAAAATGCGATACATTCCTCGGTAATATTTTAAAACTTATCACAAAACTACATTAATTTATTATATTTGAAAACTTAAAACTTCATAAAAAAAAAATGAACTTCATTCAAATGACGGCATTGAAAGATAAATTGCCTCGTTTAAACATCTCTAAAATGCGTTCCATTCATCGGTAATATTTTTAAAATTATCATAATACTACAATAATTTATTATATTTGGAAATTTCATCGAAAACAAGTGAACTTTATTCAAATGACGTCATCGAAGTATTTTCATTTGCTTTTATTTTTAAAATACAAAAAATTAAAGGGTTCTAAAATTTTGCCCCTCAAACTCATTTTTTAAAATGTTTGTAACTTGGGGTCCCTAATTATCCATTCTAGAAGCCATCAAATGGGTGTCCACTGAAAAATACATTGCAAATATCTTTTCAGACAGTCAGACCGCGATAAAAGCCGTCATGACACTTTCCAACAAGACCTTTATTATAAATAGCATCCACTATCCTCCCTCAGCTTGTGCAGCATAAAACCGGCAATCACTTGGGTCAAAGGTTACGCTGGATAGCTGCCTATCATGCAAAATAAGCTTATATATCAGAATTATTGATCACTGACCTTCCTTTATCAAAATCAACACTTTAGACAGAGCTCCTATTATAAGCATAAAGGATTACTGGAAAAATTTTCGAAATCGAGATTTTGACAGATACATCTAATTTAAAAGGTGGGAGAAAAGCACGCAAATATGTATTATGAATCATAGGATATGTTATATCATATGTAGAGGTGACGGAGAAATGCACATATGTGTCAAGGTTGCAGAGTTCATTTCGACAATAAGAACTTGCAATTTCGTCCCAGTAGCTCAACGGTAAAGCTTCAGCTAGCCAGTTCGAAGATCCAGCGTTCGATCCCTGGTTGGGCCAGCAAGGATTTTTACAAGTTCCTCTGAAAAAGTTTTAACATTTTTGGAATTATCTATTCTGTAATGTGTGTGTGTGTAATTTCAGTCTAATACGGTAACTCAGAAACGAAACATAAGTGAGTAAACTAAAATTTATATGATAACGCTTCATAATGGTGATTGCAATAACATGTGCTGTTCAAATAAGGTAACTCTCTTTACTAAATATCTTGGAATTCGCATTGATTATTGCATGAAATGGAAAACACATCCAGCAAAACCTTAATGGAAAATTCCTTTGTCCAGGTTATTCCTCAAATTATTTTGCCGACCTGGCCTTTCTACTTAAACCCATCTTTGCGCCTCTCCGCTCCCAACTAAAGCAAATTTTGGGAACGCTACTGCTATGCATATACATATTACAGAGGAATTATAAATTGAGAGCAGTATCGACAATATATCTGGAACTGCTACCCGAAAAAATATCTACAACTATATTATCTGAAATAATATCTGCAATTATTACTCGACTTACGACGAGGTTTCGTTTATGATATTGGTTGTAAGTCGAGTTTCATACAGAAAATTTAAAACATGAAAAAAAGAACTTGCATAAATCAGTCTTTATTGAGGTAACCCTGCAACACACAGTCAATTAAAATATACAAAGTAAGATCAAAAAGTTCGGAGACTGTGCTGATATCTCCAACCCTGATTGGAGGAGAGAGGAACTATTTTACCGTGGCGTAGAGGCACATGTGACGCCAGATGTGACAAGGAAGAAGCAGATGTTTTTCCACACAATGCGTGTCAGTGAACTGCAGTCGTTCGCGTTCGTCGAAAATGGAAATGGCGTTTGAAGAACAACGTGAGAATATCAAATTCTGCCAGCGTTTGGAGAAATCGTCGACAGACGCTGATATTCGCACGTTGTTCTTTAAGCGCCATTTCTATTTTCGGCGAACGCGAACGACTACAGTTCACTGACACGCATCGTCTGGAAAAACCTGCGCTGCGGACCTGCTTCTTCCCTTTCACATCTCGCGTCACATGTGCCTCTACGCCACGGTAAAATAGTTCCACTCTCCTCCAATCAGGGTTTGAGATATCACAGTCTTCGAACTCTTTGATCTTAACCTTGTAGTGAAATTATGTCGTCCAATCTAACGTCCAGTTAATTAAACATGTCTTTTAAGCAATTGGATGTTAATTAACAGGAGTGTCGAAAACCCAGGTCGTCCGGCTCATCCTAGGACATAGAGCAGCAAGGTGGGCGGCCGAGAACTCAACTTTCTCATACAAATTTTTTTTTTTAAGTAACCTGTTTTTTTTCTTGCAAATTTTGATAATATGTATTGCTGATCCAAATGATCATAATTATAACATGCTACCCTTCATTTAAAAGATCTTTCGATTGATGAAGCTTGTCAATATATACCTCAGAGAAGGAGGTAACTTACCCCCCCCCCCCGCCCCAAGGGGGACTAAAGACATCACGAACACAAAAATGGCTATTTTTCAATATACTGATTAAAACTGTTAAATTTCGTAATCATTGAGTCATAAATAACACCTTTTATGCATGATTATGCTAAAATTTGTCCTATACTATCACATTAAGAGAATATAAAATTTTGAATAAATTTCGAAGTTTTCGCTCGAATTAAAAAAAACATAACTCTGCATAGTTCTAGATTTTACGTCAACAAAGCCAGATCTAAAGTTTCTTGAAAATCCATTAATATTCGTGGCCGCTACCATGCGCACAAGAAATCGACCACAGACAGACATCGATCTATAAATAGTCAAAACATATTCAGGTGCTCCTGAAACATATAATGGAATAAAAATCTTGAAATCGAAAATTTTCGGGAAAACAATACTATAGGGGAAAGTGGCTCAAAATGGGATACTTAAGGCTTGGAAATTTTTATAGCCCGAAAAAATTATTTAATGTGACTGAAATTCAGCATGAAGTAGAATCATTTTAAGAACAGAATATATTTTCATATTAAGAATGAGGACAATGTTTCTGGGCCAAAAATTTTTTTTTCTAAACCCTTCCAATTTACCACTTTACCCACACTGCGAAGGTAAAATGGGTAAAATGGGATGCAAATTATACATGTAATTTCTTTTAGGGGGAAACTTTTTATTTTTCATAGAAAAAATTCCGAATCTACTTCAAACCATCATATACAAAATGAACACATATATTCATCATCATTGTCAATTCCAGGGCATTCGTCATGTGCCCATCTATGACAGAGCATACACATACACCATCCTTCACCATTTTTATCTTGCTCAAACAAACTATTACAGTACAGGCAACTGTCCTTCTCTTCACCTTCCTGTTCATCCATTGGAGGTGGCCTCTTTTCATTTCCGATTTTCCATCTTCTTCTGAGCAGCAATAACCATTTTATTAATTTTTCTTTCGTCTCTTTGATTTATCATTCTAGTAGTCTCATCTTTTATTAGAAATAGTACCGTCGTCGTTCTCATGTCGTTATTATACTTCTTTGGTTGTAGCTCTTTTGCCTCAGGTCTGACACTCCTCTTTTGTTCTTATTGGCAGCCTTCATAGCGACGCCAAAAGCATCTTCTCTATTGGTCAGCCTTTTTATCCAATATCGTTGCTTCACATTTTCTTAAGAGTCATTCGACCCCTCTGTCTTGACGCCCCTAAATTTATGGTTTTATTTAACCTTTGGGTCAACATGCTGTAAACTTTGGCGTCATTGAGACTGAAGGTATTGTCTGACGTTTCAGACACAATAAATAATGTACATAAAACTGTCTCATATTAACTGGTGTAAGATCTATTTCTGGTCTCACAGATATGAAGGTGCTTTAATGAGGAATATTTAATGTGATAGTCTCATGAGCAAACCTGCCTGTTCCCGCTCCCCGAAACCGAAGCCTGGCTATGCTATTGGGTGGAATAACTTACTACGTAGAAATATATTTTGCATAAAAATTTCAGCTTAATTGATAAAAATTTGACGGTTAAAAAATTCACCTACAAGTCTTAAGTATAGGTAAACTGGGATAAAACAAAGTAAAACGGGACACTCCTATCCCATTTTACCTATATGTATTGATTTGTATAACTAGTATTGATTTTTACGATGAAATTTTAAATTTTAAGCATAATAAAATACTGCAATACTGTTATAATTTAAAAAATTTCAGCGCTGAATGTATTACATTTTAGAGATGTATAAATAAAATTGCATTTCAGTTTAAAAATGTTTGATAATCAATGTTTTATGCATGATTGATCTTTCTTGTTTTATTTGTAGCCTTGTTGAAACATTTTATTTGATAATCTCGATCCCTGGTTTTATGTCTTCTCCTAAATTATTTCATCACGCTTTCCAACTGATGCGAATGAATCAAAATATACAAATACATGCATGAATTGATGATTTCTTCGAACTTCTGACATTCTTTTCAGGTTACAAGTACTTGACGTTGTTTCTTCAAATACCTATAATTTCCGTCACATGTTTCATCAATTGAATTCCTCAACCACTCTGAATACGCAAATTTTATTCTCACTTAATTCACACGTGACACTGTTTGTACGAGGTCACGAATCCATACATTGAAAGGAAATGGCGTCACAGGAATTAAGATGAAACATAGTTGGGTTTCAGGATGCAGAGGAAACGCTAGTAGAACGATTTGCGGTTTTAAGTGATGAAGCGTGCCAAAAGGAGGAGGAGAGTTGCTCCAATGATATCTTCAAGAGCGGCATTTGGCGGGAATGCGACGGTGTTAATATTTCCTGTAGAATTATCATTCTTTTGTATGGAAATTGGCGAGGGAAGTACTCGTAGTTTAAGTTTTGAGGAAAAGAATGTTTTCGTATTTTCCATTGTTGGTTGAAAGTGTTGTGTGGAAATATGTGAATTTTAAGAAACGCATGAAAATCTGTTGTGTTCCACTGCAGATTACCAAATTTGGATATTGTGGGGCACAATAATACAAATTAGAAATTTATGGCGATGAAAATCAGTCAGGTTATTAATACATAAATAGATCACAGCATAAAATGGTGCACAAATAAAATGCAAAAATAATTTTTGTAAAACTTTATTTCGTTGGAAATCAATGAATTCATTAATAAATAAATCACAATATAAAATGGTATACAAATAAAATAGCAAAGGAACATTTTAAAAACTTTTGTTTGTTGAAAATCAATAAATTCATTAATAAATAAATACATCACAATATAAAATGGTGTACAAATATAATGCAAAAACAAACTTTTTAAAACATTATTTCGCTGAAATTCAACAAGTTTAATAATAAATAAATTATATCATAGTTCATAAATTAGTGCATAGATAAAATGCAAATAGAACCTTCTAAAAACTTTATTTCTTTGAAAGTACGCTTATTAATAAATAAATATACTACATAAAATGGTGCACAAATAAAATACAAAACATACTTTTTAAAACACTATTTTAATAGAACCTAATAATTTTTTTAATAAATAAATAGATCACAACAAAAAATAGGGCACAAATAAAATGCAAAAAGCAGTTGAGCATTTTGAGAACATGCAAGAGGTTTTTCCTTTTAAATGTGCTAACCATGTGCTGGCGACTGATAAACTGATAAACTGCAGCAATAATAGTGACACCTAGTATGAGGAACGAAAAAAGTCAGAAAACCCAGCACATTAAAAAAAAAGGGGGGGGGTGGCAATAAAAAGGGGGGGATGAAACAGAGAGCGAAACAAATTCAACATGGTCAAGCCATAACTAGAAAAAAATATAATATCAAATTATTAATCAGCCTATTGAAATTTCATTAATGTGAAAAGACATAAAGAAGTTTAATGTAGGAACAGTTTTGAGACCTTTCACATCAATAAAAATTCCAATAATCTGAATTATAATTTATCTATGATATCACATTTCTCTCATTTGTGGCTTCACAATGTTTTGCTTGTTTTTCACTGGCGTATCCCAAGTTTTCAAAGTCTTTTTTTCTGGGTTTTTCTATTCTTTCTCTTATCTCTCAGTAGGCGACACTATCACAGCTATATTTTAGCAATCGTTAACACTAGGTAAGATCATTTGATGTGAAGCTCCTGCCACACTCACACAGAAGAAAAATAACATGTTTTTGAAATGACTTTCTGCTTGTTACACTTTATTTATATTTCACGTTTTGTTTTTAATATAATTATTGTTGTTACTGCTGAAATAAGTACATCGAATTTCAAGGAATTTATTTAATAATGATAACTTGTATTAATAATAATGTGCATTAATGATAAACTGTTGTTGATATTACTATTGAATAATGGCATCTTCATGGCATCTTAAAAGGCACAATGTCATAAAGGCCACACACAACATCATGAGATTTAGCTTGGAGCAGTGGTACACCGCCATGGAGCAGAAATGAATGATAACTCTGAGGGGCCAAACGGAAATGGGGGGGCCACTTGCGATGAATATATCCCATTTGATGAGAATGGGTTGACTCGTGCAATGAATATATCACATTTGACGAAAATTGGGTGCCTCTTGTAATGAATATATCACATTTGACAAAAATTGGGTGCCTCTTGCGATGAACACATCACATTTGTTGGCTATCCAGGTTGTCCGACTCAGAAGAAAGTTTAGAGTAGCAATTGGAGGCTAGGGTAAACTTGAAGTACAAATGAATAAAATATTCTTTATTCATTCAACAAGTCAAGGAAGAGCAAAATAATAATTTAAACAATATAAAGCCAAAAACAATTTTTTAGTAAGACAATAACATTTTGAGAAAAAGCAGTTAGAAAGATCACAATACAGACAATACAAATAGCGATGAACATATTGCTGTTTTAAGGACAAAGACTATATGCATTGTGGGAAAGAGCGCCCTGAGATTATTTGCTCCAGGGCGCCAGAAATCTAGTTACGCTACAGATCCCAAAATATGTTAATTTGCCACTGCCCATGAGTTAATGGCATCATAGCCAAATACTTGACATTTGTCATCACATTCTTTTGGAATACTTTACAGCAGTGTTCCTCAACTTTCTACGTTCCCGTGGAAATAGATCGTTTTCAACACTTTACAACATAGTTAAAAAGTGTTTATGACTTTCTTCATTCTGTCTGTTCGCACGATAACTGCAGTTATCGGCATGCCGTAGAAATGACTTTATCAAAATGAAATTTTAGTATGTTGTTGAGACGGTCTGTGGGACATATGGGAATGTAAATGAATAATATCATCCAATTAGTATTGGATTGATGCCGGGTTGAAAAAATGAAATTCATTGAACTCTATGGGACTTAATTTTCCAAACATTTTTAAAGCGAATTTTAAATTCACAAATTGCTTCGAATGTTTTAGGAAATATTCAAATTATACCATAAAATACATAAAAAAAAAATTTCAGCAAAATATGTTCAGTAGTTTTTTAAATAAAAATTAAAATAATAATTATACCCATATTATATGAAGAGATCACGTGACCCACTTTAAAATATAATTTGGCTTCCATCTTTTTTCCCAGTGTAAAAATTGTGATTTTTAAAGTGCTTTTTAATTCCTATTTAGTGTTGTAACCGTTCTAAAACCGCTTTATTTTTGCGTAATTCTGTGCATCTATATTCCGCGCCAACGCAATTACAATATTTATGAGCTCAAATGATCATCAAACTTTGATATTTTCTACAACGAAGCCTAATTTTTACGTATGCAGAATATAAACACATCAAGCTGTAAGATGAGTTGAATAAGAATTGCTGAATTTTTTTTAACGCAAATTTATTTAGCTCTTGAGTCTAGAATAGAGCTGATATGAATAAAATATACATTGATTTCACATAGAAAAGTAAACGATTTTAAATCATTGTCTTTTTCGATGGAGTTTTAAGCATGGAGTTAGAAAATATTTTTACCTCCGTGGTTTTAAGTTTAAAATAAAATAAATTACTGCAGCACTGAGATAATTTTAAAAATATCACCGTTGAATGAAAGGAATGGAATAAAAGTGTATGGATAAAATATTCACTGCTTTTGGATAGAGAGCCAGGCGATTAATATTTCAATGACGTCATTTGAATAAACTTCATTTTTTTATGAAGTTTTAAGTTTTCAAATGTAATACATTATTGTAATATTGTAAACATTTTAGAAATATCACTGCTGAATGCATCGCATTTTAGAGATGTTTAAATAAAATTGCATTGCAGTTGGAAAGTGTTTCACAGTCAATGCTTTATGCGTGATTGATTCTTCTTGTTAATTATTCATAGTTATTGATCTTCCCGGCGTATCTCTTTTTCAAACAATAGTAATTTCTGTATGAGTTTGCTAACTTGTTTAGCAGAAATATCCACTTTTACTTTCCCTATAATACATGGTAATGTATAGGGAAAGTATTGGAAACGTCGAAAATCGCAATTCGAGTTTTCGCCTGATCTACACGTTTTGAACATCATAGAACCTGAAAAATCTATTTCTAGCGTAAAGTTTCTCTCTTTCTCTCTCTTTCCTACCCTGAAAATACTCTAAGGACTACGTATGCTCAAGTGTATCAATAACATGCTTGTTTTATACGTAATTTTTGAAGAGGAAAATAATAAAACTAACCCCATTACTCTAGGATTAACCGTTCTCGAGATATTTTAGTTTTTTTCTCATTTTTACCACGCCGATTTTGAAAATACGTCCCTCGCTAAATGAATGCGAAAATCGAAGCAAAACTGCGAATTTAGTTTAATTTCAAACAATTATCCGTGTTATATTGTGCAACAAAGGTTTTTTAATTTGGAACTAATATTTTTCAATATTAGGTAATAAAATTGATTCCTATTTTTATATGATGCGTCAATTATAAGATCATTGAACTGTACTTATTGTAAATTTGCTAGTTGATGATTTTTGAAATGCATATTTCAGTTATACTGCCTTTGACCAACTACAGTCATTTCCTGCTTTGCATGAACTTCCTGGCAATTAGGTTACTCTGATAAAGAGGGGGATTTACGTCCTGAAGACTTTCAGTTTCGCTTTAGCAGAAAAAAAACTGCTACACTGATTATTAAACATTGCGTCAGTATCTATTTCCTATTTGGAACACTATGTGTATTTTCATTTTTTTTTTCTTTTTTTTTTTAAAGAAGTCCATTGTAGATTTTGGTTACACTTTGCTCAATACATATTTCCAGGAAGGATTTTATATATCTTCTACAGTACAAAGTATAGGGGGTTATATTGGAGAGCAAAAATGTGAATTCGAGACATCTGTTAATATGTGAGATGCGTGGATCCACTTTAGTTTAAGAACTATCTGTATGAAATTTGGTAATGGGGGGTAACTCTGGTGTTGAACAAATTGTGGAGCGATTATAATAAATAAAACTGATCTCTTTTTCTAAACGGACCATAAAAATAGAAAAAATCTAATGTGGGCAGCACATGACTTTCCCTGCAGACTTAAATTCATATTTTCTTTATTTCTTTAATATTTCATTAGATTGAGTTTAATTGCACCAAATAACACTAAATTTGCATTTTTAAATTCAATTTTTGTTTTATTTGGTAATTGGACATCATTCCGATAGCGGCGTAACAAAAATGCAAGAAATCTGAAATATCTTGAGAACGGTTAGTCCTAAAGTACAATGGAATGTGCTATATTCTTTTCCTCGTCAAGAATTGCGTATGGGCGCGGTAGCCCTGTGGTTAGCGCGCGGAGGTTGCACTTGGTAGTCCCGGGTTCGATTCCCGCCGCTGCCCAAACTGCCGCCGTGTTCACGCGGAGTACGATCACGTTAAACATGTGGGTCCGTAAGTCCTTCCGAGAGGTTGGTGGTAGGGGAAGGAGGGTACGGTCCCTGTGGATGCCTCCCCCACTAGGTTCCGGTCTAAATTGAGTGGCACTTCCCGGCCTTCCAAACAGATACCTTACACCTTTCTGGTAGGTCGGACGGTCTGGGTCGAAGAAGAAGAAGAATTGCGTATAAAACAATAATTTAATTGATACATTTCAGCATACGTAGTCTATTTTTTTTAGATTGTGGCGATTTTTGCGGACCATTTCGTAAAAAAAGGCAGGTTGTTATTTTTCGAATCGTACCAAAATCGAATCAGCACCAGAGTGTCCCACAAGTAACTTATCTACCAAATTTTGTGGAATTTGGTCAATTAGTATTTTAGCTTGGGTGAATACATGAAATTTTTGAGGGCCATTTCGTAAAAAAAGGCGGATTCTTCTTTTCCGAATAGTACCAAAATCTAATCAACACTATAGTATCCCACAAGTAACTTATCTACCAAATTTTGTGGAATTTGGTCAATCAGTATTTTAGCTAGGGTGGATACATCCAATTTATGCTGGCCATTTCGTAAAAAGAGGCAAGTTGTTCTTTTCCGAATCATACCAAATTTAATCAGCACCAGAGTATTCTACAAGTAACTTATCTACCAAATTTTGTGAAATTTGGTCAATTAGTATTTTAGCTAGAGCGGATAAATGAAGTTTTTAAGGGCCATTTCGCAAAAAAAGGCGGGTTCTGTTTTTACGAATCGTACCAAAAACTAATCAGCACTAGGGTCACATCCAAGTGACTTTCGCACCTAATTTTATGAAATTCGGTCCATTAGTTTTTGAGTTAGAGTGGATGCATACATTACACAGACACACACAGACACACACACACACACAGACGTCACGCTAAAAATAGTTTTTTCGTATTCTAGAGGTCTTGAAACGTGTAGATCCCTCGAAAACTCGAGTTGTGATTTTCGGCATGATTCCAATACTTTCCCTATACATTACCATGTATTGCAGGGAAAGTAAAAAATGAATAAATAAACAAATATGTATATTAATTGAGTACGGATTTTATATGCAATATTTAAAAATAAAAAAATCCTTCCTATTACTCTGACATAAATTTTTCTCGAGATATTTAAATTTTTAGATATTTTTGCAACTTGGTGTTATTTTAAAATGTGTGGGGTCTTGGAAAACTTCCATTTTCTGAATTAATCAGACCTCATTTATCCGCTACTTCTAACTAGAATAGTTATATTGCTCAAACGCCATTGTAAAGAACTCGTGTTTCAGTGGGGAATATAGTCAACAATTTCCGATTGGACAGACGACTCTCAGAACCACTGAGGCACTGAAACGCATAATCAATCATCCTATATCTGATGTGGATCCTACTATATAACGGTAGTAAGGACCTTGGAGAAGGAGGAAGGGTATTGTCGATGGGGTTACAGAAATAGGAGAGGGTTCCGTCGTACCAATCGATTAAATTTATTCCAATGTTAACTGGCTGTCTTCAGAGTCATAATACCCTCTTTCAACAAAGTTTGCAGTTTCAAAGACACGGCCAATGGAACAATTCACTGGGTGGTGTCCGAAAAACACCTACCAAGCGAAGACTCCAGTCGCTCGTGGCTTTGGGCACACGCGGAATACATATATGTTTTCTTTCTATCAATCCAGATCGCCCGTCCTACCCGAAGTAGTAAAGTATCCGTTTGGATAGCTGGGGCAGTGCCACCCAATTTAGACGGGAACCTAGTGGAGGCGATATGCACATGGGACCGCACCCTTCCATACCACCAACCTCTCGCAAGGTCTTTCGAAACCACAGATTTATCGTGCCCATAATGTAGATACGGGGACTGTATGAGCAACGACGGAAAACGAACTCGGATACTGCAAGTGTAATTATCGCGACTTAACCAATGGGCTATCCCACCCCGTGGAACACACATCTGGATTACCTATTATTGCACCATTACTAATTCTACAGTGTCAACGTCTATCAGCCTTAAAAATTATATGCCTCCCCAGAGGGAGTAATGGGAGGTTTAAAGTGATGAATTTTGTTTTTCAATATAAAATCTAAGGAAAAGTAATGTAATTTTTACATCAGTGGGGGGTATGACACCCCCGTTTACACCACTGGTACCTACAACTTATTGTACTACAAGTAAATGGACTGTAATGGGACATGAAAGCCTGAGAAAGTTGGATGGAGCATCTTACTTTATATATTTTAAGACAGCGCTCCTATATTACAGGTAACAACATATATGGGCCGTTTTCGCTTTTACTATGCGATCGTCAGCATGGAATATCTGGTACCTGCAACGGCAGCAAGAAAATTTGCTATGCACCCTAATTTTGCGAAACTTTAGAGACCGACAAATTCAGTCTTATAAATCATCTGCCTTCCAATTTCTTTAAAAAGATCTTATATAAAATGTCCATTGTAACCCCCAAAATATACTATGATTATTATTTCACACTAAGGCCCCCAAAATATACCATGATTATTATTTCACACTATAAAGCCCAAAATATACTATGATTATTATTTCACACTCCAAAATATACGATTATTATTTCACAATAAAAATCATAGTGTATTTATACTATGATTTCTATTTTACACTTAGGCCCTCAAAATATACTCTGATTATTATTTCACACTAAAGCCCCCAAAATATACTATGATTATTATTTCACACTAATGCCCCCAAAAATATACTATGATTATTATTTCACACTAGGCCCCCAAAATATACTATGATTATTATTTCACACTATAAAGCCCAAAATATACTATGATTATTATTTCAGACTCCAAAATATACGATTATTATTTCACAATAAAAATCATAGTGTATTTATACTATGATTTTTATTTTACACTAAGGCCCCCAAATACATACTGTGATTATTATTTCACACTAAAGCCCCCAAAATATACTATGATTATTATTTCACACTAATGCCCCCAAAAATATACTATGATTATTATTTCACACTAGGCCCCCAAAATATACTATGATTATTATTTCACACTAAAGCCCCCAAAATATACTATGATTATTATTTCACACTAATGCCCCCAAAAATATACTATGATTATTATTTCACACTAGGCCCCCAAAATATACTATGATTATTATTTCACACTAAAACCCCCAAAATATACTATGATTATTATTTCACACTCCAAAATATACGATTATTATTTCACAATAAAAATTATAGTGTATTTACACTATGATTTTTATTTTACACTTAGGCCCCCAAAATATACTGTGATTATTATTTCACACTAATGCCCCCAAAATATACTATGATTATTATTTCACACTAATGCCTTCAAAAATATACTATGATTATTATTTCACACTAGGCCCCCAAAATATACTATGATTATTATTTCACACTATAAAGCCCAAAATAAACTATGATTATTATTTCACGCTAATGCCCCCAAAAATATACTATGATTTTTATTTCACACTAGGCCCCCAAAATATACTATGATTATTATTTCACACTAAAGCCCCAAAAATATACTATGATTATTATTTCACACTAATGCCTCCAAAAATATACTATGATTATTATTTCACACTAGGTCCCCAAAATATGCTATGATTATTATTTCACACTATAAAGCCCAAAATATACTATGATTATTATTTCACACTCCAAAATATACGATTATTATTTCACAATAAAAATCATAGTGTATTTATACTATGATTTTTATTTTACACTTAGGCCCCCAAAATATACTGTGATTATTATTTCACACTAAAGCCCCCAAAATATACTATGATAATTACTTCACACTAATGCCCCCAAAAATATACTATGATTATTATTTCACACTAGGCCCCCAAAATATACTATGATTATTATTTCACACTAAAGCCCCCAAAATATACTATGATTATTATTTCACACTAAGGCAGGTTCTGTGAGGATCAAATATGTAAGTTGAATGCTTGATAACTATATAATTGGAGAAAACTTAAATCGCAGCGCGGCTTATTTACGTTCCGGAAATACCAGTGCCAATGTTGCATTTAAAAGCACATTATCCTAAATATTTTCAAATGTTTAGAATTTTGGAGTCCGTCCAAATATTTTGAGCACCCTCTGGTTTTCTTAACGACTTCCTAAATGTAGAGGAGGCCCGTCGTTATTTTTATTGTTCATTCTACCTAAGCTCGGAGGAGAAGCCTTTTTAAGAAGTGTAATTTATTTTGAGGGCAATTAATCATAGAGATTGCAAAGATTGAGAGAAAACGTTATGTTTCTCTTCTATAGTCGTTGATGATTTTGCTCGACTTACACAGTGCGTTATAAATGCGAAACTGGTCTGTGGATACTGTTATTGTGGAAATTTTTACACTTAAAACTATTAGTTTTTACAAAAACATTTTCTTGAAGCTATCTCAGGATCTCACTGTAAAACATTTGCAACCATGTTATTGAGAGTTTCAGGGGAATCAGCTGATGTTGGAAAACAGAAATTTTACACTTTTTTCCTTTCGAACTTTCTACCCCTACACCTAATTTATAATCTGTATCTGATCGTGAAGTATATTTTCTATCATTTCACGTTTTCGCGTGAAGCCCCAATCCCCTTTATTAAACAGTTTTGAAAAATTCGATTTTCCCAATGATTTTATTAAATAATTGATCTGTGTAACAAATTTTAAGTCTCCATCTCACTAAAAAGAAAGCATTTATTATTTCTTCTGCAAATCGAACATTTTGGTGCGTGGCAAACCCTAAAGTAGCAACAATTGAAGAACTACGAGTAAAATTGTGCGCATTCTTCCGTTCGAACTATCTACCCATACATCAAATTTGGCGTCTCTATCTCATCACGAAGTATGCTTTTCTACCGTTTCATACTTCGAACGTTTTGATGCGAAGCACCCCTACAGAATATTTTTGAAAAATTCGATTTTTCCAAGGGCTTTGTTGAGCTATTGATCCATGTGCCAAATTGTAAGACTGTATCTCACCAAAAAAGGCGTTCTTCATTTATTCGGCAAATCGAATATTTTAGCGTGCAGCATCTCCATTTTAGCCTGCAGTATCAAATTATAGAAAACTGAAATTGTACACTTTCTTCTTTTCCAACCATCTACCATTACATCAAATTTAAAGTTTCTATCCCGTCGCGAAGCATGCTTTTTTTTATCATTTCATCTTTCGAACTTTTTTCTGTAGAGCGTCCCCTTAAATGAACATTTTTGTAAAACTCAATTCTTCCCTGGTTTTTCATCAAATGATTGGCCCATATGTCAAATATCAAGCCTCTGCCAAAGTTAAAGGGAACGTTTCTCATTTATTCCAAAAATCGAACAGTTTGGTGTGCGGAACCCCCGAAAGTCGAAAATATTGGAAAACTAATATTGCACACTTTCTTCCTTTCGAACTGTCTACTCGTAGACCAAATGAAGTCTCTATTTTATCCCAAAGCATGGTTTTTTTATCATTTCACCGTTCGAACGTTTTTCTGTTGTTGTTGTTGAGACCCAGACCGTTCGACCTACCAGAAAGAACGTTTTTCTGTAGAAACTCTATTCATCTCGAATTTTTTTTTTTTCTATTTTTTTTAAACTAAATTACTGGCCCATATACCAAATTTAAAATCTCTATCAAATATTAAAGGAAGCGTTACTCATTTGTTTGGCAAATCGAACATTTTAGTGTGATACATTCCCTAAAGCAGAAAAATTTGGAAATCTGAAATTACACTCATTTTTCCTTTCGAATGATTTATCCATATACCGAATTTTAAGTTTCGATCTCATCGCAAAGCATGCTTTTCTATCATTTCACTTTTCGAACATTTTGTCGTGGAGAATCCCCTCTACGGAGCATTTTCGAAAAATTCGATTTTTCCAGAAGGTTTTATAGAACGATTGACCCCTGTACAAAATTGCAAGCCTCTATCTTTTCGGAAAGTGCCTAAAAAAACGTTAGAGACAAACGGACACTTGGCAATTAGTATATATAGATATATTTTAGATTGCAGTCACAAAGAGCTTCAGAACAAAAGTCACAAATTTTTTTTAGAGTTTCAGCACAAAAGTCACGATTTTTTTTAGAGTTTCCGAACAAAAGTCACGAATTTTATTTTAGAGCTTCAGAGCAAAAGTCATGAAGTTTTTTAGAGTTTCAGAACAAAAGTCATGAATGTTTCTTAGAACGTCAGAACAAAAATCACTAATTTTTTTAGAGCTTCAGAACAAAAGTCACGAAATTTTTTAGCGCTTCAACACAAAAGTCTTGTGTATCATAAGTCGGAACCCAAGTAGATTAAACTTTACAAATTCCGATTCAAAACTATTCGCAACTCGAGTTTTCGACGGATCTACACGTTTCGAGACCTCTAGAATACGAAAAAACTATTTTTAACGTGACGTCTGTGTGTCTTTGTGTGTGTCTGTCTGTCTGTCTGTGTGTCTGTGCAATGTATGTATCCACTCGAACTCAAAAAGCAATGGACCGAATTTCATAAAATTTAGTAGGTAAGTCACTTGGATGTGACCCTGGTGCTAATTAGGTTTTGGTACGATTCGTAAAAACAAAACCCGCCTTTTTTTGCGAAATGGCCAGTAAAAATTTCATTTATCCGCTCTAGCTAAAATACTAATTGACCAAATTTCACAAAATTTGGTAGATAAGTTACTTGTGGGATACTCTGGTGCTGATTAGATTTTAGTACGATTCGGAAAAGAACAACCTGCCTTTTTTTAAGAAATGGCTCTCCAAAATCGCCAAAATCTAAAAAAAAAAAGTTTAAGTAGTGTATGCTCAAATGTATCAATTAAATTCTTGTTTTATACGCAATTTTTGAAGAGGAAAATAATATAACACACTCCTAACTGTTCTCAAGATATTTGAGATTTCTTGCATTTTTGTAAAGCTGATTTCGGAAAAATGTCCAATTACCAAATAAAAACAAAAATTGAATAAAAAATGCAAATTTAGTGTTATTTGGTGCAATTAAACTCAATCTAACGAATAATTAAAGAAATAAAGAATGAATTTGAGTCTGCAGGGAAAGTCATGTACTGCCCACATCAGATTTTTCAGGATTGGCTATAGATAGAGCTTAGATGATGACTGATATGGATTCAGTATCGAATTTCGGAGTTGGAAGGAGATTCACTAATGAATTTCGCTACCGATTGACCATACGAAATAAGTATGTTGTTGTTGTTGAAACCCAGACCGTCCGACCTACCAGAAAGGTGTAAGGTAACTGTTTGGACGGTCGGGAAGTGCCACCCAGTTTAGACCGGAACCCAGTGGGGGAGGCATCCACAGGGACCGTACCCTCCTTCCCCTACCACCAACCTCTCGGAAGGACTTTCGGACCCACATGTTTAACGTGATCGTACTCCGCATGAACACGGCGGCAGTTTTGTCAGTGGCTGGAATCGAACCCGGGCCTACCGAGTGCAACTCAAGCGCGCTAACCAATGGGCTACCGCGCCCCGAAATAAGTATGTAAAAGAGTATAAAAATGCCTAATAATTTTGTCGGAAATGAAATGTACATCACAGCACTTGCCGCCATATGAAAGCACCGACATAAATATCTCGTATGCAAATAGAATGCGATACTAACTTTAGGAAAAGCGGGTTTTGTGAGTATCATAGGCGCCGACTTGAAAAATTATTGGGAGTTCCCGAAAATTTAAATCGAATAACCCATGGATTTTTCAAAAGATTCAAGCCTACTTTAAATTTTATTCAGTCAGATTATCTGGCACAATAAGATATCTGAAGTGCTAAAATGAAGCAAATTGCAGTTAAGTACAGAAAAATATTTTTTTTTCTCTAGATAATTATTTATTTAATTTATTTTGCTTTTGTAAGCGCAACATTATTGTAATACACTATACAGATACTGTGCCAGTTTCCAACTCAATTATCTTTATAAAGGTAATGGAAAACGTAAAATTTATTTTTAAGTATTTTTACCAATGTTGAAAATGTCAAAAAATTATCTTTAAATCATATCCGAGTTAAAATCTTGTATTCAGAATACAATAAACAATCTGAGGGGGGAATTTCTATACACGCGATTTTATATATAGTAAGCAGGGACTGAATAATCAAAAATGAATAATCAAAAATAATTAATAACAACAACAACAAAAAAAATCTGATGTGGGCAACAGATGACTTTCCTTATATAATGCAATGAATTTACTACTTTTACAGTTAAAATATTAGTATTCTTATAATAGATACTTATATTCTTTCCAAAATATTGAATTTTCTTCTATTAGTCGTCATTTTCATTGATTTAGCGTCATTTTTATCAATTTGGCGAGATTTTTGATAATTTGACAACAATTAAAAATGTCACCAAATTGGCGACATTCCACCAAATTCGTCGCCAAAATCTCGCCAAGCGTTATGGACGGAGAAATAAGTTATTCTAACAGCAGATAAATGACTATTGGCATTCAAATACAAAAGTATTCCTCAAAGTATCTTTTTCATGAATGGAACGAGCTAGATCCACGAGAATGATGTCAACCAATTTATCGCATTGTATTACATATGAAAAGTGAACATGTTTCTCAATAGGAGATGTAATTTTTTTTTATTTTATATAACTTTTTGATAATTTTTTGGAAAAATGTGCAATATCACGAGAACGGTTCATGTTAGCGTTCTAAAATATATGTCAATCGTTTTCTAATGAAAAATTACATAAGAAATGTCTATTTGCGTAACTTTATTAGCGGTTTTGATTTTTTGACGATTTTTTCAAAATGTCACTCGAAAATTTAGGGGGGTTCTGAACATTCGATTGCGTATAAAAACAATAGGCTTCCAGTGTTTATGGATTGTGATTTTTGTACCAAATTTCGTTCGAATCTGTGCATTCGTTCGTCAGTTACCGTCTCCACAGACTCACTGACACACACACACACACACACACACACACACAGACAGACATCACTTCAAAAATGTTTGATTCGTGATCAGGGATGCTTGAAACGTGCTCTCCCGTCGAAAACTCGAATTCGAATTTTCGACCCCGTCACAATACTTTCCTTATACATTATATATAAAATCTGATGTGGGCAACACATGACTTTCCTTATATAATGCAATGAATTTACTATTTTACAGTTAAAAAAATGTTATTCTTATAGTAGATACTTATATGCTTTCAAAGATATTGAATTTTCGTCAATTAGTCGCCATTTTCATTGATTTAGCGTCATTTTTCTCCATTTGGCGAGATTTTTGTTAATTTGCCAACAATTTAAAATATCGCCAAGTTGGCGACATTCCGCCAAATTCGTCGCCAAAATCTCGCCAAGCGTTATGGACGGAGAAATAAGTTATTCTTACAGCAGATAAATGACTATTGGCGTTCAAATACAAAAAATTACTCAAAGTATTTTTTTTCATGAATGGAACGAGCTAGATCCACGAGAATGATGTCACCCAATTTATCGCATGGTATTACATATGAAAAGTGAACATGTTCCTCAATAGGAAATATTTTTTTTTATTTTACATGACTTTTTGATAATTTTTTTGAAAAATGTGCATTATCTCGAGAACGGTTCATGTTAGCGTTCTAAAATTTATGTCAATCGTTTTCTAATGAAAAACTATATAAGAAATGCCTATTTGCGTAACTTTATTAGCGGTTTTGATTTTTTGACGATTATTTCAAAATTTCACTCGGAAATTTAGGGGGTTCTGACCATTCGATTGCGTATAAAAACAATTGGCTTCCAGTGTTTACGGATTGTGATTTTTGTACTCAATTTGGTTCAAATCGGTCCATTCGTTCGTCAGTTATCGTCTCCACAGACCCACTGACACACACACACACACACACACACACACACACACACACACACACACAGACATCACTTCAAAAATGTTTGGTTCGTGATCAGGGATGCTTGAAACGTGCTCTCCCCTCGAAAACTCGAATTCGAATTTTCGACCCCGTCACAATACTTTCCTTATACATTATGTATATAAGGAAAGTAATAAGGAAAGTAAAAATTACGAATGAATGCATACATTTTTCGCGCTAAATCTGCATAAAAACATTAGGGGTTCGAGGAACCTACAACAAAATTATTGAGGGTTCGAAAAGTGTCTCGAACCCAGGAAGTTGGCGCCGCTGGTGAGTATGAATAAGTTGATGATCTGGCTTTTGTATCAACTCTTGTTGATACACATGTTATTCAGTATGCTCGTCTGACAGGTTAGGTGGTGTATGAAAATGATTTTATCTTACGAAGGTGAATAGCAGTTCAACATGAATGAATCATAATTCTTTTCCAGGTAGACGTGAGATATTCGATTGGGAATTCACGAATGACACCTGTCACAAGTGGCGACAGGTGCACGTTTACGGTGATCATGAAGTGAATACCGTGGAATATAGAAATGGTTGGATGACACATTATATGTTGAAATATTTTGACAGAAATAATTTGAGTGTGAGTCCCTATACGACTTTTTGTACATTCATATCACTAGTTAGAAATATAGAACAAGTTATATATAGAACAAGTTAGAAATATAGAACAAACCGGAATGATTAGATAAATACTATATGTTTAAAAAGATCGTAAATTGAGAGCAGAATTTTTTCAAATTAATTTTTTTACTGGGGTGTTGTATAAAAATTCAAATAAACATAACTGGGACGTGGCTCAACTCGACTTTTTCTTACAATAATCCATTTTTAAGTAACTTGCGGTTTTTGTTTTTAATTTTACAAGAAATTTCTTGAAAAATCGGTATCTTTGGTCTAAATGATTACAAGCTTGTTAAGTTTCACTTTAAAGGACTTGAAAAAAAATTGTTCGATTGATACTACGCTTGAATCGAAACTAAATTCGATTGATACCACGCTCCCCCGAGGGGCCTAATGATGTCACGAACACAAAAATTATATCGCGGCTGGTTTTTACAATAATGATTGAAACTATGAAATCTTGAGATAAAAATAAGTTTTTATACATGATTATGTACAATTTTGTCCTATGCTGTCATGTTACAGAAACACAAAACTTCGAATAAATTTCAAAGTGTTCGGTCGAATTAAAACAGATTCTAATTAGTTCTAGATTTTTTAATAACAAAACAGGATATAAAATTTTGTGAAAATCCATTAATATTTGTGACAGCTATGGTGTACACAATAAATAGACCACAGACATACAGGCAGACAGACAGACGAACATCACTCCAAAAATGGTCAAGACGTGTTCAGGAGGTCCTGAAACATATATTAGCATCGAAATCTCGAATTTGAAAATTTTCGCGAAAATAATCTTTATACTGTATTTCAACTTTCTTTGTACTATATTACATAGTATGTGAAAGTAAAAATGACTCTTTACATATTCACCTAGAGTTCAAAACTCAACGGCATGAACAAAATGTCATCGTAATATGCTCGCACAAATACAAAATAAAAATATGATATAGGCAGCACAGGACTTTCCCTGCAAATTCAAATTCATTTTCTATTTCTTCCTTTCATAATTCATTAAATTGAGTTTAATTTTTCAAAATAACACGGATACATTTTTGAAATTAGACCGAAATTGCAGTTTTGATTCCGTTTTCGTTTTGATTTGGCAACTGGGCGTATTTTCAATGGTGACGTGTCAAAAATGCGAAAAAAAAGAATAAATAAAACATCTTGAAAACGGTTGGCAATGGAGTTATGATGTTGATTTTTTTGTCGTCAAAAATTACATATAAAACAAGCAGTTACTTGATACATTTGAGTATATGCAGTTTTTTATTTTAGATTTTAACGATTTTTGCGGGACATTTAGCAAAAAAGGTAGGGTTTTTTTTCTGAATCGAACTAAAATCTAAACAGCACCAGAATAACCTACAAAGTGTCTAATTTGCCAAATTTTGTGAAATTTGGTATATAAGTTTTTCAACTACAGTAGATACATACATTGGACACACATACGCACACACACACAGATTTTGCTAAAATGTTTTTTCGGGTTCTAGAGTACTCGAGCCGTATTGATCCGTCCAAAATTCGAATTTCGGTTTTCGACACGGCTTCAATACTTTCGCAATACATTACCATGTTTTACAAAGAAGTAAAATACATATAAAATGAGGAGTTACTGAGATGAACAAAATCTAACCAACGACACTTTTCAAGTCTCTTCAGAGCTGAAGATAAGGTCATTTCTTAACAGGAAAAGGGTGATGTCTCCAAAATAAATTTCGTCACTTTGATTATTTTTTCTTCTAAAGGTAAAATGAAGCAAAAATTTAAATTAACAAAGATCTAATTGTCAGGAAATAAAATTTGCATTTTACTCCAAAAAATTTGGTCCAAGGTCTTTCTTGAACAAAAGTTCAAAGCTAACTTTTTAGATGTGCCCCGTATAAAAATATTTCAATTAGTAAAATATTTTTGTGACTTTTTTAGTCAAAATAAAAAGTTCAAAAATTTAAAAAATAAAAATTTAAGAAGGATATAAACATAAAAATAAATAAAAACAAACTTGTAAAAAAAAAATTAAGTTATTCAGCTTTACACACACACACACACAAAAAAAAGAGATTGACATAACGCACTATTGCCAACTTTGTGAAACTTCATGAGTAGAAAGTATAGAGTAAAAGTTATTGGGTGTAATATTATTATATATTGTCTCGCCTCTAGTTGCACCACTGATATGAATAAACCCATCAAAATGTCATCGTGATATTTTTTATCTCATCACATTTTTCTTTTGAAAAGGAATTAAAAAAATCGTGTCTGTTCCTTGAAGTCTGCCAATGTCATAGACACATGGTATAAATTCCAGTAATCAAACCTTTCCCAAATAAATACCTGTACCTGCACCCAACCAGATGCCCAATTGTCTCTTTCGGAGCTCTTGGCGTCTAATTTATGACAGCCAAAGAATGTCGCCAAGTTTCAAGGCCGCCAAGTATGTAAATGGAGGATCCCTCTGGGGACGGCTATGTCGCACGTGTGTAAACATTAACTGTGACAGAAAACGGGCCTTGTTTCCTCGGAATATATGAATGTGGGGCTTATAGGGTCATAAAATGTAACGGAATACAGGAAACGAAATGAAAAAAATGCTACAGTGAAGAATTGAAATGAATATGACACGAAACAGGGGAAAAAGGGATGATTATGAGAAAACACAAATGGGAGGATTCTGTGTTGTTTCGCTTATTCTATATAACAGAAAAGAAATATTGATCTTTACTTTCCTTAAAATATATAGTATATGGATAACTGCACATGGCTTCAAAAATAAAAAAAGAGAGTTTTTGAAAGATTTACACATTTTGGATATCATAAAACATAACCCAATTATAACAGGGTAGGAAAGTATTTCAGTATAACAGGTGTACCGTGCTGCCTCAACCGGGAATCGAACCCTGGATCTTCGAACTGGCCAGCTGACGCTCTACCATTGAGCTACTGAGACGAAATTGCAAACTCTTATTGTGGGAGTGGACTCAGCATTCTCCACACTCTAATGTCAGATTGGCGTGCAACTGACAATCTGACTGACCACCTCCAGCTATTTTTACCCCAGGTTAGATAGCTGATGCTATTTTTATCCTCCATGTCAGCTTCCTGCATGGTCGTTATCCTCGCGATTTGAAATCGGCGCTCAATATCCAAGAGTCCACTGAATCCGTGTTGGTCGTACTAGGGTCACTTTCAGACCTCTGACATCACCATTTTCCCATTTTTGTAAAATGGACGTACTTGTCAAGTTCAAATATAATGTAAAACGGTCTGTTTAATCACAATATTTATTATAAATTGTAATATTTTTAGACCTAAATAAAAGTTCGTTTGGTGGGATGGTAGACCTTGGGTGCCTCCTGAATGCAGGAGGTATCTTTTCCCGGCCGTGCAGATAGCTACTCTAAACCCAATATGTGAGTCGCACGGTCTGGGGTCTTCAGACCTCTGACATCTATTTTCTAAATATTACTTTTAAAATTTTATTACTTTCTTTAATTTTAATCTATTTTTCATTATGTTATTATATCTCACTCTAAATTTTATTTTTCAATGATCTTTTTATCTATATTCGCAATAACCCTTTTCCCATTTTTGAAAAATGGACGTAATTGTCAAGTTCAAATATAATGTAAAACTGTCTGTTTAATCACAATATTTTTCATCAATTATTATCTTTTTAGATCTAAATAAATGTTCGTTTGGCGGGATGATAGATCTTGGGTGCCTCCTGAGTGCAGGAGGTATCCTTTCTTGTCCGTGCGCAGCTAACTACTCTAAACCCACTATGTGAGCCCCAGGGTCTGGGGTCTTGAGACCTCTGACATCTTTGCACTAACAGGGTTGATTTGTTCGGACGCCATTGTAAAGAATCTTGCTGCCCCAATAGGTAATCGAGTTCTGGATCTTAGAAGTGACCAACCGACTCTCTACCGTTGAGCTACTGGGGCGAAATTGCAAGCCCTTATTGTCAATGTAGACACTACACAGGTCGAAACAAATAAGTAAGAAAGTGCTCACTAAAAACCAGAAACTGTGTCGCCTTAATCCTTGTCTGTGCTCCTAGGCCAAACTTTTATAGTAAAAAAGTTGCTTGTCTAACTGCACGGAAGATGATAAATATATATATATATATATATATATGGGGGATGGACCCCTCTACTCGATTTATGCTTTATTCGACCATTTATAAATACCCATTTTGGTCATGCACTAACGGGAAACTTAGATATAATCACTGACCCTTCCTTAAAACTCATTATGTCATATGGAACTAAATATAGACTACCTTCTAAAAATCACCCTAAATCTATCTTTAACACTCTCTCCCTGGATCTTGATAAATTCATCTATAAAATGTCCATTACGCATTTCATACCAATGGAAGCCTTTTGTGTCTGGAAATCTAAAATTTTATCCCATGTTCAACTTAAGCTATCACATACGCATATTCCAAAGTCTAATTTTCAATTATCAAAATTAAAACAAAACATTACTCATATGCAACAATTCTTAGTTTTTACGTATGTTGACAAAGCTGCATCAAACTATGCTATTTTCTGCAAATATTTCTACATTGAAATATTATTATCCAATTTAAATCAAATAAATACAACCATACATGATTTGAAACGAAAACTTATTTCCAAGTACAAACAATTTTTTAATGCTCATCAAAATTTAAACATTCCATATTTAGTAATCATACCCAAATTTCACAAGGGCCCAGTAAAATTTAGAACAGTTACCAGTGGGCACAACTCTTACGCAACAGAAACTAATAAAAAACTTTTCAAAGTCTTAAACGGTCTATTTCATGAAATTTCCAAAGAACCACATTGCATCATCAGAAACAGCTATGAACTTATTCAAAGACTGAAACCCTTTACTGCCATTGACTCAATCCAAATTTTAGATTTTAAAGATCTTTTTAATAACATCATCATCAACAATTTATTTTCTGTCATTAAATAACTCTTCGATCAATTCAAATTAAATACTCTTACTATATAAATATGACTCGTCTACCTTTAATAATTTATTGGATTTTGTTCTTTTTCACAACTATCTTGTACATGGTAATGCTGTATACCTCGAAACGATGGGAGTACCGCAAGAATACACTAGTAGCTCTCTATGCTCGCCAATATATCTCTATGCTCGCCAATATATATCTTTACTTTTACGAAAGACAATCCACTCTGTTCACTCATAACATTTCTATTTTTCGCTACATTGATGATGTTTTTCTTTGTTTTCATACTGCACATGATTCTTCACCCACACTTAATATTTATCCATCCAATCTTGAGTTAATACTTAATGAATCTCACCCTTCCAAATCTGTAAATTATCTTGATATCACCATTTATATACAAAGTAACTCATTCAATACTATTATTTATGATAAGAGACATCAATTTAAATTTAATGTAAAATTCTTCCCTCATTATTCTTCTTGCTTTAGTAATCAAGATTTTAAAAATCTCATCATTAGCTATTTGCTCCACATCAAACGCTTGGATATTAATAAGTGTACACTATCACATACTAATCGTCTCAGTCTCTAAAGTGTATGCTATATGTACAATTTTCCCACCTTATTTGTAGATCGCAGTAAAAGTACGATACTCAATAGTAGTGGAAACACCATAAAATAAACACCGCCCCGATTGGGAAAAATAAAAATGTGCAAATATTACAAGAACAGTAATTTCGGTTACACAAAAAACGTACAAAATTTAAAAATAAACTGCCTCGGCGGGTAAAGAAAAAAGTTTAAAACACTAATAAAACCGTTAAGGCGGATATCTAAAAAGCAAATAAAACAAAAACAGGCTATGGCTCAAAAAAACAGTGTTATCCATATTTTAAATGTTTTCAATCGCAGTGGTTGGTCACTTCTCGGTTAGTTTTTGAACTCTTGGGTTTGTCTCACCGAAAATATGTACAACAACTTCCACTCTCTCTGGTCTGGTCCATTCCATCGCGGTATTTCGCGTGGTAAGCATTCAAGCTGGATCACGTGGTGGACTCCCATGAAGTTTATTCACGCTGGCGGCCTTCAGACTTGAGAGTTACTCTTTTTCTGCATGTTTGTGCATTTGTGCGCTATATTTTTTATGATTATGTGGTATATTATGTTTTTAAGTTGAATTTTGTCCTCTTTGGTCTTTTTTCTGTTAATCTCGTTTACTTCGTTGTTGGGCACAGATTGCATAAAATTTTAACCACGTGTTTTTATGCAATCATAGAAACAACGGATTTTAGTATATCTGTCTAGAATGTGCCCCTGAAGACAGATATACTATTCATTGATTTATTTTCTTTTTCCTGGCCTTTCCGTGCTCTACTTTTCCAGTCCTTCCTCGTTACTTTTTACTTTCTGCTATTAAATGCACGTTATTATATTGCCCGCGGTTTGATACTGCGTTTACTGATTTGCACTCCTGCACTTTCGTTTTTATTATTTTAATTTATATATATATATATATATATATATATATATATATATATATATATATATATATATATATATATATATATATATATATATATATATATATATATATGTTTATTTATTTGTTTTTTACGGAAGCGGATGCATGAAATATTTACAAGGAGGGTGAAAATCAGACACTGAAAGAGGGGGGGAGCGTAAAATTGTTTGTTGTGGGCCTACAATCCATATAGGTCGCCCTGTCTTCATGTAACCTTTAGAACTCTAGCATCACTATTTATAGAATTATTTCGTCATTCAGGAACTTTCAAGACACACTATACATTCCTGTTGTTCATGTTAATAGCCAAGTGAATTCGTATTAAATAGTATTAAAGACTATTACTATATTAGTAGCCAAATAGTATTAAAGTGAAAAAAGCATATTTTCTTATATTTATTTAGGGTCGAAAATTTGACTTGGTTACAAAACTCACATTATCCACTGCGTTGCTGATTGTAAAATATACATTCTCCATTCGGCCAATAGGAAGACTTCAACAGTTCACATGATCATCACTCTCAAGAAGTGTCACGGAGATGACTAAAGATCATCGGATATCCAAGAAACTTTCTCCAACCACTTCAACATATTCTTGATGAATTCGAAGTGGTTGAAGATGGAAAGATGAGAAAGTCAACATTGTGTGTCACTCAGTAGAAGAAGTTCATGTTTGTCTTGTTTAGAATTTTTATAAAATAATCTGGTAGCATTTCTCATAAACGATTGGCTTGTATTTTTTAGAGTGTGCTTGCATTATTATTTATACAACCCCCAAAAGTGTCTGGAGTTTATTTCAACAGGAGCAGCTATTTTATTCCTCTTCTATAAAAATGTTATACCTTCTGGTTAGATGTTGTCAACACTAACAGTCCACATATCAATTTGCTGCAAAACTAACATTACCCAGATCAATTAGGTGCAAAACTAATATTCTTCACATCAATAAGTTTCGAAACTCCACATTCTCCACATCAATAAGTTGCAAAACTCCATATTCTCCACATCAATAACTTGCAAAACGCCACATTCTCCATATCAATAAGTTGCAAAACTCCACATTAATAAGTTGAGCCGCATTGTGGGTTCGAGTCCCACGTAAGGCATGGATGTTTGTGTTGTGGGCGCAGTGTGTTGCGCCCCCCTCTGGTGCGCCTGGGGCAACGTCCTAGGACGGCTAAATGGTTCACGTTCTGGCCGCTGCCAAAGGCGAATGATGAAAGTCAAGTGCTTGGCTATTTGATAAAATAAAAATATTAATAAGTTGCAAAATTCCACATTAATAAGTTGCAAAACTCCACATTCTCCACATCAGTAAGTTGCTAACTCCATAATCTCCACATCAGTATGTTGCAAAACACACATTCTCCAATATTCAGAATTAAATATTGTTGGATCGATTTTGTTTGACTGTGGTTTTAAATTGCTCGCTATGAGTTATTTTAACTTATATAGAGACAATTACAGTAAAAATAGGTTTTTATGCTTTATGACTTTATTTGCAGATTATATAAAATGCGAAAATGGAAGATGGAAGTTTTGCAGTTAGGGAGGATATTCGCATAAAAGTTAAAATAGGAGGCAAATTCCTCCAGGATTGAAAGTTAGAGAGCATCAGCACATTAAAGTTTGTTGAATCATCTTATTAAATTATTGAGACATTCACGTCTATATTTTTAAAACAATCAACTCTTGATAAGTTTAACTTTCCAGTCGTTATTTTAGGGTAAGAGAGACGCTAAAATTCTTCTTTATGAAGCCCTTTCTTGAAGTATTTTTACTTTCTCATATCATGTAATATAACATTGGGAAAGTATTGCTTTCACGAAAATTTTTGAATTCGTGATTTTGATGCCAATATATGCTTTAGGATCGCCTGAATGCGTTTTGAATATTCTTTGAGTGATGTCCGTCCGTCTGTCTGTCTCATGTCTGTTATCGATTTCTTGCGTGCAAGATAGCAGCCACATATATTAGTAGGATTCCACGAAACTTTATGTCCGGTTTTCTAATAAAAAAATCCAGAACTAGATAGAATGTTTTAAATTTCGAGCGGAAACTTCGAAATTTTATTTTTTTTTTTTACATGGCAGCATAGAACAAAATTTTACACAATGATGCATAAAGGGGTTTATTTATGGCTCAATAATCACGATACTTTATAGTATCAATCATATTGCTGTGAAACACAGCCGCGATACAATTTTTTTTTGTTCTTAATATCATTAGCCCCCTTGGGGGGCAAGTTACCCCCCCCCCCGGGGTATAGTCTCAAGTATGGCATCAATCGAAAGATTTTTTCAAGCCCTTCAAAGTGAAGGGTAACAGTCTATAGTTGCACTCATTTGGACACACAATATCAATTTTTCAAAATTTTTCTTGTAAAATTAAAAACAATTTTTTATGAGAAAGTCGAGTTGAGCCACACTTCAGTTAATTTCAATAGTCGATCAATGAAGACCGAATCAATAAGGAGTGTATAGGGTTGCCGTTTATTTTGACAATTATTGTCCTTCAACACATGACCGTTTTCAAATATTCTAGTGAAAACAATTCATCTACCCATTGATTCCAAGTTAGAGATCAAATTTTGATTAAAATATGATAGGCCGTTCTAAAAGGGTGTTTTTACAAACATTTTGACATTGAAATTATTTGTGAAGGGATTGACACCACGTAAGATTTTTACAGGGCGTGTTTTACATTGCTATGTTCAGGTAATAATGGGAATAATATTGATTTGGCAGACAAAAACAGGAATAAACCAAAGAGTCAGTTTTTTGGGAATAGTACTAGAGATGAGGAAAATGTTTTGTGCGCATACCCAAACCTAGGCTTACCATATAAAATGTTTGCAAACCGGAACAAAATAAAATAACTAAATAAATAAAAAAAAATCTGATGTGGGCAACACATGATTTTCCTTATATAATGCAATGAATTTACTACTTTTACAGTAAAAAAAGTAGGTTTTTCTTATAGTAGATACTTATATTCTTTCCAAGATATTGAATTTTCGACAATTAGTCGTCATTTTCATTAATTTAGCGTCATTTTAATCCGTTTGGCGAGATTTTCGTTAATTTGACATTTCAAAAAGTCGCCAAGTTGGCGACATTCTGTCAAATTCGTCACCAAAATCTCGCCAAGCGTTACAGACGGAGAAATAAGTTATAGCAGATAAATGACTATTGGCGTTCAATTACAAAAGTATTACTCGAAGTATCTTTTCTCATGAATGAAATGAGCTAGATCCACGGGAATGATGTCACCAAAATTTATCGCATGGTATTACATATGAAAAGTGAACATGTTTCTCAATAGGAAATATATTTTTTTTATTTTATATGACTTTTTGATATTTTTTTGAAAAATGTACAATATCTCGAGAACGGTTCATGTTAGCGTTCTAAAATTTCTGTTAATCGTTTTTTAATGAATAATTACATATGAAATGTCTATTTGCGTAACTTTATTAGCGGTTTTGATTTTTTGACGATTTTTTCAAAATTTCACTCGAATATTTAGGGGGGTTCTGAACATTCGATTACGTTTAAAAACAATAGGCTTCCAGTGTTTACGGATTGTGATTTTTGTACCGAATTTCGTTCGAATCGGTCCATTCGTTCGTCAGTTATCGTCTCCACAGACTCACTGACACACACACACACATACTTTCACACACACACACACACACACATACTTTCACACACACACACACACACAGACAGACATCACTTCAAAAATGTTTGATTCATGATCAGGGATGCCCGTCGAAAACTCGAATTCGAATTTTCGACCCCGTCACAATACTTTCCTTATACATTATGTATATAAGGAAAGTAAAAATATTAAATAGAGGAAAACGAAATTGAAACCTGATATATAAGACATTAATTACTTGATTTTGATCATTCTTATATTTATTGCCAGCATGAACTTTTAAACGGAATGCTTCTCGCTTTTAATTTTTTCATAAAAGTTTGAACATTCCAGATCTATGTTTGTTTTACAGAGTATTTGATTTAACGTTACACTTGCATTAGGCCTAGTTGATTCAGCAATTATTCCTAATTTTTCATTTCTATAAATTTAAATCCTGTCCCGAGATTTTCTAGTCTGGCATTATTTATCGCGAAATTGAAAGCCTCTGTTGAGAATTTACTATCTCTCATAGCAGAATAACGACCAGCAGTAAACTGTTTCTGGGCATTGCAAAACAAGTGCATTTTTATCTAACTTGTGACTATGACTAATCAGTCCTGTGGCAGGACAACATAGATAACTGCTTTTGATCCACCAGCTCCTTGACTTCTTCAACTCCTTGTTTAGCTCTTCTGTCTCATCATCTTTATCAGCATCAAGGACATAACACAACTTGGGGGAAATTTATTTGCAATAAAATTTCATCTACACTTTCCGCAAAAATGAATGTATTTTATTCCTTGTCAATAGTTACTCCCATAATATATGTAGGGGCAACACATCGTAACATATATAATTAAAATAAATAAAATTGCTGCTTATAAAAAAAATAACATACAAAACTTCCTTGAAGAAAGCTGGGACGTGTCCGTTAGGTGACGGCAATTTTTTGAAGACATTATAAGTCCTCTTCTCTAGGTCCTATTTTCCCTGCACCATTTTTTTTACAATAGTAATTTAAAATAAGTAGCGATTTATTTATATCATTTGGAACAATAAAACTGAAATATTACTTTCCTTATATGCGTAGTATAATATGTAGGGAATGTATTGTGACGGTGTTGAATACTAGTTTTCGACGGAAGAGCACGTTTCAAGCATCCGTGAACTTGAATTGAACGTTTATGATATGCTGTCTGGTGTATGTGTGAGCATGTGTGTTTATGAGTGTGTGGATGCGATATTGTTTGCGGTTGCGATATAAGTTTGGGGACGAATTTGGCAGGGTGTCGCCAAATTGGCGACTATTTTAAATGTTACCACTTTGAAGAAAATGTCACCAAATTGAAGGGAATGTTGCCAAATTGATAAAAATGTCGCTAAAATCATTCTTCTATGATGTTAAATGGATATCCTTTCTTATGCAATTTTCCATCACAAAACAACGGACAGTGAAGACACAATTTTTAGAACGCTAACATAAACTGTTCATAATATATTGCACATTATTTCAAATAAATGTACTTAAAAAAAAATCTGATGTGGGCAGCACATTACTTTCCTTATATAATGCAATAAATTTACTACTTTTACTGTTAAATAAAAATGTTATTCTTATAGTAGATACTTATATTCTTTCCAAGATATTGAATTTTCTTCAATTAGTCGTTATTTTCATTGATTTAGCGTCATATTTATCCATTTGGCGAGATTTTCGTTAACTTGGCATCATTTAAAAATGTCGCCAAGTTGGCGACATTCCACTAAATTCGTTGCCAAAATCTCGCCAAGTATTATGGACGGAGAAATAAGTTATTCTTACAGCGGATAAATGACTATTGGCGTTCAAATACAAAAGTATTACTCAAAGTAGCTTTTCTCGTAAATGGAACGAGTTAGATCCACGAGAATGATGTCACCCAATTTATCGCATGATATTACATATGAAAAGTGAACATGTTTCTTAACGATTCATATTTTTTTTTAATTTATAGGAATTTTTGACAAATTTATTTGAAAAATGCGCAATATCTCAAGAACGGTTCATGCTAGCGTTCTAAAGTTTATGTCAATCGTTTTCTAAGGTAAATTACATAAGAAATGTATATTTGCGTAACTTTATTAAAGGTTTTGATTTTTTGATGATTTTTAAACATTTCACTCGAAAATTTAGGGGGATCTGAACATTCGATTGTGTTTTAAAACAATAGGCTTCCTGTATTCACGGATTGTGATTTTTGTACCAAATTTCATTCGAATCGCTGCATTTGCTCGTAAAATATCGTCGCTACAGACTCACTGACACACACACACAGACATCACTTCAAAAAATGTTCGATTCGTGATCAGGGATGCTTGAAACGTGCTCTCCCGACAAAAACTCGAATTCGAATTTTCGACCCCGTCACAATAATTTCCTTATACATTATGTATATAAGGAAAGTAATAAATAGAAACATAAGTAAGTACGGTTACATCGGTTGATATTCCATATGCAATATTATGGATTAAATTTATCAACATCGTTCTTGTAGATCTAGCTCGTTTTATTCATGACAAAAGAAATCTATTGATTTAATTGAATTTAATTCTATTGAATCTACAACCATAGATTAATACTGTATAAGAAAAGGCTTTTTACCCTTTTGCTTGTTTATATGTAACATTTGGCGACATATTTAGAAACATTTTGGTAACCTCGGAGAATGAACGTGGTAAAATATCGCTAACTTGGCGACTTTTGTATGTATCGCAAAATTGACGAAAATGTCACGAAATGGGCAAAAGTGAAGTTTAGTTAGAGAAAATGACGCCAGGTTGATGAAAATTTAATGTCTTGGAGAATTAATTTTAATTTCTTTGAAAATCCCTGTCGGTTTCACGAAAATAATATTCTTTTTGCAGAGAAATCATGTGCTGCCTATATCAGATTTTTAATTTTAATTTTTACATTGTCCAAGTTGTGTTGTTGTTGTTACTAGTTCATCATAGACCAGAATCCATGCACCACTCTCAGGAAGTCGATCACCAGAACAGGTGATTGAAGAAGTTCGATCCTCTTTGGCCAAACCACTACAAGTCAGGAGATGGTCAGGAGAGGAAGTCGATCACCAGAACAGGTGATTGAAGAAGTTCGATCCTCTTTGGCCAAACCACTGCAAGTCAGGAGATGGTCAGGAGAGGAAGTCGATCACCAGAACAGGTGATTGAAGAAGTTCGATCCTCTTTGGCCAAACCACTGCAAGTCAGGAGAGGACTGTTCATTTCTGTTGAAATGTGTCCAATATCTCGAAAACGGATGCTCAAAACGTGCGTTCAAGTGTGTTTAAAACGCATAGACGTAAAAGAAATCCGGCATTCACATTTTTAACCCACTCTCAATACTTCCAATTTACACATACTGTGTACTGCAGGGAAAGGGGAAAAGAGGGATCACTAAATGTAGTAAATATTTTAAACCTTTGGGGTTATTTTCGGATAAATCATCCATTCTTTCTTATTGGGAAAATTATATGAAAAAATAAGAAATAAAATATCTGATGTAGGCAGCACATAATTTTCCCTATATAATGCAACGACTGTCCTTTTTTCATAGCGAAATAGCGATGTACAACGTGATTATTTATCTATCGTTATTGAATGTTCTGATTTCTTAAAAGATTGTTTTAATAATTCATTTAAACCCTGTGGTATTTTCCGAACATGCAATAACGTTTAAAATCAATTGAGTTCCAGTATTCACAGAGTGTAATAATCGTGTCGAATTATTCTCGAAGCGCTTCACTTGTTCATGAGATATTGCTTTCACAGACTCACGAATATACACACTAACGCACGCGCACACACACACACACACACACACACACACACACACTTCGAAGTCACCGCAAAACGTTCGATTCGTGCTGAGGGATGCTTAACAAGTACTCATCCTTCGAAAATCTAAATTCGAATTTTCATACCCCGTCACAATGCATCGCACAATGTATATCGGGAAAGTAAAAATAATGATATGAAAATATAATAAATAATGTGTACTACTGGAGCTCCACATTTAATTGTTTCAGCCGAACCTAAATCATGCACTCAGTGTTCTTAATGTCTCAATTCTCTGCAACTCCTTACTCATAAGAGCTATTGCCATTTCCCGCGATAGCGGAAATATAACTTTTATAAAAAAATTATTGATACCCTTCTTCAGGCCTTGAACCCGTGGATGCTGTTGAAAAGAAGTGATCTGACAGTGAGTCAGAAGGAAAGTTTGGAAAACCAAAACGGCAGCCCCGTTTATCAGCGGCGTTACGCATGTCGCGAGCGTTGTTAATTGGAAGCGCTCAGATGGGATGACGCCACGCGTGTTTCTTCTTTTTAAGAATTTCGGAAGTCATTTGGGGTAATTGTGTTCAGTGTGGGAAAAAATAAATGGACGCCAAGTTGGTGAGGGTCATTGAGAATGAATTAATTTAAACGGTGTTAAGAATGAAGAGGCATTGTGTAGATGAAAAATGAAACTTTGTAAATATAATCTATAAAATAATCATTTGTTGTGTTCGAGTCTTTTCAGAACCTACAGAAGTCCCCCCCCCCCCCCCGGTGGCCTAGAAGACAGAAAAAAATGAAATGGACGCCAAGTTAGCGAGGGTCATTGAGAATTAATTCATTTAAATGGAGTTAAGAATGAAGAGGCATTGTGTAAATGAAAAATGAAACTTTGTAAATAAAATCTGTAAAATAATTACCTAATGTGTTAGGGTCTTTTCAGATCCTTGAAAGTCCTCAGGTGGCACAGAAGACTGAATCTTAGTGCATTTATAGCATCGACTACGGGACAGAATCTAACGGAGCCAAATTTCAGGTTTTTATCTTAGAGATCGGGAAATGTTATTTATTTTCGAAAAATCGTCCCATACTCTCTGAAAGTCTCCTCGTTGACTTAAAAGGCAACCCCCCCCCCCCCGGTGGCCTAGAAGACAGAGAAAAATGAAATGGAAGCCAAGTTAGCGAGGGTCATTGAGAATGAATTAATTTAAACGGTGTTAAGAATGAAGAGGCATTGTGTAGATGAAAAATGAAACTTTGTAAATATAATCTATAAAATAATCATTTGATGTGTTCGAGTCTTTTCAGAACCTACAGATAGTCCCTCCCCCCCCCCCGGTGGCCTAGAAGACACAAAAAAATGAAATGGACGCCAAGTTAGCAAGGGTCATTGAGAATTAATTAATTTAAATGGAGTTAAAAATGAAGAGGCATTGTGTAGATGAAAAATGAAACTTTGTAAATAAAATCTGTAAAATAATTACCTAATGTGTTAGGGTCTTTTCAGATCCTTGAAAGTCCTCAGGTGGCACAGAAGACTGAATCTTAGTGCATTTATAGCATCGACTACGGGACAGAATCTAACGGACCCTAATTTTAGGTTTTTATCTTAGAGATCGGGAAATGTTATTTATTTTTGAAAAATCGTCCCATACTCTCTGAAAGTCTCCTCGTTGACTTAAAAGGCAAAATCTTTACAAACATTTATTGTATCGTTCATGGAGCAGAACCTATCGAAGGCAGATTTTCGATTTCACCCTTAAGGGTACCATTAGAGCCCCCGCTCCTGAAAACTGTTAATTCCTGGGTTACCAAAATTGCAGATATGGTTATGGGCCCGAGTCCTACTTAAGAAAGCTCTTTCGTAATTTAAACCAAATAGTTATTTCTGTGTAATGTCCTTCTTGTCTCCTTACGGCAGTATGGGGATAAAGACGTGATAAACATTTGAAAAATCGACTTTTCGTTAAGTACTTCAAAAATAAAATAATTACTGCAGATTGTAAAAGTATATAATTTATGCACCTTTCATCTCATGGAAAGTAGACATTTGAAGCTCAAACATGTATGGATATATTCTTTGAATATATCTATAAAATTTCTAAAGAATATATCTCTCAAAGATATATTCTTTATGTAAATTCTATGGCAGCTACGTTCATGATATTTTGCAAGAGCATAAAATTTATGATATTATATCTAGTGAATCTAAATTTTTCTATTTAAATTGCGTAGTATTTTTAAAAAGAGTTTGGAAAATATGCCTATTATTGATACGTAACAATTTATAAAGTCGTATACACTTTTTAGAGACTCGGAAGAAACACAATGATAGCTCATAGATAGACAATAATAGCCCTTATACAACAACAATAATCAAATTATACCCTTACTGAACACATACATAAAGCACGATCAGCAGCTAGACAATGTTAGCCCGCAAATAGATTCAGCAGGTACTCAGATAGCCCATAGACCCAAAAGATAGACAATGATAGGTCATAGATAGACTCACCAGATACACAATGGTACCTTATAGAGACTCAACAAAGACCTTGGAATGGAACCTTGGAATACACACTGTTAAGTTAACCGAGGGGCACATAGAAATCATTAAAAAAATTTCGGATTTAACTTTAAAGTATGTAAATTCTTCAAAATACAACTTTTTCAAGTTTTCGAACTCATTACGATGATTCCGCCCTGTAAGTATGTATTTATGAAATGTAAAAAATACTCAAGAAAGTCGAAGGAAGCCAGTCACTCCAGATAATTTTCGATTCTTGTCAGAACATAACAAATACCTATATCAGTTGATTTTACTCCGTTTAAATTTTCTTTCGTCTCACTTACTAAAATACTAAAAGAAGTAAACGGGTTGACAATGTTCACTGTACAATTCACTCCCTTGCCCCCCCCCCCCCCGAGTCCTTTTATAACCCCTAACATAGTGGCATCTAGTGGCAATTTAGAGTACTTTTTATCTTTTGCAAGACTTTCATATCACGTCGCTTATTCTTTTTTTTTATCATAATTTATATTAAAAAAGCAAGAAAGATCAATCATGCATAAAGCATTATGAAACACTTTCCAACTGCAATGCAATTTTATTTAAACATCTCTAAAATGCGATACATTCAGCGGTGATATTTTTAACATCATCACAGTACTACAATAATTTATTTTACTTAAAAACTTAAAACCATGGAGGTAAAAGTACTTCCTAACTCTATGCTTAAAACTTCATCGGAAAAGGCAATGTTATAGAATCATCTGCTTCTCTGTGTGAAATCAATGAATATTTCATTCATATCACCTATATTCCAGAGTCCAGAGCTAAATAATTTTGCGTTAAAACAATTCAGCAATTCTTATACAACTATATACGTTAAAATTAGGCTTCGTTATAGAAATAATCAAAGTTTGATGATCATTTAAACTAAAAACTATTGTAATTGCGTTGTCGCAGTATATAGATGTACAGAAAAAATAAAAAATGAAGTGGTTTTAGGACGGATGCAACACTAAATATAAATTAAAAAGAAAATCACGAATTTGACACAAGATGGATGCCATATTTTAATTTGAAGTGGGTCACGTGATCTCTTCATATGGCATGGGTGTACAAGTAATTATTATTTTAATTTTTATTAAAAGAACCACTGAATATATTTTGCTAAAAATTTTTTTATATTTTTTATGGGATAATTTGTATATTTCCTAAAACTTCCGAAGTAATTTGTGAATTTTAAATTCGCTTAAAAATGTTTGAAAAATTAGGTCCCGTAGGGTTCAATACATTTCAATTTTTCAATCCGGGTTCAATCCAAAACTAATTGGGTGATATTATTTATTTATATTCCCATAGGTCCCACAGACCGTCTGAACAACATACTAAAATTCCATTTTGATAAAGTCATTTTTACGGCATATTATCGTGCTAACGGACAGACAGACGGACAGATGAACAGAATGAACAAAGTCATAAACACTTTTCAACTATGTTGTAAAGTTTTAGCAAAATGATTGTTACGAAAACATGTAATAAGTTTTCTTTTCCCCTGCAAGCAAGCCTAAAAATACACGCTAAATGATTTCATTGTAAAATGAAATATAGCTTTGTAAACTATCCCTTCGGTCAGCCGCCCCTTTTCAAATATCATAACAACGCCTATAACTTGAAATACCTTAATTATTCAACAGAATTATTCAATGAAATGACTAGTGTCAAATCTAATCAATTAAGAAGAATTCTAAACTATATGTCAAACATGGCGAATTCAACAATTTAAAACTATTTGAATTATAAAAAAAACAAAAAAGATCAATCATGCTTAAAGTATTGATTATGAAGCACTTTCCAACTTCAATGCAATTTTATTTAAACATCTCTAAAATGCAATACATTCCTCGGTAATATTTTAAAACTTATCACAATATTACATTAATTTATTATATTTGAAAACTTAAACCTTCATCGAAAAAAATGAACTTCATTCAAATGACGGCATTGAAATATAAATTCCCTGGTTTAAACATCTCTAAAATGCGATACATTACTCGGGAATATTTTTAAAATTATCATAATACTACAATAATTTATTATATTTGAAAACTTCATCGAAAACAACTGAAATTCATTCAAATGACGTCATAGAAAAAATAACACACCTGGCTCTCTCTATAAAAGCAGCATTTCATTCATAAACATTTTCCCATTCATTTCATTCATCACAGTACTAAAATAATTTAATTTATTTAAAAACATAAGACTATGGAGCTACAAGTAATTAAACTCTATGCTTAAAACTTCATCGAAAAAGATCGTCCTTCTCTCTGTAAAATCAATGAATATTTCATTCATATCAGCTATGCAGACTCCATGAGCTAAATAATTTTGCGTTAAAGAAATACAGCAATTCTTATGCAACTCATTTTACACATTTTGCTGTTTACATTTTACATTGAAAAATAGGCTTCGTTGAAGAAATAATCAAATTTGGATGAGCATTTAAACTCAAAAATATTGTAACTGCGTTGTTTCAGTATGTAGATGCATAGAATTTAAGCAAAAATAAAGCGGTTTTAGGACGGATACAATACTCAATATGAATTAAAGCGAACTTTAAAAATCACAATTTTGAGACAAGATGGATGCCATATTTCATTTTGAAGTGAGTCAGGTGATATTTTTATGAAGCGGTCACGTGATAGCTTCATATAAGAGGTGTAATTATTATTTTAATTTTTATTTAAAAAACTACTGCATATATTTTGCTGAATTTTTTTTATATATTTTATGGAATAATTTGAATATTATGTAAAATTTTCAAAGCGATTTGTGAATTTTAAATCCGCTTAAAAAATGTTTGAAAAATTAGGTCCCATAGGGATTAATGTATTTCATTTTTTCAACCCGGGTTCAATCCAAAACTAATTGGGTGATATTATTCATTTATATTTCCATATGTCCTACAGACCGTCTGAACAACATACTAAAATTTCGTTTTGATTAAGTCATTTTTACGGCAGTTATCGTGCTAACGGACAGACAGACAGACAGAATGAACAAAGTCATAAACACTTTTCAACTTATAATTTAAGTTATAATTTAAAATATTTCGTAAAAACATTTCAACAGTTTCTCTTTTCAAATTGCAAAAGTTTAGAGGTGTTGATGGACGCATTTTACTTAATATAAATTATTTTGATACCAATATACATAGAGTATTCATTTATCATATCCCCCCCCCCCCCACCCCCCACCCACATATACTGAAAACTATCGTCATTGTTCTGGCAATTATCGTTGTGTTCCATAGGAAAAATAGCTATGAAAATCTTAAAATTTCAAAAATTTCCAGCTCTAATCATCAAAATTACTAAATATTGCGTTAAATTCATTTTTTCATATAATGTATCTACATATAAAATATGATAGAGGTAGGTGCATTTGCTCTTGTGTTATCGTGTCCACACGCAAAACAACAAATTGGGAAAATTTTCTGGAAAGCTTTATTTTCTCTATATAATAATATGAAAGGGTTAAAATTACATTATTCAAAGCAAACATTACATTTCGTTGAGGTACAACTGCTAACACAACTTCAAGGCACTGTTTTATAAGAGCCAAATATTTTGAGCCAAATATGGCGATAAAAAATTAATGTGGCAACCCGATCAAAGAATCCCACTCTCATCCGCTGAAAGATGGAGAGCCCGGATGAAAACGGAGTTTCTTTTCTCCCTCTTCTTTTCAATACTTTATTCGTTAAAAAGTTGTCGTCCGGTAAACTTTCGACCAACCTCTATTCCGGACGTTTAATCCGTTGTTCGGTTTCATTGAATAGAAAATAGATACGTTTTTGGAATCTTCTTATTTCCTTGTTTGCTTTTGCAACACGCAGGTAAGCACTTATTTTCAAATTATTAAATTATTTATTTCTTTTGATATTAATACATTTTTTTCATAGCAGAATCGCTGAAATTTATTTTGATAGTTGTGTAGTATGCACATAATGTTTAAAATAATTCTACAAAATTATTTAATGAATTAGAATTATTTTCTGAACGCAGACGATTTTGTTCCTACATTTTAAATAATTATACTCTTTGAAAAATAATTTATTTAAAACTGTAAACTTTTTATACGATATAAAGTAAACTTCTTCTGAAATTATTTTAAAAAGGATTTTTTTTTTATGTATTTTAAGATATTTATAAGTGATTTGATAGGTTGATGAATTAACAGAAATTAGTTGATAAAAATATTTTGACAGCTGCATATATAATCTGTCAAATATTTTTACAAATTTATTTACTGAGTTTGCTAAACGCGTCTCAACGCAGACGCTTTTCTATATATATTTGAAATATATATACTAGGAAAAAATAATTATTAAAATTCAAACACTTTCTCATGTAGAAAAAATTTTGCTCAAATTTAAATCATGTGGTTCTCATTTAAAATAAATAAGAAATATTTTAATCTAAATTATCTTGCCAAATGGAGAAATTGTTCATTTTCAAATTTAATTTCGATGAAAACGTAATACATTTTTAATTAAAAATAGTTTAATGAATTTTAAACAGAAAGTTTTATCTATATTGTTTTCATAAATTATTTATTAAATTTTTATACTAAAAAATATCTTCGGAAACATTTGATTTTTTCACACACGATCTGTCAAATATGTTTTAACGTTATTAAGTGGAGTAAAATTTGGAATGCAGATGATTTTATTTATATATTAGCAGCATACACGTTCTTCGTACGGAGTATATAATATAAAGAAACTTAAAATTCACAATCATGTGCAAATCCTTATAGTATACAAAATGACATTTTTAATCAAATCTGTTAAAATATTGAATATAATGCTATTAAAAGGATGTTTAAGGATCTCTGTTCTCGCTATAAAAAAATTATATTCACGGGTAGATCCGAAGAATAAAACATCCTGGCCCTTTATGTAAGCAAATTTACAAAAAAATATGGAATTTAATCAATATATTCAAAATAAAAGCGTTAAAATTGTATGGGACCCGTACTAATTATATACGCGAATATTAGAAGATGTAACCTGTATTAGTAGATTGCATGTATAAATTGAAAATATCAATAAAGCCGTAATCCTTAAACCTGAAGACACTAATTTATTCCAATTTATGTCAAAATGAAAGTTATAAAATTATATGGGAAGATATATACCCGTACTACTTATAATGTCGTAGATTAGAAGATATGTCCGGGTATTAATAGAAGATTACCCGTATTACAATTTGAGTCTCAAATATCTTTACGAAAATAAAACAGATGCTGTAATATATTGAAAGTATCAATAATCCCCGTAAACTTCATACCAGAAGGCCGTACTTGATTCCAATATATGCCAATATATGTCAAAATATATGGCAATATACCTGTACTACTTACACTCTCGTTGATTAGAAGATATATCTGTGCATTCCTAGAAGATTATTCGTACAACGTACAATATGTGAGTTTCAACAATTTTTGCCGCAATAAAACAATGGCGTATTAACTTGAAAATATCGATAACAATAATGTTTAAACCTGAAGACCGCAATTGATATTATCCGGTCAAAAATGCAATGGCAATGAAATTTATTTTACATACATATCTTCATTATTCAAATCGCAAAAGATTTAATAAAAATCGTATGCGGCATAACACATTCGATTTATATCCATTGCTAACCGATATGATATAATTGCTTCAAATAAATTGGTGGAAAAAATATCGTCTGAATAATGCTATCTCTATGGAAGATTTGGCGACATTTTCGTCAGTTTAGCGACATTTTAAAAAGTCACCAAATTTATCGCCAAGTGGGACTGTAGAACTGACAGTCCCACTTGGCGACAAACTGACTAAATATCATCACAATACTATCCCCTAACAAAACACAATTCATTTCATTTATTTAGTGCACATTTATCAATTTCAAGATATTTTTATGGATTTACAAACATTTTTATCAATTTGGTGACATTTTAAAAATTCGCTAAATGTGTTTCTAAGTAGGACGATTGGTCTGGCAGATAAATGCTAACGAAACATCATTTCAGTACTCTCTTTAAAACAAAATACATTTCATTGATTTGCGTCGTTTTTATAAATTTGACGACATTTTCGTCAATTTGGCAACGTTTAAAAAAAGTTGCCAAATTAGCGATATCCCGCCAAACTCGTGCACTGAATTTGCAGATCTGAATGAAACATCCTGATCCCGTTTGTATATACTAAATGAAAACACTAAAATTGTATTGGAAGATATATATACTCGTTCTACTCTTTTTCTGTTTCAACATTAGGCTAAATGAATTTATTGGCTAAACGCAATATACGAGTTTATTAGCGAAACACAATATATAAGCTTGAAAACTCTTTGTCAAAAGAAATGAAAATGATGTACGCAGTCTGCAATTAATATAATTAAAAGAAAAATCGAACCGTTCATTTAAAAGATATATTTTTATATCCATTTATTTATTATTTAAATCGTAAAAAATAATAATAAACATTAACAAAGATATTTAATTTAACTACGTTGCCGAGCAACATGATATATCCTCATAGAATGCTAAAAATTAATTAATCATTTTGATTTCTTAATATTTTTCATCGTTGAGTAAAAGCTTGTGAAAAATAAACCATGCTGACAGATTTTCCATTTAAATTCATGTTTTGAAACAATTCATGATTTCAAAAAGTGACTATTTAGCGCAAAAATCTGCCACCAAACTCACAGATAAAGTTTTAATTCACTTTCATATTTAAAACAAACGATTTTCAACTTTTTCGTTTGGAGGAACCAGGGAATTAGAAAGTAGAACTCCTAGGAAAAACTTTCGTTTTTCATTAATATTTCAACAAACCCTGGTCTTAGAAACTCGAAACTTGGACTAAATTTAAGGGCGCCTATTTTAAGCCAACTCACAAAATTTCATTAAATTCGGTTCAGTCGTTCTCCCGTGATGATGAGACAAACGAAAGTTTTGTTTTTTATTAATATCTCGAGAACAACTGGTTGTAGAAACTCGGAATATGAACTAAATTTTAAGTAGAACTATTTCAAGGCTACCCACAAAATTTCATCAAATTCGGTTTAGCCGTTCTTCCGTGATGATGGGGCAAACAGACAAACAGACAGACAGACAGATTTTTTTAAAGAATACATGATAAAGATTTTATTTTAAGTTGAAATCCTTTGCATGTTCTAAAGCTTAAACATTTAATCACAAGTTTCACGTACCTATTCAAAATTTTAAAAGTATATTATAGTATTTGTAAGTCTAAGGAGAGAAACTGATTTATCTATATAAATAAAATTGAAAATCTGTCTGTCTGTCTGTTTGTCCGATCATCACGGGAGAACAGCTGAATCGAATTTGATGAAATTTTGTGGGTAGCCTTGAAATAGCCCCACTTAAAATTTAGTCCATGTTTCGAGTCTCTACAGCCAGTGGTTCTCGAGATATTGGTAAAAAACGAAACTTTCGTTTGTATCATCATCATTGAAGAACGGCTGAACAGAATTTAATAAAATTTTGTAACCTTGAAATAGGCACCCTTGAATTTAGTCTAAGTTTCAAGTTTCTAAGTTCAGGGTTTGTCGAGATATTAGTGAAAACCGAAACTTTTTCCTAGGAGTTCTACTCTCTAACTCCCTGGTTCCTCCAAACGAAAAGGTTGGAAATCGTTTGTTTGAAACGTGAAAATGAATTAAAATTTTATCTCTGAGTTTGGTGGCAGATTTTTGCGCTAAATGGTTACTTTCTGAAATCATGAATTGTTTGAAAATATGAATTTAATTGGAAAATCTATCACCATGGTTTATTTTTCACAAGCCTTTACTCAACAATGAAAAGTATTAAGAAATCAAAATGGTTAATTAATTTTAACATTTTATGAGAATATATCATATTGCTCAGAAACACAATTAAATTAAATGTGTTTGTTAATATTTATTATTATTTTTTCGATTTGAATAATAAATGAATGGATATAAAAATATACTATCCTATAAATGAAAGATTTTCTTTTTCTTTTAATTATATTAATTGCGGACTGCGTACATCACTTTCATTTATTTTGGCAAAGAGTTTTCAAGTTTATATGTTGTGTTTAGTTACTAAACTCATATATTGTGTTTAGGTAATAAATTCATTTAGCCGATTGTTGAAACAGAAAAGAGTAGAGCGGGTATATCTTCTAATACAATTGTAGTGTTTTCATTTAGTATATACAAACGGGATCTGGATGTTTTATTCACATGTACAAATTCAGAGCTACGAATTTGGCGGGATATTGCTAACTTGGCAACTTTTCTCTTTTGCTAAATTGACAGAAATGTCGCCAAATTATTAAAAACGACGCAAATCAATGAAATTTATTTTGTTTTATTAGAAGAGAGTACTGAAATGATGTTTTGTTAGCATTTGTCTGTCAGTCCAACCGTCCAACTTAGTAACACATTTAGCGAATTTTTAAAATGTCACCAAATTGATAAAATATTATCAAATTCATAAAAATATCTTCAAATTGATAAAATTGCCCTAAATAAATGAAATGAATTATGTTTTGTCATGATGTTTCGTCAATTTGTCTCCAAGTGGGACGAATAAATTTAACGACGTTTTAAAATGTCGCTAAATTGACGAAAATGTCGCCAAACCTTCCATAGAGATAGCATTATTCAGACGATATTTTTTCCACCAATTTATTTGAAGCAATTATATCATATCGGTTAGCAATGGATATAAATCGAATGTGTTATGCCGCATACGATTTTTATTAAATCTTTTGCGATTTGAATAATGAAGATATGTATGTAAAATAAATTTCATTGCCATTGCATTTTTGTCTGGCTAATATCAGTTATGGCCTTAAGGTCTAAACATTATTATTATTGATATTTTTGGGATTATTGATTCAGAGATTAACGATATTTTCCAGTTATTATGTCATTGTTTTATTGCGGCAAAAATTGTTGAAACTCATATATTGTACGTTGTAAAAGTACTCTTCCACAAATGCACTGGTATATCTTCTAATCTACGAGAATATAAATAGTACAGGTATATTGGCATATATTTTGACATATATTAGCATATATTGGAATCAAGTACGGTCTTCTGGTATGAAGATTACGGGGATTATTGATATTTTCAATTTATTACGTCATCTGTTTTATTTTGGCAAAGATTTTTGAGACTCATATTGTAATAATGGTAATCATCTACTAACATTCGGACATATCTTCTAATCTACGACATTATAAGTGGTACGGTTATATCTTCCCATATAATTTTAGCACTTTCATTTTGGCATATATTGGAATCAATTACTGTCTTCAGGTGTAAAGATTACGAGCTTATTGATATTTTCAATTGATACATGTAATTTACTAATACAGGTGATATCTTCTAATATTCACCTATATAAGTAGTACGGTTCCCATACAATTTTAACGCTTTTATTTGGCATATATGAATTCAATTCCATATTTTTTGTAACTTTTCTTACAAATAGGGCCAGGATGTTTTATTCTTCAGATCTGTCTGTGAAGATCAGTTTGTATAGCGAGAACAGATAGTCTTAAACTTCTTTTTAGGAGCATTAAATTAAATATTTTAACAGAATATTTTGATTAAAAATGTCATTTAGTATACTATAGGAATTTGCACATGATTTTGAATGTTAAGTTCTTTTATATTATATACTCCGTATGAAGAACGGGTATGCTGTTAGTACTAAATATATTTTTATACATAATGCTGGTAGTTTTTATTTATGAAACTTACTTTTACAGTATTTTAAAAGTAATTCAAATAGTTGTTAGCGCGGCTGGGGCATGTTTGAGATCAAGAGGACCGGATTCTATCAGCAGATTTAAACTCATTATTGTTTTCAGCTCAAATTTGAGTTGTAAAATCTGCAATGTAAAACATTTTCGTTATGTTTTAATTAAATATATTACTCCAAGAAAATTAATTTGTTTAAAAGACATTTTTATATGATAAATCACGAGATTCTAACTACAAATAATAATTAAAAAAAACACATTGAAAATGGAGTGATTAGAAAGAAAAGTTAAAACTCTGAAAAAAGAGCTACAATTATTTTCTGTGCATATATAGTATAGAGAAAGTACTGTGATGGCGCCGGTAATTGGAATTCGCGTTTTCGACGGAAAATCCCGTTTGGAGAATCTTTGAACTCAACTCGAACGCTTTTGAGGCGATGTCTGCGTATTTGTATGTATGTTATATGTTAGTGGGGTTTTTTTGTGTGTGTGAGAGAGAGAGAGCTTGTGGAGGACGCGATATCTCACAAACAAATGAAGCGCTTTGAAAATAACTTTGTATGATTGTTACAACCCTAGAGAAACGCAATCAAATATTCAGAAGACCCCCAACAGTTTTGAATGCTGTTTTAAAAATAACACAAAAATGTCCACTTTTAATAATGATAGATGAAAATAAATATTTATTTCCTACGAAATTTTTCTTTAGAAAACGCATGATGTTAATTTTGGAAAGTCACCACAAACCGTTTTCGAGATTGCTGGTTTTCAAATAAATTTATAAAAGAAATTACACGAAATTAAAACATACTGAGCATCATCCAATAGATTCACTTTCTGCATGCAATTATATTATTCAACAAATGTGTTAACCATTCTCGTGGATCTAGTTTCATTTACGAAGTAAGACACTTTATGAACTAGTTTTGTATCTTGGCGCTAAAGAATTGACCCATAGTTATGTATTGCATTCATTAAAAGTTTGCATTTTGATGAGAATTTTGCATGCAAGTATAAATCATTTTGTTTGGATTCATAAATTAGGACAATTTACAAAATTGATGTTAACTTCTTATACAGTCTCATATGAGTGGTTATCAAAAGCAGTTGTGCTCATCTTCGGATGTTGTAATGAATGACAAAGGCTATTTCCTATGCCATGGATATATTATCTCTAGAGTCTTAGAAGAACATTTTGTGATTTAATTCTCAAGATATTTCAGTCTCAAATTTACCCGCTGATCTTCTATGAATTGTTCTTAACCATTAAAAATTATTCTCGTAGCGTTTTTGACGACGATATATTTAATATGCCACTCTCATAAACTCTGACTTACCTAAAAATGGTTAAAGAAAATAATGATTTTTTAATAAGGTATTTTTATCATATTGGTGATTCATACTCAGATTCTGGGCTACTAAGCACATTAAGGGTGAGCGTCAGTAAATGTTCTGCTCTATCCGCGCTTTGTTAACTTCGCAGCACACATTTTCCGCCGAAATTCTGCTCAAACAGTTGCGAAATATTTTCTGATAGATAAAATGAAATGCTTAGATTATATTAAAACTAAATTTAATATCCAATAAAACATAAAACATGGAACATATTTTTTATTTTAATCCAAAATATTTTGGGTGCTGCCATCTGTTGTAAATTAATTCATACCGATTATTTTTATTTTTTAATGAACATTTTTAAATATGTATTCCTTCTAATACAGTATTAAATACAACAACAGATCATATATAATAATGCCACAATCACGGAAAGGTAACTTCTCATTCTATAAATTTGATAAGGGGAACTGAATGTACATCGCTGAGGACTGCAGTTTTGTCTTCAAGTTCCTTTGTCTTCAAGTCGAAGTTCAGTTACGTTTCCGTGATTGTGGCATTATTATATATGATCTGTTGTTGTATTTAGTAGCGTATTAGAAGGAAATAACATTTAAAAATGTTCATTAAAAAATAAAAATAGTCGGTATGAATTAAATTACGACAACAGATGGCAGCACCAAAAATATTTTGAATTAAAATAAAAAATATATTCTACGTTTTATTGGGTATTAAATTCAGTTTTAATATAATCTAAGCATTGCATTTTATCTATCAGAAAATATTTCGCAATTGTTTGTGCAGAATTTCGGCGAAAAACGTGTGCCGCGAAAGTTAACAAAGCGCGGATAGGGCAGAAGATTTACTGTTTTCAGCGTAAAGTGAAATATACCTATTATCTCGTGCAATTCTAATAGAGTAAAATTACACATTCATATAGATATAGTTACTTTTAAAAATGTGTGTAACTGGAAATTTACTTATTTAAAAGTATCATTCTAGTGGCAGTAAATTTAGTTTTTTTTCTGTAGTTTTACCCATATTTTTTTAGTGTGTGTCTTTCTGGTTCACGTGAGAATTTCCGTTGATAGAAATTCCCCTGACTTTCTGGTGAGTACTCTGTTTCATTAATGGAGAAAAATTAGATTATTTTTTAGCAACCTTTAATTTAACCTTATCTGGTGTTTGCCAGTGTGATTCACATTTTTAAAGTCCTAACTAATCAGGTTCCATTCATCACAGTAACATGTTTGGTATTACGTTGTGTTTTGGGAATATTTTAAATTTGAACCTTATTGGACCAAGATTGTATATCTTGGCATTACATTAGAAATATTTGCAATGTAATTCCAATATTAAGCAAATATTGGGGTTATATTGGCCTCCAGTATTGGCTAACATTTTCATTACAATATTACGTCAATATTGGTGTTACATTGATGTATTGACTTAATATTTTTAGCCAATATCGGATGAATTCCTTTAAAATGTGCACTTTTTCATATTGTTCCAATACTGAAGCCAATAAAAAACTAATATTAAGCTAATACTGGGGTCGTTATCTTTTGCAATATATTTTAATTATTTGGATTTTGAACCTTGCTAGCCCGTCCTGGGCCCATAATAAGAATTTAATCATGTTTTGGGAAAAATTCGAGAACCGAGAGCAACTAGAAAGTCCACATTTAACATGTCGTTGTTTTTTAACACTTTACAGCATAGTTGAAAAGTGTTATGACTTTGTTCATTCTGTCTGTCCGTTAGCACGATAACTGCCGTAAAAATGACTTTATCAAAATGAAATTTTAGTATGTTTTTCAGATGGTCTGTGGGACCTATGGGAATATAGATGAATAATATCACCCAATTCGTGGATTGAGGGTTGAAAAAATGAAATACATTGAACCCTACGGGACCTAATTTTTCAAACATTTTTTAAGCGAATTTAAAATTCACAAATTGCTTCGAAAATTTTAGGAAATATTCAAATTATCCCATAAAATAGATAAAAAAAAATCAGCAAAATATGTTAGGTAGTTTTTTAAATAAAAGTTATTTAATATAGGGAGAAAAACAAATTCAATGAAATTCTGACTCTTGCTATATCCTCCAGAAAAAAAAAGAGAAATATTACATAATAAATATTTTTCCAAGAGTTTATTATTTTATATAAAAGAGAGGTTTCACATTTTAAAATAAATATGGTAGATAACAATTTTTAAATAAAAGAAATTATTATACTATTGTGATGAATGAAACGATTGGAAAAATGTTTATGAATGAAATGCTACTTTTTTATAGAGGCGATTTATATTTCGATGACGTCATTTGAATAAAGTTCATTTGTTTTCAATGAAGTTTTCAAATATAATAAATTATTGTAGTATTATGATAATTTTTTAAATATTACCGAGGAATGTAGAAATGTTTAAACCATGCAATTTATATTTCCATGCCGTCATTTGAATGAAGTTCATTTTCTTCGATAAAGTTTTCAAATATAATAAATTAATGTTGTATTGTGATAATTTAAAAAATATTACCGAGGAATATATTGCATTTCAGAGATGTTTATATAAAATTGCATTGAAGTTGGAAAGTGTTTCATAATCAATTATTCATGCATGATTGATCTTTCTTGTTGTAGTATACTTTAATTCTTTTGATGTTGAACCTTACTGGTACAACTTGTCCTGGCCCGCCTTTGGTATACTCTTTGTTTAGGAATAGCTTAAGAACCGGAGCAGCTAGAAAGTCCAAATTTGGTTATTGGTTAAGTTTCATACATTTAAGTTGCATACTTTTTAATACATATAATTTCCATGCATTTAAGTTACGTGCAAATAATAAAAGGGTATAAATTAAAAACTATGTTCTTACTTCACTTTTTTTTTCTTTTGAAACTAGTTGAGCTTATACATATGAAAGGACGAAAAATTATTGTCAAATTAGCTCTTAAAAATGAGATAATTAAGCGATACCATAATAAATGTTTGATTTCATAAACGGCTGAAAGAATTACGCCTCCCCCTTCCCTCCCCGAAAAAATGTGTCCTCCTCTGCATTCATTTGCCCTTATATATATTTGCATTCATATTTTACTTTTCCTACAATACGTGATGGGGTCAAATATCTGTCAGATTTGGATGAATCTACACATTTTGAATGTCCCTGAATATGAATCAACTATGTTTTCAATTATGTCTGTGAGTCAGTTTGTCTTGCTTTTTATGCGTGATAATTTTAGAAAAAACAAAGTCATAAACACTTTTCAACTTTGTTGTAAAGTGTTAAAAATTCAACAAAATTTGATACGATGATTTCAATCGATAAACGAACAAAATTTGATATGATGATTCAATCGATAAACAAATAAAATTTGATAAGGTGATTTCAATCGATAAAACGAACAAAATTTGATACGATGATTTCAATCGATAAACGAACAAAATCTGATTTAATGATTTAATCGATAAACGAACAAAATTTGATATGATGATTTCAATCGATAAACGAACAAAATTTGATACGATGATTTCAATTGATAAACATCAGGAGCCTATTGATTTTCGAGGTGAATGGACTAAGGAAAGGTCTTTAATTTTTCGAACATATTTTTCAAAAACGAAAAAGAAATTATGAAAATATAATTATGTTAAAGATTTGACATTTATTTACTTGTACATATTACATGTACGTGAACGATAATAGCACGTTAAGGTATCCATATAACAAGTTTTTGGTATAAAGAACTTCTGTATGCAATGAATATTTTTATATTATAAATAGAAAATGTACCCGGCGTTGCCCGAGATTTAAGATGCAGCCTCTGATTAAAATTGCACACGAACAGACAGCGAATTCTTGAATACTGATACAGCACTGAAAATTATTCGAACCGAAATTTAAATCAAAACTGTTCAAAAAATGTCATACGTTGCCCACTCTATAATTACGTCGCTGCTTTTATTAGCAACATACAGGGTATGGCGTCAGTTGCAACGCTTATTGCATAGGATCGGCATCCTAAGAATGTAGCGATTTGCTCTAAAATCTCCATTTTTAAGCTTTTGTTGGAAAATTCACAGAAAATCAAAAAATAGAGTAATTAAAAAAATATATTTATTTATTAGCATGCGAAGATGAAACTCTGTGATATTATTTTCGATCGCCAAGGAACCGATTTATGGGAAAATCGTTCAAAATCTTGCTTCGACATAAAATAACTAAAACAATAATTAGAAGTTAAAATTAAAAAAAAATCTCACCGAGCCGTATCGTCCCGGTAGTTCTGCTACCCCTGTATCGAATTCCGCGGCAGTCCGAAGCTTTAATTTTCCGCTGCAGACGACACAGGTGCACACACATAGTCGCATTTTATTATATAAAAAGATAAAAGGAAATGAGAAAATAAATATTAACCTTCTCTTTCTTCATCACAAAGGACAATATTATCGTCATAATTCGCCTTTCATCCTCTTCGCTCTCGTAGGAGAAAATGTCTGGGCCGGGATGTCTTGTCCTTGAAAAATTGAAGCAGTTCAAGTCCACGACCAGGTGAAGGGAAAGGGACCGACCAGAAAGTGCTGCATTTTTATTCGAGAAGCCCTTATAGTGGGATGAAACGTTGATAAAATATGCTGAAAATAACCGGAATATGAAGCCCCAAATAACTTTTTCATGCATTTATGTTTCAGATGCCACAGTAGCTCCATTGTTTCATTATCACTATCAGAATTAATTGGAGTGGCGCTCAACTCGACCTTCTCATAGCAGAATCCATTTTTAGTACCTGTTTTTGTTTTCAAATTTTACAAGAAATTTTTGAAAAATCGGAATTATGAATTCAAATTATTACAATTATGCGCAACTATATTAATATTACAATTATTTATAACTTCTTACCCTTCACTTTAAAGACTTGAGGAAATCTTTCGATTGATATCATATCTGAAAATATACACCTCGCGGGGGTGTCTGGTAGGTTGGACGGTCTGGGGCTCAACAACAACCTCGCGGGGGAGGGGGCTTGTTTCTCGAGAGTGGCTAATGACGTCATGAACAAAAATATTGCATCGCGGAAATGATCTGTCACAACAATGATTGAAACTGTTAAATCTCGTGACCATTGAGCTATAAATAACCATTTTTATGCATATTTATGTCAAATTTTGTCCTATACTGCCATGTTAAAAAAATATATAATTTTGAATAAATTACGAAGTTTTAGTTCGAATGTAAAGAAATTTTTATCTAGTTTTAAATTTTTTTTTGTAATGAAACCGAATATAAAATTTCGTGAAAAGTAAAAATTTATTAATATTTGTGGCCGCTATCGTGTGCGCAAAATATCGACCACAAACAGAGAGACGGACATCACTCTAAAAATAGTCAAAACGTGCTCAAGAGTTCTTAAAACATATATTGACATCAAAATCTTGAAATCTAAAATTTCTGTGAAAACAATGATTTCTCTGTACTATATTACATAGTATAAGAAAGTAAAAATCTGATGTATACAGCATTGCCCCTTTTTAACGCTAAAATTTTTTCTTTGCTCTAAAACTTTTTCTACACTAAAACATTTTCCGTGTATACTAATTTTATCGCACTAATTAAAACATGCAATGGATATTCATGTATTTATTTAAAACTGTTGATACCACCTCCATAGATTAGTTAACAATATTTTCCCTGAATTGACTATACTACAGCCATTGTGTCGGAAATAATAATTGTCTCTCCATATAGAAAAAAATCTGATGTGGGCAGCACATTACTTTCCTTTATATAATTCAATGAATTTACTACTCTTATAGTTCAAAAAAATGTTATTCCTGTAGTAGATACTTAATATATTCTTTCCAAGATATTGAACTTTCTTCAATTTGTCGCCATTTTCATTGATATAGCGTCATTTTTATCCATTTGGCGAGATTTTCGTTAATTTGGCAGCATTTAAAAAACTCGCAAATTTGGTGACATTCCGCCAAATTCGTCGCCAAAATATCGCCAAGCGTTATGGACGGAGAAATATGTTATTCTTACAGCAGGTAAATGACTATTGGCGTTGAAATACAAAAGTATTACTCAAAGTATCTTTTCTCGTGAATGGAACGAGTTAGATCCACGAGAATGATGTCACCACATTTATCGCATCATATTACATATGAAAGTGAACATGTTTCATAACAGTTAATATGTTTTTTTAATTTATGGGATTTTTTGATAAATTTGTTTTTAAAATGTGCAATATCTCGAGAACGGTTCATGCTAGCGTTCTAAAGTTTATGTCAATCGCTTTGTAAGGAAAAATTACATAAGAATTGTGTATATGCGTCTGATTTTTTGATGATTTTTTTCAAAATTTCACTCGAAAATTTATGAGGGTTCTGAACATTCGATTGTATTTTAAAACAATAGGCTTCCAGCATTCACGGATTACGATTTTTGTACCAAATTTTATTCGAATCGCTTCATTCGTTCGTGAGATATCGTCTCCACAGACTCACTGACACACACACACAGACATCACCTCAAAAATGTTCGATTCGTGATCAGGGATGCTTGAAACGTGCTCTCCCGTCAAAAACTCGAATTCGAATTTTCGACCCCGTCACAATACTTTCCTTATACATTATGTATATAAGAAAAGTAATAATGCTATAAAAATCTTATTTCGATTAAATCGCGTGATACTTATGCGAATCTAAAAATCCAGTTATAAATCTTTACTTTCTCATACTATAGAATTTCGATTTCGAGATTTTGATGCCAATATATGTTTTAGGATCTCCTGAACACGGTTTAACTATTTACAGAGTGATGCCCGTCTCTCTGTTTGTCTGATTTCTTGTGTACACTATAGCTGTCACACATATTAATAGATTTTCACTAAACTTTATATCCGGTGTTTCTTTTATCCAAAAATCTAGAATTAGATAGAATTTTATTGAAATTGAGTTTAAATATAAGTTATTGCGTATTGAGTTAAATATAAGTTAAACTGGAATAAAATACAAAACTTGACATATAAGTTATGTTAGATGTAAATGCAAAACAATACCTTGCATAAGTGAAAGTACAAATACGTATAAAATATAATAAAATATAAAACTCTACATATAGGTTGCGCTGTATAAATCAATTAAATTTTTTCGTAGAAGCATACTAAAAGGTAATAAATGAAAAACAATTCGCTGCATAAGTTAAAGTACAATATAAGTATAATATAAAATATAAAACGCTACATACAGGTTACACTGTATAAATCAATTAAATTTTTTTGTAGAAGCATACCAAAAGGTAATAAATGGAAAACAATTCGCTGCATAAGTTAAAGTTCAATATAAGTATAACATAAAATATAAAACGCTACATACAGGTTGCACTGTATAAATCAATTAAATTTTTTCGTAGAAGCATACTAAAAGGTAATAAATGAAAAACAATTCGCTGCATAAGTTAAAGTACAATATAAGTATAATATAAAATATAAAACGCTACATACAGGTTACACTGTATAAATCAATTAAATTTTTTTGTAGAAGCATACCAAAAGGTAATAAATGGAAAACAATTCGCTGCATAAGTTAAAGTTCAATATAAGTATAACATAAAATATAAAACGCTACATACAGGTTGCACTGTATAAATCAATTAAATTTTTTCGTAGAAGCATACCAAAAGGTAATAAATGAAAAACAATTCGCTGCATAAGTTAAAATACAATATAAAATAAAATGTAAAACGCTACATACAGGTTGCACTGTATAAATCAATTAAATTTTTTCGTAAAAGCATACCAAAAGGTAATAAATGGAAAACAATTCGCTGCATAAGTTAAAGTTCAATATAAGTATAACATAAAATATAAAACGCTACATACAGGTTGCACTGTATAAATCAATTAAATTTTTTCGTAGAAGCATACCAAAAGGTAATAAATGAAAAACAATTCGCTGCATAAGTTAAAATACAATATAAAATAAAATGTAAAACGCTACATACAGGTTGCACTGTATAAATCAATTAAATTTTTTCGTAAAAGCATACCAAAAGGTAATAAATGGAAAACAATTCGCTGCATAAGTTAAAGTTCAATATAAGTATAACATAAAATATAAAACGCTACATACAGGTTGCACTGTATAAATCAATTAAATTTTTTCGTAGAAGCATACCAAAAGGTAATAAATGAAAAACAATTCGCTGCATAAGTTAAAATACAATATAAAATAAAATGTAAAACGCTACATACAGGTTGCACTGTATAAATCAATTAAATTTTTTCGTAAAAGCATACCAAAAGGTAATAAATGGAAAACAATTCGCTGCATAAGTTAAAGTTCAATATAAGTATAACATAAAATATAAAACGCTACATACAGGTTGCACTGTATAAATCAATTAAATTTTTTCGTAGAAGCATACCAAAAGGTAATAAATGAAAAACAATTCGCTGCATAAGTTAAAATACAATATAAAATAAAATGTAAAACGCTACATACAGGTTGCACTGTATAAATCAATTAAATTTTTTCGTAAAAGCATACCAAAAGGTAATAAATGGAAAACAATTCGCTGCATAAGTTAAAGTTCAATATAAGTATAACATAAAATATAAAACGCTACATACAGGTTGCACTGTATAAATCAATTAAATTTTTTCGTAGAAGCATACCAAAAGGTAATAAATGAAAAACAATTCGCTGCATAAGTTAAAATACAATATAAAATAAAATGTAAAACGCTACATACAGGTTGCACTGTATAAATCAATTAAATTTTTTCGTAGAAGCATACTAAAAGGTAATAAATGAAAAACAATTCGCTGCATAAGTTAAAGTACAATATAAAGTATAACATAAAATATAAAACGCTACATACAGGTTACACTGTATAAATCAATTAAATTTTTTCGTAGAAGCATACCAAAAGGTAATAAATGAAAAACAATTCGCTGCATAAGTTAAAGTACAATATAAGTATAAAATAAAATATAAAACGCTACATACAGGTTGCACTGTATAAATCAATTAAATTTTTTCGTAAAAGCATACCAAAAGGTAATAAATGGAAAACAATTCGCTGCATAAATTAAAGTATAATATAAGTATAACATATAATAAAATATAAAGCGTTACATATAGGTTGCACTGTATAAACCATTTAAGCTTTTCATTGAGCCATGCCAAAAAGTAATAGGTCTCTTTCTTTCCGTACGCTCCATAGTAAACATGTAGGAAAAGTATTTCAATCCGTAGAAAATTCGAGTTCAATTTTCAATGCAATTATATGTTGGTAAGTCTCCAAATGAGAAAATAAATGATTTCAAAATCTGCAAATGTGATGTCATGTTGGTTAAGTATTTATTCCTATATTCTCATTTTATTTATAATCAGTACAAAAAACGAGAAAATAAAACCACTAAATTTAAGCCTGTAGAAAAACTCATATGCAGATCGAACGTCTGTTTGAATTCTCTGCGATAAACTTATTCTTTCAGCCAGCCACTCTTCGTACACTAATATAGAATTCCAAGTTCCATGACAATTTCTTTTCTGCCCTCTATAACTATCCCATTCAACAACTGTCATTAAGAACAATTAAGGACAATACCTACTTATTTTGTAAGACCGCTAATGACATTTTAATTTAACGCATATCCAAATTATAAAGCCCAAAGATGCAGTAAATGTAAGTCTATTAATCTCATAATGAAGTGTAAGATAATAAGAATTATAAATACTGTCAGTCGTAAATTTTATACTCATGGGAAAAGACAATTGGATTTAGTATTAAAGGAATATTATTAGTAGGACTGACGTAGAGGTTTACGAAATTGTTCTGCGTAGCACGATTTTGCTGTCATTGTATGTATTAGTTATTCAATGTAGAATATTTGATAATAAATGCGAAACTGGTTCATTGATGCTGTTGTTTTTTATATTGTTATTTTCTGTGATATTAATTGTGATATAAATGGAGAATATGCAAAAATATAAAATACTGAAACGTATTACCCGCCGTTGCCAGGGTCCTAAATAAGCTACGTAAATACTTTCCCAAATACTACTAATACTACCCTAAATACTTCCGCTACGTAAATAATACAGATTTAGTGTCAATAAAAAATCATTCCCACGCTCTAGATTTCCTTTGCGCAACCATGTCAATTGTACAACATAGGCACTATGCACCATAAATAAGCACCTTTGATACGTCCTAAAACGTGCTGAAATTACTTGAAATTGCGAAAAACAAAAGTTAGTTCTTTCAGTTAGAAAATTTTCGTTTTATTAGTTTAATTTTCGTATTTTTGAAAGTTTAGTTTAAAATGTAAATTTTCGTATTTTATCATCCAGTTTGTGTCCCGCCATTTGATGCGATTAAAGCTCACTGCTCGGAGCTTATCAGAAAAGAATAACGTTTCTTTCATCTGCTGCAGTAATTTTTTTTTTCGAAGCTGAAAGTGAAAATGAAGTTTCAGATGGTATTTTTAAAAGTTTACGCCCTATTTAAGACAAATTTTCAGAAGACACTTATATTGAAATAATATTATATTCCAAAATTTAAAAATTTATCTTTAAAATCAACGAAATTACAAAATGGCAAAGTTTATATTAAACCGAATGTCTAGGTCCAGAAATTCCTCGCAGAACATCTAAGAAAAATAGTGCTTGTATTCCCGATAAATTGGATTTAGAAATAGCGAAAATTTATCAAAATTTCGAATTTTTAATTTCATAAGTTTCAATCTAATTTAAATTAAAAAAAATAAATAAATAGAAAAGAAACCTTCCGCGATTTCTGTCAGTTGCGGAGTTCAGCTTCCCGTATACAGAATTTTGCGGTCCAATTCTGTCTAGAGTTTCGATTTTCCGCTACAGGAGGCACACACACTTAGACAAACATCTTTTATTATGTAAGATGAATGTCCAGACAGTAAAATTGAAATTCCCGCTCTTGATATTTTTTTGCGAGATATTCTACTCACTGTATTGATAGTAACAAAAATAATATCTAAACGAATAGTTTCTAACAACGTAACAATTTCTAAACGAAGGTGTCAATGACTTTGTGGAAGAAAATACACTTAAAAATATATCCCTTTGCACAAAATTGTCTAATCCATTCTTTAACTGGAATCCTCCCCTTGTGAGAACCAGCTAGCTGAGTAAACTTTCCTCTATCGCATTCTTCTCCTCAGCCCTATTTAAATACATCGAACTCTATTTGCTCAGCATGAGGATATATTTACCCAGCAGTGTATTTGGAATGCCGGTCTATGCAAACACGTCACCGCCATGTGGTGGGTGCACAAGCTTCGCCGCCAATTTACACAGCAACGATGCTCCTCTTCCTGATGCTGGTTAATTTATTAGTGGGATGGAAGGCTTCTTATGTATGCAATCAAAAGGGGAAAAATGCTTCTATTCAAACAGGAAAAAATTTATTGACTGTTTGTTAATGATTATTGAATGATGTCTGTAGTTTGTTTGTTTTACTGCAGGATTATTAACGTTAATAAGTTTATGTTTGAAAAATTATTAGGTATCAACTATTACACCATATTATCAAAAGTATTCGTATACCTTACGTTACGGAATTGACATGTTGAGGATACGGAGCGGACTTATTCCACCTAGATGGTAGTTTTCCCATCGAGTTTTATGTTTGCAGCCTAGAATTTGGGGATTTTTTAAATATTCTGAACATTTATGTTTTTTTTTCACGTTGTGCCATTTTTATGGAATGGATCGTTGTTGTTTCTAGCTCAACTGAACACCTTCTGAACCTTCACTGTGTGCACCAAGGTGACTTGTGAAAATTAATAATGAAATGTTGGACTATCTAACTCAAAGATTATATCTGAACACCATACAACACTTTTGAACAAACTTCAGCTCCTATTTTGATATCAGCCTAGATACGAGTAATTATTTAAAGAAGCGTTTTTCAATGTGTGTTCCACGTAACCTTGGGGTTCCGCGACAGCATTTTATGGGTTCCACAACGTGATACTTTCGTGTAGAATACGTAATTTGTAGCACAATGGAATTTTTCTGATTTTGGGGAGCCACCATGAAATTGAATTTCAAAAAAGTTCCGCGACCAAACAAGTTTGAAAAACACTGATCTAAAGCATCTTCAAGAGATTCGTTTGAAGGAGATTTTCCGAGCTTCAGTTTGTTCAGAATACTTGACTAGTTTAATTTGCGGACAGTTAGCGTTAAACAATCTCGCTTTCCAGTTGTATCTCGGTCTGCACAAATTACATTCATTTACATCGTGAAGTTTGTCCAGGAGTTTTGTGGAGCTGGGAAAACAACGACCCATTCTGTGAAAGAAGTAGTTAGAGGCAAAACTGATCAGAATAACTAGAAATACGCTAAATCCAATTTTATGAGCTCAAAAATCAACAGCGCAAGTCTTATGTTGCTGAAATAAGACATTCAAGAATTCATAACATGCGACCTTGGTGTCTGAAAGATAACCGACCTTCGTTAAGGTGTCCGGATACGTTTGAGAATATAGTGTATATGTGCAGTTGTGGACAAAAAAGGCTGAATCCATTGTGATTTCATTTTTAATTGTGGAATGTAATTGCAACCACAATGTGTGCATTGTAAGGGAGTGGCACTATTAACTTAAGTTACCGTATATACCGAAGTTGATTCACTTCACCAGATTTTGCAAAGCAGCCTAAGGAGGATCAACGAAATATTAAATACTTGTTTTGCTTCTTATCATTTCATTTCTCATTTCACTTTATACATGTAAGTATGGCGTAAAATTTATGTGTGGTTACCATGATTGGCAATTGCTTGATTTCTCATATTTTCATTAATTACGCATTTTACACTTTGGGAGCACATTTATTGCAATCATATATATCAGCTACAATATTTTTCTTAGAGATATCCTATATCCTATTTTATAAAAGCAATTTACACATTTCTTCAACTTACAATATATTGCAAAATACAATTTTGCAGCATTTACAAGTAATGCAGTTTTTGCCCCCACTGTATGCAGTTTTTTTGCCATCCCTGAAATTTTGTTCACCACTGTATACAGTTTTCTATATCGTAAATGAATAATTATCAACGCATACAATATATTAGCGATTGCATTGGACATCAAATTTTGACTCTTTGTGTATTACATTATCTTTGATTGTATTACATTTATGCTGTTTGGTTCGCTGAATATGAAAATGGCCAGTATAACACCGAATTAGATCTAGGTTTTGAAATACCTATAAAAAAAGTTTTCACATTTGCATATACATACCCTTTTATATCTCAGGTTCTGGAGCACGTCTCACAATACTGTAAAATATTTGCAAACATGTTATTGAAAGTTTCAGGGGAATCATCTGTCCTTAATGTGTTCCCGATAGTTATGATGATATATATATATATATATATATATATATATATATATAAATACAAAAATAACGTTTCGGCAGACGATAATTAACTGAATATTTCAGAAGTGAAGCTGTAATTTTCATGAACGCCTGTAACTGTGGCTTTCCTGATAGTTTTCCGACATTATCAACAAGGTAGCTGAAAAAAGGGGCAAAGGTTGCAGAATGTTATACAGTGAAGGAATACAAAGTCTGAGAGCATTGTTGCAATTCATTTCCATGGGTACATTTTTTTCAAGGGAAGTAAATCATGGTTAAACCGTTTCACGTGCTTCTCATTGATAGCACCACTGTTAGCCGGGAAGAAATCCAAATGGCATTGTAAAAGTGTATTTTCTATGACCCCCTAGGCTCCATAGTTGAACCTTGGCCAACAGTTGATATTGCCTTGAGTCTTGTAGGCGGAGGTTGGACCTTAGTCTCTCGCAGTACTGTTAGAAGGTTTTTACAAGCAGTGCAGACCATTCATTCCCACTGACCCCCCCCCCCCCCACCTCACATATCTTGGAAACTAAAGTGATTTTTAAGTTCATCTTCATAATCAGCATGTCCAAATTAGTAAGAAATAGCAACTTTTGTATCAGAGACATTTTTGCTGTTATTTAGTGTTATTGATACGAAAATATTTTCTTTCGGTTAATTTATCACCGAATTATAAATTTCGGTTAATTTATATTTCTAATAATTCATATATTTATAATCAATATAAAGGTCTAACCCCCCCCCCCCCTCCTTTATACACACATAGAGATCGATTGATTGATATTGATTTATATAAACTAAAACCATCTTATTTATGCAAAATATGTCAGATTTTAACTATAATGTTAAATACATTGGACTATCTTTTTTTATTACATACTTTCAATTTTCCCTTTATTTTTCTGTTGTCAAGTTAGGTTTTCTGAAGGTATAGCTACTGCATTAGAATTGAGGTACAGAACTTTGGGAACGCTTCATAGGCGGATTCTACGACAATGAATTTTGAATGTTGTCAATTTGAAGAAAGCACTATTCTGAAATTTTAACCGCAATACCAACCGGCAGAGATTAGGACCGCTCTCACAGAATGAGGGGCTGTGTACAGTAAATTGCTACACGACCGGAAAGTGTAGCTAGCAGCACGACTGTTGGAAATACAGGAGGACCAGGCTCAAAGCCTGATGTTTTTTCGAGTTTAATTAAGTCTAATTTAGGTTATTGAAGGGGGGAAGGACGTTATTTGGGGGTATAAGGGCTCGCATAAGAAATGTATTGAAAGTGATTTGCTACCCCCAACATTAGGAAGCAATGATCTAATTTGATGAAATCATTTAAACTGCTAGAATCAGCAGGGTTTTTTTTATGTCTGGAGTCGAAAAAATCCAATTCTTTGGGTTATTTTCAGTACTTTTGCGGTTTCCCATCCTTGCGTGCTAAGAACTCATGCACCCCGATACTCCACATCTTGCAACGTCCTTGGCCTAGTCCTCTATCCTCAACCCATCTTTGTTAATCCCACACTCTCTCTTTTTGCAGGACGGATCTTCGGACTCGTAGGACTGGTTCGACAACACCTCTCTGTCTGCCGTTCTCATCTGCCAGGGCGGTTTTGAGGTGTGAGCGATGGGCAAGTGCTATTCATGCTTCCGCGCCCAGTTCAAGCCGAACTCGGAGGGCAAGACGCCAGGGCAAGTGGTGCCCCTTTTACCTCCGAAGAAGCCGGACGTACCTGGGGAGCTGCCTAGACCCCCCAGCGTCGATAGCAACAGTAAGATTTCTGTCATGTTATAGAATAAATGCAGTTAAACTAAATGGAACTGAATATTTATAATTGTGGTGTTTACATCATGCAGAGGGAAACACTCAAACGTCTGGATAGGCAAGCGCTCTACCGACTGAGCTATCGGGAATTGGGAATATATTTCTCAGTTCTGCGGATATCTTGAATAAAAAGACTAACATACATTTTCATTCAAAAATCAATCGGAATTCTAAGATCTCCTCTTCTGAGTAAATTGTATCAACCCCCAAAGCCTTTTCAAATATCCCTAATTTCTTAGAAGCACAAGTAATGACTAGGGTTCCCACAATAACGAGATCAGCTAGAGTGGTATCTGGTATCAAGGTAGTATCAAGTCACGTGTGATCCTAGGCCACAATGTAGGTAGCGTTCGTAACCATAAATTTAATATATAAATTAAAAGGAATACACCTGTTACTGCAGGTAGAACCATATCTCCTCTGCACATCGAAGCTGCCTCGTGCAGACTCCTGGATCTTAATGCCAACCATGCTTCCAGGGATCATCACCTTTGTGGCTACATTAATAGAACCATGACACCAAAGCCAAGAATATATAGGAATTTATGATGCAACAGCCACCAGGGCCTTTTTAGTCTCAATTTATAATGATTGGTTCGATGAGTAATACCAGAACATTAAATTTTTAATTATCACTTAGGCATTAATTATCGTTGGCTGACAATCGTTTGCGGAATCACTGACGACAATCGTTAGCCTTGAATTAATTGTTCTATAGACATTTCAGGAAAGATCATTTTTCAATTACAGTTTCAAATGATAGATACAATGAGAGCAGCTCTCCGTGCATTACTAGAGAACGTGCTTCTTTTTAATTATCGTTGAGGTTTAAATTATTGGTAACTAACGATCGTTGGCAGACTTTTTAATTATTCGATAGACACTTCACGAAAGAACGATACTAGGGAATCTTGAAATTGAAATATATTAAATTATTTTTTATGAAACTATCGTTGACCGCTCCAATAATACACTGACTTCCGTTTCGTAAGAAAACGTAGCGAAATTTGAGTTTTAAATGACCTATCGTTGGGGAAAATTGGGGCTCAAAAATCGAGCCCAAAGTTTAATGCGGGCTGGTCCGACCATGGAAATTGTGGCACCCTACAAACATTTATCACGGGCTCCCTCCAGATTTTATTTTCTCATCTTTTGTAAATTTTTCATGTCTCGTCTAGCATCCAAAAGAGAATATTGGCGACCCAGGTCGGGCCCCTCCATTCCAGTGGTCCCTTTATGAACGGCCCTGATGGGGCGATTCTTGTTCCAAGTGGAGATTGTGTTTTACAAATAATTTTGTAATGGGATGCATTAATTTTGATTAGACTGAAGTGTCAACTGATCACGTGGAGACTCCCGGCCCGGATCTTGCTCGGGACAGGAAAGTACACTACTCGTTAAGATAAGAGTTACAGAGGTTACCATATTATATAAGTGTTCTATACAAATAGCAAAATAAGATATTCAATATATCGTTTGGCAATAAAGAAAAACTTCAATAATTTCTAAAATAAAGTCTAATAAGTACGCCATATAATAATTTATAGTATCCTCTTCAAAATATCTTTGTAACATATAAATGACTTGAAAAAAAAATCGCATTATTTCAAAATGAACTGTATTACCACTACAAACAACCCTGGGTACCTTTACTCTCAAAAATGTAAAATAACAGCAAAGGTCTATTCAACCTTACATAACTTCGAAAAAATCAAAATAAATTCTATAAAATTCAGAAAGATAAATAAGCATACTGTGTGTGAAACGTAGCCCCGACCACCCAGGGAGCCTCTTTTCAGGAATTTTTCAACCCTGAGTATAAAGAAGATAAATTTACATTTCATCTTAGATTCACGTGATAAGAGGCTGTTATTCAATTCACACCGAACAGTAGTTTGACCTGGGTTACTGGTTTTCCCCATAGCGATAAATTAGGCATAGTAAAGAGCTGAATGATAATGTTCCGATGTATGTCTCTTAACATCATTAAATACGGAGTGAGTTTAGTTGTTTCTTGATGCCAATGAAAATATTTATCGAATTGGATAAACTGCAAGCCAATTAGATTAAATAAATCGAGAACTAGAGGAAGTTTGGTATATGTATAGAACGCTTATTTCTTTTCTTTGGAGTGTTACTGCAATATATCGAGTGATAACTACTGAAATTTTAACCATAGAACCCACATTTCCAAAATTTAGAATTGCGTTCGTATTGCAGATACCAGCATTGGTGGACCGGTTTCGCGCTTTTTAGGCTCTTCAGCATGGAATAGCCGATACTTGCCATGTCAGCAAGAAAACTTGCTATGTCGTAATTTTGAGAGTCTCTGTGGAGGCTGACAAAATCAGTCAAACTACGCAGCCGGTTACAAATTTCAATTTGATTTAGCTCGGGAAGCAATGGCCAAGTTTACAGCCATGAAACGAGCCAAGAAAATGTTTTCAACGTTTATAATTGCTCTCTTATTATATATTACAAATTTTGAAAATATATTTTCTGTCAAAGAAATGTATATTTAAGTTTTAATTGTATGTCTTTTGTATGCAGAAGTACAATGAGAAATATTTCTTTTGATTACTATATCATTTTATTTATTACTTTGTTCAATATTACCTGTCCCGCTTATTCAATATTACCTGCCCCGCTTATTCAATATAATCTTCTTATTCTATGTCACCTTCTTATTCTATATTACTCGCTTATTCTATATTACCTGCCTATTGCGCACCAAATCACCTTCCAGACGACTGTATATATTTGTAGATTGATTCTTACCGATTGCTGTATTGAGTCCACGTCTGCCAAAGCTTTTCAAATTACCTTAGTTGGAACTAAAATCCTCCTCAAAATAATTTTGATAGATTTTCATTCGGAATAAGTTTTCAAGTCCGAATGTGTAAAAAATCTAATGTGGGCAACACATGACTTTCAGTATATAATGCAATGAATTTACTGCTTTTGCAGTAAAAAGAATAAGTTATTCTTATAGTAGATACTTATATTCTATCCAAGATATTGAATTTTCGTCAATTAGTCGTCATTTTCATTGATATAGCGTAATTTTTATCCATTTGGCGAGATTTTCGTTAATTTGGCAACATTTAAAAATATCACCAAGTTGACAACATTCTGCCAAATTCGTCGCCAAAATCTCGCCAAGGATTATGGATGGAGAAATAAGTTATTTTTACAGCAGATAAATGACTATTGATGTTTAAATACAAAAGTATTACTCAAAGTATCTTTTCTCATGAATGGAACGAGTTAGATCCACGAGAATGATGCTACCCAATTTATCGCATGATATTACATATGAAAAGTGAAAATGTTTCTCAACAGTTAATATATTTTTTTAATTTATTTGATTTTTTGATAAATTTATTTGAAAAATGTGCAATATCTCGAGAACGGGTCATGCTAGCGTTCTAAAATTTATGTCAATCGTTTTCTAAGGGAAAATTACATAAGAAATGTCTATTTGTGTAACTTTATTAAAGGTTTTGATTTTTTGATGATTTTTTCAAAATGCCACTCAAAAATTTAGGGGGGTTCTGAACATTCGATTGTATTTAAAAACAATAAGCTTAGTATTCAAAGATTGTAATTTTTGTACCAAGTTTAATTCGAATCGTTCCATTTATTCGTGATATATCGTCTCCACAGACTGACTGACACACACACACACACACACACACACACGCATACTTTCACATACACACACACACACACACACATACACACACACACGCATACTTTCACATACACACACACACACACACTTTCACACACACACGCATACTTTCACATACACACACACACACACACTTTCACACACACACACACAGACATCACCTCAAAAAGGATCGATTCGTGATCAGGGATGCTTGAAACGTGCTCTCCCGTCGAAAACTCGAATTCGAATTTTTGATGCCGTCACAATACTTTCCTTATACATTATGTATATAAGGAAAGTAATAATATATAAGGAAAGGAAATATATAAGGAAAGTAATAAAATGGTTGTGTCACCCCCAGCTTTCGTAATACCAATTGGTACTTCAGTTAAATTAATGTAGCTGCATTTTAATTTATTTTACGTAGTATAATATTTATAAAATTATTGTACAGCATTGTATCTATATAACAAAACAACTTTTCATAGACCGCCTGTAATATGAGCAAGTACACCATGTGTGATATCTTTGGGAAAATAATTAGCAAAACATATGCTTTTGTGGCAATTTCTATTAAAATTATTCATTGCAAACTATTTTACACCAGACTTTGTTAAGCTCGTAAAAATACAAAGAATGAAATAGTCTGTTCACGTATTCCGAGTGTCTGATTAAAAGCAGCACAAAAGAATAATTCTGGTCAAGTCAACAGGGAAGCGGCCGAGAAGAAAGCTAAAATTATGATGGATTGCTTGCGTTTCTGAACACTAGGAGATGGAGAAACACTTGCAAGGATTATACTCATTAAGAAAGCTAGGGCCCACGCTGGGCTGTCTAGCCAGTGAAGAAGAAGAGTAACAGTTTTATACAGTTTTGGATTTTATTTAATTTTCCCTTACAAATGTGGCTGTCATATAAATTTGGTTATTATATTTGGATTCAGCAATATCAAAACTATTATCACTATAGCAATATCAAAACTATTATCACGAATTATAAAAGGATGCGATAAAAAATTTACTGACCAGTATTATTATGTATTTAATGTATTATTCACTTACACTGTAAAGCATTTGCAGGCATGTTAATGAAAGTTTCAGGGGAATCAGCTGTACGTAATGGGGAGTAAGGTTCCTGATAGTTATGATAATATATATATATATATATACTAGGGGGCTCTACCCCTTGCTCGTCTTTCTCGCACAACTCCCATTCTAGAGGCTTCGCCTCCTACTCGCTGCGCTCGCAGAGCTCGCGTCATATCTAGCTTTCCAAAAAATTCTACTTTCAAAAATCTCTTTTCTATCCCTGCTTATTTTCCGCAGGAGGGAAAAGCAGGGATTTTTCTTAGCCCACGGAATCCAAAAACTGAATTCCTTGATCATGAGCTCGCTTCGCGAGCTATTTCATGCCAAACTAAAGTTTAAATCGATAAACGGTTTATTTCATCGTGTTACCCTATTATTTCTCTATAAATGTACCAAATTTAATATTTTGGTATGCTATAGTTTTTACGGTACGAGGCAGAGGAATCACTAGACGTACCGATACGAAAAAAAAGTTCATTCAAGAAGTACATAAAAAGTAAAATATCTCAAAAACTACATCGAAATTAAAAAAAGGCTCCATCCTGAAAAAATTCACGTATGTAGGTACCTGCCTGCAAAAATTCGTGGTCTTGCTGATGTTAGTCTATCCAGGACTCGAACTCGCAGCTCAAATATTTTGTCTTTCACTTTGACATCAAATATTTCTTAAACTATAATATATATCAACAAGAAAGATCAATCATGCATAAGCATTGATTATGAAACACTTTCCAACTGAAATGTAATTTCATTTAAAAATTTCTAAAATGTGATTCATTCAGTGGTAATATCTTTTACATTATCACAGTACTACAGTAATTTATTATACTTAAATATTTAAAACTGTATCGAAATATAAATCATCTGATTCTTTATGCAAAATCAATGAATATTTCATTCATATAACTTGTATTCCAGACTCCAGAGCTAAATAATTTTGTGTGAAAAAAATTCAGCAATTCTTATGTAATTCATCTTACAATCGCTTGAGATATTTGCATTCTGCATATGTTAAAATTAGGCTTCCTTGAAGAAATAATAAAAGTTTAGGGATCATTTAAAATCACAACTATTGTAATTGCATAGGCACGGAATTTAGATACACAGATAATATATATGTGTATGTGTATGTACTCAAAGTATTGGAATCGTGCCGAAGATCGGAACTCGAATTTTCAAAGGATCTACACGTTTTGGGACTTCTAGAACACGAAAAAACTACTTTTAGGAAGACGTCTGTGTGTGTAAGGGTGTATCTGTGTATGTTTCTGTGTGTCTGTGTGGATAATACATCCACTCTAATTGAAAAACTAATGGACCGAATTTCATACAATTTGGTAGGTATGTTTTTTGTGGGAAATCCTGATGTTCATTAGATTATAGTACGATTCGTAATAAAAGAATCTGCCTTCTTTGCGAAATGGCCGCAGAAATTGCCTTTATCCACTCTAGCTAAAAACTAATGAACCAAATTTAACAAAATTTGGAGTATAATATTTCAATAACCTACAAGTGATTTATATACCAAATTTAACAAAATTTGGTATATAAATCATTTGTAGGTTATTCTACTACGATTCGGGAAAAAGGAACGGGCTATTTTTGTGAAATGGCCAGCAAAAATCGTTATATATAAAAATAAAAGACTACGTGTGCTCAATTATATCAATTAAATTCCTATTTTATATGTGATTTTTGACAACAAAAAGAATAAGACTAACCCCATTACTCTAGGACTAGCCGTTCTTGAGATATTCTAGTTTTTTCGCGTTTTCGCTACGCCACCTTTGACAATAAGTCCAGCTATCAAATGAGAACCAAATTTAAGTTTAACGTGTAAATTCAATGTCATTTAAAATACTTATGTTGTGCAGATAAACTCAAATTATCATTGAATAAATAAAGAGAACGAATATGAGTCTGCAGAGAAAGACATGTGCTGTCCACATCAGAATTTTTAACAATATTACACCAATGATTTATAGAAGTGAACGGGGATTATTTTCAGGCCATTTCAAAAAAAATGTATGATCTATATTTAAAGATCCATCAAATTTTTGTCGAATAAAATGTTCAACAAATTTAAGCTGTGTACCAAATTTTAACTCTCTAGGACGTAGGAAAGTGCATTTAAAATGCCATCAATTAAATTTATCATGAAGAGTTATATAAAATTTAAAAAAAATGAAAAATTGTTATCTACCAAATTTATTTTAAAATATGAAGCCACTCCCATATGCAAAACGTTTAAACAAATGGAGAGATATTTATTATATAATATCTCTCTCTTTTCTTTCTGGAAGATATCCCAAAGTCAGAATTTAATTGAATTTGTTTTTTTCCCTATATAAAATAATTTTTTTAATTAAAAAACTACTTAACATATTTTACTGAATTTTTTTTTATATATTCTATGGGATAATGTGAATATTTCCTAAAAATTTCGAAGCAATTCGTGAATTTTAAATTTACTTAAAAAATGTTTGAAAAATTAGGTCCCATAGGGTTCAATGTATTTCATTTTTTCAACCAGGGTTCAATAAAAAACTAATTGGGTGATATTATTTATTTATATTCCCATAGGTCCTACAGACCGTCTGAACAACATACTAAAATTTCATTTTGATAAACTCATTTTTACGGCAGTTATCGTGCTAACGGACAGACAGACAGACAGACAGACAGAATGAACAAAGTCATAAACACTTTTCAACTTTGTTGTAAAGTGTTAAAAAGTGAAAAATTGTTATCTACCAAATTTATTTTAAAGTATGAAGCCACTCCCATATGCAAAACGTTTAAACAAATGGAGAGATATTTATTATATAATATCTCTCTCTTTTCTTTCTGGAAGATATCCCAAAGTCAGAATTTAATTGAATTTGTTTTTTTCCCTATATTAAATAATTTTTTTAATTAAAAAACTACTTAACATATTTTACTGAATTTTTTTTTATATATTCTATGGGATAATGTGAATATTTCCTAAAAATTTCGAAGCAATTCGTGAATTTTAAATTTACTTAAAAAATGTTTGAAAAATTAGGTCCCATAGGGTTCAATGTATTTCATTTTTTCAACCCGGGTTCAATAAAAAACTAATTGGGTGATATTATTTATTTATATTCCCATAGGTCCTACAGACCGTCTGAACAACATACAAAAATTTCATTTTGATAAACTCATTTTTACGGCAGTTATCGTGCTAACGGACAGACAGACAGACAGACAGACAGACAGACATACAGACAGACAGAATGAACAAAGTCATAAACACTTTTCAACTTTGTTGTAAAGTGTTAAAAAGCGGTTTATTTCAGCGTATTCCCCAAAGCTTTTTCTACAAGTGTACTAAATTTCATATTTTTATATGCAATAGTTTTTGCGGTACGAAGCAATATCGAGAAACGAGAAACTTGTCAAACAGCGTCAGCTACTTTTTTAATATATATATATATATATATATATATATATATAAAGTAATAATTAAAATGTAATAGAAGAATAGTAATGTATCAAAAATGGCCGGGGAGATTGTGACCCCCACTTCCCGGTTAAGCCAGCTTTATGTCATGACGACACTCCCGGAAGTTGATACACTGCCATGAACAAAGTACTTAATACTTAAAAAACAAAAGAAATGAAATTAAATGGAAATAAAATGAATTATTAAACTATTACTGTACATTAAATATCCAAATTATCAAAATTCCATCACAACCATAATATGCATCACAAATAACATAATATTAAACACCAAACTAAAAACATTACAAACTAACCCTGTACACATTCCATAACCCAAATACAAATATCACCAAAGCACCCATTACAAATTTAACGTTTAAAACACCAAACCATTACATTCTAAACGAATCCATACCACCTCCATACATCCGTCTGCTCAAACGTCATATGTACTTTTATTCAAATACAAATTAAAACTTTCCGTTACGGTTATATTGTAAAACTTGAGTATGACGTAGCTTAGGAAACGTCGTGGGAATCCCTTTGCAATCGCCTCATTCAGGAAACGATGATCGCAATCATATCGATCTATTTTACAACTATTTAATCTTTTGCTACGTATCAAATAGTTTAATACAATATTAATAGAAATATTAATTAATGAATTAAATATCAATTAATTTAATAGAAATTAAGCTGGAATTTTCATGAACGTCTGTAATTATGGCTTTACTGATAGCTTGCCAAAATTATCAGTAAAGTAGCTGAAAAAAATCAGCAAAGGTTTCAAAATGTTTTAAAGTGTACTATCCCATTTTCCTATTTAGTTTCTAAAACTTTAAAGCCATTTCCAAGTTAAATCGAGATTGGAGCTTTATTTACTTTGGCAAAACGCTGCAAGACGTAAATATTCTTCGCAAGTTATGCATCTCACGTTTAGTCATAACACTTAAATAATATATGACGGTCAGGAAGATATATCCGACGAGTCTTTAAAACTATTCTAAATCTTGATGGTAAAGATTCGTTAGTCCTTCGAAAATAGAACTAAATAACAATAAAAGAATGAATTTTCAACGTTTTTAACTGAAAGGATTGTCCAATCTTTTCAGACTTGTGAACCACGTCTTTTTCAACAGAGTTTCTTCGAGAATCTTTTTAACTAAAATATTTTTCCAACGAAACTCTTTAAATTTTTTTTTTTAAGCTATTCATAATTTTTATGACCTTCCATGCAATGCATAACATCGGTAAAGAAGGTCACTATTAAGAGATTATGACTGTGAGTTTTCCTTTGGATACAACCTTTAATATGAAAAATCTGATGTAGGCAGCACGTGACTTTCCTTATATAATGCAATGTATTTACTATTTTTACAGTAAAAACAAAATAGGTTATTTTTATAGTAGATACTTATATTTTCCCCAAGATATTGAATTTTCGTTAATCATTATTTCCATTGATTTAGCGCCATTTTTATCCATTTGGCGAGATTTTCTTTGATTTGGTAACATTTAAAAAAGTCGCCAAGTTGGCAACATTCCGCCAAAATCTCGACAAGCGTTATGGACGGAGAAATAATTTACTCTTATAGCAAATAAAAGACTATTGGCGTTGATTGGACGGATTGTAATTTTTGTATCAAATTTCGTTCGAATCTGGCCATTCATTCGTCAGTTATCGTCTCCACAGACTCACTGATACACACACATACACATACTTTCACACACACACACACACACACACACACACACACACACACACACACACGTCAGGGATGCTTGAAACGTGCTCTCCCGTGGAAAACTCGAATTCGAATTTTCGACCCCGTCACAATACTTTCCCTATACATTATTGTATATAAGGAAAGTAATAAAGAGTTTTATCCATGAAGGTAAAAGTAAGGAGTTAAAACTTCATATAAAGGAAACGCCAATATGGTTTGATACACTAATTCAGGTGGCACTGGGATAAGATAAGTAATGCATTCATTTCTGTGCCGAAAAGCCTAAAATATTTATTTAAACTGTCAATTTCGTAATAATAAGTTATTAGCGCAATGAAAAGTAGAACGAAAAGAATAAAAAACATTCCTATCAAAATTATTTTACCGTTCAATTTATTTTTATCTCCATATATTCTGTACTCTATCCTACAACTATGAAATAACACTAACACTGGTTAATTATACTCATAAGTAGGGAACCCATAATTTAAAACTAATCAAAAATACATATACTAAATATTACTCCTTTCTGTGTCAATTAGCGGCTATTGTGCTGTATCAACTAACAATAGCGGCTACTTTAATAACACTAGCAACGCCTAGATATAATTTTCAAAGCATTATGACATTATTAAGGAGTTTTATCTCCTTCTTTCTAACTTCATGGTTATGATCTTGGATTGGTAAAAAACATGCCTAATTATCGTATGGCATGTTAAAACAACAATTGATATTTTTGATGTATTTATGAGGATATATTAGCGCCACCTAACTGAAAATAATTCTATTATTTAAATTTCTCGATCAATATATATGATTTTAAAATTTGATATGCTGGAATTTTCGATAAACCTGTATTAAGAAATCTTATCTTTAACCAATCTCCTAAATCTTAAATCTTCTTGCATTTTATTTAATCTTTTCTTAAATCTTACCTTCAATTAATCTTATTTTTAAACTAATAAAAAATATTAAATATTTGAGTCTCTCTTAATTTCACTTCCAAGTTTTCAAAGAGCGGATTTATCAAAAGTCCAAAATGTAGAATTAATCAGGGGCATTAACTCCTGGTGATCTTTCGAATAAAAAACCTTCGCTTCTTTCCAGACTACAGTATTTGGAAATTATTTAGGTAATGCGCAATAAAATTATATTATTATAAAGTACAGGTCATTCAAATGTTCAATTATCCAGGTATCAGCCAATCAAGGCAGGTTGATTACGAATTTACATCTTTCCAAAATATAGATTTGTCAAATTCTGGATAAAATAAAATATGGTTTTTTGGTGAAAGACGAAATGGTCCCTCGTAAAAACAAATAAAATTATCAGCAGAATGCAAAGTAGAACGGAAACAATAAAGAATATACATACATTATTTTACCTTTCAATTTATTTTTATCTCCATATATTTTGTATTCTATTCTACAACTAAAAAATGCTGGTTAATTATACTCATAATTAGGGAACCCTTAAATTAAAAATAATCAAAAATACATATACTAAATACTACGCCTTTTTGTTATGTCAACTATCAATAGCGGCTATTTTACTAACATTCAACACCTATTTATAATTCTCAAAGTATTATGGCATTTTCAAGCGTTTCATTCATAGGAGTTTTATCTCCTTCTTTCTAACTCCATACTCCATGACTTTATCATTTAATGACTTAAGCAGTTAGATCAATCAGTTAAGCTGTTAGCTAACAGCTTAAGCTATGTTAGCTAACAGCTTAAGCTCTGTTAGCTCACAACTTAAGCTTTATTAGGTAACAGCTTAGGCTCTGTTAGCTAACAACTTAACGATTTCATTTGAATTCAATTCAACAGCTTGAAAATTCAGTGTATAACGTATTATATGTATAAAAGGTGATTTTGATACAAATTAAGAGTATAATGATTATAACATGATAAGATTAATATAAGAACAGTAAAATCCCATTAGATCGAACGCGACAGGGAGTGATCTTAATAAACACAATTTCTAATAATCCTGGGATGTTGTAATCTATAAATAGAATAATAAATATATCATTTTCCTTATAAAATCACCCAATTTATTTAAAATTTACTTTAATAACTCAATTTACTATACTGAGTAGAACCCCCTGAATTCAATCAAGCTATTTCTAATGTATCTTATAAGATGTATTATCATTTTCAACGATTTTCGAACAGTTTACAAAATTTTCAATCAGAAAAAATAAAAATCTGATGTGGGCAACACATGACTTTCCTTATACAATGTAATAAATTTACTACTTTTACAGTAAAAAAAAAATAGGTTTTTCTTACAGTAGATACTAATATTCTTTCCAAGATATTGAATTTTCAACAATTAGTCGTCATTGATTTAGCGTCATTTTTATCCATTTGGCGAGATTTTCCTTAATTTGGCAACATTTCAAAAAGTCGCCAAGTTGGCGATATTCCGCCAAATTCGTCGCCAAAATCTCGTCAAGTGTTATGGACGAAGAAATAAATTATTCTTACAGCAGATAAATGACTATTGGCGTTCAAATACAAAAGTATTACTTAAAGTATCTTTTTTCATGAATGGAACGAGCTAGATCCACGAGAATGATGTCACCCAATTTATCGCGTGGTGTTTCATATGAAAAGTGAACATGTTTCTCAATAAGAAATATATTTTTTCTATTTTATATGACTTTTTGATAATTTTTTTGAAAAATGTACAATATCTCAAGAACGGTTCATGTTAGCGTTCTAAAATTTATATCAATTGCTTTCTAATGAAAAATAACATAAGAAATGTCTATTTGCATAACTTTATTAGCGGTTTTGATTTTTTGACGGTTTTTTCAAAATTTCATTTGAAAATTTAGGGGGGGTTCTGAACATTCGATTGCGTATAAAAGCAACAGGCTTCCAGTGTTTACGAATTGTGATTTTTGTACCAAATTTTGTTCGAATTGGTCCATTCGTTCGTCAGTTACGTCTCTACAGGCTCACTGACACACACACACACACACACACACGCAGACATCACTTCAAAACTGTTTGATTCGTGATCAGGGATGCTTGAAACGTGCTCTCCCACCGAAAACTCGAATTCGAATTTTCGGCCCCGTCACAATACTTTCCTTATACATTATGTATATAAGGAAAGTAATAAAATGGTAAAATAAACGAAGACTTACCACACATAGCAAGTAGGCGTCTGACCTCTGAATGACATAGACGACGTCAGTGCAAGATGAAACAAGTGGGCATTCTATTTCTGGGCTAGAGTATTTATAAAAATATATACGTATTTATGAAAATATATTTTCTGCGTATTTATAAAAATACGTATTTATAAAAATATATTTTCTGCGTTCATATCTACATAATACTATATGAAACTTGCTACCCAACGTCAGTTCAAATCAGCTCAGCGGTTTTTGAGATTACGTGGGCCCAACGATTTGACACTTACAGACCGACAGAATTAATTTTTGGTTTCTAGAAACCCCATCGGTGTATTGTCGGTAAAAATTCAATTTGTAATTAAATCATGACCACCATACTTTTCTTAGGCTGCATCGGTTAACGTAAAAAAAAGTTACTTAATCTATTGCTAAAAGTATATATCTATCAAAAAAAGTGGAAGATGTCATAATCGCTATACTTTCCGTCAGCTCAGCGCGAGAAAAGTTATAAATAATAATATTAATAATAATAATAATGATAATAATAATTTATTAAATTAGTTTATATATCGTTATAACAAAATCATCACATAAGTTTTCTAAAATAAAAAAGAATTCATTGGAAAGGAATATCATCACAAATTTAGAAATATTGCCATTACCATGTATATGAAAAACTATTGCATCGATGCACAGTACATATATAAGCTCATATATCGATACGAAATATCGATGTATCGTAAGATGATGCATTGATACAAAATATCGATTTATCGTAAGATGATGTATCAATTCGAAATATCGATGTATCATAAGATGATCGGTACAGTAGAGAGCCGTTGTATCGATAACGATACAGAGCCATTATACCGTGCCTATCTCTAGTAATATGTAAAAATATAGAAATGATATAATCAAGTTTCAACTTCATGTGTTAATGTGCCGTTCCGTCAGCCAGACACTATTAAAGCACTAATTGTTTTGCGTCTTCAAATCAGTCACTTGGCAGAGACTTTTTGGCAGTGGGCTGTGTGTTGTTAGTAATTATCTTGCTATCTGGTGGGTCGAGTTACTTAGTAGGTGTTAGTTTTTTTGTCTGTCTGTTATCTCAATCCACCTTTCTTTGTCTAGTAATTGCAATGCTACTGTCGTAAGAGATATCTTGCTGGAAAGATCTTCTGAAACGATTGTAGGATATGCATCTTTCTTAAATAGAGATGGATGCTATCCTAGTATCGAAATATTTAGAGCCACTTTAGTTAATATATCAAGTGTTTAAAAACGAAACAAATTATTTATTACTATTATATATAATCATTTATTACTGTAGATGGCTAAGCAAAGCAATAAAAAATGTCATAACATGTCTAATCTATATAAATAAAATTAAAAATCTGTATGTGTGTTTGTCTCATCATAACAGAAGAAAGGCTACATCGAATTTGATGAAATCTTCGAGGTAGATTTGGAATAGTCCCACTTAAAATTTAACCCATCTTTCAAGTTCCTAGGACAAGGGGTTATCGAGATATTAAACTTTTTATTGAGATAGTATTATGCAAACGATATTTGCAGATTTATTAGAGCAAATTTAATAGAAAAAAAAATTATATCATGTTGCTAAGCGACGGAATTAAACCCAATAAGTTTATATAGCAGCCGATTTTTATTAAATATTTTTCAATTCAAATAAAATAAATGTATATAAATAAATTTTATCGGAATGACATTTTTGATTGGATTATATCTATAACGATCTCTGGGTTTAAAGATCCTGGAAATTATTGATATTTTCAAATTCTTACGTCATCTATTACTTTCCTTATATACATAATGTATAAGGAAAGTATTGTGACGGGGTCGAAAATTCGAATTCGAGTTTTCGACGGGAGAGCACGTTTCAAGCATCCCTGATCACGAATCAAACATTTTTGAAGTGATGTCTGTGTGTGTGTGTGTGTGTGTGTGAAAGTATGTGTGTGTGTATGTGTGTGTGTGTGTGTGTGTGTGTGTGTGTGTGTCAGTGAGTCTGTGGAGACGATAACTGACGAACGAATGGACCGATTCGAACCAAATTTGGTACAAAAATCACAATCCGTAAACACTGGAAGCCTATTGTTTTTATACGTAATCGAATGTTCAGAACCCCCCTAAATTTTCGAATGAAATTTTGAAAAAATCGTCAAAAAATCAAAACCGCTAATAAAGTTACGCAAATAGACATTTCTTATGTAATTTTTCATTAGAAAACGATTGGCATAAATTTTAGAACGCTAACATGAACCGTTCTCGAGATATTGTGCATTTTTAAAAAAAAATTATGAAAAAGTCACATAAAAAAAAAAATTCCTATTGAGAAACATGTTCACTTTTCATATGTAATACCATGCGATAAATTGAGTGACATCATTCTCGTGGATCTAGCTCGTTCCATTCATGAAAAAACATACTTTGAATAATACTTTTGTATTTGAACGCCAATAGTCATTTATCTGCTGTAAGAATAACTTTTTTCTTCGTGCATAACGCTTGGCGAGATTTTGGCGATGAATTTGGCGGAATGTCGCCAACTTGGCGACTTTTTTGAAATGTTGCCAAATTAATGAAAATCTCGCCAAATGGATAAAAATGATGCTAAATCAATGAAAATGACGACTAATTGTCGAAAATTCAATATCTTGGAAAGAATATTAGTATCTACTATAAAAAAAACCTATTTTTTTACTGTAAAAGTAGTAAATTCATTACATTATATAAGGAAAGTCATGTGTTGCCCACATCAGATTTTTTTATTTTGGTAAAGTCGTTTCAAACTCATACATTGTAGTACGGGTATATATTCCAATACATGGGTATAATCTTCTAATCTACGAAAATATAGGTAGTACGGGTATATCTTCAAGTACAATTTTAGCACATTTAATTTGGCATATATTGATTCAATTTCGTATTTTCTGTAAATTGTTTACAAACGGGATCGGGGTGTTTTATTCTCCAGATCTATCTGTGAAGATAATTTTGTATAGCGAGATTCTTGTACTTCCTTTTGGGAGCATTAATTTAAATATTTTAATAGAATGTTTTGAATAAATGCCATTTAGAATATCATAGGAATTTGCACATGATTGTGAATTTTAGGTTTCTTTTGTGAATTTTAGTTTTCTTCACATTGCATATTCTGTACGAAGAACAGGGACACTGCTAGTATTAATAAACGCTTCTCTATGTCGGTCTGTCTTATTTATCCCAGTTGGTGACAAATTTGGTGACAATTTAGCGATTTGTTGGCCGAATTTGTGTAATATCGCAAACTTAGCGACGTTGTAGGAATTTTTCAAAGTCGGCAATAATCTAATATCTTTGAAAATGAAATTTCATTTCATGTGACAAACATTTTTCAAGTATACGTCGATATAATAACTTTTAATTTTAAAACATTCTATGTTTTTTCCTCGTTTTTATTTTCCCTGCAATACATGGTAATGTATAGGGAAAGTATTGGAATCGTGTCGAAAATCAGCACTTGAGTTTTCGAGAGATCTACACGTTTTGGGACTTCTCGAACACAAAAATCTATTTTTAGCGTGGCGTCTTTCTCTCTCTCCCTCCCTCTCTCTCTCTCTCTCTCTCTCTCTCTCTCTTCCCTCTCTTTCTCTCTCTCTGTGTGTGTATGTATCTGTGCCTATGTAATGTATGTAGTCACTCTAACTCATAAATTAATTGATCAAATTTCGTAAAATTTTGTAAGTTACTTGTGGGTTACCCTGGTGCTGAATAGATTTTGGTACAATTCGGAAAAAACATGCCTGTTTTACGAAATGGCCCTCAAAATTCGTCATATCTAAAATTAAAGACTATTTATGCTCAAATGTATCAATTAAATGCTCGTTTTATACGTAGTTCTTGACGATGAAAATAATAAAATCAATACCATCACTCTAGGACTAACAGTTCTCGAGATATTTTAGTTTCTTCGCATTTTTGCTACGTCGCCTTTGAAAATACGTCCAGTTACAAATGAAAACGAAGATTGAATTAAAAGTGAAAATTCAGTGTAATGTCAAATAATTATGCGTGTTATTTTGTGCAATAAACTAAATTTAATGAATTATTAATGAAATAGAGAGAAAATGAATTTGAGGCTGTAGGGAAAGTCCTGTGCTGCTCACGTCAGGATTTTTGATGTAATTTACGTTCAAACCTATGTAGTATTATGCATAGATCGACGTGTTAGAACATGCAGAGCATTTTATCTGAAGAATTTACTAAATCGTAATTCGCAAAGAAGATGCATGAAAAGAAAAAACGAAAACATTAGTCATTAAGTTTGTGAATGAGGTAGTGTAATGACGTGAAAATTGGACAGATAAAGATGTCAGATTGAACAGATAAAATTGCAAATATCAAGTTTATACAAGTAAGCCAGGGCGTTGTAGATTTTACAGAATCTGAGAAATTATAATTATTGTTTTTTTTAATCTAAAACCGAGATTCAAAATTCATATATATATATATATATATATATATATATATATATATATATATATCTATATATATATATATATATATATATATATATATATATATATATATATATATATATATATATATATATATATATATATATATATATACACTTGTGGATGGCTATAAAAGGTCTACAAATTAAGTGCTTCTTGTTTACAACTTTCAGCACTTTCAGTTTCCGAGATATAAGCAATTGCATTACAAACTTTACAAACGGAATATTTTCTCTTTTTTTTCAACTTGACAATACGATTGCCAGAAACTAGAAGAGTTTTGTAAAACAAATTACTGATGTGGAATAGATTTCTTTCTGAGCATCCTTGTTGCTTACTGCGTATATCTATCTTTCAGTTTAGAAGGTATTTCGAGTAAGCAAAATGAAGCCAGAAACCGCCAGAAAAAAGTATTTATGAAATAAATAATTAAATAAATACATAAAATTAAAATAAATAAATAAATAAAATACACTAAATAAATATTAAAATATTGGAATTTTTTTGTCTATTTATAAATTGTACCTTATTTCTGACAACACAAGTATAAATGATTTCTGTTTTTCCAATGTGTTTACAATTTTCATAACTCTCCAATTTTAGCTCTACCATAGTCATTCACGTCAAGAGATAAAACCGTGGATAAAAACATAAATGTATTGGTTCTACCTGGTATATGTCAGCAACTCCAGGAAATGAGCTAATTTTCCAAATTGGATGACTTAGCGTCTAACTTTTTCTTTCTTTGTAATTTACTGTTAACCTAGCTCATGACTAACCATAAGATGTGGCGACTAATGAAAAATACGAGAAATATTTCCAGTAAGTTCAAAAGAGATTGTCTGACACTGATTAGAGATGCAAGGACATGGCAGGTAGAAACAAAGATTTAATAACATAATGATGTAGCTAAGAGGCACATGACAAATCGATGACGTCAGTAAATCGATTTGAAATACGCAGTTGGTTGATTTGTCCCTGGTTAAAATTCAGATCGAAACAAACGTATTTGTTGTTGGAATCGATCAGCAGATTATATCACGTGTGAAGGAAATTAATGTTTTCAACTGCATCAAAATCAGCTAATTTCGTATATTAATTAAAATTGTATGGTTATTTTGTCTCTGTTTTATTTTTATATTCGGCAAGACGAGGCTGTTTAAGAATAGGAATTTACTGATCAGCAGAAAAATCTCAAGGTATAAATATGGAAATTCCTTTTTTAAATGCAGCAGTTTTTGACAGATTTCATTGTACTTGAGTTTCAATAATGAAATAACTGTGTTGCCTATAGCTAGCGATCACTTGAGCATTCACTTTTTACTTTCTCGTGCGTTATTAAGGAAGTATTGTTTTTAAAGAAAATTTTCGATTTTGAAATTTTGATGCCAATATGTGTTTTAAGACCTCTTGAACACGTTTTGATTATTTTTGGAGTTATGCCCGTCTGTCTGTTTGTCCAATGTCTGCAGTCGATATCTTGTGTACACAATATCAGCCATAATTATTGATGAATTTTTACGAAAATTTATATTCGGTTTTATTATCAAAAAATTTAGAACTGGATAGAATCTTTTTAAATTCAAGCGAAAACTTTGAATTTTATTCGAAATTTTGTATTTTTCAACATGACAGCATAGGACAAAATTTGGCATAATTATGACCACGAGACTAGTTTCAATCATTGTTTTGAAAAATAATCGTAATACAATTTTTTTTGTTCATGACATCATTTGCACCACTTTGGGGCAAGTTACCTCCTGGGGGTAGATTGTTAAGTATGGTATCAATGGAAAAAATGTTTTCAAGCCCTTTAAAGTGAAGGGTAACACTCTATAGTTGTAATCATTTGGACCCACGATACCGATTTTTGCATTTTTTCTTTTAAAATTTGAAAAAAAAAAATTAATTCTGGTATGAGAAAGTCGAGTTGAGTTGACTTAGTTGAGTTGAATTTTAATCAAATAAATTTTGGAATTTTTATTAAATTATTATTATTTCGACTTTGAGTTGATTATTTTAATAAAATTCGATTTATTGATTCAATTAAGGTCCGTATCTTCTGAGAATCTTTTCTAAGTTCTAGTATATGCACACAAATCCCCCATTGACTGAAAAACCTTGGTTGTTCTTAAACGCTGAAAGATATCATTGTTTTTTAATGCTGAATAATTTCATTGTTCTCAAATGCATAACGCTTTCTTTGCCTTTTCAGATTTTCAGAGGATACATATCTACTGAACGATATCTATCAATATAACCTAATAGTCAATATCAATATATAGACTAAGCAATATCTATCAATGGCCTCCCTTTCTAAATTCTGACTATGCTCCATAAACACCACGGGCTAATTTGGAAAGAGAACTCTTGGTCTCTAGGTTTGGGCGCTTGAACTTCAGAAGCTAATCAGCTGGGCCCCTAAACGTCATAAATTATAGTCAAGTTATATTAAAAATTGTATCAAAGTTATATTCAAAATTATATCAAAGTTCAAAATTATATCAAAGTTATATTCAAAATTATATTAAAGTTATATTCAAAATTTTACCAAAGTTATATTCAAAATTATATCAAAGTTATATTCAAAATTGTAGCAAAGTTATATTCAAAATTATATCGAAATCACATCAAAGTTATATTTAAAATTATATCTAAATTATATCAAAGGTATATTCCAAATTATATCAAAGTTATATTAAAAATTATAACAAACTTATATTTCAAATTAAATAAAAAATATCTAATGTTAGCAGCACATGACTTTCCTCACATAATGCAAGTATTTAACATTTTCAATGCGAAATAATGCTGGACAAGATTCACGGTACAATATTTTTAACATTGAAAATCACTGACATTTAGCGCTCTTTTGGGTGATAACGTATCAAATTATCTTGAAGCACTAAATTGGGTTATATTTCGTGTAAATATAACTAGATAGTTGGAAATATTGTTAACATCTTCTAAACAATATACTCAATTATATTATGCTAATTATTATTAATTCACCAATTTAGCGTCATTTTTGCCAGTTTGGCGACATTTTCATCAATTAGGCACCATATTAAAAAACCGCCAATTTGGCGATATTTTGCCAAATTAGCCACCACGGTCGCTAAGTTTATCCCCAAGAGTTACATATTGGATGACACTTGCTATTGTTCATTTTCATGTAATTTTCTTTAGATTTTTTAAACGTGCCATATCTCGAGAACAATTCAAGTTAGCGTTCTAGAGTTTGTGACATTCGTCTGAGAATAAAAAATTATTTATAAAGTGATTATTTATTTAACTCTATTTAATGTTTTGATTTTTTTTTATTATTTTTTTTCAAAAATTAATTGAAAAACTTGGAAATCTTTCGAAAATTTGATTGCATTTAAAATCAATAGGATTCCAGTATTTACTGTTTGGAATAATCGTACAAAATTTCATTCGAAACGTTCCATTCGTTCGTGAGGTATCACATCTAGATCCCACTTACATATACACACTAACAGACATAAACACACACGCACACTCAGACATCACTTTAAAATCGTTCAATTTGAGTTAAGGGATGCTCGATACGTGCTCTTCAGTTGAAAAATCGAATTCGAATTTTCGACTGCGTCAAAAAACTTTCCCTAAACATTTTACCATGTATGTAGAAAATGTAATTATATTCAAAATTAGATCGAAACTATCATAATTATGTTAGTTATATAAATTATCATAATTATATTTATAATAATTATGTTAGTCAATTATGTTGTTAATTATATCTAGTTTAGTTAAATTATCGTCAAAATTATCTTCATTGTGTTTTAATTATGAATAATCATAATTAAATTATCATAATTATGTTAGAGGTGTGATGAAGTGAACATTGAAGAGGCCACCTGATAAGGGTCGTACCCACGACCCCCCCCCCCCCCCTCCTCTCTTTCTCCCAAGTTTTGAATACGACTCAGAAGTAAACACCTAAAAAGAACATTTTACAATGAAACAAATGCCCTTAAGGTTCTTATTTCTTAGCACAACTTAGCATAACTTGGTTTTTCTTTTTCCATTCTCGCGGCGAAAACGGAAGCCTTATTTGGATGGGACGCTTTAACCGCAGGATGACAATTACTTACTTTCTCTGCGTCTATGACGAAATTCTAGTGCTTTTTCCCACATCAGTTTCACTCTACGTCAAGTTATTGTGGCAGGAAAATCTCCTTGCATGCCGTAGCAAAATAAAAGGATTAATATTTAATTAGATAATACAAAAGCGGAAGATCTTGTTTTGATAATTGTCTTCTATTGTTTCTATAATTTCTTTATATTAATGCAACACAAATGCTTCCTTATTCAAGGTTAAAAAAGGAAAAGAATATCTTATGGCTATAGCTATATGGCCTTAAATTGTTTCTCTCTGTTTTATTATTTGTATTTGTATTAAAAAGAGGTGTTCGTTATATCATTTAAAATAATAAGTGAAGAGAATACTTATTTAAAATCTATCCATTTTCACCCGCGCTTCGCGGGTTCAAAATGGCTAGTGGTCATTCAAGGTAACCCCTACCCACTTAATAAAAGTTGTTGACAACTTTTCTGAATATGATATATCTTTCCTGAATATCCATTTCATATTTAAGCATAAAATTGGCTCACATTTTATAGATCTGTTAATATATCAAATGTTAAAATTCATTGAATCTTATTTTCATGTGCTGAAAAAAATCGCATTTTCTCTAAAAAAGGAATCGACAAATCGGTTTTGTAAGGTTCTGTTCAGGAGGTCGAAAATCCGGTTCTGTTCCGCGGTCGATACTATAAGTGGGCAAAGATATTCGGTCTTTTAGATCGGCGGCGGGCTGAAAGATCTGGGAAGACACAAACAGGTTAAACAATTGTTACATTGATTGTAGGGGGAAAGTAGGTAGAAATGAGAGGGAAAATAGTAAGAATGAGGGGACCAACTCGACTTATCATACGTAAATATTTTCTACTATGCTGTTTCACTTTATAATAAATCATAAAGAATTCGTTAACATATGGCTCTAATTCTATTAACGCTATGTTTTACAAAGTACTAGCTAAAAATAAATTGTACTACATACACAGATGAAAGGAAGTTGCTCCACATACGTTGTGGTTTACCTCAACAAAGAAACCTTCATATATGTTGTGGTTTGACAGAATTTTTATCTCTGGGAGTGTTTTTATACTTCTGTTGTATGCGTTACGTGTGACTTTAATATGTTTCTGTTGTAGTAAGAGATATTTTTAAACGTTCGTATATAGTTGTTGTTGTTGAGACCCAGACCGTCCGACCTACCAGAAAGGTGTAAGGTAACTGTATGGACGGCCGGGAAGTGCCACCCAATTTAGACCGGAACCCAGTGGGGGAAGCATCCACAGGGACCGTACCCTCCTTCCCCTACCACCAACCTCTCGGAAGGACTTACGGACCCACATGTTTAACGTGATCGTACTCCGCATGAACACGGCGGCATTTGTGGTAGCGTGCAAATCTAGCGCGCAAACCACGGGGATACCGCACCCGAGATGGCCAACAGCACGCGGTGTTCCGAGGTGGTCACCCACCAAGTACTATCCGTGCCCGATGCTGCTTGACTTCGGTGATCTAACGAGAACCGGTGTTTTCAGCACGGTACGGCCGTTGGCCCACGTTCGTATATAGTGTAACTGTTTGTACTTTTCTACAATGCAGTATAATGTAAAAGGAAAGTATTGGTGTGATGTATTATCCTCTAGAATCGTGGGTGTGCACGCAGGATACACGTCCAAGTGTCTGGATCATAAACACGTTTATTCAAAAGCACAACGTAAATAAGAACAATATACAGTCACTTAAATGCCCCACTAATTTCACAAAATAACTGATATTAATATCAAAACATTGGCAAAAGTGATTTCACAAAACAACACTACTATTCTCGAAACTTTGACAAAAACCATAGTCCAATGTAACTCGTATCTTGTCAACTGAACTCCAAGGGAATGATTATTCCCTTTATAGTTTCTCTATAGAATCTTCTGGAATTATCCATATCTCCTAAACTAATCGTCATTTTGCGGTCCTTCGAGAAATCACAAAATGTCACCAAATTGGCGATAAATCGTCAAAGCTCGCAACTCTTCTTGAACTTCGAAATTCTAGAAACCCTACATTCAAGTCATGTTCACGTTATGGTGCTTTCTCCATCAGGTCTTCGGAGGAGACGAAAGAAAAGACGCCAGTGAGGGAATATTAAGCGTTCGCAACAATATTGTTACAAATGGTTGTCTTTTGAATTTTCTGTCATTTGAATTATGATGGTTTCCTCAGGGCCGTAGTCAGAAACGAAATTCAAGAAGGGCTGGATTGAAATTCAAGGAGGGCTCAACAATCTTGAAAGAGGAGCTCATTAAAAACACCGTTAATCATTAGCATTCCTAAACCATAATAGTTACTATTATGTATTTCAATCCATATAAATTATTAACAAATAATCAATTAGATATTTATATTTGCAAGCTAAGAGTTGATAAGAAAAATCTATATAGCTACTATACATCAATATTAAAATGTAATAATTACAATTTATTTCAATACAAGCATTAACTAGTAGCAAAGCTGCTAATTGAAGAAAATTTAGGATAGTAAATACAAGTTAACACTTAATATTCACTCTTAATTATTTATCAGTTGATTTTGACTCTATAATGCATAACAGCGTATGTAAAAAATATAAAAGTATAAAAGCACTTATTAAAAAAAATAAAATATTTTTAAATTAAACATATAAATAAATTCATCATCTGTATAACCACAAATTAAAAAATATCTTTAAAATGAAGCAAATCATAAGGAATCTCGTAAAGCAATTTTTATGCAAAATTTGGATGACACGTTAGATGGAATTTCTTATGAAATTTCATCTAACGTGAAAAATACTCGTATAATATTTTTATCAGGGGGATTGAACATACCTCTTCGGGGGAGAGGCTTAGCCCCCTCTGGACATTGCCTGGCTGCGACCGTGGGGTTTCTACGTTTAGGGCATCACAGAACACATTAAAAGAGGAATTAGTAAAAAAATTTTTAAAGGCCGAAGGTTATTTAAGATCGGCTTCATTCGCAAACAAATATGTGGCCGGGCCATGTGGCAAACCAAGGAATGTAAACGATTTTTTTAGCCAAACGTCACAACTAGAAGGCTCATCAGTAAACAATTGTAAAAAGTTGAGGAAGTTTTATCAAAAGATGGAGTGAGTTACAGAGATGATTTTTTCTCTCTTTATAAAGGTGTCCCCGACAGAAAAAAAAATAGTGTTTTTTTGATTAAGCTAAACAAATAGTTATAATAATTTAGAATTGAATGATATAAATATTACGTAAACCTTTTATTTAAAACTTTAAGATGTTGAACATTGAAAATTCAGTTTTCTCATACTTACTGTATAAAACAGAAATCGAAAACCTTGTTTTGTCAGAAATGGAATTCTTGAAAATTTAAATGTTTAAAATTGTATAATTCAGGAAATATTTAATATAGAACTAGTATTTATTTAATATAGAACTCTAAAGTTTGAGACATAATTTGTCTATAACATTTACTTTAATTTGTCAAGATTTGTACATAAAATTGTAAATTTTAAATTAGTGGTCTTCGATATGTATGAGTCACTTATTTAGAAAGAGATTTTTTTTTTCAATAAAACATTTTGTTTTTATTTTTTTATCAGTATATCAAAATATCCTGAAAGCAAATTAAAGTTTCAGTGGCTATATCAATGCTTCGAGATGTAGATTCCTACTGAATTTTTCATTCAACAATTTTCTGCCGTTTCTTATGAAAATTTTATCAAAATACAGAATGTATGCTTGAAATTGTTCTGTTGCTTTCCAATCCTTATAATAAATTAACTGGAGTGTAAGTCAATTCGACTTTCTCATATACCAGCATCCATTTCTTCTTCAAATTTTACAAGAGAAATTTAAATTTGGAAAGAAAATGGAAACTGATATGAGAAAGTCGAATTGAACTACATTTAATTTATTATAAGGATTGGGAAAACAACTTTAAAGGGTGTGAAAAAAATTTTTCGATTGATGCCATACTTGACAATGTACCTCCAGGGGGTAACTTGACCCCGAGGGGGCTAATGACGTCACGAATAAAAAATTGTATCACAGTTGTCTTTCACCACAACGATCGAAACAATTAAGTCTCGCGATCATTGAACTATAAATAAACCCTTTTACTCATTGATTACGTCAAATTTTGTATTAAGCTACCATGTTAAAAATATATAAAATTTCGAAGTTTTCGCTCGATTTAAAAAAATCTATTTAGTTCTAAATTTTTGATAGCAAAGCCGGGTATAAAGTTTCATGAAAAATCCATTAATATTTGTGGCCGCTATCTGACACAATAAATCGACCACAGACATCAGACAGATATCACTCCAAAAATAGTTAAAACGTATTCAGGATGTCTTGAAACATGTATTGGCATCAAAATCTCGAATTCTAAAATTTTCGTGGAAATGATACTTTATATTAGATTACACAGTATGAGAGTAACAGTTACCTTACACCTTTCTGGTAGGTCGGACGGTCTGGGTCTCAACAACAACACAGTATGAGAGCGTAAAAATATTATTTTATAGCGTATATGCTTTTAAGCTAAATTTCGATAATTATTCTATCCTCTAACAAATATTAATACCAAAAATGTAAATATTTGTTTATACATTTGTTTCTTAAGGGATCGACGACAATTCTTGAGAAACAAATCTTTTATGAAGATAGTTATTATATTCGTAAAAATTGTTCGTATAACCGGGAAAATATTGTACTTTGATTGCCCGTAATGTAAAAATTTGAACAACCACCAAAAGCTAAATGCTTAACATGAGCATCAAGATGCTAATGGATACCTAATTTGGAAATTTTGATGAATTCAAATATATTTAAAAATTACAGAAATTATTATATATTTATAAATTATTAAATTTACATCCTTGGATTTGCATAAAAGGTTGCAAAATTGAATGTACTTTATTCATTACCACACTAACAATGAACTCAACATGCTTGAGAGCAATATAAATTGACACGTAAAAATTAAATTTGAATATTTCTGTATATGTCAGATACATAAATCTTCGCCTTCAATAAACAAGTAAAAGTTCAATTGATTGCATCCAAAATATTAAAAGCATGTAATAAAACTGTCATGACAGGACAGGATAGAAAACTATAAGCTTGTCGACTGTTGATTGCTGTTCTCATCAGGGACGCAGTCATGGATTATACGAATCATAAACTCCATTGACTGAGCAATGTCATTAACTGAACAATTTCATTGGATTCACATTGAATCCACATTGGGTAAATGCTATATGGCACACACTTCCATTGGATCGTACACTATAACCATTTGCCATATCCTACAACACCTATGATTCTTATTGGTGGGGAAATTGGTTATCTAAACTTTCTCTTTTGATTCATTCGAATATACATTTTGAAGCCAATGATAGCAATGCTTTTAAAATACACATATTTTCAGAAATATCATTAAGTCCAAATGCAAAAAATATCCTCATGTAATATCTAAGAAAATTGTGCAGTATAAAAAAAATTAAACCATCTAATATAATACTTGAAAAACTGTTCCGAGTTAAAAAAAAATGAAAAAATGTTATCCCGTCGCAACAGATAAATGGTTGTAATTCTTAACAAATATTATAGATTTTACTATATCGCATGGGCTTTTGTCGGTAAATTTCCAAAGCGCTAAGCCTGAATCCTTTGCAGCAAATTGTCGTAGGCGGCGAATTTTACGACATGCACCGCATAATAAGAAAATATAATTTCAAAAAGAGCATAATAAAAAAGTGTAAAGAAATAACAAAGTTATCTTAAGAGTTTCTGAATGCTATGAGATGTCTTTCATAAGTGTATGATTTAAATTTCTTCACATTTTTGATAGGGTCATAAAATTCACTTGGTCTATTAGCACACACAGTCCTAATTTCTACTATCCTCTTCATTCAAGTTTTTTTTCCCTTCGCTTTCTATGCTCATTGCATTCTTTCCCACGCATCCTCAAGTGATTCATTCATTCATAACAATTATCCCCCCCCCCCCCTCCCGGCTTTCGATATCTACACCCACAATACCACCGACACGTGACCATGGGAGTAAGTGATTGGGCAACATACGGAAATGTGCCGAGTTCATGTGTCAGTGGGATCTTTTGACACACGTTCGTGCAATGCCAGAAGTAAACAATTCTCTGCATAATTCATTGAGATTACGTATTACTTTCCCTGCAATACATGGTAATGTGTAGGGAAAGTATTGGAATCATGTCGAAAATCGCAACTCGGGGTATCAACGAATATCCCTGGACCTCTAGAACACGAAAAAACTATTTTTAGCGTGAAGTCTGTGTGTATGTCTGTGTGTATCTATGTGTCTTTATGTGCAGTGTATGCATCCACTTTAACTTCAGAAACTAATTGACCGAATTTCATAAAATTTAGTAGGTAAGCCACAGTGCTGATTAAATTTTGGTATGATTCGGAATAAAAGAATCCGTCTTTCTTTACGAAATGGTGCACAAAAATCTCATATATCCACTCTAGCTAAAAAACTAATTGCCTGAATTTCACAAAGTCATTTGTGGGGTATTTTGGTACTGATTAGATTTTAGCACGATTCGGAAAAGAAGAACCTGCTTTTTTTTACGAATTGGTCCCCAAAAATCACCAAATCTATATAAATAAAATTGAAAATCTGTCTGTCTGTCTGTCTGTTTGTCCTATCATCACGGGAGAACGGCTGAACCGAATTTGATGAAATTTTGTGGGTAGCCTAGAAATAGCCCCACTTAAAATTTAGTCTATGGTTGGAATTTCTACGACAAGTGATTCTCGAGATATTAGTAAAAAACGAAACTTTCGTTTGTCTCATCATCACGAGAGAACGGCTGAACCGAATTTAATGAAATTTTGTGGGTGGCCTTGAAATAGCCCCCCATAAATTTTGCCCAAGTTTCAAGTTTCTAAGTCCAGGGGTTGTCGAGATTTTAATGAATAAAGGAACTTTTTTTATAGGAGTTCTACTCTCCAACTCCGTGGTTTATCCAAACGGAAAGGATAAAAATCGTTTGTTTAAAGCGTCAAAGGGAATTAAAACTTTATTTTTGAGTTTGATGCAGGATTTTTGCATTAAATAGTCACTATCTGAAAGCATGAATTGTTTGAAACATGAATTTAAATGGAAAAATCTACCTCCATGTTTTTACATGTATTAACCTCCATGTATTTCACAAGCTTTTACTCAACGATTAGAAGTATAAAGAAATTAAAATGGTTATTTAATTTCGCATTTTATGAGGAAGATTCTATCTTATATCATGTTGCTCGGCAAAGGAATGGAATTAAATGTGTTTGTTAATGATTATTATTTTTTTTTCTATTTGTATAATAAATAAATGGATGTAAAAATACATTTTATAAATGAACGGTTTGATTGTTCTTTTAATTATATATATTGCGGACTGTTTACATTACTTTTATTTATTTTAGCAAAGAGGTTTCAAGCTCATATATTGTGTTTAGCTAATAAACTCATAATAAATGAGCGGTTTGATTGTTCTTTTAATTATATATATTGCGAACTGCGTACATCACACTTTCATTTATTTTAGCAAAGAGGTTTCAAAGCTCATATATTGTGTTTAGCTAATAAACTCATATATTGTGTTTACACAATAAATTCATTTTGCCGATTGTTGAAGCAGAAAAAGAGTAGAACGGATGTATGTATCTTCTAATACAATTTTAGTGTTTTCATTTAGTATATATACAGACGGGATATGGATATTTTATTCTTCAGATCTGCAAATTTAGAGCTACGAATTTAGCGGAATATCTCTAAATAACTTGGTAACTTTTCTTAAACTTTACCAAATTAGAGGAAATATCTCCAAATTGATAAAAATGACCCAAATCAATGAAATTAAATTTATTTTTTTAGAATAGAGTACTGTAAACGATGTTTCTGTAGCATTTGTCGGTCAGTCCATCCATCCTACTTAGTAACGCATTTAACTAATTTTTTTAATATTACTAAATTGATAAAAATATTTGTAAATCCATAAAAATATCATGGAGACGAAAATGTCGCCAAACCTTCCATGGAGATCACATTATTCAGACGACATGATTTCCATCAATTTATTTGAAGCAGATGATATCATGTCGCTTAGCAACGGATCCAATGTGTTATGTGTCATACGATTTTTATTAAATCTTATAAAAATATGTATATCAAATAAATTTCATTGACATTGCATTTTTGACTGGATAATATCAATTACGGTCTTCAGGTTTAAACATCATTATTATTGATATTTCGGGGACAGTTGATTCAGGAATTATTGATATTTTCAAATTATTATGCCATTGTTTCATTATGACGAAAATTGTTGAAACTCATATATAGTACTTTGTACAAGTAATCTTCTACAAATGCACGGGTATATCTTCTAATCTACGAGAATATAAGTAGTACAGGTATATTGGCAAAATTTTTATATATATTGGTATATATTGGAATCAATTACGACCTTCTGGTATTAAGATTACGGGGATTTTTGATACTTTCAATTTATTACGTCATCTTTTTTATTTTGGTAAATATTTTTAAGACTCATATTACAATATGTTTAAGCTTCTACTAACACACTGGTATATTTTCTAATTTGCGACAATATAAGTAGTACGTGGGTGCATATATTGATTCAATTCTTTTTTTTTTTGTGTGAATTTGTTTACAAAAGGGGCCAGGATATTTTATTCTTCAGATTTGCCCGTGAAGATAATTTTGCATAGTGAGAACAGATATTCTTAAACTTCTCTTTATGAGCAATAAATTTAATATTTTATCAGAATTTGCACATGATAGCGAATTATAAGTTTTTTTATATTATATACTCCGTACGAAGGACGGGTATGCTGCTAGTTCTAAAATAAAAGTCTGCGTATGTTCAAATGCATCAATTAAAAGCTGGTTTTATACGTAAATTTTCACTAGGAAAGGAATGAAATGAACTTCAATACTCTAGGACTAACCGTTCTCGAGATATTCTAATTTTTAGAATTTCTGTTACGCTGCCTTTGAAAAAATGTCCAGTTACTGAATAAGAACAAAAATTGTATTAAAAGTGCAAATTTAGTGTTATTTTGCGCAATAAAACTCAATGAATTATTAAAGAAATAAAGATAACGTTAGTCTGCAGGGAATGTTATGTGCTGCCTACATCATTTTTTTTACTCTCCCTGCAATACATGGTAATGTATAGGAAAAGTATTGGAATCATATCGCAACTCGAGTTTTCGACGGATCTACACGTTTCGAGACCTCTAGAATACGAAAAAACTATTTTTAGCTTGACGTCTGTGTGTGTGTCTGTGCAGATTTTGTATCCACTCTAACTAAAAAACTATTTTACCGAATTTCATAAAATTTGGTAGGTAAGTCACTTGTGCACGAATCTGGTGCTGATTAGTTTTGGGTATGACTCGGGTTAAAAGAACCCGCCTTTTTTGGCGAAATGGCCCGCAAAAGCTTGTATCCACTCTAACTGAAAAACTAATGGACCGAATTTCACAAAATTTGGTAGATAAGTCGCTTGTAAGCCACCCTGGTGCTGATTAGATTTTGGTATAATTCGAAAAAAAATTACCTGCCTTTTTTTGCAAAATGGCCAGCAAAAATCATCCAAATCTAAACTTAAGAACTACGTATGCTCAAATATAGCCATTAAATGCTTGTTTAATACGTAATATTTAGCGAAGAAAAGAATAAGATCAACCCCATTACACTAAGACTAGCCGTTTTCGAGATATTTTAGTTTTTCGTATTTTTCCTACACCATTTTTGAAAATAAGTCCAGTTTTCAAATGAGATCGAAAATTGAATTAAAAGTGAATTAAATTTAATTTAAATAAATAGAACGTGAATATAAGTCTGCAGGGAAAGTCATGTGCTGCCCACATCAGATTTTTTATTTTGTTTCAATAGCTGGATTTATTATAAAAGGCATCTGGCTTCTGGCATTAAAACATTACGTTTCTTTTTGTTGTTGTTTTTGAGAAGCGAGTCATTAGAAAGACACTCCTCTCAAAAATGTTTCTGGAGAAACTTGAACAATACCAAACAAACGTTGACCATTAACATGTGAGTTCTAATTTTGTGTAAGAGATTCATAGGAAAACTAAATGAAAACTACACTATTAACAGTGGCGGCTAGTGAGGTTACGCGGAATAAACGCCGCTTCACTTAAAGCTATCGGCGGAATGGGTTATTATTATTATCATTGGGCGAATTTTTCAGACTTGCTTAGCTATTTTTAGATAACATTTGACAACATTTGTGCCTCTAGCGCGATGTGTTTTGATGGTGTCCGTTGTCAAGGTGGAGTGGGAATCCCGCCACTGAATCTGTTTCACCCATTCCCCAATTCACAATCCGTCACTGATTGTTAATAGACAATACTTGTCAAAAACTGTGGCCCAGATGCCATTGCATCACGAATTAACCGGTACAAACATTTTCTTTAAAGAAAAAATTATGTGAGTATACTCAACAGTCGAAGTTGATGTGCCATGCGATGTGCAAAAACTATGATGTGCAACATGCACTCAAGAAGAGATTAATCGAAGAACTAAATTACGAATCAATACACTTGTCGGTTAGATTCACCTATCCCCAATTGTATGGTGTTATGATACGATGCCGATTCGAATGGAAATGATTGAAGCGCTTCTAAAGGGAAATTAAAAAGCTAGAATAAATAAATCGTTAACAAAGGGAGATAGACGAAAAAACCAATTAAAAAATTGTAGACCATTGTTTAATGAGTAAGTATTGACACCAGAAGCGAACGAAATGCGTATACTAAGGGAAATAAATGTATGTCAAAAAGCTGTATAATCAGAGCCTGAAAGACGACAATGCTTGTGCGTAGTAAAATATTCTTTGTGGAATTCAAATTAACGTTGCCTCTGGCGGAGGGCATTTTAAAGAGGCTCTAAGTCAGATTTCTGTTCATGTAAGGGTTGTTTATTGCATCATTCTTAAATTGGAAAGCTATAATTTCTAAATAGGACTGCTATAACTCATAAATAGGACAGCCATAATCCCTAAATAAGATAGCCATCAATATTCCATATTGTGTCAGATAAATTCCTTCTGAGCAGTTTTATTGTCGATTCCTAATCATCATATAATTCTCTACTACGTTGTAACTAGTTAATTTCCGTCTACCTCAGTCCATTGCTGAGTCATTATCTCTACTTTTTGAATTATCTACTAGAGGTGTTGCAATCCCTTTTATTCGATTGCACATGGCCACTTTACTATAGATAAACATATCGTGTACACTCATAGACCTTTCCTTACAAAGTTATTGGAGCGCTTAAGGACTTTTTAGGAACATTGCATATCGTTTTACAACTCACAACATCAATTAAATGGTCATCATTATGAAAACACGTATTTTTTCTGTTTAAAATATTACCGCCTGTGCATTTTACGACACACATTGTAAGCGCCAATAACTTGTTTCGATCAAAGTAAATTCGAAAGCCAACGATTTTATTTATAATAAGCAATAATGCCTTAACAAAGGAGTAAAAGAAAGAAAAAACACTTCTTTTAGGAAGGTGGCCATTTTGTTACAAAAAAATAATGTGTCTTTAATTATGACTTAATCGTCGTTTTATTTCTTCTGCCGTATCGTGGTTCAAGGCTGTTGTAGTACAATTGAAAAGGAACTTGCATGCGATTTGAGATTCTATTCATGTGTCGTGTCTGTTTAAGGTGAGAATTTGTAACTAGATGTTAGGCCGTCGTGTGAGTGTATTTATAATGTTATAAAATCTCCTCGTTTCCACCCGTCTGCACCACTTGCACACTCCCAAACTTTTTGGACATGCGCAGACCGCACATCTCTTCAATATAAGGCTAAAATCTTATCTTTAGATGCGGTTTAAAATTCATTGTGGCTTCCCTTATAACCGAACATTTTGGTTTACATAATTGGTATTCCGCTTTAACTTTTCCATCATCATCAATATATGTATATATCACTAAAAAATATTTTCCATCTAATACGACCCTCATAATCCATTAATACCCCTGATACAGTTTTTATCACGACCAAAAATATCAATCATCTTTTCTCGTATCTTAGCAATAACTAATTGTATTGCATCTCTTTAATTTACTTAAAAAAATGCAATGCGTAGCAGAGCTCGGTTTGCCTAAGTTTCTGTTTTCACGAAGGATGTAACTTCATGATCCCTTCTTCCTCTTTTACATACATAGATAAGGATGAGCCATCTACTAAAAAACATCATTATATAATTTCAATTAGAACGTACAATTTATAACTGAAACTATTTTTCTCAGAAACCACTGCAGATGCTAAACATCCCGTTTATTAGCATCCTTATCAGCACCCAGTGTAAAACCTTATCAGCACCCATTGTAAAATGATATTTATATTAACTCCTAAAAGCTATTTCAAAGATCAGACAAAATTCAAATTAGCCGTTTTGCCTTTTGCTAATCGATCAAATACTTTTTAAACACGACAGTTTGAAATATGAAGAAATGTATTTTGAGTATTTTGAAAATACAAAATACTCTAAAAATGTATTTTCGATACATTATCAAACTACTTTAGGTTTTTCTGTTTAAAATACAAAATACAATTATATTTTGAAAATGTATTTCAAATACATGTGTTTTCGATACTGTCTAACTCTGACGACCATCTGTAAACCCCAGCAAAACGCAATTATTATACGACTTTCAAACACACACGATCATTTAATCCCCTTAACTACACTGTATTCTCTTAACAAACCTGCCCCTGAACAGTGGAACAGAATATATTTTGAATCAAGAATATTAAAACAATAATTTCCAAATCACGGCAGGATTTATAAAAATATGGGAAAATCAATATTTCAAAAAATTAAATTTAATCACCGAAATACTGAATTACTGCCAATTTGGCGACATTTTCCCAAAGTCGCAAGTGGGATACTTTGAAGCAGGAACTGGTGATAAAAGTCAGGATAATGCAGCAAATAACTAATGTGTATTTAAATAAATAGAATGAATACACGTCAACTTTAATTAAACTTTAAAATTAAAGACAACCAAAAATAGGTTTAAAAGTCCTTTAATCAAAACTCCCTTCCTCGACGTACAAAAATTACATTGCCAAAGCGCTTTCGGGCATCACTATGCCCTTCATCAGTGGCGAAGTCACTGATGAAGGGTATGGTGATGCCCGAAAGCGCTTTGGTAATGTAATTTTTGTACGTCGAAGAAAGGAGTTTTTATTAGACTTTTGAACCTATTTTTGGTTGTCTTTAATTTTAAAGTTTACTATGTATTTTGTTTCACATAAATATAATTATTTTTTAGAATAATTTTGCTAGACCAAGAAAGGCAATTTGAGCCACAGGCATTTAGTAGAGAACTGCTCATAGAGGACAGTTTCTTTAGATAGTAAAGACTTTCACGCCAAGGCTGCATACTTCCCGCCCTGTCCAGAAGAGATCAGTAACCGGCCATAACTAGGTCAATGCTGAAGGTTGAAGGAAAATTAAGAGTTTTATGTTGCCATTGGTGGTGGAAAAAAAATTGATGAAAACACCTTTCGTAATTACCTCCAGGGGGAGTAGTGTTTCGACGATGATGTAATGTCACCCCCTCCAGGAAAGAAAGATGAAAATCAAGGTCTAAATCCTATGTCTGCCAAAGATGCGGCCAGAATATGATCCGGTTTTGGTTCACGAAGACCAAAGCTGGTTTGAACTAGTAACTGCTATTCATGGTATCGAGGTTTTAATAGCTAATTTATGATATAAAAAATCAAGGTTCTTCTTTCCAAGCACACGCAAAAATGTAGTTACAAAATTGAAATGAGTTGCAGGATACAAACCGAAGGCAAGGTCTTCATAAGTTGTAGAGAAGTTGCGTAGAATGACCCTGAAACTATTGATGCCTACATTATAAAATAAATATTTTGATCAACCTAATAGAAAACTCAATTGTTCAGTTCGTTGTAGCACACTATTTAAAAATAAAAGACCAAGATAATGGTTTTATTCTTCATCAATATAAACAAAGATTGTTAATTAAACTATGAACTACTGTTGATCTTTATATCATACGCTTTTAGATAACTTTTTTCTTGATGTCAATCTCATATCCATTTCTTTTGATGTGAGGCTTTCAAGTCCTGTACAAAAGAAACCCCAATGCTCTAATGTTTTTAAAATTTTAATTCTTCTCTTTAAATCATTAAATGAATTGCTATTTATTCCACAATTTGGGAAAAGAGGGGTCTTGTGGAATGGAGATAGACACTGTTAGGATATGCATTGGCTTTGTTCAGCAAAGAGATAAGAGTTGTCAACACGCAGGCATAAGTTATATTAATGTAAGATTTTCAATGCATAGCCAAGCCAAGCCGATTTTTTTAGGTGTGCCTACGCAAAAAGCACTTAACCCCACATCGAAGATATTGAATGTCCAACTGTATATTTTCTATATATGAAGATTTTCTTGAGCACTCCATAGCAGGATGCTGATCGAAAATATAATACAAAAATTCATCTTGTCCAGGATTGGCTGACTGCTAGAAGAGGTAAGAAAGGGGGGCGGGGCGAAGGGAAAGCTCAGACTAAGGTAGAATATACCAATAATCAAATTACAAGTTAAGGTTACAATAATTAAATAAGAAAACATAAGTTAAATTAATGTTATAAAGTTTATTAAATTAAATAACAACGTGGATTGCAAACGAGGTGGCGTCAAAAGTAGCAAGCTGAAAGTAGTAATCTTGTCATGTCAGTGGTTTGAGATCGAATGACGTGTTTTCTTCTTTGTATCTTCAAAACCATTGTTCCTCAATTGATAAAAAAAGTTTCTCAATATTTAAATCTTTAAATTCTTCCCAACATTTTCATTAAAACTGCTATGCATATTGTACGCACATGCATACTATAAGCATACTGTATGCACATGCATACTGTATACATATTATGCGCGGAAAATACCAGATACACTTTTAGTCACTTACGAAACACTCACAATAAATGATTACAATTTTTATAAAAATAGTCTTATGCATAGAAATATCTTCTGTTGAATATATATATTTTTTCTGTGCAGCAAGTTGAAGAAAGTCTACTGGATTTCCAATGAAATTTTCTAAACTTTAAGCAGTTACCTGCTTTGCATATTTATATGACATTGCGCCTGATCTAAGAACTGGGATATTATTATGCTATTGTGACAGCAGCAACCGCGCTTTCCAACATCGATCAATCATGCAGTACTTGAATTATAATGTTCCCTCGAGGCAAAAGGCTTAGTGCCAAGCCTCATGCTTACATCTCTCCTTTGGGAGGGAGTGTGTTAGTGTTAGTGTTGAATTATAAGTTCGAACCAGAAGCTAGCTTTTGGTCTATCCTTATAGTGTCGCTCTTGTAAATTCACAGTACTGGTTTCTGGCCTCTCCGTGATCAAAATAATCGTTCCTACAGTACAATACTCATAGTAGCTTTAGGCCATATCGTCTGCTTGGAATACCATCTTCTGAACTTTCACAGGCAATTACCTGTTCTGTCTATTGATGTGACATTACACTTAATCCAAGAATTAAGATATTTCTATGCTAAAATGCTCATGGTAGTCTTCTGCTAAATACCTTTAGCATTAAACTACCTGATCTGCCTATTTATGCGAACTAGGATGTTACTTTGCTATAGTACTCTTAATAGTCATCGTCTAAATAGTCGTCCGATTAGAAATATCATCTCTTGAACATGTACTCTCTATGCATCAGGTTGAAAAATTTTTACCAGCTCTTGACGGAAATTTTTATATCTTAATCAATTGCCTGCTCTGCTTATTTATATCGCGCCTGCCGTAAGAACTTGAAAAATGGTTTCATAGCTGAACCTTACGGTGTTATCTGCTAGCAGAATTTCATGTAGGAATTTTAGGTATCAGCAACTGTATACCGGTTAAGTGCATCTTTAGCTCTATTCAGCTTGAAAAAGACGATAACTTCGATGGCAACAAGAAACTTTACTGTGTGCTGCACATTGTGAACCTCAGTGGTGACCGACAAGATCAGGACAGATCACGCTATCTACTTCAAAATTTAACAAGATTGCGCTCAGACTGTCCGAGACTGCAACGTCCAAGAATATTGAACATCCCCTTAGGGTGGATTTGGTGACTATGCATGTTAGGTAGTTGAAAACCACCTGCTAGCATGTCTGAAAAATGTTTTATGTGAATAAAACATAGATGAACCATTGCTTGGTAAATTCACTACTATTAACAAGTATTCTTCATTCATCAAGTCGTTTCCCTTGACTCATCAATAATTATGAGATAGCAGCAAAGGATCATTCATCCTTCCTGAAGGAGAGACCATTTCGGATCTCACCCTTTTCCAAACCTTTCCAACTTTCCAGGTGTGCTGCAACAGGTTAAGCAAGCCTGTCTGCTTTGCAGGTGGCTATTACACTGAAGGTCAGACGAATCAAGGGGGGTGGTTCAAGAACGTTTTGGGGCGTGGCCTTGGTACATACCTTATCAGATATTGGGATTCACTATTCATGATTTTGTAGAGTTTGAGATTTCTGAAGTTATGATGATGATGGCAGCATTTATGTCGTGTTACCAGGACAGAAAATTACCTATTCCAAAGAAGTCTGTAGGTGAAAGATGATACATGATGGAGTCTATTGTTCAGTCCTCTGAATCTAGGGGGGGGGAGGGGGTCAAGGTTTGAAACAGATTACACTTGTTTACGTGATAAATGAAAATGAGTTATATGTTCATGCTTGATATCATGGAACTTATTGTGCAATTATTTTGAACAAAATTAAGTAACAAATATAAACTTCCAAAACTATTTTCGTTAATATTTTTTTAGAGTGCAAATCAGTCTGGGCCATGCAGGCGAAGTGAATCAGGCATGGCAAAGGGAAGCAGAACTACCTCAAAAAATGTTTGATTGTAAGCAGTGGCAAAAAGTTTGTATAGCTAAATCAGCCACGTAAACTAAAAATAAAAATATATACAGTTAAACATTAAAACAGTTTAATTTACTTAAAAAATAAAATTTTAGATATCATAAAAACTTTATTTAAAGCAACATATAACACAAAATTAATAGAATCAGCCAATTTCGAAGGCATGAACAACCTCCTAAGTCATAACAAACAAGCAGCGCAACCTTCCTGTTAGCAAGCGTGACTAACAGCAAGCGTGACTAACAGCAAGCGTGACTAAAGCAGGCAAAGGGGGTTGTCAATGACGAGAAGCAAAAAAAAAGAAAAAAAAGAGGTAAAAACAGTGGAAGTAGGAACAAGTATCAGAACACTATAAGTGAACGGTAGAATACCAAAAAAGAAAGTAAACTTCCAACATTGAATCCAAGTGCTTAATTCTTCCATTATAGTGTCCGACTACTTGTTCCTTCCTCCAGGGTTTTTACCTATTTTTACACCTCTCGATGCTGGAAAATACCCTTCTCCTGCTTCAGTTACGTTTGCTATTGTAACATCGGTTGCCGCTCTTGCTCTGACCATTGAAGGTTGCCCTTCTTGTTTATCCTAACAAAGAAGGCTGTTTATTACCTTTGACACTGATCGACACTATAAATTTTGTGTTGCATGTTGCTTTAAACGAAGTTTTTATAGCTTTTACATTAGCAGCAGTTTCAGCTGTTAAAATATAATACTTTAATTATTTTCAATAATTTAAATACTTGAATATTAATCCAAGGCAATATTATAAATCAATGCCATCAATTTTAGAAGTAAAAAACTATAAAATGAAAGCTTTTGTTTGCTAAATAAAGCTGTGATACCCCACATACAATCTATCTTGAGTGGCTGCTTTTTTTGCAGTGTCAACACTATTCTTGAGTTTTGAATTACCTTCGTAACAATTTGTTCTTTGTCTGTTGCAATTAGATCGACAGCTTTTGTTGATTTTAAATACCATCTCACTTTACAAATTCCCCTCTTTAAGAAGTTGTTCTTTAATGTCTTTCTGAACAAACTGCCAACTCCATGCTGGCTTTATCCTCCACCAACTAACGTTATCGGAAACAGTTAATTTTGATTAGTTTATTATAATGATATTTGTAACCCTGGCTAACATTTCGGCAAATACCAAAATGTATTTTTTTAGCTTCATAAAATCATGTAACTTTTCTTTGCATTTCAGATTTCGAGGGGCGCGTTGCCGATCGTATTTTTCTAAATTTGCGTTAGGAAATTATTGGAGATTATCATTAAAATTTGAAAATACTCGGCATATCAATTACGTCAAGATCTATGTAAAGTGTGAAGGTTCTTAAAGTTTTTAATACTATAGATATAAGTGCAGCTATACATTACGTATTAGACGAGCATGCGCGGGTTCGTACTATGTATTTTGTAATTCGTTTCTTAAATTCTTATACGTTTTTTATTAGGTAGGTATTTTATTTCTTATAGGTGATTTATTATAATTTCATTAAGTCGAAAGATTATTTCTGGATTAAGACAAAATTATTCAATTCGGAAATTTTGGCAACCATTGGAGCATGCTTTCGAAAATTAAACTCTGTGCAAATGAAATTTTTTTTGAAACCATGTGTAAACTTCAGTAAAATAAAGCAGAGTAAATGCAAAATTCTATGACGACAGGATTTTTAAATTGATTTTGTTTTTATAAATATGATAATTCAAAAAGATAATGAGTGTGAAAATAAAAATGTGCCGATAAAAAATTGTAATAAAGGTACTGAATACTGAATTTTGCTATAAAATAAAACTTCTGTATTCTAAATCTGAAGTTTCTGTGTCACACACACGCACACACATATATATATATATATATATATATATATATATATACACTGCTGGCCATTAAAATTGCTACACCATGAAGGCGGCATGCAACAAACGTAAAATTTGCATGAAAGGTACTACATGCTGGGATATGCAAATTATTAGCATTGTAGCGGATGCGCACAAAGCAGGTATGAGTAACGACATATACATGTATGAGTAACGACATACATTCTGTATAAAAGGGAAGATTACACTGCGGGTTTCTTATTCGGAAATCTCATTTGAACGTTGTTTGTTTGTATGAAGGTCGTGTTATGTCTCGTGTAGGAAGTAGAAACTGCATGGCGTTTAATATGGTCCTCCTGGACCCATCGATTCCATATTCGCCTGACAGTCATGGGATCCCGACCAATGCGAGCAGCAATGTCGCGGAACGATAAACTACAGTCCCGATAGACCACGATCCTGCCGCGGTCGAATTTCGACATGTGCTGGTAAGAGTTTCTCCTTCTTACACGAGACGTAACACGACCTTCAGACAAACAACCAACGTTCAGACGCGATTTCCGAATGAGAAACCCGCTGTGTAATCTTCCCTTTTATACAGAATGTCGATGACGTTACTCATACCTGTTTTGTGCGCATGCGCTGCAATGCTAATCATTTGCATATCCCAGCATGTAGTACCTTTTATGCAAATTTGACGTTTGTTGCATGCCGCCTTCATGGTATAGAAATTTTAATGGCCAGCACTGTGTGTGTGTGTGTGTGTATATATATGTATATATACATGATAATTGGCTTGAATATTCCAAGGACAAAAGACAGCTCTCAATATTAAAACTCTAATTTATTATAAAATACTTCAAACAGAGGTAGTTACATGGCCTGACCGCGGTCCCGATCGTCGACCAGTTAGTTTTCACCAAATCTCAGTGCAATCTGCGTCTTTCTCTACAAGTGCAACATATATTTACTTCGGAGAGGGATTATGATACGGGGCATGTGGTTGTTGTCTTCATATTAGAACGTTTACAGGGATTAGTGACAATATATGGTATAATCGGAAGAGAAAGAGGAAGTGTTTGCCAATTTATTAATATTAGTGACGTGGTATAGAATTTAATGAGGTTGCAATATGGTTGCAACCTGTGCTGGACATGAGATAGGAATTTGGAATACTAATTGTGAAATAAAAGGCCGCGTTATTGGGGAAGGCTTAAAATTTATGTATCATATGTATATATATTAGAAAAATGGATTAATAACTGACATTGAAATAATAAAATAACTAAAACAGTTTGAAATACGGCCACCATGCCGAAAGAAAGAAACAGCGCCAGGATTAATTTCGAGGTTAATTTAGGTTAAATTCCTGATCAGGCCTGAACTCCAAATTAACCAAAGCAAATGCTTATTTCGGCTGTGGCAATAGTTCGTTAATATAAATACTAACTTAGACTACAAGCATAAATAGAGGGTAAAAATGAAAAAAATATTAAGAAATCAAGTATTACCATGAACCATGGGGCGGTATTCTTGAATCCACGTGCTGAGCAGGTGAACAGTAGAGATTGAATGGCAGAGAGAAAGAGAAGAACAGGAGAAATCTCCAGGAGAGATGTTCAGGAGAAAGAGAAGAAAAATAAACCACGGATCTTTAAACGCCGTTTGCATGTTGAGTTTCGCGTCTCTAGCTCAATTTTTTATGGATGCATATATTCTTTTGCAACATAATGTATATATACTTGTATATCTGCCTGCCTGTTTGTTTCGTAAACAAATCCTCAGTTTTGATGAATTATTTTCTTTTTAGTTTGGCTATTTTCTAATTCAATACTGGTAACTAACCTGATCCGTGTTTCAAGATTCTAGGACCAGGGGTTATCGAGATATTAGAAAAAATCTAACCTTCCATAGAAATAGTATTGTGCAAACGATTTTCTTTCGAAACTTTATTTGAAGAAAATGAAATCACGCCGCTTATCAACGGAATGAAATAAAATGTATTTATATAGCAGGTTTATTTTTTCTTTCAATTTGTCTGATTTAAATAATAAGGACGCATTGATATAATATGAAATTTTATAAATGAATGGCATTATACTTTTGACTGTACTATATCAGTTATGGCCATGAGATATAAAAGAGGGCAGCCGATAAGGGAGGACAACATCTCCATAGTGGAAGAGCACTTCTGAAAAAAGAGATCTTCAATTCTTTCTAAATACCTTGGAAGAGCAGGACTCCAGGGGGGAGGGGGCGGGTGAGACGGACCGCCAATATTTTCTTTTTGAAGCTAGAGAAGACATAAAAAATTCACAAAATGAAAAATCAAATATGGTGGTAGGACCGTCAAAATGTTTTTAAAGGTGCCCCCAATTTCTATTGGGTACCCCGTATAAGATTGCGGCAGATTTGGATATTTCAATTTTTTAAGTAAAACTTTTTGTTTTAGATAAAGATGTTTTAAATCCAACGTTTTAATATTATGAAATATATTATAATGTGAAAATTAAATGTTTTAGATGGGAAGATATTTTCAAATGTATTCAAATAATTGGTGGCTCCATAAAGAATAAGAGGTGGGGGTTGCTGACTAAATTTTTTGTTTCCCATTTCTCCAAATATCATTTATCTGAACTTCAATGAGCTTCGATGCTTTCCTGTGTGTGTGTGTGGGGGGGGGGGGTATGACTCTCCATCCCCAACCACTGACAACACCACTGCTTGCAACGCGATAAAAGACGGGAGGAATAGATTTTGCTACCATTTCAGCATCTCCATTTTGGCATATGTTGATCAAACTTAATTTTTGTAAATTTATTTACAAACGGGACCAGAATGTTTTATTTTTCAGATTTGTCTGCTACAATTTTGTATAGCGGCAATGAAAACAGAGATTCTTATAATTCTTTATTTTTTATGGAGGAATTGAAATATATATTTTAATAGAGTTAGTAAAGAACTTTGCTGCCTCAGCTGGGAATCGAACCCTGGATCTTCGTACTGGCCAGCCGACGCTCTACCGTTGAGCTTCTGAACGAAATTGCAAGCTCTTGAAATGGACTCTACATTGTCAACCCTTTAATGTCAAACTGGCGTGCAACTGTCAATCTGACTGACCACCTCCTGCTATTTTTACCTCTGATCAGTCTCTTGATTCTATTTTTATTCTAAAGGTTAGTTTCCTACATGGTCGTTATCCTCTCGCTTTTAAATCGGCCTCCATATCCCAGAGTCCACTAAATCATAGTTAGTCGTACTAGGGCCATTTTCAGACAGCCGACAAAGTTTGCACTAACTTTCAGGGTTGATTTGTTCACGTGCTATTGCAAATAACCTTGCTACCCCGACCGGGAATCGAACCCTGGATATCCATACAGGCCAGCAGACGCTCTACCGTTGAGCTACTGGAAAGGAATTTGCAAGCCCTTATCGTTGAAGTGGGTTCTGCAAATTCTATATCGGCAAAATTAAAATGCATTGATGGTTGAAGTGCGACTGAATTGTATTGGGAATAAACAAAACATCGGAAAAAACTATTTTTCATACAAGTGTTACGATATCCTTCATGCTAATTAAAACTTTAGTTTACCCCATTCAATCCAGTGATCGTTAAATTAATGTGTTATAGTTCTAACTTGCGCAAAACACACTGCCGTCCAATCGTACAAGTCTAATCCTTTTTCATCTCTTTCTCTATTACGCTATTTCGTAATCGCAATACAGCCCGGTCGGCAGAAACGATGTATTGTTAATCAAAACAATGGCGGCTTATAATAAAATTGGTGAATCCTGTTCCGACGGAGCTCCAAGGTCAGCCATTTTGGACAGCCCTTGAACGGCTCTTGAACAACCCTGTCACGACTCTAATGCGAAAGAGAGAGAGAAAAAAAAAATGGTGTAAATAAATAAATAAAAAAATGTAAGGTGGGTTTGGACAAGTAACCCCAGTTTTTTTTTCCTTTTTTTTTGTAATTATAAAAAAAAATATCTTTTGTTGAGCTTTTTCTGCATAAGGATGGTGTGTAAATTGAAAAAGACATAAAAGGGACCGGATATAAATTTAAAATTATGTTCAATTTTTTTTAACTTCTGAAATTGTCAATAACTGCATAAAAAGGGTTCAAATTTTTTATTATTATTTAGTTACTTTACAGGGGTTTTTTTTTAACTCGAGAATTAATTTGATAGGGCACCTACCTGCATCCAACATATATTTCAAACGATGTCAGAGTTTTTTACTAATTCCAATATTCAATCTTTGCTCCTACGAATCCGACTTTGAAAATGTATGCTTTTTATCATATCCTTTTGTCGTTAATAATTTTGTAAATAATCTTTATGTAAAAAACTCAAACAACACTTTTTTTCCAATAATTTTTTAACTTGTTAAATCTTATTGATAGCAAGCAAATCTACTTCTATATTCTTAATAAATTTTTTTTAAACATCCATTTCCCAAAATCGGCTATAGGTAAGCGTTTAGAATTAGATAATGAGTGGTATAAATTTCGCATCAAATTCAAGAGGGGGTTGGGAAGTTCACTAAGGATTTCAACTTCGGGTTCAAAAATTTCCATTGTAATTTCTATTTCTCAGCGGCTATAGATAGGACTGAGATGATGACTGATGTGGATTCAGCATCACATTTCGGAGGGGGTTTCAGAGTTAAGTAAGAATTCCCACGTCTGGTTTAAAAGAATTATTTACATCCCCAAAATTCTAAAACTGGGAACTAGAAATTGAACACGGTTTTATTAAAATGTACTAAAAAGTAAAATCTAATTTTTAGACATCACAACATTCTTATCATATGCGATTAAAAATAAATTTTATGGGAGGCCCATAAAATAATTGTATTTGAACATGAACAGAATTTTAGGGCACAATAAAAGTGATAATATAGAAATGACATATATAAGAATGGCGGTTTGTTAAATCAAAATTGTCAAAAGAATAGTTTTAATGAATTGAATGTAATCATATTTTTATATATGTTATTTCTATTGTTCCAAATTCTGTTATGATCTAAATACAATTCTTTTATGGGCGCCCCATGGTTTTATTTTTAGTCTCATATGACCAAGAATGCTGTGTTAGCTAATTTTTTTTTTTAGTTTTAGTGCATTTTAATAAAACAGTATAACTTATCCAATCAAACTTTTTTTTAAATCTTTTATGGAATTCGTCATGACAGATGGTTGTTTCAATTTCTTTTCTGGCATTTTTAATATACTTCTCTACATCCTAAAGATCTGATATTTGGCACGCAGCTTAGTCCAGTGGAACATTTTATTTTATTAAAATCTAGCGTATTCTTAAAAAATAGAACCGTTATTTTTTTTCAAAATGGCTCGCGAAAAATTTCCTTCGCTTTACATAATCCTATTGTTGTAAGATAGTTAAAAGCCAAGATTTTTAAATTTCTATTGTTTGCAATTAAAATTATTATAATAGATTCTTTAGACATTTGATTTAAATATAACACAAAATGAAATATCAGTTTTTCACATTGCTTTTGTATAATAAAACAAACACATTCGTATGTTATTTATTAACCCATTTCACTGTCTGTAACGCTTAGCGAAAAATTTAACAGGATATCGCCAACTTTGCAACTTAAAGAAAATGTCGCCAAATCTATAAGAATGTTGCCAAATTGATGAAAATGATGCTAAATTAATGCAATCAATTGTGTTTTGTTAAAGAATAGTATTATAATGATGCTTCGGTAGGGTCTGTATGTCAATCCGAAAGTGTTTCCAAATCAACAAAAATGTCGCCAAATTGTTAAAATGATACCAAATGGATGAAAATTCAATATTTTATTACAAAATGAAGTTCCATTTCCTATATAATCCCTGTCGCGTTGTGGGAAATAATCTAATATGCATGGATTTCATGCGTCTGGAGATGCGCTGCCGGTGAGCGGATGGGAGGTAATATTTTACAAATTTTTTAATTCCGTCATATGACCTACATACTTTCTAGTTTTAAAGAAGGGAACGTTAAAAATAATTGTAAATAGCCAAAATAATCGGTGATGCACTTGATTTTTTTTTAAATAGTTTTGGATAGGAAAGACGTTCCAAGCAAGACTGGTTCAGAGCCAATAACACTTGAACCCCCCCCCCCCCCTCACCCTACAGCATATCACTTCTTAAGCCCCATCTCCACTATAAATTTTCTTCTTCCTGCTTTGAATGGGTTTCTTTTTTCGAATTTATACTAAACGTTAAGTTGAAGATTCAGCATTCCTGACTCTATATATAAATATTCAACAGGTTAGTGAACATCTATTGTCTTTAAAAAACACTCTCCCCCTAATTCCTTTTATAAATCCACCGAAACGTGATAACTTCACCACACCAAGGTTGCCACATTTTTCTTTGTCATGAAATGGCATAAGAGCTAGAAGAATTTAATCATTACTTGTAGTCATAAATTATTTATGCCCGCTTGTGAAGGATTTTAAATATATAATACGAGCTTAGCATACAAATGTATGAAATGAGAAAAACAATTGTTAATATTTGTTTTGTAATACTTGATGGTTGATATAGATCTTGAATTTAGATACATATTAATTCGTTATATGTTGAATATACATGGATGTTTGTGTTTTGGGGGATTTATTTAATTTAGATAAGCTTAGTTTTCAATCATGATAAAATCATAAAATTCAGATAAGTATTAAGCATTTGACACGCTTGTTAAATTGCACAATGTAATCATATGTATGTTATTTATATTAATAAAATATGCCCCTCTCTCTCTCTCTCTCTCTTTCTCTCACTGTGTGTGTCTCTCTCTCTTTCTCTCTCCCTCTCTATGTGTGTATGAATGCGTTATGTGCATAAAGAAAAATTCAAGCTGCTGACAACCGCAAAATTCAGCACAGGGGTACTTTAATCTCAAAAATATTTTCGCAAATAGTATTTTTTTCTTTAATTTTTTATTTTATCATTTATTCCATGGAGACGAAGCAGACAAACAACATGAAGTTAAGTTGCAGCGCAACAGGCCTTATGAGCTCAAACTGTAGAGGAAGGCCTATATAGGCGCTTGTCGTTTACAACAATGATAAAAATAAAAATAAGTATAATAATAATAATAATAATAAGGATAACAGTGAAAGTAAAATTAGGAAAATTAGAACAAATGAATTGACGAAAAATTCAGAAAAATACTGATAAGGAAAAATAAAACATAACAAAATTGATGATTAAGATAAGCAAAAATATGGATGAGATACTCAAATTCAAAATAAAAGTGTCCTGTATTATAATTTTCTTTTACAGTTTCACCAGATAAATCAAATGAAGATAGCGTGCTCAGCGTCCAGAGCATCAACTTGCACATTGACGAAAATGCCACGACACACTACACGGGTGACTACGACATTATCCAGTCCGAAAAAGACGCACTGGTCATCAGGAGAGGATTCCCCTTCAAGCTGGGTATCACCTTCAATCGCTCCTACGACAAAGAAAAAGACGTAGTGTGCCTTGTCCTTACTGCAAAAGGTGAAATATAATTTTATATAGAAACAATGTATTGGAAAGATCACTATATATTTCAACACGTTAGGTGGTGTGTAAGGGTGGTAACAGCATTGTTGTTGTTGAGGCCCAGACCGTCCGACCTACCAGAAAGGTGTTGAAGACCCAGACCGTCCGGCTCGTCAGCAAGGACTTGAGCAACCATTTGGACGGCCGGATACCACCAGAAAAGGTGTAAGGTAACTGTTTGGACGGCCGGGAAATCGGGTGGTAACAGCGTGTAACTTATCTTTGAAACAACCACAGGGTGGTTGAAAACTATCTCTATAAACTGGCTTTTTTTGTTAATGGGGAGATTGGGAACACTAAAACAAGCCTTTTTCGTTAATGAATGCATGTTGGTAGACGTCACCCTTTGATGCTAGAACACTCTGTTGAATGGTGCTGTAATTGGCTATTTGTCACCATAATTCAACATGGACTTCGTACGTGTAACATAAAGCATTTTACGAATGCTGATATGTCTAACATGCATCTAGAATATGGGGTTGCTAATGGAAATGAAAAAATTTGCTGCAAGATTGCACCGTGAACTGTACCTTATCAGATGTTTGCCGAACCATCAAACATTTGCGCGTTTGCACCAGTAATTGAGGACATACATTCTTTAACTAGTCTGTAGACATGCATTCATTAATTCATTAACTGGTCTGCTGACATACGTTTGCTAACTGGTCTGCGGACATACATTAATTAATTGGTCTGTGAAAGCGGACATACATTCATTAACTGGTCTGCAGACATACATTCATTAACTGGTCTGCGGGCATGCATTCGTTAACTGGTCTGCGGACATACATTCATTAACTGGTCTGCGGACATACATTCATTAACTGGTCTGCAGACATGCATTCATTAACTGGTCTGCGAGCATGCATTCGTTAACTGGTCTGCGGACATACATTCATTAACTGGTCTTCGGACATACATTCATTAACTGGTCTGCAGACATGCATTCATTAACTGGTCTGCGGGCATGCATTCGTTAACTGGTCTGCGGACATACATTCATTAACTGGTCTTCGGACATACATTCATTAACTGGTCTGCGGATATACATTCGTTAACAGGTCTTCGGACATACATTCATTAACTGATCTGCGAATGCGGACATACATTCATTAACTGATCTGCGAACATGCATTCATTAACTGGTCTGCGGGCATACATTCGTTAACTGGTCTGAGGACATATATTCATTAATGAAAAAAGTTTGTTTTAGTGTTTCCAATCTCCCATTAAAGTTTATGCAGAGAGTTTCGATTCACCCTATGTATTTTACATTGTAACTGTAGCTTAAATTGCAATTCTTTAGAGTAGTCACTGGCTAGTGGGCCTTATATTTTTACTAGCCAATTTTAGTTAATAATTAGTCAATTTTAAGTACATATACTTGAGTTACTAATATCACTTAAACATAATTATGTACATTGTAAAAGTTATGCACTCTACCGAATTAAAATATTATTCTATGTCTAATTAGATAATATTAAATTACCTTTTAGATGTTACATTTCATGAAGATTAAAATAGAAAAACTCATATGGATAAAACACTCATTAACAAAAAAGTTACCCAGTTTGAACAATCCAATATCCACGAAAGTTGGTAAACAGCTATATCAGGTAGATATTAAATAACCAAAAGGGTGTAGAATAGCCGATGTCTGCTATAGTTAGTTTAAACTTTCCTGTCGCTGACTGATAAATCCATTTTATTTAAAAAATAAATTCAGTGAAACCAACTTATAGCGAGCTCAGATACAGCGAAGTATTAGATACCACGAATTTTTTTCTGTCACTTTGGACTTAAAATACTTTTATGGTGTTAAACGCAAGGCTTATAGCGAATCATTAGATACCTGTACATCAGATAATACCAAGTTTTTAATGTGTAAAAAAAAAATTGATATAGCTTTTTGGAGTAAAAGAAAAATTCTAGGAGCAACAATTAGTTTAGTACCAAAGATTCATCCCCGGATATGTTGAGATAGCCTAAATACTTTCCTAAACGCATTCCTGGATGTAAGGAAATAGTCAAAATACATTAATTTGTCCAAGAATTTTTAGCTGTTGCCTGGATTAATGTTTATTCACAAAAAGAGAAAAGCTGTTTTTAAGAGAAATTCCCCAATCCTTCATTTCTGATCCGTTCTATAAAAATAGTTCAATGTGGAATAATATGCTACGGGAAAAATGAGTTTTGCTAGGTTATTTTACTTTTGACGATTATGCTGCATACTATGATTCTGTTGAAATAGAAACATAAGAGTCCGATAATACTATTATTGCTACACTTGCCGATAATACGTCTTGCGAATCCGAATCCAAAGAAACATAAATGGAATTCAAAACAGTGAAGATAGTATCAAAAATTGCTCTGGAAATTCTTCAAAATTTATGTGACTATTTCGAAATCCAGAGCGTTAACTACAGTGATCATTTAGATGTAATAGGAAAAGTGCTATGCAAATGAGTTGTAAATTCACATGATCAGGAAAAAGGTATAAGCCATTCATATTGTTTATATGGCTCATGCCCAAACATTTTATTGGTTATTGCGAATATCGGTTATAACGAATATTTTCCATATCCCTTGCGACTTCATTATAAGCGGGTTCCACTGCAAAAATATTTTATGATTATAGGTTTTTGCAAATCAACTACTAGCATACATATATTGTTAACTTAATTAAGTGTTTATTTGGTTTTAATTTTTTTATTTATTAATATTGGTCCAGATGCAGCAACACCATCCTATGCACAAGGATCTATGATCTTCTGCCCAGTGATGTCCTCGGAGAATGCAGTGATGCCTTCTGACGGATGGCAGACGAATCTATTGTCAACGGAAGAAAATGGCGTTGAGTTAGAGGTGATATTTTATTTCAATTGAAAACGTACGACTTTATTTAGCGCGTTAAGAAAAGAAGTAACTTAAAATCTCTGCTAAAAACATTTTACTCCGATATGCTGTCGTAATAGTCGATAATACCCGTTAACAATCCATCAAGATATCCTTTCAAAAAGAAACCGCATGTAAAATATCTTAATACCACGTGAGTGACAACTACCAAAATAAATATTTGTTTACTAAAAATCATCCCTTAAAAGTCGATCATGTTTCCCAAACTGTAAGATTATTTATTCTCTGATGAGCCAGAGACTCGATGCAGAAAGGCAATCTATACTTTGCTATTTTTGCTCACAGTTGCCTGTGGTTTCTTTGTAAAACAGTCATTTGCTGTTTTTCGGGATAAAAACGGGCACGATGTGAAGTTTTGAACACTTACGAATGGGGGGGGGGATTTAGGTAATTATGATGGAGTGGATTCTTCTAGAAGGGTAAATTTGAAAAAATGTCACTTTCGTCGAATGGTACACAAGACTTTCAAGATATTTTGTATTTCAGGTGAATGATTTTTTCCTTTCTTTCAGTGTCACTAACTCCCCGCACTCGTCAATTTAGGTGATTGATTATGAGTTGCAAAAGTGTAAAATATTCTAATGTGGACAGTCGGCCTAAAATCACATGGACTACAGTTGTATAGTATAGAGATTGTTAGAAAATTTTGGCAATCTCAGGAGACTTGTTTTACCATTCCAAAATGACTGATTTACAAAGAAAATACCCAAACTCTTCTAAAATAGTTGCCCTGTGTTGCAAATAGTCCTTTTAAGTTTCGTCAGTCTTTAAAATTTAGATAGTTCTTATAAATCGGAAATGAAAGTCGTAGCTTTACTGTAGAAAGCCCTATGTATATTAGAGTCCCTCCATGGATACAACTTTATACACCTTTGATTTTCATTATCGTCATATAATTTAATATTTTTACAGGTGACACCAACACCTACCTGTATCGTTGGGAACTGGATATTGGAGGTAGACACAAAGATGAAAAAAGAACGCGAAGAACAAGCCAAGTCACTGAGATACACCTCCAAACAGCATGTGTACATCCTATTTAATCCTTGGTGCAAGCGTAAGTACAACTCTTTTGGTCTTAAATGTAGATGTGTTGTTGTTGTTGTTGAAACCCAGACCGTCCGACCTACCAGAAAGGTGTAAGGTAACTGTTTGGACGGTCGGGAAGTGCCACCCAATTTAGACCGGAACCCAGTGGGGGAGGCATCCACAGGGACCGTACCCTCCTTCCCCTACCACCAACCTCTCGGAAGGACTTTCGGACCCACATGTTTAACGTGATCGTACTCCGCATGAACACGGCGGCAGTTTTTTGGCAGTGGCTGGAATCGAACCCGGGCCTACCGAGTGCAACTCCAGCGCGCTAACCAATGGGCTACCGCGCCCTGAAATGTAGATGTGTGAAATTATTATCATAAATACTGTTACAGTTACTTTTATGAAAATAATTCCATGATAATATCTCTTTTCCTGCGTTAAAAGTGTCCTTGTTGAATATTTACAGTTATAAATTTTCATTACGGAAATATCTAATTGCTTGACAAATTGGACGAAATCTCGCCAACTTGGCGACTTTAAATAGGATGGTCTTAAAATAGGATGAAATATATATGTGTAAAATTATAAATAGTGTTACAGTTGCTTTATATCTTTTTTTTTTCATGCCTTAAAAGTGTCTGTCCTTGCTGGAAAAAAATATTTACAGTTTAAACTTTTATTACGGAAATGTCTAATAGCTTGACAAATTTGACGAAATATCGCCTTGGCAACTTAAATCGACAAGGATGACTCATTGTAACAATAAAAAAATTGTATAATGTCGATCATCTAAAAACTCTGTAAAATACCTTAAGATAATTATTACATAGTGATGGATGACATGCAAGATTATATGTGATGCAAACTGACTAAATAGACTAAATATGTATCTTAAAGTAAAATATATTTTCATTGATCAAATGAAAATTTATCTAAACTTACATTAGGTAGATAGCTGTTATGTAAGAACTTAATTATGCCGTGATATTAATTTTAAATTAGAAAATTAATCAACTACCAATATTTCATCTGATTCCGTGTATGATTGGGGCAGTGTTCAGTACTGAAACCGTTTTTTCCCCTAATATTTTCAACTTATTTTGCCATATATGTGATTGAATCAAAACCTGGAATAGGGATTTAAAGCACAAAACGCATTTTCTTCAAAATTGCATTCCCTGCTGGTTTATGGGACTGAGTGGCTTTTTCTAAACTGTGTGATAACCTTTGACATAATTCGTTTGGATGGGTACTGTACTATGGAACAAGGAAAATACGTATTCAAAACTTGGGAAATAAGAATCTTAAGCTAAGATGACCAGATTTTGGCATCTCTCATTGGCGACATGCTCACTGCCTTGCAAAACAACATCTTCTCCAGTTAGTTAGCTAGAACTTGGGAAAGAGGAGTCGATGACCGCATCGGGGGGGGGGGGGGAATTATTGTTCTGGATTTTATCTTCGAATAAGGACCTTATATAGAACTAATAAGAAATAATAGTTCAGTTAATTAAGGATTATAAATTTCCAAACTCCCTTATCTATATCACCGCCTTCCCATCCTTTGAGAGCAAATAAAAAACCAATGTTTTAGATATAAGCGTGCTACAGTGAGAACTTAATTGTATAATGCACATTATTACGAATTACTGAACAGTTTTGATATTTTCTTTTTCTGACAGAGGACTCTGTTTACTTGGGAGACAGCGAACACAGAAAAGAATATGTGTTGAACGACGGAGGTCTCATCTGGAGAGGCACCAATAACAGACTTAGGCCCACTGTTTGGAACTATGGACAAGTAAGAAAAATAATATTTAAGGCAGATAATTTTTAAGCAAGAATGTGATTAATTGGTGATTTCTTCATTGATCTTTGGACCATATGTATTTTGCGAATTTTGACACTCATCACCAAGAGGGGTGCGGTAGCCCATTGGTTAGCGTGCTGGAGTTGCACTCGTTAGGCCCGGGTTCGATTCCAGCCACTGCCAAAACTGCCGCCGTGTTCACGCGGAGTACGATCACGTTAAACATGTGGGTCCGTAAGTCCCTCCGAGAGGTTGGTGGTAGGGGAAGGAGGGTACGGTCCCTGTGGATGCCTCCCCCACTGGGTTCCGGTCTAAATTGGGTGGCACTTCCCGGCCGTCCAAACAGTTACCTTACACCTTTCTGGTAGGTCGGACGGTCTGGGTAACAACAACAACAACTCATCACCAAGAATTAGGTGATTAGTCGACCAAAGAGTAACATACTTCATTAAAGCATAGATCTTTGGACCGAAAAATATACAGCATAAAACAGTGTATATTAAGAGTAGCAAATAAAATTATTTGATACATTTGGTCAACTCTCTTTTGTAATAAGGTAGTTTTATTTTTTTTACATAAGTGAGCCGTTTGAGCGTATATTTTTTGTAGATTGTAGAATTTTTTTGATGAAAGTTTAAAAATATTTACATCCAACATTTCCAAGAAATTATTTTATTTTGCCTCGATTTAATCTGTCCGCCATAATGCATCAAGTCTGGATGACTTCTCCCCCGTATGTAGTAAAAAAGTTCAAAATACTGCTAAAATTTGAAAATAATAAACATTCTTCCGGAAATATCCAATTACTAGTAGTACGCTTAAAAGGATATCGCTCTCTTCTCATGTGTTTTGTTAACTTGTGAACAAGTCCTAAGTGCCGTTTGTTTCGTTTTTGAGGTCGTTTTAAGGTCGTTTAACTTTTGAGAGTTTCCCTCTCATTTTTTGTCTATAGTATTGAAAACAGGAAGGTTTGTGCTAAAAAATTCAATAAACTAATTAGAAAAATCTCTAATATTTATTGAAAAATAATGTCTTTATTTTATATTAATGTTTTGATTATTTTTACAAAAATTTTGTTCTATAAATATTGTTCTACTTTCTATAACATATTTTTCATATAAAAGTATATTTTTTTTTACTTACAGTTTGAAGAGGATGTTCTGGAGTGCGCTTGCTATCTTCTGGGACATGTAGCAAAACTATCGATCGTGGCCAGAGCTGATCCGGTTAAAGTTGTTCGTCATATTTCGGCAGTTGTAAGTGTTTTACCTTAATATTTTAACTGGTTACTTCCATTTTTAATTAATTACTTTCTCCTATTTCATAGAGAAAGCATTTTTTTTTTCAAAAATATTCCTATTCGAGATTTTGACGATAAAGCATGTTTTAAGACATACGGAATACATTTGGGAAAAATGTTCTTCTGTGCGTGTTAGCGTATGTGAACGTATTACTTAAGAACTAAGAGAATTAAAAAAGTATTTCAATATTGATTTATGCACTCTTATTTAACTCATTAAAATAAATTAAATTCACAATTACACTATTTTTAAGAGGTTTATATTGCCAAGGAATGTTGATGTTTTTTTACTTTTAATGACTAAATATTTTAGGTTAATTCTCCCGATGACCATGGTGTACTGGTTGGCAATTGGTCTGGGGATTACGGCGGTGGTCAGTCACCAACTCATTGGGGCGGCAGTGTCGCTATTCTACAACAGTATTATAAAACCAAGAAACCCGTAAAATATGGACAATGCTGGGTATTCTCTGGTGTTGTTACAACAGGTAAGGTTACTACATGTGTTTAGTACTACTATGAATAAATGATTTGCATATACAGCAGAACTTCCTTAACACCCTCCACTTCAGAGAGATTCCGGATTTAACGAAGAAGTTAAAAACTTTGATGAAAGTATAATGGCAATTCAAGCCAGTTTAGTTCATTTTCAAAGTGAAAAATTTTATAGTTTGCTGTATTTAACTAACATTCAAAATCGTATAACTGAATAACATCTCAATAAAAACAAAATAAAAAACATTTTTTAATATAACCATTTTCTATAACTCCCAAAAACAATTTTTCTCTCTTTTGCTTGGAAATGTTAACATTTTGGGTCCATAGGTTAAAAGTCAGCGGTTGAGAAGAATTTTGAATTTATTAACTGTTGAAATTTATTAACTGTTGAAATTTATTAACCACCTTTATTGGCTATATCCATTCTAATTATATATAACTCCCACAGTTAATACATTATAAATTGCTCTCAACAGCTCCTTTCAATTTATAGGCACAAATTATTAAAATATTCACTTGAAAAAAAAATTACTATCCATAGCAGATTCTGAGAATCAATGCTTCAAGAAAAATGAAAAATTTTGAACTAGAATTGGGAAAAGAACCAGGAGTGGAAATCCTCAGAGAAACAACCTACCTTCTCTGGAATTTGAAACTGAATCTATAACAATCATCATCTAAACCCTATCTCAGTTCAATCCTGATAAAAAGATGTTTCAAGGGAAATTATTGAATTGGAAGTGGAAATGAAACCGGAACCGAACATTTTTAGTGATCCACCTTACCTCATCCCGAATTTGAGACTGAATCCATATTAGTTCTTATTTAAACTTTATATATAGCCAATTTTAAGAAATGAATGTTTCAAATAACATGAAGTTTTTGAACTGGAAGTGAAGTCCGTAGTGGATCCCTAATCTTCTGTGGAATTAAATGCTGATTCTCCAGTGGCGTAACTAGACTTTTCAAACCTTGGAGAAGATCATTTCTGGGCGTCCTTTTCCATGATATATGGTCTTTGATCCTTAAGCCAAACATATGAAACATATGTTCAACTCAACAGACGCCCCATTTTCATGCAACTCTCTGGAGTGATCGCTCCGTCTCGTTTGATGACAGCGCGTCACTGGCTGAATCCAAATCAGTCACCATCCGTCTATCTAGAGCAGATCCTGAGAAATAGATGTTTGAACTAAAAAGATCATAAAAATAATAGTATGTCAAAATTTGTGCCACTAATAAATAAATTGTGTAGCGTTTTACAAATTCTGATAGAATTTATTTCTTTAGATTCAAGCTGATATCAGTATTTACGATTTTTTTCTGGGGGAGGGGGGGGGGGGGCTCAAATATTTCAGGAGGCCTTGCGATATTGCTATAATTTTACACCTTCATTATTAGAATAATTATAATTGATAATTTTGCTATTCTTTTTCTTGCAAAAATATCATTTGCTGGCCCTGCTTCCTGTCTTCTAGTATGACACCAAACTTGAAAACGTCTATTTTAGCGCGAACACGAATAATCTTTTAACACATTTTCTCTTAAATGCATTTATATTAATTGTTGCAATATCATTGTAATATTTATGTAGAGTAGTGCCGCTTGAGTCTTCCTATTAGTTGAAATTTGCTCTTTTTAAGAATCCATATCATGTGTATATGGATAGCAGCACTACAATTTCGTAGTGCTGCCATCTGCTAACAATATTTTAAATTATTATACAGAAATTTGTAGTGCTGCCATCTTTTGCCAATTATTGTAAATTTTCTCGACCGAGAACTGCTAGTTCCCTGTCGAGAGGTATTGGTTCAATCTTCCCCTGCTTTTTTCATCCTTTCTGTGAAAGAATAGAAAGAAGACTACAGGCATTAAGAATCTGTATAAAATTGTGATATTGCCTTCCTGCTAATCTATTGGGAAAATCCTCAACTTCACTAAACTACATTTTTAATTCCTTCCTTTGGTATAAAGTATGTAATATTATCTTACATAGTAAAAGAATATGTCTGTCTATGCATGCCTCCTGCAGCGGAAAATCTAAGCTTCGGACAGGCACGAAATTTTGGTACGGGGTTATATTAGATGAACTCCCAGTATGATAGCTCTCAACGATATATTTAAAAAATTAGAATTATTGTTTCAGTTATTTTATGTTGAATCAAATTTTTGAGCGATTTTCTAACAAATCGGTTCATTAGCAGTTGAAAATATTATCGCAGAATTTCCATCTTGACATCACCAGAAAGATCGAAGAACATTCTCTCTATTGATTTTTCAACTGAATTTGTAGGACAATTTCATATTTATTTATTTATTTTTAAATATATTGAAATATGCATTTTTTATTTTTTATTTTCTTATTTCATCTTATTCGAAAAAAAAAAGAAAGAATAGCACAATTCTATAGTATTCAGCATCAAGTTTTGAATGAGGTGGGGCGGTTCACTAAGAATTTCCTCGTCCAGTTTTTTTTCCATTTTCGAAACCAACCATTTTCATTTTCATTGAAACATTGATTTTTCAGGATTGCTATAAATAGAGCTTAGAGGATAACTGATGTAGATTCATCAGCTGACGGAGAAAGGGGTTCCTCCCTTCAAATTCTAGCGGAGTTGGGAGTTCACTAAGAAGTTTCGTCAGGAATGCATAATAGATAGCACAGCAGTAAAGGTAGCAGTCAACATTGGCTGTGAATGAGTATTCTTTTTCAACTTAAAATAATTAAAAGAAAATTTGAATTTTTAAAAAAATTCGCCGAAAGGTATCATGCCGGATCTTGAAGTACCTGTGTACCAAATTTCATGGCCATACGGCTTTTACAATTTTCGCTACAGACGAACAGACAAACATCTTCCTTTATTATTAGAGATAGATTATATAAAAATGTAGAACTAGATGATGAACTTTTTTTGGGATTTCTATTATTAGAAGATGAATTTATATATATATATATATATATATATATATATATATATATATATATATAAAAAAAATTCGAGATTTTCACAGCTGTTTGATGTAGGAAGAAAAACTAACGATTTCTAGAACTAGGATGGTCATATAGGCTAAAGTAAAGACTCTATAGCGACACTATACTGTAAAATGATTACTTGAAAATTGCTGTACATGTAAGGACATGTGTTAAAACAGTTATCCCAAATTCACCCATTTAATCGACTTGACTGATATCTTACCAACTTGCTAATAGAAATTAAGTAGTCTTCAAGAATGTTGTAGAATATACTTGGACGGCGGAAGAAAACATTATCAAGGATTACATAGCTCGAGGAAATGACCATAGTCTGATCAGCTGAAGATCTGTAGTTTAATTCTTGTTGGGACAGAAAAAATTACAGAAATGACCGAACAGCTGAATTATGCAAGTGAATGAATTGCCTATATTATAAAGGGATTGCATTTCAATTTTTCCAAGGACAATTCATTTCAGGGCAGTAGTTTTTAAGTGGTAGGAGGAATTGATTGCTAAAAAAGAAATAGTAGAGGGATTAGAACGTCATTCAGATATGAAGTTTCACTTCGATCTGAACTGAGCGAATAGAATGTCGGATTTGCTTCAATTCTAAAAGAAAATATTATCTTCCCAGAAACTCAATGGTGTCGTCTTGCTAGTGAAAGGTAGGCCATTCAACACGCGGTTAGGATGTAGATTTTTAAAGATTTTTTTAAAAGGATTACCTGAAATACATTCTTATAAAAAGATGCAATTTTCAAGTTGATAATTATTACATAATTTGAGCTAAACTGTTTAGAATACGAATGTATGAGAATGAAATACTCTGAATCCTCAAACTGTGGATATTTTTGGAAAATTTATTTCACACGGGCATTTTTAGTACAATCCTTATATCTGTAACATTATTTAATATATTTCCATTTGCAATGTATATTTTGATCCTTTAACGCATTTAATTTTTCTTCTAGTATGCCGAGCTCTTGGCATTCCAAGTCGTAGCGTTACCAACTTTGCCTCAGCCCACGATACTCATAACAGTCTCACAATTGATTATTTTTACAATGAAGACGGGGAGCCTCTTGAAAAACTAAACATCGATTCTGTGTGGTAAGTATAGATAGTCTTCTACGGAATTTTGATTAATATGGTTCATTTTTTGTCCCCCCCCCCCCTAAAATAAAAGCTGATGGAATTTTTTATTTATTTTTATGTTCCCTTGCAGGAACTTCCACGTCTGGAACGAGGTTTGGATGGAAAGGCCCGACCTGGAACCGGGTGGCTATTCAGGGTGGCAAGCCATAGACGCCACACCTCAGGAAGAATCCGATGGTAAGTTGCTGATACATATCAATAGAGTTGCAAAAAACCTGGGAATTTTAGTGAATAAATCGGGAATTTTGAAAGCATTGGAAACTTTAATGGGAAGAAACTAATTTACACGTTTTTTATATGCTCTGGCTAATCCGGCACGTTACTCAGTTTAAACTTTAATGATGGACCGCCATTCAGATAAATTTACTGAGTCTTTGTATTAGTTTAAAGGCAAAGTCTATTAAAATAACATTATTTAAAATTTCAAAAATTTCGTTAAAAATATGCAAATTATATTAGTTAAAATGTTATTAGAACTAATATAGATTTTTTTATTATCGCTCAATATTAAATGAATATGAATGAATTAATCATTTTGTAATAAGTATTTTATCGTGCGGAGTGTTTTGCTTTAAAAGTATTTACAAATTAAATTACAATTTATTTGGGGAACTAATTTTCATGTTTGCTTATATATAATAAAAAAATGGTACAATTAAAATATTTTTCTTGGATTAGACAAATATCTCTCAATTTTCCATGCTTCAGCTATTTACAATTCCGAATGCAAAAAATAAATGTTTTCGGTCATATACATGTCTTTTACAATGCAAAATGCAATGACTGAAAATTCTTACTTTTTGGAAACTTCCAGATTTTTCAAAATTCCCTTCCCAAAAAACCCGGGTTATTCCCGGGAATAAACCGGGTTTCTCCCCGTCTTTGCAACTCTACATATCAACCATACAAAAAGAAAGCACTCAGTTTTCTAAATTCAAATGATTTCTAAATGCTTTTTTAACTTTCTAAATACTTAATGGTTTAATGCTTGATTTGGGCGTTCTTTCAGTACTAAAATGCTTTTTAAATCTTTCATGGTATTTTTATGATTATGAATTTATTCCTTCATCGTAGGTCAGTACAGGTGTGGCCCTTGCAGCGTAGCAGCTATTAAGCGTGGTGAAATCCAGAAGGCTTATGACGCACCATTTATTTTTGCTGAAGTAAATGCCGACAAGGTTTATTGGAGGTACCTTGGAAAGAACAACCCTCTCAAGCTCATCAACAAGATGACTGAAGCGTAAGGGAATATCTTCTCAATCGCTTGAACTGAAATACTCTTGAAAACGGGGAAATCACCAATTTTATTAAAATTTATATCAAGTGTGCAAAACTCATGTTCCAGCGAAAAATCCAACTTTCAACCTCCTGTTGGCCAGGCGATGCTTTAACCATTGAGTAACTGAGAGCATTATCTATTCTTCTATATTTCAATTAGAATGAAATATCTTTATATTAAAAGAAAGTAGCTGATGCCACTGCCGCTATTTGACAATTTTTGTGTCTCTCGAGCTTCTCTGTCACGTACTGTAAGAACTATAGCATACAAAAATATAAAATTTGGTACACTTGTAGAGAATTGTTAGGGGAATACTCTGGTATAAAACGTTTTCCTATTTATACTTTAGTTTAAGAAATATTTAATGCCAAATTCAAGGTCAGAATTTTTGAGCTGCAGATTTGCATCCTTGGCATATTGACAATGACAAGACCACGAATTTTTGCAGGCCGGTACCTACATAGTTGAATTTTGTCAGAAGGAGCTGTTTCTTTAAATTTTGATGTGGTTTATGATTTAGTTTATTTTTTATGCACTTCTGAAGTAAAACATTTTCTTCTGTAGGGACGCGTCTTTCGAGATTATCTGTCTCGTACTGAAAAAACTATAGCATACAAAAATATGAAATGTAATACATCTGTAGAGAAATGATATTAGAATATGCCAAAATAAACCGTTTATCGATTTAAACTTTAGTTCGGTTTGAAACAGTTCGCGAAGCGAGATCAGCGAGTGCAGCGAGTTATGTGGGTTAGCGAAGTGTAGCGAGCAGGGAAGGAGCCCCCTAGAAAAAGAAAATAATTTCAAAATCAGACACACACATATGCATATTAATAATTTATATAAATTATCTAAAGTGTTTTTGTTTTGCACACTTACTATAGTATCGACTACGGTACAGAATCTAATGAAGCTGAATTTCAAATTTCTCTCCGGGGAGTAAGAATTTTTTTTTTTTCCGAAATGTCTTTCAAGACGTTTCATAAATTTTCTCTATGACCAAAAAGACCTAATTTTTTCACACTTGTAAAATCACCACGAAACAGAACCTAAAATCCATAATTTCGATTTTATTATTTTGGAATCAAATTAGGCAAAGTGGGGCAAAAACTCGTTCGGACAAACTTTTCAGTTTTATCAAAAATAAAGTTCAAAATATTATAATATTGAAATTATTTTTATATGTTCATTAACTGCATCATATTGTAGACAAAATAAGTAAAAATTGTTTACATTTTTAATCATTACATTTTTTTACCTGGTTTGGAGATATATCCAAATTGTTTACATTTTTCGTAACGATCAGATTTCAGCCTGAGATATCCCAACAATTGATGTTATTCACATCAAAATTTAATTTTCAATTATTAAAGACGTTTAATATTTTGACTTTATTGTTTAGTGAACGACAACAATATGTGAATCTTGAGTTAAAAGAATATAGTCATTGTAGTATGTAGGGTCCTGTGCTGCCCATAACAGATTTTTTTCAAATGTGAACTTTGCTTACCTCGTTTAAAGAAAGTATTGTATTTGCTTTAATATCGTAAAATTGTATTGTTCAAGCTCATTAAAATGATTTTGGCCAAGAAATTTGATTTTAGAAAACAATTAGAAGAAAATTATTCTATTATTCAAAAAAGGTAAGCAGAAATTTCTAGATATACTAAATTTTACATTGCTTCCTTACTTTTCCAGGATTGGTCAATTTATCAGCACAAAAGCTGTGGGTTCCTATGAAAGAGAAGACATTACGAATGAATACAAATACAGAGAAAGTAAGTCAGTGCAAAATCAAGTAGATATTTTTTACTATTGAAATGTGGTGATCTGTTTACTATAAAAGTTACTTATAAATGCTGTTTTTTTGTAAATTTCATAAAAAATTTCATTTTTCCATTAGAAAGGCCAGTATCTCTATCTGCCTTTCTATATGTCACACTTGGAGATAAATTTGGTGAACTGGCAAGCAGATTTGGAACGATATTGCCAACTTGGCGAGGTTTTGGAAATATTGCCAATCTGGCGATAATTCACTACATCAGAAAATTTATATGAATATATTTGATAATCACTCTTGCTTCATGGGAATAAATTTTATATTGTTGATCAAAATTATATAAAGAACCTTGCTGACCAAACCAAGAATCGAACCCTGGATCTTCGAATTGGCCAGCTTAAGCTCTACCGTTGAGCTACTGGGACGAAATTGCAAACTCTTATTGTTAAAGTGACATTGCATTCACCACTCTCTAATATCAGATTGGTGTACAGATGAGAATCTGACTGACCACCTCCTGCTACTTTTACCCCTAGGTTAGCCTGCTAATGTTATTTTTATCCGTCAGGTTAATTTCCTGCGTGGTTATTATCCTCTCGCTTTTGAAATGAGTGCTCCATATCTCAGAGTCCACTGAATCCCTGCCAGTCATTCTATGGTCACTTTCAGACCTCTGACATAGAATCTTCATATTAACCTACAAGGTTGATTTGTTCGGGCGCCATTGTATAGACGAAATAGCAAGCTCTTATTGTCGAAGTGGACGCTGCAAACATAGAAAGTTTCATCATATGAACGATAGGCTTATGTAAAGTTCTGGTAAAACGTCCTCCACGAGTACACGCAATTGTTATAAAAAATGTTGTGTACTTTTTTGATGGCATAAAAAGTTACTTATCACATGAAGTAATTCAATTTTTTTTACTTTCAGATACCCGTGAAGAACGAGAAGTAATGCTTCGTGCTCTCCGGCAGAGCGGCAATGTGTTCTCTAGGTACTATTTGAATGATGAATTTGAAGACGTTCAATTCGATTTTGAACTCTTAGATGATATAGTTATAGGATCTAACTTCAATGTAAGAAAACTTCTGCAAATTCTTTTTACATATAAGTGCAACGTCTGTGTGTATGTATATATTTGTGTATTCTATGCATTTACTTTTTCTCCAAGACTATCCGTCTTACTACTCTCCCTGCAATACATGGCAATGTATAGGGAAAGTATTAGAATCATGTCGAAAATCGCAACTCGAGTTTTCGACGGACCTACACATTTTGGGACCTCTAGAACACACACACACACACACACAAAATTTTCAGCGTGACGTTTCTGTGTGTGTGTGTGTCTATGTGTCTGTCTGTCTGTCTGTGCAATGTATATATCCACTCTAACTCAAAAACTAATGGACCAAATTTCATAAAATTAAAATTTTATAGATAAGTCACCTGTGTATGACTATGGTGCTGATTAGGTTTGGATATGATTTGGGATAAAAGAACCCGCCTTTTTTTACAAAATGGCTTGCAAAAATCCCATGTATTCACTCTAGCTGAAAAACTAATTGACCAAATATCACAAAATTTAGTAGATAAGTACTTCTTCATTCCCTGGTGCTGACTGGATTTTTGGTACGATTCGGAAGAAAAGAACCTTTCTTTTTTTACGAAATGGGCCGCAAACATCGTCAAACTCTAAAATAAAAGGCTGCGCATGCTCAAATGCATAAATTGAATGCTTGTTTATACGTATTTTTTGACGAGGAGAAGAATAAGACCAACCCCATTGCTCTTGGACTTGCAATTCTCGAGATATCATAGTGTTTCCGCCTTTTTGCTATGCCGATTTTGAGAATAAGTCCAGCTACCAAACGAGATCGAAAACTGAATTAAAAGTGCCAATTAAGTGCAATTTCAAATAAATGTGCGTGTTATTTAGTGCAATAAAACTCAATTTAATAAATTATTAGTGAAACAAAGAGAAACTGAATTTGAGTCTGCAGGGAAAGTTATGTGCTGCTCACATTAGATTATTTTGCAATAAAGTAAGTCATGAACTAGCCCGGTTCTCGTGAAACCTTCGTATAAATAGTAGAAAAATAAAAGTTTCTTTTTTTAGAAATGACCCTTGAAAATCGAAAATAGAAACTGAAATTACAAAATAAATATTCTGAAATATATTGATTAAATGGGCTTCAGTAGTCAGATAAGCAGATGTTGTGACGTTCGCAAAATTACTATAAGAATTAAATGAACTGGCCATGTAATCCGAATGCCCGATAAATGTAGAGCAAAAAGGATTCTTTTAGCTAAGGCAACAGGGCAGCGGCCAAGAGAAAGGCCAAAATTAAGATAGACTGACTTCGTTGATAAACACTTTATTGCTCTCAACACTAAAAATTGGGGAATTCTTGCTGAGTGTAGGACGGGATGGAACAATTCGCTGAGAAGGACAGGGCCCACACCTGGCTGAAGAAGATTGTATCGGACACAAATGTGATAACATAATGAATAAAACTGCACCTATTACTTTAGGATAAATCATTCTTATAAATTTTAACTTGGGAGAATTTTAATGATTGGTGTCATTTTAAAATGCTGCAAGTTTTCTCTCTCAGAAAAAAAAAAAAAAAGAAAAAAGAAAAAAAAATATTATCCTCCTAATACCACACATTTTATTGTCTCATCAAATATATTTAAAGGTCATAGTGACCCTCACCAATATTATAATCTTCCACTGCCACAGTGCTTTAAAAGAAAGTTGCATGTTATGTGTAACGAATAAAATCAGGAATGATGGCAATTTTCAATGTAAGTGATTTTTTTTTCAGAACTTACAATTTGATTAGAAGATACTATTTTATGGAAAAATATATTAGAGTCACTAGTGACTTCATCATATTAGAAGAACTAAAATTGCAAATTCTCGATATAAAGTATCCATTTCATACCTTCTTCATATCAATTCGGTATCTTCTTCATTTCATTTCATATCTTTATCTCCATACCCATTCCATATCTTCTTTCTCATATGCACTTCATATCATCTTTATCATGTTCATTTCACATCTTCTTTAACATATTCATTTCATATATTTTTTTCATATCCATTTCGAAACTTTTTCATATCTATTTCATATTTTCTTCTCCAAATTCTTTTCATTATCTTTTTCTTTATATTCATTTCATATGTTATTTACTGTGATAAACCTCAAATAAATTTATATAATGAAAGACAAAAATAAAAGAAATTCCAGTCTGTATGGAAAGTCATATGCTACCCATGTAAAGAGCCTTGCTACTCCAACTGGGAATCAAACCCTGGATCTCCAAACTGGCCGGCCGACGATCTACCATTGAGCTACTGGGATGAAAATTTGCAAGCTCTTATCGTCGAAGTGGAGGCTATATTCTCCACCCTCTAATGTCAGATCGGCGGTCACCTGACAATCTGACTAACCACCTCCTGCTATTTTTTTCTTAGATTATTCTCATGCTACTACCATTTTTACCAAGGTTAATATCCTGAATTTGAAATCGGCGCTTAATCTTCCAGAGTCCACTGAATCCATACTAGTCGTACTGGGGTCTCTTTCAGACCTCCGACATATTTGCACTAACCTACAGGGTTAATTTGTTCCAACACCTTTGTGAAGAACCTTGCTGTTCCAACCGGGAATCGAACCCTGGATTTCCGAACTGGCCAGCCGACGCTCTACCGTTGAGCTACTGGGACGAAATTGCAAGCTCTTATTGCCGAAGTGGATTCTACACCCACATTACCACATTAGATTTTCTTTTCAAAGTGCATATTATGGGCAATCCATTGAACTTATTGAGTTTCTAGTAGTGTACTTTTTTTTCATGTCTTAGATTATCGATATTTTCAACTATCCGAATTACATCAAGTCCTGTTTGCTCAGATTAGCAGAGTTCTTTTGCAATTTAATTTTACATTGTATTTCTGATATTAAACTATTTTATCGGTTGTTGAATTCTGTTTTAAAGGTGCTTTTATATTTTAGGTGAAGCTAACAATAAAGAACAAAGGTGTAGAGAAGAAATCCTACACAGTGAAAGGAGTTTTAGCTGTTCACACTGTTCTCTACACAGGTGAACTCAAGCATGCAGTGAAGAAACATAAATTTGAGGAGAAAATTGCAGAAGGATCAGGTAACAATAATTTTTCCATATTGGGTTATAATTCAGTTTTTTTTTGTAAGCATTAGAACTATCTTCGTCAATAAAACTGCATTCAGACAGATCGGCTTCTGTTATGTTGATGGCTGAGCCGGCCACGTAATACGAGCATGGAAGGAAATCCCTCAAATCCATTTAAAGTTCCATCTCAAATCGGGGTTGCTCAATTGGTAGGATGTTCGTCTTGAGATTTAGAGGTTGAGTTTCCAATGACTATGTGACACTGGTGCATCAGTGGTGCAAAACATGGTTTACAACACAATGATAGTGTGGATGGAAAATAACGACTGGATGCAAGAGAAACTATGTGGCTATTTGAGACTATGGAACCTCAACTCGTAATTTAAGATAAGAAAAATATTGAAGACAATTTCCCTCTCTTGAACTAAAGAATATTTCCCTCTCTTGAATTGAAGAATATTTCCCTCTCTTGAAATGAAGAATATTGGCCTCTGAAGAATATTGCCCTACTAAAGTGTATTGCCCTACTAAAGTGTATTGCCCTACAGAAGAATATTGCCCTCTGAAGAATATTGCCCTTTGAAGAATATAAGAATATTGCCCTCTCTTTACCCGGTAGCTTAGTAGGTAGAGTGCTAGTCTGGAAATCCAGAAGTCAAGATTCCGATTTCATACCTAGGTATAATTTCATTCTTTTGTATATTCTTATTTGACTAAAACTGTTAATGAATTTGTCAGAATAAAGAGCTTAAAAAATCCCATTTAGAACTGTTCTAAAGATTCAAAATAGCATGAAAACAGATTGTGTTCTGTTACTAATGTACTAAAAAAAGATATGTGATGCTAAAAAGAAAAATAAAACACAATATATAAGTGCATACAATATTAGATAAAACATAAAAGAAAACAAGGCACAACTGCAAAACACCTATTTTTATGTTGTTCCTGTTTCCACTTGTCGAGAAAATGCCAAAACAAGCTCAAGACCAAAGGCTAAGGAAAAGTGGGAGAGACTGCAATTTCTATTGATCCAAAGACCTTATGCACACTATTTTAAAAATCCGACGCCACCCAATCTAGACCGGAATTCAGTGGGGTGGGAGCAAGGACCTCACCATCCTTCCCTGATCCATCACCTCTTGGCACACCAGTTTGGAAGCATTGCACTATGTAACAAAAATATAAAATCTTTTAACATTGTTTTGCAGAAAAAGAAGTTATGATGGAAGTGACGTATGACGACTATGAGCGCATGCTGGTCGACCAGGCCGCATTCAATATGATTACCATGGCTCAAGTGGTGGAGACCGGATTTGACTACTTTGCTCAAGACGACTTTAGGGTGAGGAAGCCTGACATAAAGTTTGAGGTAAGAACTTTGAGATAAATAGTTTATTTGGCTCTATAAAAATTTAAAATGCTAATGTGGACGCTAATGTCAACACATATTAAGAAACAATTTCGCAACATATATTGTTATTTTCGACACTATTGTGCAGATAAAGTATTACGTTCTCGGAAATATACACGTTATTGATTTTGTAGCCTTGCTCGCTACGCTTCATCAACCCCGTAACCCGCTTCGCGAGCTATTTCAAGCCAAGCGAACACCTTTTGAGTGGTTTTCGGGGTGTAAAATAACGACCCAGATGAAAGGAGCAGTGGAAAACCTACAGAGTCCAGAAAATGTGAAAATGAGATAATGATGGCATTTAATAGCTTTCATGGACAATTTAAATGTGGAAAGTCGCAAAGGAAGCAACCTACTCAGTGAGAAGTAAATAATTGCATATTTCAAAGAATAGTACAGAGAGGAAACCAACAGAATATCCAAATGAAACAGGAGAATAATTAAATAATTAGTTGCGCAAGTCCTTTAAAACCTAATTTTTTGCAGTTCGGTTAAAAACAGTATACATTAAACCAACATTTGGGACTATTTTTACTGAGAAAAGTACAAGAGTTGCTTGCTGGGTTTTAGTGTTTCAAAGTTTTTTTTTTTCTCCTAGGGCATTTCAATTTTTGGACTTTATTGGATTTTCCTTGCACCCTTTAGATAAGAACGAACGTACTTCAGATAAGAACGAACGTACTTCAGATATGAACGAACGTACTTTAGATAAGAACGAATGTACTTCAGATAAGAACGAACGTACTTCAGATAAGAACGAACGTACTTCAGATAAGAACGAACGTACGTCAGATAAGAACGAATGTACTTCAGATAAGAACGAACGCACTTCAGATAAGAACGATCGTACTTTAGATAAGACGAACGTACAGATAAGAACGAATGGACGTGCCACCATAAATATTTACTTTCTCATAGGTAATATTGAGAAAGTATTGTTTATACGAAAATTTTCGATTTCGAGATTTTGATACCAGTATATATTTTTAACCCCTCCGTTCAGGAGGCGACCCCCAGATTTCGACTATTTTTAGAGTGATGTCAGTCTGTCTGTCTATGATCGATTTATTGTGTACACTATAGCGGCCACACATATTAATGGATTTTCGCGAAACTTTATATCCGATTTTGTTATCAAAAAATCTAGACCTAGATATTCAAGCAAAAATATCGAAATTTATTTGAAATTATATATATTTTTTTAACATGGCAGCATAGGATGACATTTGACATAATCATGAACAAAAGGTTTTATTTATGGCTTAATGATCACGAGACTTTACCGTTTAAATCATTGTTGTGAAAAATAGTCGCGATACAATTTTTTGCTCGTGACATTATTAGCAATGTATCCGTCACTCAAGGGGTAGGTACATTGTCAAGTATGGTATCATTCAAAATATTTTTTCAAGTGAAGGGTAAGACGATATAATTGCAATCATTGGGACCCACAGATTTAAACGCCAGTGTCTTCAAAGGGGGATCAAACTGTTTGGGATTAGGTATGTCAAATACCTGTCTTTTTGGGAGGTTCTTCGTTTGGGATGGACGCTGTCCCACCCGTAAGCAAAAGGTTAACACAAATGAGATGATAAATTTCAAAGTAGCCTCAAAAAGGCTTCCACCATATTTCTAGAATCTGACATTTTTCGTCCATACAGTTCTTGATTCTGTTTATGGGGGTGTGCTCAAATTTGAGTTCCAACTTGCAGTTCGGCAGTATTTATTACGGTTTCTTCGTGTTTTTTTTTATAGAGATTCCAATCTTTAACCCTTATTTCAGATTGAAGGTGATCCTACCCAAGGACAAGAGTTGAAAGTTACAGCTCAACTGAAGAATCCTCTCTCTAAACCTCTGAAGAAAGGCTTTTTCGTCATTGAAGGTCCAGGATTAATGCAGCCTTTAAAACTAAGAGTTCAAGGGTAAATATGCAAATTTTGTGTCATAATTCAAATTTAATTTTAACATTTTGAATACCAGTATAAAGGTCGTCCCAAGAAAACATTTCTTTTAAATCTAAATTCGCGCTTGAATTCGAATACGAAGGAAATTCACAAGGACTCTTATTTTTATTTTTTTAGGGATATAAAATCGTAATATACACAATGCTACTAGCCATTTCGTGAAAAATCTGCAATATTACAGATGCAATATTACAGAATCCACAGAATTCGTGAAAAATCTGCAATATTACAGATGCAATATTACAGAATCCACAGAATTATTATCTACAGTAGGTACAAATCAACATAGTTTGTAATTTATGCTGGAAGAATATATTGATATTTTTTTTTCGGATAACTTATAAAAATGTTTTGTCTTGAGGGAAACCAGTAGCTTAAATTTAAAATGTTATGTTTTCAATTGTAACTGTCAAATTTATCCACGAAATCTGTCATTAATAAATTTTCATGGCATTTTCTATGTTAGAATGCACTAAAAAATTCCTTTATAGATACTGAGAAATAGTTAGTAATGGTGAGATAATAATGGTGATATATGTACAATGGTGAAATAACTGTCAATTAAAATGCATTTTACTTATATTAAGAAGTAAATTTTATTTATTAATATAAAGGCCAAATTTTGGAGCATCAGTACGGTAGAAGGGAATTCTATCCCGGAAGGAAGCGAACCCTTCATTACTTCCCCATTTGGTCTTAAAACAAAGGCCGTCCCAGCAAATTCTACATTTTATCTGTAGAAAAAAATGAAATCTGCAGATTTTTTGTAGAAAAAAATGAAAATTACGCAGTATTTTCGTTGGCCCTAGAATTAAAAAAAATATTTATCACAGACTTGTTTGCAGAATTCTGCAGATAGTTATGCAGACCGGCGAATACTAGCAAAGTTTTTAACAATTCTTTTCCTCTACAAGTATTCTGAAGAAATTTTACAGAATTGCTGTTTACATGTTGTTGTTGTTGTTACAAATCCCTATGGTGCAGAAAAGCCTACACCAAATCCAAAGACCCCTGGTCCATGGCAAAGGGTAGTTTGCAGCTTCACTTTGAACGAGCCTCCACTAGGGCAGAAGACTGACAACACCCATGCCCGCAGGTGGGACTCGAACCCACAACCCGGCAACCGAGCGATCACAAGGAAACGCCTGCCTCCTGACCGCTCGACCACCGCATCGGCTGTTTACATGTTCTTCGCATTTCTGCAAAATTCCTGCTTCAAATTTTGTACATTTTTACCTCTTTCTCTACTGATTTTTTGCACATATTTCTTGCTGGATTAGTAACACATTTATAAGAGAGTGGCGAGATTTTAAAAATTTCACTACAAAATTTCCCTGTAAACATCGTTACGCTCTTAAGCACACTTTTTTTGGAATATGTTAAAGAATTTTCTCGTGTTATTCGACAACATAAATTTTTACTTTTACCTCACATGCCTGAGATAACCAGTAGAAAGCAAGGTATTTTCAGACAGCACTCGCCTGGGTTAAATCATCAGATTTATCTCGGAATTCCTATAGCATCGATTAAATTCATTGGTCCTATAGGGCGACATTGTTGAGAATTTTCAGCTCCATCTTGCGAGTTATGATGACCACCAAAATTACCTCACAAACCATATGACACCTATCCCAATAGCGTTTAATTCTCCCCTCTCTTCGAAAGTTACTGGGAGAGAGGGGTGAATGTGCACTTAGGTCATTTTCTCTAATTCTCCCTCTCACTTCTAAAGTTACTGAAGTATAACTGTGCATGAAGCTCACTTTTGTAATTTTTGATGTGAACTCCAAATTATGCGTAAAAGCGTTTCTCCAGCACATCATTCTGTAAGGATGGAAAGCCTGTGTTACCTACACTGTGACCGGTGAAGTGAATCTTAAAGTTAAATGACTGCTTAATTTGCATTGAAGTTTTTCCAGGGAAGTCACTGTAACAACAAGTACGATATGCCCTTATATATATTAAAATACTCTATATTTCTCTAATTAGGGATGTCGCTGCGGGTGCAACAACAGAAGTCACCTGTAAGATGACACCAAAGACATCTGGAGAAAAGAACATCGTTGCCAAGTTTTGGTCTCGTGAATTGGATGACGTTGATGGATATCGTGTAATTCAAGTTAAACCAAAGCCAGAACCAGAAAATTTAAAACCAGAACCAGAAATAATCAAACCAACTGAAAATGAGCTCACCAATTGAATGCCTTAACATATATCAAAGAAATCGGTGAAGACTGCATGTTCATTTGCTGTGTTGTTTCAAGAGCAAAGAACACTGTAAATATTGACTTTAACGGCCTTCAAATGATACCATAAAGCGTGAAAGACGCCCATGTTTGGTTACGCCCGGAAGATAAGATCTGCTTTTTACTGTTTCTGACTTAACTGTGGTGGGCATATTTTTCAAAGCTGTGCCTTTAAATAGTTTTCAGATTTTGCCTTCACTGATACTGCAATATGCCATATTTTTTAATCAAAATAATATATGGATTTGAACAGATCTGTGCCTTATTTTACTTTTTGAATGTATTTTATTTGTCTAAACTTTTGAAAACCATTTACGAAATGTAATACTTAAATGTGTATTTTGTATGTTTCCATGTGTATTTTGTATATTTTCATATGTATTTGTTTTTAACGTCTTTTATTTGTAAATATAATTAGAATAGGATTATAGGATCTGATTGGGTGCTTTATAATGTAAATTTTCGATGTGATATGCAGAGTAATTATTAAAATATCTGTGTTGATAAAAATAAAATTTTCTATTGTTAGTTAAATTAAAACTTGCATCAAAATCATGTTTAGCATCCACTTCAAAATAAATGTATTTGTACTTTTATATGTTTATATTTTGTTGAATTGTTTCGTTATTTCATATTTATTGTCTGAATATATTTGTTTTGAAATTTACGTTATTCTGGTTTTCAGTTTTGTTTATGTTACCAATTATTTTAAATTTAATGAAGATATTTAATAAAAGTTTTTAGTTGATTTTAAAATGAAATTAGTTAGACGATGCAAATAAATGAAATGATGATGAAAACTAAATAGTAAGTTTAGGGGAATTACTTTTAACCAATAATTATTAACTCTTTTTATAGAAGCATTTTTGCTATAATTTTTTACTTAATCAGGGGTAATATGTTTATTTGTGAACATTAAGGGTGATAATCGGTTTCATATGCAGAATAATTTTCTAATAATTAGAATGGATACACGTTAACTTTAATAAACTATTAAATTAAAGGCAGCCAATCAAAGGTTTAAAAAGTCATTTAATAAATCCACCTTTTTCGACACACATAAGTTTACAAAGTCAAAGCGCTTTCGAGCATCACCATGTCCTTCATCAGTGGCGAAATCATTTTGCCGCTTATTTTGTTTCTTTTGAATTTTATACATAAATTTGAAAGAGGGAAATAAAGAGAAACCTTTGTAGAATTCTGCATATTTCAACTAGTACGTTTGTAATGCAAAATATATTTTTAATATTTTGGATTTTGAATGCATTTTGCATTATATGATTATGCAAATCATGTTACAGTTTCCACACCATTATATATTATCAACAAACTATTTAAAAATATATTGCGATATTGTAAAGAAGTTATGCAACTATTTGATTAGAAATATCAACATACGCTTAACAGATGTAAATTTGTATGGTGCTAATATATATGATGGTGCAGCTAAAAAATGTTGTGTTTATGAATTGTTATATACGAAATTGTTGTATATATGTTAAATTTATGATCGTAAACTTTCATACGTATTTTAAAAGTACATATTTTATCATTTTTTAATTTGATAGATATGTTTAGATATGTCATTTAAAGGACAAAATGTATGGTAAAATCTCTATTATCCAAGTTAAAAGCAATAGATATATTTGAAAGTCAGTTTCACATAGAATACTTAAAATAATCCAAGCAAAGTAAGGTGAATTAAGATGTGAAGAAAACTGTAGCAATGTACGCACAAGTAAGGTATAAGTATGCATAATTTAATCGTTTAATTTGCCTTTATCCTTTGCAAAATGTTCTTATTTTCTAAAATAATATGTAGTTAAGCAAACAAGGAGCATATCTTAATAACGGATATCAATGTATGTTATGATGTATCATATATTTATTTCTGTCATTACCTTATTTAGGGCAAATTTTCTACATCTGAGGAAAAAGAATTTCTAAAACACATTTTATACGATGATGGCTACTATTACTACCTGAAGGCAATTTTATTCTAGTGATACTTTTGTTTGTCATTTATACATCAAATAAATTTTCAAATCCACATTTATTATAGACGTTCTTATTTTTCTGATGATTTGCATATGGTAAATAACGACTTGAGTAAAAAACATTTTGCAATTTTTCAGTTTATTATTCATTAAGTCCTTTTTTAAAGTATTCAGTTAATTATTTAATGGCCTGTATTATATGATTAAGTCATCTAGATTGATAATATACAGCCATATCAAATTTTGGTACAACTACAATTTTGGTGCAACTGCAAGCAACCTGGGTAGTTTCGGTTAATAGAGAGTTACGGATAATAAATTTTAGGGTAATGGAGATTTTCCTACAAAGTAATAGATGAATGTTTCTTGAAAGTTCCCATCGATAAATTTCAAATTTATCAAATTTAGAATTTTCAAATATATATTGTTGTGTTTATACTATTAAAACTGTGAGGGGAAAAGTTTCGAAGGTTTCATTGGGACCAAATGAAAACAAATTTTCTGGGGATATTGGCCAGTGCATTTTTTGAAAATAAATTTATTACTTGTAAAAGTAAGAATTTGTATTTTGACATATTTTTAATTAGATTTAGTTGTGTGCTTCCGTGTTAAAGCATATTTTATTTTTGTGATCATCATACTTATTATTTGTAGTTCGTTTTAATGTGAATGTTTGCCATTAAATTTTCATAAAGTCATACTGTGGTGGTTCAGTTGATTTTTTGAGTCCTAAAAGTATTACAATATTAAGCATCCCTGAATACGAATCAGTCATTCTTCAACGATGTCTGCGATCACTATTTTTGAATGATCACTACTTTTAAATGATCACAATTTCACGAACAAGTTGAATAATACGTGAAATTTGACAACTGTCAGATTAATTACTGACTTACAGGAAGGGAAGAATTTGGCATCCTGTCTCAGTTGTTTAACTGTTAGAGTATCGGATGGCCAGTTTGAAGATCTGAAGTTCGACCCCCGGCTGGGATAGTGAAAGTTCTTCAATGGCTCGTCTTTTCAATGGCGTCCGAACTAATTAATCCTGCAAATTAATCCCGGATTAATCATTTACGTTAGATGCAGTGATGATGGAGGTCGGTAAAAGACCCTGTTACGAATTTCCAGTGGATCCTGTAAGTTATGGTGCCAGTTTTAACATCAAGACCACATAGGGTGGTAGCCAGGCAATAAAAGAAAAAATGCGAAACTTGATTCAGATCGATGGTGGATCGATAGCTGGATTCAAATCGATCAGTGGCACGCCGATCTGGCTTCAGAGAGAAAAGATTGTAGAATCCACTTCGGCAGAATGTTTCAGTAGCTCAAACTCACTATTCTTGTCCCAGTGGCTCAATAGTTAGAGCAGTGTGTCCTTATGATAGCAAAATGAAGTATCTTGAGAAACATCATTCTGAGATAAAAGTTTAAAAAATTTTATGTGTTAAAGATTTTTTAAATGGACCAATGCTAGGGAAACTTTTTCGATCACATTCTCATCTACTTTATTAAATTAGATATTCCTTTAGCAAAAAATAAATCATATTATTAGCCCATTAAAAGGAAGTTAACCAGCCTTGTAAAGGCAAAACGACGTAACTCCAAATACTCCCTTATGTCATTTTTAACCCGATTGTTTCTTAACCATTTTTAACTCGTGGTTCACTTCTAATTTTTATTCACCTCTGTGACTTTCTTTCCCTCTATATTTTACATTCAGATCCAGTTTGGAACACAGTGTGGAATTAAATAAGAATGAAGTGATCTTGCTTTCTGATTGGTTGATCTGTCAAAAAAGTCCAATAGAATCACAAAAAGTAAAATGCTATTGCACTCAGAAGCACGAACCGTATAATTGTAATGAACACGAACAATATAATTATAATGAACACGAACCATTTAATTATACTGAATAGGAACCATATAATTATAATGAATACGAACCATATAATTATAATGAACACGAGCCTTATAATTATAATGAACACGAACCATATAATTATAATGAATGAACAGGAATCATATAATTATAATGAACACTAACCATATAATTATAATAAACATGAACTATATAATTATAATGAATATGAACCATATCATTATAATGAACACGAACCATAGAATTATAATGAACATGAACTACATAATTATAATAAACACGAACCATATAATTGTAATGAACATGAGCCAAATAAAAATTAAAGAAAACAAATTTTAGCTTAAAATAATGACTGTAATATAAACATCAAAAGTTTGATATTATTTTTTACATACTTGAGTTGTTATATATTAATAATAATAGGATGCAATAATACGAAACGCGTAATATGCAGCTAATGTTGTCATTTTATTTAGTGAGATCCAACAAGCGAATGCAAAGACATTTTTGAATGTCTGGTTGCAGCGTTGTTAGTGATAATCGGAGATCACCTCTGTTCTTCTTCTTCTTCTTCTTCGACCCAGACCGTCCGACCTACCATCACCTCTGTTCGCAATATCAAGAGATGTAGCGATCCTTTCATAATAAATGAAGAGCACGACAAAAGCTAAAGTGTACTAAATAAGAAATAGGAAATGCCATATAAAATAATTCTGGTTTCTCTCAAAGTTACGGAAACTGATTAGCTGGAATTCTAAAAGGAACGGAACATTATTATTTTAGCATTACAGTCTTCTTAATATTTTAGTAAGATATTGCAGAAGGGAATTTTGCTGACCCACTTAGAATCCCCCCCCCCCCACACACACACACAATCATATGGTTTTATTGGCTTATTTTCGTTCAGTTATCTATTTCTCCGTATTTGCTATACATAATGACTAATACAAGGTGATCGTAAACTCTTTCAACAAAAAAAGAGGAGTGGTCTTGACGAACAATATTTGCAATGGAATCTAGGGCCTCCTTCCACTCATAGTGCCAGAAAAGAGTAAAGTTACATAACCACGTTGATTCTTCAACGGTGAAAAAAAAACTTAATTAATTTAGGAATTTCACATTTCCATTCATATCAGAGAAAGACTCAAAGAAGCTGCTCAAAGTGGCGCCCGAGAGATTCGTTTGCACAGCCGACACCTGCGAATGAAAGACTTTCGTACCCTCTTGCAGACTCTTTGGTGTGGTGTTGATACTGTCCACAGCAATAACGATTCTCGCGTCGAGATCGTCCAAGGAGTCTACAGGTATTTCGTACGTCAATGTTTTAATGTGTCCCCAGAAAAAGATGTCCAGTGGGTTAAGGTGCGGGGAGCGGGGAGGCTGAGCTACAGAACCACCATTTCCAATCCACATCTCGGGATATGTCACATTTAGGAAGTATCGGTGGATAAATGTGCTGGGGCCCCATAGTGAATAAACCACATGTCCCTCTGTGTGGTGAACGGAACACCCTGCAGCAGACTGAGAAGCACTTGCTCAGGAACACACTGAACCGGTCAGACGTTCTGACAAGAGGTAAGGTCCAACCAGATAATTACCAAGGAAACTTGCCCAGATACTGATGGAAAATCTCTGTTTATGCTTACGAGGGTCAGTGATGTGTGGATTTTCTTGAGCCCAAGCGTGCTGGTTGTGACTGTTGAAAATATCTTTCAGGATGAACGGAGCCTCATCACTGAATAACACTAATACATGATAGAGACTCAGCACAATTTCGACCGAGGTCCGACACTTCGTAAATGCTATTTTATTCCGGACGGTGGATTGGACGTAGTGAACCTGTGACTTGGCCTCACACTCCCCTGACGTTAATCCACTGGACTTGTCTCTTGCCAGACCGTTTGACCTGCTCAACGTACCGTGTGTTCCTGGAAAAAGCCCTTCCTGATCTGTTGTAGAGTGTTCCGCTTACCACACAGAGGGACATGTGGTTTATGCATGATGAACCCCAACACATTTATCGACCGAGGTCCGGTACTTCTTAAATGTGACATATCCCAAGCTGTGGATTGGAAATTGTGAATCTGTGCTTGGCATTCAAGCTCCCCGTACCTCAATCCACTAGACTTTTTCTTCTGGGGACACATGAAAACATTGATGCACGCGACACCTGTGAACTCCTCGGAAGATCTCGTCCCTTGAATCGCTCTTTCTGTGGACAATAACAACACCACATCAGAAGTCTGCGAGAGGGTGTGACAGTCTTTCCTTCGCCGGTATCGTCTGTACAACAAAGTCCTCGGACGCCACCTTGAGCAGCTACTTTGAGTCTTTCTCTGATGCGAATGAAAATGTGATACTCCTAAATTAGTTAATTCTATTTTTTCATTAAAGGATCAACATGGATATGTAACTTTACTTTTTTCTGGCACTATGAGTGGAATGCATTCCTAGGTTCCATTGCAAATATTATTCGAATATTGTTCGTCTTGCTGTTTACTATCATTCCCTCTTTTTTGTTGAGAGAGTTTACGATCACTCTGTATAAATTCAGCATCAAATTCCAGAGGGTGTAGGGATCTTCACTAAGAATTTCCAATTCTGGTGCTGTCACGTGACAGCTTCAGAATAAGACAATGCAAGTTTTTGAGTCGGGAGTACTCCCGACTTAAAAACTGGCATTGTTTTTTTAATATCAATTTCTTTGGACAAACTATAGAGCTTAGATGATGATTGATATAGACTCAGTATTAAGTTCCAGAGGGAATGGCGTTTAATGAGGATTTCTACCTGCTCAGTTCACAAATGTTCTCCGAAAGATTTATTTTTAATAATTGACTATAAATAGAGTTTATATGACGACTGATATGAATTCAATAACAAATACTGCAAGGGTACAAAAATTCCCTAGCGATTTTAGTTTTCGGTTCTTTTTCAACTTTCTGTTAAAAAATGTTATTTGAAACATATATTTTTCTTAAGAATGGGCTGTAGGTAGAGACAGGATTTATTTGAATTATACTTCAAATTCTGGTGGAGATGGAGAGGGGAGGGGTGGGAGAGTTCACTAAGGATTTTCACTTTCAGCTTCAGAGGTATTACTACTTCCGATTTAAAAAATTACATTTGCCTTGCTACATTTCTTTTCTCAGAAAAAACTATATATAGACAGAGATTAGACGATGGTTGATGTGAATTCAACATAGAATTTTGGAAGGATTACAAGGGAGGGGTCTCATTAAAAATTTCCCCATCTGGTTCTGGAGATTCCTGTGGTCACTTCCTGTTTTTGTATCATTGTCCAAAGAAAATGTGCGTAAAAGAGTATTAAAAGCTTCATAGTTCCGTCGGAAATAAAGTCTACACGCCACTTGTCGCCATATGACGGCTCCTCCTTAAATTCCTGTTAACATTGTTTTTATAGAACAGCTTCCCAAGCATAACAGTTTTGACAATGTAGAGACCATTGTTCTTTTTTATTCTATACAAATCATAACATGAACAGCTCTTACTGTGTCTGTATCCTCATAAGCATGGTTGAGTTACAATTTCCGAATATGTTTTAATACGCAACAAATGTATTTTATAAAAAATGTTCAACTGCTGTCTGAAACCAAAAATAAATTTTCTTTATCTTCAAACAACATTATAAGTTGATTAAAGCATCAACCAGTTACGAGGACACAAATCAAAGTATTATTTTATGAGTCATCGAGGTTATACTTTATTACATTTTTACCTATGAAGCATTTAAAGTTTTATACCGATAGCCCTTCCTATAGGAGGTGTTCCCAAAGTAAGGTTGTGGTGTCTATATAATTTTTGGTTATGATTTCTTTTAGTTCACGTTCTAAATTATGTTTTAATTTAAATTAACAACATCTTACTGGTTCGTTTATGTACACCAATCCTGAGCCAACTAACAATTTCTGCGATCTTTTTAATAGACCAGAATAAAGTTTTGGTTCTGGGGTTTGTTTGGGAGTTCAAACGTTCGCGAGCAATAAGAGGAGCTAACAAGAGGCACCTAGAGGAACTGTTTACAATCATGATCAACAGGATCTAGTCCACAAGAGTGCTTTCTGAAGTATCTAGACATCCGCTGAGTAATTGGGTGAGCATCGGCCGTTCGTATTAAATTTTTACGAGTAGTGCAACTTTCATTTTAATCACCAATCCCCGGGTTTATATAAGTATTTCATATTCAGTCCTGATATGAGCATGTGCAATGTAATATTTATTCTGTATACAGACTTCTTTAGTTTTAAAGGCAGTTGCTGTATAAGTTATATGTGCAAATAAAAAGTTTAATTTGAAATGCTAGTCTGTGTGTTTTCTCTTGGCCGTAAAGCAACTTTGACATAAAGCAAAACTTTGTAGCTGTGTCATTTTTAGATAATCAATCTTTACTGAGCCTGCTACATACTCCATTATGACCGACTTCATCTGAGCTAAAGGCACTTTACAAAGACAATACTTTCATTGTATATAGCAGTACACACGGACCGGATTCGCGGTCTTCAGCAAAGGATAGCTGATACTGCGATAGTAGCCAGGAAACTTGCTTTGTGCCAAAATTTTGTGAACCTACGTAGAAAAAGAAAATAATTCTGCTCTACCACGTAGCCGGTATCAGACTCCATAAAAATTGAGATCTGGCTGAACCAACTTCATATTCATAGATATTTGGGAGCGCTGGCCTAAATTTGGGAGTCCCCTACAGCCTGGTTTTGTGTGAATGAGGTTACACTTATCATGCTTTAACGTAAATAAAAGTTTAAAATGTTATTTAAAATTATCTTTTAAAAAAAATCCACATACCTTGAGATAAAGAGAAAACCCTTTTATTACTTAAATCAATGCCAGATATTCAATTTCCAAGTGAGTTTTTTCTTTATCACACATTTGTGGCAGCAATATTTTTTTCTGGATTATCCTTTGATAACTCAATTATCTCCAAACAATATCACGACACTATGTGAAAAGCATCAGATGCTGAAAACTACACCAGAAGATATAAAGTTCTAAACTTGTTATTATTCGGTGCAAATAATTGCATTGCTCTTGGTACGATATGCTGTGGTTCTTGGTATCTGCTCTTTGCGTGGGGTCTGCTTGGGGCCATGCAGCTCTTTACGACCCCCCTGGTCGATCATCTATGTGGAGGTTCGGATTCAAAAATCCAAGGAACGATAATGATAGAGAACTCTTCTGTGGAGGAATAACGGTGAGATTTTACTTTACTTTTATTTACAGCTGGTTAAAATAATACTGAAATAATACTTTGCCCAGAATAATACTGAAATTAAAATTACGGGGAAGAACATCTGAAATGTTTTATTTATAAATGTGTGTCCTTTCAAACTTAATAAACCATCCAAAAGAGTATGTAAATCGGTAGAGCCTTTTTCGAATCATAAGCAGTCTTTACAGACGGAAGTAACAGGCATTTTTGTTCCCGTTATTCCGCGGGTAAGTGTGGGGGTAAAGCATTCGCTGAATCCAGTCTCATTACTTTCAGAAAACTATATTGCAGATTTCAGGAAATTTTTCAGCATTGAAACGTGTATTTTGGAATTTTCATTTTTAGATATCAAAGGGGTTTAAAATCGGAAATATTTTTAACACAAACATGCTCCAAGAATTAAGCTTAACCAATGAAAAGTTATGTGAATCCGTTGAATTGTTCTGGGGTTATAAGCGGCCAGACAGATAGAAACAGGTTATCAATTATCGTTATTCCGTACTTTCGTTGTCGGTTAATAAAACTTTATCAAAATATTCACTAAACTAAGTCTTATTGCCTAAATAAATCATCAAAATCAATCGCATGGTTTCGATGATATTTAGGTTTGTTTAGTATTTTTCACTAACTCCAGGATGAATTCAAATTATGAATATTTATTAAATCCATAGCTACCCCCATTGTGCTCTTTACTTCTACTCGGCCAATTTTTATGATTTTGTTTTTAAACTAAAGATCTTATTCGGCATAATTGTCAAATTTTGTTGACTAAATAAAGAATACATTCAAATTTTCTGCACGGCCATTTATTTTTTATGTTGACAACTAAGCAAATAAGACTGACCCGATGACTTTAGCATGAACCGTTCTCGAGATAATTTAGAATGCTGGAATTTTATGGACCTGAAGTTTTAAAGTGAATTAAGTTGCCAAATGAAACAAAGATGCAATAAAAAGACAAATTGGATATAATATAAGAAAAGTATCCATGTTATTTTCTGCAATTAAACTCAATTTAATGCATAATAAAAAAAATCTGATGTGGGCAGCATATGACTTTCCTTATATAATGCAATGAATTTGCTACTATTACAGTAAAAAAATACGTTATTCTTACAGTAGATACTTATTTTTTCCAAGATATTGAATTATCGTCACTTAGTCGTCATTTTCATTGATTTAGAGTTATTTTTATCCATTTGGCGAGATTTTCGCTATTTGCACCATTTAAAAAATCGCCAAGTTTCCAAAATTCCGCCAAATTCGTCGCCAAGCATTACGGATGGAGAAATAAGTTATTCTTGTAACACATAAATGACTATTGGCGTTCAAATACAAAAGTATTATTCAAAGTATCTTTTCTCATGAATGGAACGAGCTAGATCCACGCAAATGATATCCCCCAATTTATTGCATGATATCCCTATGAAAAGTGAACTTGTTTCTCAACAGTTAATATTTTTTTTTAATTTATGGGATTCTTTAATAAATTTATTTGAAAAATGTGCAATATCTCGAGAACGGTTCATGCTAGCGTTCTACAGTTTGTCAATCGTTTTCTAAGGGAAAATTACATAAGAAATGTCTATTTGCGTAACTTTTTTAAAGGTTTTGATTCTTTGATGATTTTTTCAAAATTTCACTCGAAAATTTAGGGGGGTTCTAAACAGTCGAATATGTTTAAAGCCAATAGGCTTCCAGTATTCACAGATTGTAATTTTTGTACCAAATTTTTAGTCAAATCTCTCCATTTGTTCATGAGAGATCGTCTCCACAGACTCACTGACACACACACACACACACACACACACACACATACTTTCACACACACACACAGACATCACCTCAAAAATATTCGATTCGTGATCAGGGATGCTTGAAACGTGCTTTCCCGTCGAAAACTCGAATTTGAATTTTCGACCCCGTCACAATACTTTCCTTATACATTATACTGTATAAGGAAAGTAAAAATGGATTTGAATTTGTAGGGAAAGTGGTGTGCTGACCAAATTAGATTTTCTTCCGAATCGTACCAAATCGTATCAAATTTTTATAAAATTTTAGTTTTTGAGTTAGAGGGGACACACACTCTCTCTCTCTCACACACACACACACACACACACACACACAGAGAGAGAGAGAGAGAGAAGAGAAGACAGCAGTTTTTCGTGTTTTAGAGGTTCCAAAACGGGTAGACCCATTGAAAATTCGAGTTGCGATTTTCGACACGATTCCAACGCTTTTCCTATACGTTACTGTGTATTTGAGGAAAAATAAAATGAAACAAAATTCATATTAAGTGCAATTTCACATAATTATCCGTATTATTTTATGCTATTAAACTCAATTTAGTGAATTATAAAAGAAAGACATTATTCCCACTCCTGTAAGCAGTGCTGGAAGTCAACATTTATATCCTTCAGTTGATCCATAAAAGGCCGCTGGAACAGGCTACAGATTGAGGAAAAAGATAAACGCTCACTGGCTGAGATATCATAAGTACAGTGACTGCGAAATCAATTCGATGTTTCTAATACTGAAAACTAAGGCACAGATAAGCGTGACAAATGTCTGTAAGAGTGTTTGACATGAAAAACATTCCAGTGATTCTGCAACATTCGTACTCACCAAATCTCAGATTGTGTAACTGTTCCCCGTTTCCGAAAGTCAAGAAGTTTTTTCGGGGCGATTGACAACATGTAGAGCGGATGCGTGGCGAACCAACTGAAGAACCTAATAGAAACACTGCTTTCTAGACGTGGGATCCCTAACAACATACCTTAAAAGCAACATACCGTATCTATTGATATGTTACTTAAAGAGGATTGCTCTGAAAAGCGATCAACTTTAATTTATTTTTTTTTTCAAATGGCCAGGCACTTTGACCTTCGTCATTCGCCTTTATTACAGCAGCCAGAGTGTGAACCATTTAGCCGTCCATTGACATTGCCCCAGGCGCATCAGAGGGGGGCGGATCCCATTGCGCCCACAACACAAACATCCATGCCTTACGTGGGGCTCGAACCCACGATGTGGCGGTCGAGCGATTGCTACGGAAACGCTTGCCCTGACCACTCGACAACCACGTCGGCTCAACTTTAATTGTAAGATTAAGTAATTATTTTTCTGGCTGACCTTGTATAGTATATATGTTATTATGGCATGGTCGTCCGACAAATATATTCTCAATGGGTACAAATAAAGTGATTTTTATTATGCTCTTGCATAATAAAAACCACAGTTTGGTAAAACTAATAAGTCATTAAACCATATATCTTTTAATTTTCCAATGTATGTAAATACCGAGAATGAATCCTTGCAGATAGCTCTGTGTTACTGTAAAGATTGATTTAAAATCCACTCTTTTGCTTATCTGTAATTTATAACCTCAATCAAATCATGATGTAACCTCTATTTTCTCGAAACAGAGACTATGGCAGGTCAACAAGGGCAAATGTGGAATATGCGGTGATCCCTGGAACGCTAAAGAACCACGTCCCAACGAAGATGGAGGCTTATATGGAAACAAGATCATCGTAAGAACCTACAAATCTGGTGAGGAAATCACCGCCAAGATAAACGTGGCAGCCAACCACAATGGTTACTTCGAATTCAAGCTATGCCCAGTACAAGAGGGAGTCACGACTGACCAGGACTGTCTGGACAAACACCCTATCGCCCTGGCTGATGGCTCTGGATATAAATTTATACTAGGAGGCAAGAGGGGACTGGTTGAGGTCCCGTTGAGGTTACCAGAGGGCTTGACGTGTGAACGATGTGTCTTCCAATGGCACTGGAGAGCAGGTAAAGATCGAGATTAACTCCATAAGTACAGTTGGTTGAAATTTAGTCTAGCTAATAATTGACAATTACGATAAAAATGTAATTGATAGCATGATTAGCAATTACATTTCTTAATCGTTAATTTTGTAGACGATAAAACGAGTGACTTTCGCAAATTAATTGTGCATGACAAATGATATTTCGTAATTGTTAATTGTATTACAATTAATCGATTACACAACTGTTTGAATTTTTGGAATTCGAAAATAAGATTTTCTTTTATTTTAATTTGTGAAAACAAAACTTAAATGCTGAAAGAAATAGAAAAATAGTTATTTAATTCGTAAAATATTATATACATCTTTAAAAGCATCTGAGGGGTAGATTAGGTGAGTTGAGACGTGCAAGCAGACATTGTATGCCTTTGTACAAACATTGCATGTTCTTGAAAATAATGGAAATAAATAAGGAAAATTTAAAGAATAATTATAAAAATAATTATAAGCTTAAGGAAATAGAAAAATTATTAGCCGATTCATAAAATATTGTATAGATCTTTAAAAAAAATCTGAGAGATAGGCAAAGTGAGTTGAGAAGCGCAGGCGAACATTATATAATGCAAAAAGTGCGTTTATAGTTTATGAAAATAATAAAAGCGATGGATTGAGAAAATTTAAGAATAATTATTTTAAGAAATGTAAGCTGAAGGGAATAGAAAAATCATTAGCAGATTCATAAATTATAGTATACATCTTTAAAAACATCTAAGAGGTATCATAATAAAGTGAGCTGAGACGTACAATCAAGCATTGTATTATGCAAAAAACGCTTATTTATTTCATGTAAATGGTGAAGGTGAATAATTAAGAATATTTAGGGAATAATTATAAGAATAATTATAAGCTGAATAAAACGAAAAATTCATTAGAAAATTCGTAAAAAGACACCTGAGAGGTAGAAAAAAGGGTGAACTGGGACGTGCTGTCGTTCATTGCTCGACGCACGATAATTAACAATACAATTAACAATACAATACAATTATAATTAACAATACAGTACAATTAACAATACAACTGCGTAATAAAAAATGTCTAGCTATTAGAATTAAATCAGAACGGAATCCTAATTAATTACCATTAACGTTTTGTTACAATTACATTTTAAAGACACATATTCAAATAAGTATCTAATTAATCACATTTTAATTAATCTTCAACTCTGGTTGTAATTCTGTGTATAAAGGAGTAATAACGTGAATAATTTATTTTCATTTTAAATTTATGTTATTTGAAACAAATACGAAGGAAAGAATAAAAAAAAAAAACTTGTAATATCTAAATAAGTTTATCGATTTAGTAACTCAATAAAATAAAATAGTCATAAATATTATATAAACACAAATAAATACAGGTCAACCAGTTTCAAAGGCAAAAAACAGCCTCTTCTTCATAACATACATAATACCTCGGGTTATTGCCATTTGGTGATTTCTATAATAATTTATGATATTGGTTGATGGTGGTTGCAGACTCTTGGTCTAGACTATGGGGATATACCATGGTGGAATACACTGGAAACGTTTCATTTGGACATGTTGAAGGCAACGATAACGCGCTGCTGAAGTTAGATATTCATATAAGTAATGCTCACAGTATTGAAAACGTAATTATAATATATTGCTTTATGATTAATAATTAAAAATATTTATACATTAAAAACAAACTTCTGCTTATAGGACAAGAGCTTATAACTTTCTTGTAGAAAGCAGCCATAAGTCAGTTAGGTGGCTACAATTTTTTTGATGACCCTAATATTCCTTTTTGCCTGAAATTGAAGAGAACAATCAACTTTTCTTTTTAGACTTTCTTGTTTATAGAAAGGATTCTTTTTTTAATACTTCTGCTTTTCGGAAATATTTCTCTGTTCATCTGCCTCCACATTTTCTTTCAAACCATCCTCCACAACAGAAATTAGCTGTCTTTTACACATACTAATGAGACCTGCGGGTATTTTACCCGTAAATAATTTAATAAACGGAAATGTGTTTATTCCTGGAATATCTTACTATAATAAAAGATAACACCCAATCGTTGTCTGTATAGCCACAACACAAACGGAGGTTGTAAATAAATTACAAATGAGTACATTGTCCGCTTTCGTTTTCAGTATATATGATGTAATATGTAACGTAAAACCCCAGAATTCTTCATTGCTGTAAATAAGTTAAAAATGAGTCCAATATCTGGCTTCGTTTTCAGTATCTCTTACTCAACGTAGAACTTCAGAATATTGCTTTTTATATATAGATGTGTATCGGAAGGGTTCACTTATGCTCTGATTTAACTTCCTTAGCTTCGGAAATTAAGCTCTTAATATCTTTAGCTAAATGCAGAGGTTTCAACCCTTCTATCATTGATAAAGCTTTGGTAAAATTTATCAGGCAGAGTCCACTACCCACTCTTTCTTCTTATTTGTTCCAATAAAGTTGAAAGTTCTGTTTGAGTTTTTGTTCCGATAAAGTTGAAAGTTCTTCCTTTTTACGTTCCTTTAAGTTCGGCAGATTCCTCTCCTCTTTTTTTCTCTCTTCCTTTTGTACTTTCCTTTGTACTCTGGACAGCAAAAGAAGAGTACAGAGGATATGTTTTATTCTCTTTCTTTTATACTAGCCAGTTGATGCTCTACAGTTGAGCTTCTGGGACGGCACTGCAAACTCCTATCGTCGAAGTTAACTCTGCAAAAGTTAGTTATACAGTAATGAAGTGTTTTTACAGAGTTTACAGTTTATGATTTATTTTTCAATTTCCTTTTGAACAGTATATAAATAATTCATGTATTCTTCACAGAATTAGTGGAAAGTCAACATCTTGAGTGCAAATCACTATTTAGACGTTACTCCAAGGCAGCATATATTATTTTTCATTTGTTAAGGGCGCATACCCTTTTAAGTGTTCTGTTTTGGCCTGATGAAGGAGGTCAACGCCTTCGAAGCAATTGTAGTCACCTAAGTGACTTATGACTGCGTTCTACAGAAAAGTTGTAAGTCCTTGAACAATATTTTTACTTGTCAACCTAATTTCTTCTATTTGTCATATAGGAAACCAGTGGGGAATCTGCGAAAATGGAAAAGGAAAGCTTGGCTGTGGACCTCAGGAATACTTCCGAGGTTGTGCCGATGTTAAGATCGAGTAAACTTAACTTTAAGGGATCATTTGTACAAAATAAAATCATTCACTGTAACTCTTCCTTTATTATTTGAAATATTAAATTTTATGTTCTGGTGGATTTACTCGTGTTGTTCATAAAATATGATAAAAGTCCCGTGAAATATGACATAAGTCATACAGTCAAGCAAGTTAGTAAAATCATATGATGTTTTGACTTTAAGACTATCGTCTGAATATCTAGATGAAAGCGGAGCAAAAATTGAAAGTGCCAGCTAGCTTCTAGTATAAGCAATTAACTATAACAGGTAGAGAAAAAATCTAATAAACTTATTTCTGGCGTTTTGTTTTACAAAAATTTGAAAAATTGGTATCGATGATCCAAATGATTGCAACTATAGCGTGTTATCCTTCACATTAAAGGGCTTGCAAAATATTTAGATTGATGCCATACTTGTTAATGCACCCCCCGGTGGGGGTAACTTACCCCCAAGGAGAATAATGGCGTCACGAACAAAAAAAAAATCTGTTTCGTGGCTATTTTTCCCAACACTCATTGAAACTGTTAAGTCTCCTGACTATTAAGTCATAAATAATCCCTTTTATATATGATTATGTCAAACATTGTCCTATGCCGCCATGTTAAAAAAATATAAAATTTCAAATAAATTTCGAAATCGGCGCTCCAATTAAAACAAAATTCTATCTAGTTCTAGATTTTGCGGTAGCAAAGCCGAATATAAAGTTTCGTGAGAATCCATTCATAATTGTGGCCCCTATCGTCTACACAAGAAATTGACCGCAGATATGCAGACAGACAGACGGACATCACTCCAAAAGTAGTCGAAACGTGTTCAGGAAGTCTTAAAACATACATTGGCATCAAAATCTTGAATTCGAAGATTTTCGGGAAGACAATACTTTCTCTATATTATATTACCAGGTAATAATTCAATGAACATAGTAATTGAATGCGAAAAATGTGATTGTATAGTTTTAAATAATAAATAAATATCAAGTTGAGTGTATGAAATGCTAATTCGCACGGTTTGCTGTTGACTCAAAAGTCGCAGTTGAAAAATATACTATATGTAAAATATATTGAGCACAGTAGTATATGTGAAAAATATACTACTGTAAATTTCATAGTATGACAAATTTTATTTTGTCATACTATGAAATTTATTATAAAGTATAGTTTGCACAAAAATTTTCGATTTCGAGATTTTGATGGCAATTTATCCTCTAGGACATCCTGAACGCGTTTTGACTATCTTTAGTGTGATGTCCGTCTGCCTGTGTGTCTATGGTCGATTTCTTGTGTGATACCACAAATATTAATGTATTTTCATAAAACTTTTTTTACGGCTTTGTTAACAAAAAAAAAAAAACCTAGAACCAGAAGAAAAAACAGCTAAAATTTCATAATTTATTACAAATTATATATTTTCTTAATATGACAACATACGACAAAATTTGCTATAACCATGCACAAAAGGGGTTATTTATAGCTCAATGATCCTGAAACTTAACTGTTTCAATCATTGTAATGAAAAATAGTCATTTTACAATTTTTGTAGATCCCCCCCCCCCTTCCAAGAAAAAGTTGATCCTTGAGGGGGGTACATTGTCTAACATGGTATTAATCGAAAGATTTTTTCAAGCCCTTAAAAAGGACGGATTGTTTGATGATACAGATTTTTCACATTTCTTCTTGCAAAAACAAACAAATAAATAAATATAATAATAATAATAATAATAATAATAATAATAACAACAATAATAATAATCACAAGCTACTCAAAAATGAATTTTGTTATGAGAAACTCGAGTTGAGCCACACTTCAGTTAATTTATTACTTCAAGTATTGATAAAGGATTACTACCAGTATCGAAAAAGGATTACTACCAGTATCGATAAAGGATTACTACCAATATCGACATTATGTTTTCGTCAAAGGAATTATACTTTAGTGTATATTTTTCTTGTCGCTTTATCCAATACTCTGCAAAACTCTTTTCTCTAAGCTCCACTTCAAGGGACCTATCTAATTTAATATTAATCAACTCTTTTTAAGCTACCCACGTAATATGATCCTATTTTAAGGATTTAACTAAAGAATTTTAAAAAGTCTGATGTGGGGGAACACGTGACTTTCCCTACATATTGCAGTACTTTACTCCTTTCAATGCGAAATAACGATAGACAAGATCCACTGCACAATGTTTTAAACGCTAAAAAGTACACAGTCATTCGGCTATTTTCTGGATAACAACTAGTTAAATTATTTTAAATACCAAATTCACTTATATTTCGCCCACGTATAACTTGACAATTTGAAATATTGTTGACATCTGCTAAGAAATACATTCCATTATATTAAATATGTTAGTTATATTTACATTTTTATATCTTTAGAGATATATTTTTCAATTCAGCAATATTTTTGTCAATTTGGCCCCTCATTAAAATAATCCCTAAGCTGGCTACATTTAGTCAAATGTGTCATCAAGGTTGCCAAGGTTTTTTGCCAAGTAATACTCATCTGATGATACTTAATACTATTAATTTTTATGTATTTTCTTAGATACATTTATTTGGAAAACGCTTGATGCAATATCTCGAGAGCGGTTCAAGCTAGTGTTCTAAAGTTTGTGTCATTCGTTTTACAATAAAAAATACGCACAAAATGATTATTTATTTAACATTATTAAATGTTCTGATTTTCTTAAAAAGTCATTCGAAATTTTGGGGATCTTCCGGCTGTTTTATTGCGTTTAAAATCAATAAAGTTCCAGGATTCATATCATAATAATCGAACCAAATTACGCTCCATTACTCCATGGACACACTACACGCAAACATCACCCCAAATGCGTTAGATTCGAGTTCAAAGATGCTTAAAAAGTGCTTTTCCTTCCATATCTCGGAATTTGAAATTTTCGATTTCCTTGATAATATTTCCCCTAGGTACATAGAGAAAGTAAAAATTTGAAGTGGACAGAATTTCTCTACATAATGCAATGAATTTACTTCTTTCACAGTAAAAAAATGATGTGCAAGATCGACGGCATAGTGTTTTAATATTGAATTCTACATTTGCCACCTTTTCTGAATGACAACATGTAAAACTATTTCAAAATACTCTATTAACTTATATTTCTTGCAAATCTAACTTGACAATTATCAATATGGATAGCATCCACATTAAACCATTTAGTCCATACATAAAAATATTTTAATAAATTCAACAATTTAACGTCATTTTCGTTAATTTACAGTCATTTTTGCAACCTTGGGGATATTTTCGTTAATTTGACTCCCTTACACGAAGTTGCCAAAATGACTTAATTTCACCGAAGTAGTCGTTAAGTTTGCCAAATTTATCACTACGCTTGCAGACAGACGGATAGAAGGGCTTTTCTTTATAAACTAATGACTATTTGCTCGATTAATGGGCATCAAGATACAAAACTATTAAATAAACTATCTTCTCTCGTAATTGGAATAAACTAGATTCATGAGAATTATGTTATCAAATTTGTCGTATAATATTGCAATTGAAAAGTGAACACAGTTCACAATATTTAATAATTTTTTTACATTTTTTTTACATATTTTTACATATTTAATTATATATTCACCGTCGGACACTCTTAAAAGTTGCCAAAAAGGCGACATTTCACCAAATTAGTCATTAAGTTCGCCGAATATATCGCCACGCTTGCAGATAGACGGAGAGAAAAGGTTTTCTTAACTAAATGATACTGACTTGATAAATGATTATTGGCACGATAGATGGGCATCAAAATACAAAACTATTACATAAACTAGCTTCTCCCGTTAATGGAATAAACTAAATTTACGAGAATTGTGTTATCAAAATCGTTGCATAATATTCTATATGAAAATTGATCACAATTCTCAATAATTAATGATTTTTGCTTTCCCTACAATACATGGTAATAATGTACGGGGAAAGTATTGGAATCGTGTTGAAAATCGCAACTCCAGCTTCTGACGTATTTGCACGCTCTGAGATTTCTAGAATATGAAAAACTTTTTTTAGCTGTGTGTGTGTGTAAGTGTTTGCAATGTATGTAATCACACTAACTCGAAAACTGATTTCTAAATTTCATAAAACTTTATAGGAAAGTCACTTGTGGGTTACCCTGGTGCTGATTAGATTTTGGTACGATTCAGGATAAAAGAAAATGCCTTTTTTGCGAAATTGCCAGCAAAATTTCCTGTATCCACTCTAGCTAAAATATTAATATATCAAATTTTACAAAATTTGGTAGATATGTCACTTGAGGGTGACCCTGATGATGATTAGATTTTGGTTCCATTTAGAATAAAAGAGCCTGTTATTTTGGGTAATTAAACTCAATTTAATGAATTATTAAATAAATAAAGAGAAAATGAATTTGAGTCTGTAGGGAAATTTCACGCGCTGGCCACATCAGATTTTTTCACTGTCAAAGATATAAATTCATTGCAATATATGGGGGAAGTCATGTACTGCCAACATCACTCTTTTAGACATGTAGCTAGATACCTTGATGAGTTGCTTCAGTTTTAGGTTGCGCAAGATAGCCTAGTTAAGCTTAGTATTAATCTCAATTTAATAAATGAAAAATTAGCATTGAGGAGTTTCATCTCTTTAAGAGGCAGCTCTAGCTAGTTTACTTCTAATTTGCACGAAGCTCATTGTAAGCTGGACCAAATATGTAGGCAAATTAATGTAGCCAAATCAGAAAAACTGCAGAAGTTTATTGTAAATATTTAATCTGAAAAGGAATTAAATTGTTTTGCAAATATATTCAAATTAAACTCTTAAAAATGTTAGAACCAATCTAACCGTTGTAAATATAATTACTCTCCCTACAATACATGGTAATGCATGGTGAAATTGCTGGAATCGTGCCGAAAATCGCAACCCGAATTTTCGACGGATCGACAAGTTTTGACCACCATAGAACCCGAAAAAACTATTTGTAGCGTGTCTTATTCTCGACTCTGTGCGTGTTAAATGGTTGGCGTAAATTATTTATGTGCTTATTTTGTAATTTAACGATATTTTTTGGTATCGAATTATCCGAATATCCATATGCAAACTTTGTATTCGCGATTTACAAAATCCACTTTGACAATAAGAGCATGCAATTCGCCTAAGTAGCTCCACGGTACAGCGTCGGCTGGCCAGTTCGAAGATCCAGAGTTCGATTTCCGGATGGGGCAGCAAGGTTCTTTGCAATGGTCACCTAAAAGATAAAAAACTTAAAAATGGCGCCTAAATAAATCAATCCTGTTGGTTAGTGCAAATATGCCGAAGGTATGAAAGTGACCCTAGTACAACTAGCATGGATTCAGTGGACTCTGGACGATTGAGAGCCGATTTCAAAATCGAGAGGATAACAACCACGCAGGATACTAGCCTGCTTGAAAATAGTAGTAGCAGGAGGCTGACCTGAGGTAAAAATAGCAGGAAGTGGTCAGTCAGTTTGTTCGTTGTCCGCCAATCTGACCTTAGAGAGTGGAGAAAGAAGAGTCCAATTCGACAAAAAAGCTTGCAATTTTGTAGCAGTAACTCAGCGGTAAGGCGTCGACTAGCCAGTTCAAAGACCCAGGATTCGATTCCCGGCCGGAGCCGAAAGGTTCTTTACAGATTTCGGGATGTGTATCATGTCTGTTCGTTTTCATTTACATTGCCACTGATAAAGAAAATTATGGCGTCTGAAAGCGCTTTGGTATTCTTGTAGCTTTGTGTACGTTATTAATTGCGTTTTAAAATAAAGATATTTCACAATAAATTGGTAGTCTTTCATATTATGAATATTTTTGAAACCTCAACCTTTTCTTTATCACACACGTGTGGCAGCAATATTTTTTCTGGACTATCCTTTGATAATTCAATTATCTCCAAACAATATCATGGCACTATGGGAAAAGCACCAGATGCTAAAAAATACATCACAATGTATAAAGTTCTAAACTTGTTATTATTCGATGCAAACGATTTCATTGTTTTTGGTACGACATGCTGTGGTTCTTGGTATCCGCTCTCTGTGTGGGGTGCGTGTGGGGCCACGCAGCCCTTCACGATCCCCCTGGTCGATCATCTATGTGGAGGTTCGGATTCGACAACCCGAGGAACGATAATGATATAGAACTCTTCTGCGGAGGAATAACGGTAAGATTTTACTTTACCTATTATTTAAAGCTGGCTGAAATAATACTGAAATAATACTTTGCCCAGAATAATACTGAAATGAAATTAACGTGAAATATAATATGAAATGCTTTAGCCTTAAATGCGTTTCCTTTCAAACTTTATAGACCATCCAAAAGAGTATGTAAATCGGTTGAGTCTTTGTATTTTGCCTCGACCAGGCTCATGGTAACTTAATGTACCTTGATTAGCACCATATTGTACAGATTTATCGACTTCAGTTACGGGATTACCTGTCAGTACATTCTCAAATCTGTCGAACAAAGTGATATAACTCAAAACATGGTATAACCGGATACATAAGACCTTGCCACCCAGGACAATAAGACACAGATGCAATCAATTAAACCATATACATTTATTGTATATTTCACTCAAATTACAGCAACTGACTGTTTAATTGAAATGGAGACATATGTCATGAATCAAAATTTCACTTGCTTACAAATAAACACAATTATGAAACGCAATGCACTTTTACGGGTCTGGTGATATTTAGATAAACAGGGGACTAGTTATATAGCTTCTCTTCTTATGCAAATATGTTCGTGTCTCGAAACCTTATTTCGGCTTACCCGGGATACTAGACACTTCTGGTCATAGTGGTATCCACTAAGGCGGGTCGCTCTATCCTTCAAACTTACGCATTCATCTTAATCCGCTTAACACGTCACAATTCCTCTCACCGTCTACTCCTCTAACCATCTAGCCTTCCAGTCAACTAGGTTGCCTTCCAACTACCTATTTCATCCTATCCTTACAATGTCTAACTTACTCGCGATTTGAAACTTTCTCCTGTTCCCACCCCAAGATCGCAGAAATATTACTGGACTCAGGGATTGGTCTATCTAACTCAGCCAGTCAGAATTGTTAACTTAAAGAAAACATAAATTATAATGAAAACCGTGGGAAATATTATCGAAACGTTATTTGGACCTCACACCATTTTCCGAATTATAAGCGGTATTTACAGGTAAAAATAACAGGTATTTTTGATCCCGTTATTCTGCGGGTAGGTGTGGGAGATAAACTTATATAAAACATTCCCTTAATCCAGTCTCATTACTTGAGAAAGTTGTAACAAATTATATTTCATATTTCAAGAGGTTTTTAGCATGGAAGCGTGTATTTTGGAGTTTTCACTTTTAGATATTAAAGTGGTTTAAAATCTTAAATATTTTAAACACAAACATGCTCCCTAAATGAAGCTTAACCAATGAAAAGGTGTGTAAATACGTTGAATTGATTTTAGATTTATAAAAAGTCAAACAGATAGAAACAGGTTATCAATTATTATTATTCTGCACTTTCGTTTAGGTGACTAAAAACTTTATCAGAATATTTCCCCAGACTGAATCTTATTGCCTAAAAAAAATCATCAAAATCAATCGCATGGTTCCGGTGATATTTAAGTTTGCCCTATATTTTTCACTAACTCGAGGACGAATTCAAAAATTATGATCATTTATCAAATTCAAAGCTGTCCTCAGCGTACACTACTCAGCCTGTTTTCGTGATTTTATATTTAAAGAAATATTTGCCCAATATTTTTGACTAAATAAAAAACGCATTCAAATTTGCTGCATGGCCATGTATTGAATCCATCTGTCTGTTCCCAGCGCGTTCTCGGAATCAACTCATGTGATTTTCGTTATCTTTATTTTAAACTGTACATATCTTTAGCTTCAATTCTTGTTCAAGATTATTTTTCTACCTTCCTGGGTAAAGATTTTGAAGTAGGTCATAAGATATAGTATATTATTTTCAATATAAAATATATATTGTTTTCAATTGTATATTGTTTTCAATATAAAATACCTCTTATTTCCATATATTTTGAAAAAATACAAATAGCAAATGGACTTGTGCATCGGTATATTTAAAATCTCAAATACATCACTGGAAAGTCCAAACCCACGGTATCCAAATAATAACTGAACGAATGGTGAGAGGTATAAAGTTGCGTATGAATACAGGAAACTGGACGTGGGAAATGAAATAAAATGATTGCTTCAAAGTGTGATTCTTGGAGTTCCGCAACAGTATTGTAGGGGTTCTACGACGTGATATTTTTGTGTAAATGTTCTTAAAAATTTTCAAAACACGTAAACTTTTGAATTCATAATTTAAACAACAATGATATTTTTCTCATTTTGGAGTTCCTTAAAAAAGTTAAAAGTTTGAATAGATGATATAATCATCATATTTTAAAAATCAGTGTGTATAGCACTTTAAAAAATTTGTATGCATCAATTTTTAAAGACCAGTGTGTACCAGCTTTAAAAAATATTCCCCCCTTTCATAACAGAATTCTAACCTTCCTAGAGACAAAGCTACTAAATTAGCAAATTGGACATTCATAAACATACCAAAAGCAATAATCCCAAGTTTTCTATTTAGGTATAAGTTTAAATTGTTTTTATTAATATACACATGGAAGAAAACACACAGTTGTGGTTGAATGTTCTAATTTCAAAAACCATTCTTAATATTTTCTCTCATACTGGCTTTTTAATTAAATAAACAGTTTTCCAGGGAGGGTTGACCCTCCTGACCCCCCCCCTCCTAAATATGCCCATGTCCGCATAGTATTTCCATTATTTTCCCTCACACATCTTCAGGTATAGTTGTAGATGTAATGGAAATCTTCTCCAGGCAAAATCATTCTCAATTTTTGACTTCTGCTAGATGATTTGCATGATAACAATGAAATATCCGACCGTTTACTAAAAATTTTAAGTCAAGAAAAATGTTTTAGAATGGTGCATTAATCACCAATTTTGATATCATGATTATAGTATTAATAAATGATTTTAATTGATACGCATGTTTCGTTGACATCGTAAAACTCAAACCCATTCAAATAATACGCATTTTGAACAAATCTTAATCGTGTTATGTCATTAACGAAGCCCGAATTCTAAATTTCGATCCGTGTACTGCGATATCTGAGGTCAAATGTTAGACAATGTTACGTCTATGAAGAAAAAAATTATTTCAAAGAGTTCGACTATCAAATACAATTTTCTACTTGTTTGATATAATTTGTACAATTGATTTTGTTCCTTTCGAAAGCAGCATGCCAACAAAAATATTCCTCTCATTCCTGTGACCTCATAGAAGCACTGCTTCAGAAGTGGGATTCGTAACAATATACTATAAAAGCAACATACCGTATCCATCGGTATGTTGCTTCAAAAGGATTAATCTGAAAAGCTATCAACTTTAATTGTAAGAATGCTTTCAATGAAATTTTCTATGTAATTACTCTAACTTATTTTTCTGACTGACCTCGTATATATCTGTGCTGTGGCATAATTGCAAGACAGATCTATTCTCGAGAGGTGCAAATAAAGCTCTTGCTTAATAATAACCACAGAACCACAGTTTGGTAAAACTACTGAGTCATTAAGACATATGGACCTTTCTGAAATTGAGTGGATATTTGACAACCAAAATTTCTTTAAAAAAAGGCTTTTTTTTAAATTTTTTTTTTATGTTTTTGTGTTCCTATTAAGTCAATGACGTTGTATAAACTTCGAAAAGAGGTAAAGAAAGCATTTTATATTAGCTTATATTTTATATTAGCTTATATTTTATATTAATAAGGATTAGTATCCCATCCATGTCACAATATTGACATGGAGGTGACATATTTGGGGGTTTAACATAACCTTTGCACACAGTATTGTCATGCTGCTTAGATAACATAAAAATACACTATTCGGAACAATTTATATAGTTATCTGTTAATTTGAAAACTGGCATAAATAATGATGACATAGAGGCGACATTACATAAAAGTATTCTCCATTTTTATAAGTACTTTGAATAAAATTTAAGCACATGAGAGCTTGCTTCTTAAAATAGATAGCCAACAAAATGGTTAACTGTAGCTTCATCTCACTGTAAAGGTTTTTGATTTTGCTGCCTTCTAGAGTATTTTTATGTAATTATAAGAGTCTTCCATGGAAGGGACCATCATTCTAGGACCAATAATTTACGAGTTCACAAGAAATATGTTTTTATTATTCTTCAAGCTTTTCTTCAAAAAATGAAGAAAATCATGATTCTTAATTAACTTTGATTACTTTTAGTGATTTTTCTTATATTTTAAAAGAAATAGCGCGGCAATATTATACAAAAATAATTATGGGAACATACCATGGAAGTGACATCCAGTAAGTTTTAAAAAATTTTTAAACAGTAAAACTACATAATTTTCCTAAAATTCAGTTAAAATGAAACAATTCGATGCTCCTCAATTAATCAAATAAATATATGATTATTTATTTAAATAAAGTCTTTAAAAAATTTCCAGGGACACAAATTTCCACTTAATTTTAGAATGACCCATATATATTTCAGTTTCTCAATGTATGAAAATACCGAGAATGAATCTTTGCAGATAGATCTGTGTTACTGCAAAGATTGATTAAAATCCACTCTTTTGCTTGTCTGTAATTTATAACCTCAATCAAAATACGATGACTGTTTTCTCCGAACAGAGACTATGGCAAGTGAACAAGGGCAAATGTGGAATATGCGGTGACAACTGGAGCGACAAAGAACCCCGAGCCAACGAAGATGGAGGCTTGTATGGAAACAAGATCATCGTAAGGACCTACAAATCTGGACAGGAAATCACCGCTAAGATAAACGTGGCAGCCAACCACTATGGTCACTTCGAATTCAAGCTGTGTCCAGTACAAGAGGGAGTCAAGTCTGACCAGGACTGTCTGGACAAGCACCCCATTGCTCTGGCTGATGGTTCTGGGTATAAATTTATGCTAGGAAGCAGGAAGGGGCTCGTTGAGGTAAAGTTGAGGTTGCCAGAAGGCTTGAAGTGTGAACGATGTGTCTTCCAATGGCACTGGAGAGCAGGTAAGGATGGACATTAACTCTATAAGTACAATTGGTTAAAATTTAGATTAATTAATAATTTGCAGTTTCGATTAAAATGTAATTGATAATGCAGTTGACAAATATATTTCTTAATCGTTAATTATGTAAACGATAATGAGTCACTTTCGCAAATTAATTGTGCATGACAATTACAATTTTGTAATTGTTAATTGGATTATAGTTAATCGATTGCAGTTGTTTAAATTTTAAAATTCGAAAAAAAAAATTTTTTTTTGCTTTAATGTGTGAAAATAATACCTACATTCTGGGATAGAAAAGAAAAATCATTAGCATATTCATAAAATATTTTATGTCTTTAAAAACATCTGAGAGGTAGTTAACATAGCATACAGGATACCTCGAATTATTTCCATTTGGTGGTCTCTGTAATAATTTTAGATATTGACTGATGGTGGTTGCAGATCCTTGGTCTAGAACTAGACCAGGGGGGGTATAATACACTGAACATTTTCCCTTTGTGCGTGTTGAATGCAACGATAGCGAGTTGAAGTCATATATTCTTAAAATTATGCTTACATTATTGAAAGCGTAATTATAATATACTGCTTGATGTTTAATAACTAAAAATATTTATACACTAAAACCGAACTGCTGTTTGTAAAACAAGAACTTAAAACTTTCTTACGGAAAGCAGTTATAAGTCAGTTAGGTGACTACGATTGTTTGGAAGATATTATAAACCCTTTTGACACCTCATATTCAATCTATGCATGAAATTAAAGCAAACAAACAACTTTCCTTTTCAGATGTTTTTATTTTTAGAAAGGATTCTTCTTGTAGTACTTCTTTTTTCCGAAAGCCTGTCTCTTTGTTCCTACATTTTCTTTCAAATTATCCCCCCCCCCCCTAACAGAAATTAGCTGATGTTCTAGTTTCTAGAAAGGGTTCTTCTAGTGCTTCTTTTTTCAAAACCTTTCTCCCTGCCTCTACATTTTCTTTCAAACTATCCTCCTCAACAGAAATTAGTTGCCTTCTACAGATTCTAGTGAAGCTCGCCGGCATTTTATCCACATATAATTTAAAAAATGGGTCTATTCATGGAAAATCTTACTAGAAAAAGGAACAACACTCACTCACCGTCTGTGTAGCCGCAACACAAAAGTAGGTATTATCCATCGTTGTAAATAAATTGAAAATGAGTCCAATGTCCGGATTCGTTTTCAGTATATGATGTCATATGTAACGTAAAGCGGCAGAATCCTCAATTGTTGTTGTATATAAGTTAAATATGAACTCCAGAATATTGCTCTTTATACATATATAGATGTGTATCGAACGGTTCACTTATGCTATGATTCAACTTCTTTAACTTCTGAAATTAAATTCTTAAAATCTTTAGCTAAATACAGGGGTTTCTATCGTTCTATCATTGATAAAGCTTTGATAAAATTTACAACGCAGAGTTCACTCCCTACTCTTTCTTCGTATAAAGTTTTTGTTCCGAAAAAGTTGAAAGTTCTTCCTTTTCACGCTACTGTAAGTTCTGCAGTTTCCTCTCCTTCTCTCTTCCATTTGTACTGGCCAGCAAAAAGAGATTACAGAGGAGAATTTTTGTTCTCTTCCTTTAGTACTGGCCGGAAAAAGGAAAGTACAGAGGAGAATTTTTGTTCTCTTCCTTTTGTACTGGCCAGAAAAAGGAGAGTACAGAGGAGAATTTTTCTTCTCTTCCTTTTGTACTGGCCAGAAAAAGGAGAATACAGAGGAGAATTTTCTTCTCTTCCTTTTGTACTGGCCAGAAAAAGGAGAGTACAGAGGAGAATTTTTGTTCTCTACCTTTTGTACTGGTCAGGAAAAAGAGAGTACAGAGGAGAATTTTTGTTCTCTTCCTTTTGCACTGGCCAGAAAAAGGTGAGTACAGAGGAGAATGTTTGTTCTCTTCCTTTTGTACTGGCCAGAAAAAGAAGAGTACAGAGGAGAATTTTTGTTCTCTTCCTTTTGTACTGGCCAGCTGAAGCCTTACAGTTGAGCTACTAGGACGGAATTGCAAGCTCTTATCGAAGTGAACTCTGCAAAAGTTAGTTACTTATATAGCAATGAAGTTTTTTTTCAGGTTGATGAAGTATTTTTTTACATAGTTTATGATTTATTTTTCAATTTCCCTTAGAGCAGCATATAAATAATTAATATATTCTCCACAGAATTAGTAGAAAGTGAAAATCGTGAGCGCAAATCACTACTTAGACGTTACTCCAAGGCGGCAAGTACTAATCTTCTTTTGTTAAGGGCGCATTCTATTATAATTGTTCTGTTTTGGGCCTGAAAAAGGGGGTCAACGCAATCAAAACAATTGCAATCACCTAATTGACTCCTGATTGCTTTCTACAAGAAAGTTGTAAGTCCTTGAAAATATTTTTACCTGTTAACCTAATTTCTTTTATTTGTCATATAGGAAACCAGTGGGGAATCTGCGAAGATGGAAGAGGAATGCTTGGTTGTGGACCTCAGGAATACTTCCGAGGTTGTGCCGATGTTAAGATCGAGTAAACTCAGCGTTAAGTGATCGTCTGTACAAAATAAAGTTATTCACTAGAATACTTCTTTTATTATTTGAAACATTAAATTTTATGCTTTGGTGGATTTAATCATGTTATACATGAAGTATCATAAAAGTCAAGTAATAAAAGTGCTACTTATTTCCAGTTTTATGATCAATATTTTTTTGCGTAGAGGAAATATTTTTAGCAAGTTCACTTTGATGTGAATAACATTTATGCTTGGTATTTCTGTGGCGGAAATCGGAGCGTTACGAAAAATGTAAACAATTTGGATATTTATACCTCGGAACCTAATATATATATTATATATTATATATATATATATATATGATACATATTTTTTAAAACTTCAAAATTCTAGAGGAAAAGGAATTTTTTAGGTTCATAGAACTATTCTAAATTCTTAGCTGGTAACATTAAAGAGGATACTTATCTCAAGGGTAGCTATAAAATTTTATTATAGACCTCATTAAGAAAGTGGAGAGCGCTGAACTTAAACAGTGATAAGATGTTAGGACTTGAGAAACTCTTCAAAAGAGGCTCCATACCATATATGGTCAGGAATCAAGGAACTTTAAGATTAAACGATGAGGGTAATGGCAGCAATAGTGAAATGTCTGACAGATATAAGGATTCCGATAGACCGTAATTATCAATGTTATAAACTACTTGAGATCCAAGCCTCGGAATGAACCCAAAAAGCCCCTCATAAAGATTGTGAAGTATCTGTGAAGTATCTGAAGTATCTGTAAATTGCCGTATTTAAGTCAATGCGGAGCCTGTTAGCTCAGATTTGTCAGAGAGATTCTTCTTAGATTATTACTGCTCTCTCTCTCCAGAGAGTTCCTGCTTCACTAAAGCCAAGTTGTATTGGCTATGTTGTATTATAGTGCTCCGGCACCAATGTTTCCTGTACCAGGAGTTATTTGTAATAGTAGATGTTTGAGAAGAGCGAAATAGCTCTTAAGTATTGCCATGTATTGTGAGAAAAACGGAGGAGGATGGAAAAGTTCAATAAAGGAGTGAATGAGGGGAATAATGCCTGATCTCTGGACTTTAACAACACCAACCCACAACGAAACCCCATTTGTGTATTTTATCGTCACAAATAAGCCGGCAGAATCTGTCACCAAGGCGATGGAAACTTGTTCCCAATGGATTTCGAAGCCCATAAACAGCGAAAGATAAACGAAGTGATGGCTGATGAGTGGAGTGGAGAAACGAAGGACTCTCCCCGGCAGTAGACGTAAAAAGAAAAAAAGAAGAAGCGCAGCGGTGCGGTGACCTACTTCCAGTTCGAATAGTTTTGGTTTTGAGTTACGGAAGAAAGGATGGCGGAGGAGAATGAGGTGATGCCGGTTTTGGAAGAAGAAGGGAATATATCGAAAGTCGAAGAAACGCCTGGAATGGAGGAAGGTTTGGAAGAAAAGCCAGTATCGAGAAAAGCTAATGTACGATGCCCAACCTATAAAAGTGAAGGTGCAATGGACATTCAAACGTGGCTCAAGTTTTGGAACTTACAGTGTCGAAAGAAACAGTTAACGGAGGCGGAAAAAATTGAATTTTTTCCCGAATATTTGGAAGGAGAAGCTCTCACCTTTTATATCAAATATGCATCAGAGGTGACTGAGTGGCCGAGATTGGAGTCAATGTTTCTGGAACATTTCGAGAAAGGAGCTAAAAAGTCATTTGAAGAATTCATCGGGATGAAGCTGAACAAAGCGGAAGAATTGGATCAATATTATAAAGAAAAAATAGATGTGGGTAGAAGTTTAGGACTAAATGATGAAATAATAACAGAAGCCTTAATAACCGGCATGAAATGGGAGTGGCAAGCCTGGTTTTGCGCCAGAAGTATTGAAAGTCCCCAAGAATGGAAAAAACTCGCAAACAAATTGAGGAAACAGATGATGGAACAAGAACGACTAAAGCAGGTACCAGGACGAGGAGTTCCCGAGACAACACAGAGGAGACCATGGAAACCTCAGTATGACATAGAGTGGAGGCAGAGAACGGAGCGTCAACAACCATGGAGAGAGAATGTAAGAGGGTTCAGAGCACAACCTAGATGGAATCCGCCGCCAAGGGCAACTATATTCCCGAGGAATCAGAGACTAAGTGCGGAAAGCCAGCAATGAGAGCTGTTCCGGGTTGCTGTCAAGATTGGAACTAAAAAACTCTGTACAGGAATTGGGGACACTGGAAGTAACATTTCGGTAATAAACAGTAATCAGTTAAAACATGTGCAATATACAATAATTGAAGATGAACCTACAGTGGAGATACAGCAGACCAAAGGACAGGTTAGTGTGAAAAAAATAGTAGAAATTCCTACTACAATAGGAAGTTTAACTTATCCCATTATATTTTATGTAATAGATTCTAATATTCCATATATTTTATTGTCAGGGATTCACTGTAAACTTTTCAAATTATATTTAAATTTTAACAATTTTAGAGTCTACCAATTTTATCGGGACATTTCCTATAGAGGATCGTTCCCTAATTGTGAATCTTCTTACCATAGTGATACTTATAATAATAATTGTGTTATTAAATGTGTAAATGATGGAATAGGGGTGAATAAGACAGAAAATGAAAGATTAACAAAATTGTTAAATGATGTAAATAATATTTTCTCTAAAGATAGATATGATGTAGGATGTATAAGGCTAGAGCCGCAGAAGGTTAATTGGACTTCTGAGTTGCCCGTATCCATGAGACCTTATCGTGCATCACCTAAGGATAATTTAGAAATTAAGAAACAGTTAGATAAATTACTTGAAGCCGGATTTATTACGCCATCTTACAGTGCATATTCATCCCCAGTAACCTTAGCATATAAAAAAGAGGAAAATTCAAAAACAAGATTTTGTTGCGATTACAGAAAAATAAATGAGATTAGTAAAACAGATAAAGAACCTATTCCTAGGATTGATTCCGTTCTGGATCAATTAGCAAATGCTAAAATTTTCTCGACATTAGATTTGACGTCGGGATACTGGCATATTAAACTTAATGAGACAGATTCTGAAAAATTAGCTTTCACAACTAATTATGGATTGTATCGATGGACGAGACTCCCATTTGGGTGGAAAAATTCTCCTGCAGTGTTTCAGAGAACACTCAGATAAATTTTAGACAAATATCAAATTAGATTTCACTTAACTATTTTGATGACATAATAGTATTTTCCCAAGATTTTAATGAACATTTGGAACACTTAAAAACTATCTTTTCCATTTGTGAAAAGGAAAACATTAAATTAAAATATTCAAAATGCCAGTTTGCACAAAGAAAAATTAATTTCCTAGGGTACGAGATTGAGAATGGGAAATACCAACCTAATAATGTTAACATTGAAGTAATAAAGAAGTTACAACCTCCCAGGAATGTTAAAGAGTTGCAAAGATTTTTAGGAAGTATAAATGTATATAACAAATTTATCAATAACTATGCTAAAATTAGGAACCCCTTAAACAAATTGCTCAGAAAAAATGAGTTGTGGAATTGGACACAAGAGTGTCAAGATGCATTTCAATATCTTAAAGATGTTTTAATTTCAAAACCGGTGCTTACATTATTTAATCCCAATTACCCTTGCCATATTTTTTGTGATGCTTAATCAGAAAGCATTGCCAGTGTCATAAAACAGGAGCATCCAGATGGTTCATTACATCCGATAGCATATCATTCGAGACAGTTGAGATCTTATGAAAAAAATTATGCCATAACAGAATTGGAGTGTCTTGCCATAGTAGACTCTATTGACAAGTACTACTGTTATTTGCATGGATCACCATTTCACAGTACATACAGATCACGCTGCTCTAGTTTGGTTAAAAAAGATTAAGCATCCGAGAGGAAGATTGTTTAGATGGTCACTTAAATTATCTATGTATGATTTCGATATTAAATACAAAAAAGGATCTACTAATTATGAAGCAGATATGTTAACCAGGAATCCCATATCACATCAAACTCGGTTATGCACACATTTATTGAGTTTAGGAGAAATTAAAGAATATCAAGAAAAGGATAACATTAATCATTCAAAATTTCAAAAAGTTAATAATATATTCACTATAAAAAAGAAAGGATTTATTAAAATTGTAGTGCCATATTCATTAAGGGCTAAATTATTAGAAAAAACTCATTCAGAGTTTGGTCATCCTGGAGTAAACTCCATGCTAAATTTAATCTCGCCGCACTATTATTGGCCCGAAATTATTGAGGATGTAAGAAATTATGTAAAACATTGTGAGACATGCCAATTAAACAAAAAATCAAAACAAAAGAAATTTGGATTGTTAGGATGTTTGCCTCCAGCGGTGGAGCCTTTCGATATAATTTCTATTGATACCGTAGGAGGATTAAGTTACTATAATTCTGCAAAGAAATATTTACATGTTGTCATAGATCATGCAACCAGATATGTATGGACATTCCCATCAAAGAGTGTGACCACAGACACCTATATCAACTGTTTGAGACAGATATTCCAAATTCAGGCGCCAAGAAAAATATTAACGGATCGGAATGCCGCATTTACCGCATCAAAATTTAAAAGATTTCTAAAAAGTTATAAAATAACTCAGTTGTTAACGTCAGCACATAGGCCACAATCTAACGGAAAAAATGAAAGAGTCAATCAGACCATTATAACCAGATTAATTTGCAAAATTAACTCATTTCCGGGCAAAATGGCATGGCCCAAATTATTAGAACAGGTAACAGCAGAATACAATAATACGCCTCATTCCGTGACTAAATATACTCCAAATTATTTAATGTATGGGAAGTTACCCTATACTTCTCCCCTTGATAATTATGAAATCTATCCACCCATAGAGGAAGCGCGAAAAAATGCAAAAGACAGAACAGAAAAATATCATTTAAAAAGTAAACTTAGATATGACTTGCATTTCCAAGAAGCTGATTTTAAAGAAGGTGATTTAGTTATGCTAGAAGAATTTAAATATCCCAATACAAGAAAATTAACTTCACCGTATACAGGCCCATATACCATATTAAAGAAAATTTCTAGTGTAAATTTTGAAATAGATAAACCAAACATGTTAAGTAAACAAAACACAGAAATTGTTCATTCAACGAGATTGAGACATTTTTATCCAGCAGAGACATTTGAGTTACAAAAATTGAAATAATATAGGTACTTGGAAAATAGGAATTAAGATTTTTCTAAATATTAGTAATTTTAATGATTAGGATAAGAGTAGTGATTTAGCGTAAGAGCTGGAGTCCATGTTAAAACTTAATAGAGATTTGAATAGGAAGATAGATGATTTCACATCTTTTGAACAAGAAATTGAAGCGTAGATACACTGATTAATTAAAGAGATAATAATGGTTAAGATTAAAAAGATTTAGTATTATTTTATATGTCTGTGACAAGGATATGAAGTAGGCAGAGAAACATTGTCTTGATATTCTAATATTTCTGGAAGAGTATTAATAATTCAGATAATTCTAAAATTGTTGTCCAAGAGAAAGTTTCTTTCTTATTGTTTTGAAAATTTCATAAGATAATTGTAATTAATTTGAATACATAATTGATTAATTAGGAGTGGATATCAGGGAGAAGAAATTCCTTGAGTTCCAAAAAAGTTTGTTTTGATAGGATTTAAGAACGGATTGGCAGTAATTCGGAGAAAAGTTAGAAAGTAGGGATTTATTAGATGAAGTTATAGAAAGGAGTGTCGCTTTGTGGATTCTTTCCTATCGAAAGGATACACAAAGATACATACCAACATTTTTTAAAATACTTTAGTATTATACTAAAGAAAATTTTTATTTTGATACTGGGATAGAAGATGCCAGAATTCTGCCATACTTCTGCCGAGTGATCAAAACATTGTATGAGAAGTTTTTGTTTTTACTTCTTCCACTTTATAAGAATTAAAATAAAGTTTGAAGAACTGTATATAGGAAAGATTGGAGAGATTATTGGATGTAAAGAGTGAAGGTATTGTAGTAAAATGTGTTATAATTAAGAAGAGTATTGTGTAATCATGATTATTGTAGTGATAATGATTATTGTATTGATAATGATTTTGTATTGATGAGGATTGGATATAGAAGTTGAAATAGAATAGGGTAAAGAGGAACTAGAGGTTAGATAAAGATAGGGAGAATTCAGATAAGAGGTCTGAAACCTGGCAGAGAAGTAAACATATAAATAGAAAACTGACATTCAACGCTTTTTATTTTTTATTTAGATAGGAAGGTGGACTTACCCTTTGGCATTGATACTGGGAAAGGATATATCAATCCCAAGTGAGGATAAGCTGATTTTTCTACTGCCAGTGTTATTAGATTAAGAAGAAAAATATAAGAGAGTTGCGGAAAAGAGATAGAGAATTAAGATGGTAAGATAGGATAAGGGGAAAGAGAAGGAGTACAGGGATTTAGAAAAAAAGAGTTAGGAAGGCCTTCTGAAATATGAGTGAGAGGAAAGAGCGGGTACCATGTACATAGTGGAGTTAGAAAAAAAAAAGAGAATTTTATTAAAATGAAATAAAGAGTATAATTTGAGAATGTAGAATTCAAGGTATTTGATAGATTGATGTATTAAGGAAATTCATATGTAATCTCATATAATTTTAGAATTGTTAGTGTATTGAATGTTTGAATTGTATGTATTTTCATGTATCTTGATGAGTAAGATAGAGATAGTAAAGTAAATTCAATTAAGAAAAACAAGTAAGGTCACATAATTAGGAACTTTTAAAGAACTCTTATATGTATTATTTTTATATTGGATATTATTGTCATATTAGAGATTAGAATGTGTACACATAACAACATAACAACATAAACAGAAACACTGTGAGAAGAATGAATGGTGTATGAGAGTTCCCCTGATCAAGGAATTCTACATTTATAACACATATTATACTACATAGAAATAACAGAAAATGTTGTGACCAATTAAAAAATTAAAATACATAAATTTATTGGAATTGTACTACATTAATGAAGATTATAGTGAATGAAAGTACTTCAAGAAAAATTAATGAACAAGGTACTGTAACATTTAGGTTTCTTTTATTTTGTAGTGTGATGTTTTGAAATGTACTTGGAATAGTGTATATGATTTAGTGTATATAATGTAAAGGTGAATTCCGAGACTTGGACTTAGGGGGGGGGGATAATGATACATATTTTTTAAAACTTCAAAATTCTAGAGGAAAAGGAATCTTTTAGGTTCATAGAACTATTCTAAATTCTTAGCTGGTAACATTAAAGAGGATACTTATCTCAAGGGTAGCTATAAAATTTTATTATAGACCTCATTAAGAAAGGGGAGAGCGCTGAACTTAAACAGTGATAAGATGTTAGGACTTGAGAAACTCTTCAAAAGAGGCTCCATACCATATATGGTCAGGAATCAAGGAACTTTAAGATTAAACGATGAGGGTAATGGCAGCGATAGTGAAATGTCTGACAGATATAAGGATTCCGATAGACCGTAATTATCAATGTCATAAACTACTTGAGATCCAAGCCTCGGAATGAACCCAAAAAGCCCCTCATAAAGATTGTGAAGTATCTGTGAAGTATCTGAAGTATCTGTAAATTGCCGTATTTAAGTCAATGCGGAGCCTGTTAGCTCAGATTTGTCAGAGAGATTCTTCTTAGATTATTACTGCTCTCTCTCTCCAGAGAGTTCCTGCTTCACTAAAGCCAAGTTGTATTGGCTATGTTGTATTATAGTGCTCCGGCACCAATGTTTCCTGTACCAGGAGTTATTTGTAATAGTAGATGTTTGAGAAGAGCGAAATAGCTCTTAAGTATTGCCATGTATTGTGAGAAAAACGGAGGAGGATGGAAAAGTTCAATAAAGGAGTGAATGAGGGGAATAATGCCTGATCTCTGGACTTTAACAACACCAACCCACAACGAAACCCCATTTGTGTATTTTATCGTCACATATATATATATATATATATATATATATATATATATATATATATAAATAATTTTTCTTGTTTTAAGGGGAAATAGGGTAGAGATACAATACAATACAACTTGAATACAATACTACTTGCATTTATATACAACTTGAATATATGCAATATTACTTATTTTTATATACAACTTAAATATATGCAATACTACTTACTTTAATATACAGTGCGCGAAAAAAGTATAAGGACAACATATAATTGAACGAAAATACACTTTATTTTCACTTTATCAAAACGAATTCTTAATATTGCTGACCTCTGATATGAAATTATACAATAACATTTACAACACATAAAACAACAAATATGAACCTTACAAAAGTTGACCTTATAAAGATTATCACAAAAGAAAATACAAAAAAAAGTATAAGGACATGTTCTAAATTACTTAACATTTCTCTTAATAATCAAGAAAACAACTTTTTTTCACTTACTTGAATAAGCCGAGAGGTCATCGATGCTAAAAGTTCTTTTAAAGTGTCTATGGAAATGTTATTCCAAGCTTGTTTGCTGGCTAACACAAGATCCTGTTTATAAACTTCTCGGACTAGAAGGCTCCATAAATTTTCTATTTGATTGAGATCGGGATTTCTCGCCGGCCAATCAAGTAAATTTACTGAATTAGCTTCAAACCACAATTTTGCACTCTTAGAAACGTGTGTGAAAACTTTATCTTGTAGGAAAATATAGTCTCCTGGAGTAATTAGTGGGGCCTCAGGTAACAAATGTTGACCTAACATATCAACATATTTGTCAGAGTGTATTTTGTAGTTGATAAAGACTATAGGCGTGGTTCCGTTTGCTGCAAAAGCGGCCGAAATCATTACTGTGTCCCCACCGTATTGACGCTTGGAAAAAAACTTCTTTGGTTTTACGCAGATTATACCAAAACTAGCAAAAACCATCTGGCCCATCAAGATTGAACTTATTTTCGTCCGAAGAGATTACATCAATCTATTTTGGACCGAGAGAAATGTATTTTTTTTAATTCCTCATTTCGTTCCTTATGTTTCTTTTTAAGAGGCGGACGTGACATTAAATTTCCATACCAAATATTCGGATGTTTATTCAAAACATTTTGAATTGTTCGTGTGGAACATGGAAAATCCGAATTTCTTCTAACTTTATTTGCAGTTTCTTTTTTCTCGCAAGCGCTTCATACAACACCCATTCTTTTCTGTCGATACTTTGGAATTTCTGGTCTTACAGTTTGTTTTTTCATTCCATACATTCCAGGTTTTTTTCGAAAATTATAAACTGCAGTTTTAGATTTTTTAATTTTTATCGAAATATCATGTCCACTCAATCCACATTCTTTAAAAGCAAGAATTTTCCATTTTTCAAGGTCAGACAGATGAGTTCCTTTTGACATCGTACAAAAATCATGAAGAAATGAGGCAAGTGGGAATTTTGTTTAAAAACCCAGTCTTTATATTTGAAATGGTCATTTTCTGCTTTCAAATATGCAAACTTTACTATAATTTTAGATGAAAAAATAGTTGTCCTTATACTTTTTTCCAAGATCATATGGGTTTAAAATTTATAAAATTTACACATATTTATTTTTGAAAAATTTAACTAATTTACCTGAAAAGGAACTTCATTTTATCAATATTTTTACTTAAGAAATTTGCATACATTTCCGTCTAAAAGATTTCTAGATTTGGCTTGTTCTTATACTTTTTTCGAGCACTGTACAACTTGAATATGTTAAATACAACTTATTTTTAAATACAACTTGAATATACACAATACTACTTATTTTTTAACACTTTACAACAAAGTTGAAAAGTGTGCTGAGTTATGACTTTGTTCATTCTGTCTGTCTGTCTGTCTGTCCGTTAGCACGACAACTGCCGTAAAAATGACTTAATCAAAATGAAATTTTAGTATGTTGTTCAGGCGGTCTGTGGGACCTATGGGAATATAAATGAATAATATCACCCAATTAGTTTTGGATTGAACCCGGATTGAAAAAGTGAAATACATTGAACCCTACGAAACCTCATTTTTCAAACATTTTTAAGCGGATTTAAAATTCACAAATTGCTTCGAAAATTTTAAATGATATTCAAATTATCCCATAAAATATATAAAAAAATTTCAGAAAAATATATTCAGTAGTTTTTTAAATAAAAATTAAAATAATAATTACACCTCTTATATGAAGCTATCACGTGACCATTATATGAAGAGATCACGTGACCCACTTCAAAATGAAATATGGCATTCATCTTATCTTAAAATCGTGATTTTTAAAGTTCTTTTTAATTCATATTTAGTGTTGTATCCGTCTTAAAACCGCTTTATTTTTGCTTAAATTCTGTGTATCTACATACTGAAACAACGCAATTACAATATATTTGAGTTTAAGGGTGTGCGTCAGTAAATCTTCTGTCCTATCCGCGCTTTGTTAACTTTCGCGGCACACATATTTAGCCGAAATTCTGCTCAAACAGTTGCGAAATATTTTCTGATAGATAAAATGCAATGCTTAGATTATATTAAAACTAAATTTATTTCCCAATAAAACATAGAACAGATTTGTTATTTTAATTCAAAATATTTTTGGTGCTGACATCTGCTGTCGTAATTTAATTCATATCGACTATTTTTATTTTTTAATGAACAATTTTAAATGTCTATTCCTTCTAATACCCTATTAAATACAACAACAGATCATATATACTAATGCCACAATCACGGAAACGTAATTGAACTTGGACTTGAACTTGAAGACAAAGGAACATGAAGACAAAACTGCAGGCCTCAGTGATGTACATTCAGATCCCCTTATCCAATTTATAGAATGAGAAATTATCTTTCCGTGATTGTGGCATAAGTATATATGATCTGTTGTTGTATTTAATACTGTATTAAAAGGAATAGATATTTAAAAATGTTCATTGAAAAATAAAAATAATCGGTATGAATTAAATTACGACAACAGATGACAGCACCAAAAATATTTTGGATTAAAATAAAAAATATATTCTATGTTTTATTGGGTATTATATTTAGTTTTAATATAATCTAGGCATTGCCTTTTATCTTTCAGAAAATATTTCGCAACTGTTTGAGCAGAATTTCGGCGAAAAATGTTTGCCGCGAAAGTTAACAAAGCGTGGATAGGGCAGAAGATTTACTGACTCTCACCCTTAAATGATCATCCAAATTGGCTTATTTCTACAACGAAGCCTACTTTTCACTTATGGAAAATGTAAACAGCAAAATATATAGAATAATTTGTATTAGAATTGCTGCATTTCTTTAAAGCAAAATTATTTAGCCCATGGAATCTGCGTAGCTGATATGAATGAAATATTCATTGATTTTACAGAGAGAAGGACGATTTTTTTTCGATGAAGTTTTAAGCATAAAATTTAATAACTTGTACTTCCATGGTCTTAAGTTTTTAAATAAAATAAATTACATATTATATTTTTGTGATGAATGAAATGCTGCTTTTATAGAGAGAGCCAGGCGTGTTATATTTCGATGGCGTCATTTGAATAAATTTCATTTGTTTTTGATGAAGTTTCTAAATATAATAAATTATTGTAGTATTATGATAAAGTTAAAATCATTACCGAGGAGCCAGGCGATTTATATTTAATTGACGTCATTTGAATGAAGTTCATTTTTTTCGATAAAGTTTTAAGTTTTCAAATATAATAAACTAATGTAGTATTGTGATAAGTTTAAAAATATTACCGAGGAATGTATCGCATTTTAGCGATGTTTAAATGAAATTGCATTGAAGTTGGAAAGTGTTTGATAATCAATGCTTTATGCATGATTGATCTTTCTTGTTATATATTTATGTTGTAATAGGGTACAGATTATGAATATATAGAAATAATTTAAATCTTTTAATATTTTTCAATTTCTTTTCCGGAAAAACTTAAAAAATATCTCTCCGAACGAGTTATTACTTTTCTCCCAATACATGGTAATGCATAGGGAAATTATTGGAATCGTGTCGAAAATCACACCTCGAGATTTCAAAGGATCTACACATTTTAGGACCTCTTCAGCACGGAAAAACTATATTTAGCATGAAGTCTGTGTGGATCTGTCTGTGCAATATATGTATATCCACTCTAACTCAAAAACTAATTGACCAAATTCCATGAAATTTTGTACGTAAGTCACTTGTGTATGGTTCTGGTGCTGATTAAATTTTGGTACGATTCAGGATAAAATAACCGGCCGAAATGTCCAGCAAAAATCTCATGTATCCACTCTAACTAAAAGTCAAATTGACCCAATTTCACAAAATTTGGTAGATAAGTTACTTGTGAGATACCCGGGCGCTGTTTAGATATTGGTACGATTCGACAAAGAAGAACCTGATTGTTTTACGAAATGGCCCACAAAAATTGCCAAAATCTAAAATTTAAGACTATATGTATGCTCAAATGTATCCATTAAATGATTGTTTTATACGTAATTTTTGACGAGAAAAAAAATAACACCAACCCCTTTACTCTAGGACTAACTAACTGTTCTCGAGATATTTTCGCATTTTTGTTACGCCGCCTCTGAAAAAATGTCCAGTCGCCAAATAAAAACAAAAATTGAATTATAAATGCAACTTCAGTATAATTTAAAATAATTATGGGTGTTATTTTGTACAATTAAACCCATTTAATGAATTATTGAAGAAATAAAGAGAACGCGAATATGAGTCTGCAGGGAAAGTCATGTGCTGCTTACATCAGATTTTTTTTTTCATTTTTCTTACTTTCGCTTAAAATATCTTCAAAATTATAAAAGATAAACAGGAAGCTACAGATGTGTGTATTAGTAAATTCAGTTTCTACTTCTATATTTCTTTTTTAAAAATCTCTATAGTTTCCGAGTAATGGTTCTATCAAGTTGAAGAAAACTGAAAAATTTTCATTTTTCAAGATTGAAATAGTTATATCTCAACTAAAGGTGCAAGCTATGAACAATAAACAAGAATTTTTAGCTCTTTGATGGCCCTACAAGTTTATATAATTGAATTTTGGATCATGCTCTTAGGTTTGAAGTATAATGGTTATAGTTTTGATATTTTTGTATTTTTGTCTGTGTTTTCCAAAGAGTGGAAAAGCTGTAATATTTAAAATGTCACGATGGTTACAGGCCAATGTGTTTACTATTCTCGTTAATAAAATAATGGTGCACAAGCACGAGATGTTGTTTTGTTTAGAAAATTAGGAAGGTAGATGACTTATAAATTCTAAAGGTGTTTAATGATTGATGAGGTTTGAACAGAGTAGGTGGAATTATACGCATTTAAATACGTATTTATCATATTATTATTGTTCCAACAGACAAGTTTATGTATAAACTTGAATCTAAAATCTCGTCAAATATTGTATAAGTTTAATTTACACTCACTTCCTAAAGTTAAGCACGCAATGAAAATTTTCATTTTTCGAAAGAGCATTTGAATTTGAGTGTCTGAAAATCGCTGCGGATGTAGATGGCAGTATGCAAATATCGTATGTTACAGCCAATCACAATTGACTGTCCAGATATATGTTAATTAGGTAGTCGTTGAAGACGCCAGCATTCTGAATGGTTTAAGGAGGTGCATTTAAATGCTGATACGAAGTGTTTATAACTTTAGTAGAATTATTTTTTATGATATTCGTGTTCCTATGGCTGTTCCTATGGCTCGTGTAAGTCTAATGACACATAGTGAAAGTTGACGTGCTGTCGGACGCATTGAAGCAGAAAAGTCAATCAAAGATGTCGCTATTTTCTTTGGCGTTGATTATTCAGTAATTTCTCAATTATGGAAACAATTCTAAACAAGTCACACAGTTGTCCGGAGACCCGTGTCCTGTCGTCTAAGGATTACCACCCCTCCGATGATCGGTATATTGTCATAGTACCCAATCGGAATCGACGAGCGACCTCCACAACTATTATATCCATGGTTGCAGCGACACTTGGTAAGACAATATCTGCCAGTACTGTGCGCCGAAGGCGTCACGTGAAGGGACTGTACCCCGAGTACTACGTTTTTGTTCTCCACTAACCGTCCAAGCCAGAGGGACACGATTAAAGTGGTGTTGTCAACATGTCAATTGAACTGTCCCAGATTGGTGCAACGTCCTGTTCACGGACGAGTTCAGATTTGCCCTGGAATCAGATAATAAGCGTGTAAGGGTCTGGAGAGAACGGGGCACACGCAATCAGACCAAGAACACCATCGAACATCAAGCATTCAGAGGTGGCAGCGTCATAGTGTGAGCTGGAATTGCAATAGGATATCGCACAGAGCTGCACATCTTTAACGGAGGTTTTGTGGCGGCTGCGCGGTATCGGGTCCTAGACACCATTGAGAGACTCTACGCTGCAGCAGTTGGTCCTGATTTCCTCCTTTTGGACCGTAATGCCCGTCCCCATCGAGCTAACATTGTTGACGAATACCTGGAAAGTGAGGGCATTTCTCGTATGGAGTGGCCGACGTATTCCCCCGATCTTAATCCTATTGAAAACCTTTGGGATGCCCTCGGGCGTGCTGTCTCTGCACGATTCCAGCTAGTCAGAGAGTTGGAAACTGCCCTATTGGAGAAATAGCCATTGCTCGCATCTGCGATGGTTGATCACCTCATTGAAAGCATGGAAAATCGTTATACAGTTTGTGTGAAAGTCCGGGGTGGTAACATACCATATTAATGTAAGTTTTGTTTGGTTTGTTTGCCTTTAAAAATCATTTTGTTAATGACCCAAATATGACGTCATCATATAACTTACGAAAAGTAAATATTTTTGTCGCCTTTGCACATAATTCTTGTTTCTTTAATGCATAAACACATTTGCTACCTTCATGTACAATTTTGAATTAATCAAAGCTTTACTTTTCCATTTTCGTTGATTTTACAGTCCGTGCTAACTTTTGGAAGCCAGTGTATATACCGTGAAGTAAGTTAGTAAAATAATTTTATATTTCACGTGAAATCTATGGTCGGGGTATCTAGATGAAAGCTGAGCAAAAACTAAAAGTGCTAGCTAGCTAAAAACAGTTAGCGAGTCATTTGTAGCGCTTTGAAAGGTTCTAAACAAAACAAATGAGTCTATAATTGTTGAATAAACTGATTGAACATTACTGGAGTTTCAAGTTGAAATGTGTTATTCAAACAAATCCATTTCGGATCCATTGGACTGAAGTCACCGCCGATTTTACCTTCTCGTGTATATAGGGTGATTACACAAGATAGGCCAGACTTTATGAGGTGGTAATACACACCAAGGCAAGCATTTTTCGTCAAAGTTTGCCGGGTCGGAAATGAAACGTAAAGCCGTTACAGGGCGATTACTTTTTGGGAAGCGGCCGCTCCACAAACTTAAAAGTATCATTCTAATTGAAGAAGAAAATCCCGTATGCAAATTTCATCTGGGGAACAAGAAGAACCCTTATGCAAAATTTCGTAACGCCGAAAGTACGACTTTATCAGTTTGCAGCAATTATTCACAGCTCCAACTTTGAGACGATGGAGGAATTTACAAATAGGGAGAAAGCCAATATGCATTTCATCTATGGAGCTACAAATGGGAATAGCACAGAGGCACAACGACTATACAGGAAATGTTTCCCCCATAGGTGGTTACCCAGTCGTAAAACATTCAAGCTCTTGCATCGGCAGCTCTGTGAATCGGGATCTTTTTTTGCTACCAGATCTGATGCAGATCGTGCAAGAATTGCTAGAACGTCAAGTGTGGAACAGACGATTCTGGACACAGTAGCAGTTCAGCCAGGCACAAAAACAATGGGACATACTCTTGGCGTGCCACAATCCACGGTATGGCCGGTTCTGCATGGGGAACAGTTACATCCATATCATCTCCAGGGAATCCAAGCAATGACTGCAGCGGATTATCCTCGTCGCGAGGAGTTCGCTCGCGATGCCTGAGACAAAGTGTGACTTGCCAAATTTTGCGGCGACAGTGCTTTTCACAGATGAAGCCTCCTTCGCAAGTGATGGCACATTTAACATCCTCAATGAACATGTGTGGTCAAGCGTAAATTCACATGCAACATATCCACATGCGCATTAGCGACAATTCTCAGTCAATGTGTGGGCAGGAATGATTAGCAACCGTCTAATAGGGCCGTATTTTATGCCAGAACGACTTGATGGGAGAATGTACCGTATTTTCCTGCAGGAGGTATTGACAAAATTACTGGGCGATGGTATTCCAACAGGCATGGTATGTGGTTCCAGCACGTATGTGGTTCCAGCACGATCGAGCACCAGCCCATTTTGGGCGAGAGGTAAGGAATTATCTGGACTCACTTTTCCGGGCCGATGGTTTGGGCGAGGTGGTCTCATATCTTGTCCCCCACGATCACCCGATCTGTAGTGTGTCTTAACTTCATTTTGTGGAGATATTTCAAGAATCTCGTCTATGACACTCCCCTTGAATCTGAAGAGGAAGCTCGTCGCCAAAATTTCGGCCGCTACTGCTGAAGTGCGCGACATGCCTGATCTGTTTGAGAGAGATTGCCAATTCCTCCATCACCGCTGTGAGGCGTGCATTCAGGTTAGCAGTCGCTCTTTTGAGGCATTACTGTAATTATTGTTTATTAAATGTTATTTTATAACTTCAAGGTCATTCTTACGTTTTTGCCCAATCTCATCGGTTTCACCATTAAGCTTCCACTGGTGCCTTTACGTTTCATTTCCGACCCGGTAAACTGTGACGAAAAATGCTTCGTTTGGTGTGTACAACCTCCTCGCAAAGTTTGGCCCATCTGTTTTGAATTCCCCTGTAGAGAAAATATTGTTTTCTTGAAAACGACTAAGGTCGACTAATCCGAATTTTCACGGATGAGGCCAACCGAAATCACTTCGAGCAACTATAAAAAGATGCACGTTTGCGTGCGTGCATGCGTGAGGTATGCTTGCAATAACCGAAGAACGAATGCTCTCTGAATTTGTGAAATATTATGGGATGATGCATTATTTAAAAAATCTGAAGTGGGTAGCACATGAATTTTCCAACATCATGCAATCACTTGACTCCTGTCACAGCGAAATTATGATGTACAAGATCCACAGAAATTTTTGATATGGATGTGGCAGCACATAAAATGAAAGTTGGTGCTTTTGTCAAATTCTTAATCCACTCAGAATGATATATCCACACTAACGGGCAAAACCCTCATTAAAATACTATTAACATTTAATTGATATCTAGATAAATGACTATTTGTGAATTCTTAGGCGTTAAAATATAAAACTATTACAAAAAGTATTTTCTCTCGAGAATGGAACAACCTGTCAAAAATCGTCAAAATCTGAACTGAAAGACCACACGCTCAAATGTATTAATTAAGTGCTTGTTTTGTTTGAAATTTTTGATGACGAAGCGAATACGAGCAACCTTTTAACTCTAGCACTAGCCGTTCTCGAGAAATTTTAGTTTTTCGAACTTTTGTGACGTCGCTTTTGAAAATATGTACAGTCAACAAATGAAAACTCAAACGAAAATTCAATTAAAACTGCAAATTTAGTGAACTTTCAAATGTTTTTTATGTTAGTTTGGACAATTAAATTCAGTCTGATGAAGTGTGAAAGAAATAAAGTGAAAATGAATCTGTTTCTATCGGAAAAGTCATGTGCTGCCCTCAAAAGGTTTTTTAATTTTATGCAATTTTTGATAAATTTATTTGAAAGCGTACAATTTCTTGAGAGTGTTTCATTGTAGTTTTCTAAAGTTTTTATCATTCGTTTTCTAAAGACACATTATATAAGAAAGGATTATTTATGTAACGTTATTGGTGATTCTGACTTTTAATGATTTTTTCAAAATGCCATTCGAAAATTGGGGTGCCTTAAGGACTTTCGATTACGTTTACAAGCATTAGGGTTTCAGTATTTACCGATTCTAATAATCGCACCAAATTTCGATCGAAATGTTTCATACGTTCGTGAGATATCGCATCCACAGTCTCACGGACACACACACTCATTTACATGCATACACATACAAACACCTTTTACTATGCATACACATACAAACACCCCTAACATGCATACACATACAAACACACCTAAACATACATACACGCACACAGGCGTTCAACCCTAAAAAGCTTTCGATTCGAGTTCAGAGAAACGTGATTTTCAGTCGAAAAGTTGAATTCGAATTTCCGACTTATAATACCATGCATTCCGACTCATAATACTATGCAATTACTTCTTTTAATAATTTGTTAAAATTAATTTATAAACATTAGTAGATTTTATTTTAATTCTGAAATATTATACGGCTTCATAGCAAAAGCTACAGAGCTCTCTAATATGCCGTAACCCCCTAATTTGTGAAATACTAAATACACGATAATGAAAATAAATTTTTTGTAAATAGTATATCAAACTATTTTATCCAAGTGCATAAAGAAGTCATGCGCCACCCTTCCATGAGTTAATTGTACGAAAATGTATGTAAAGTAAAGAAAATGTAGATAGAATGGTAAATTTACAAGTCAGTCGTTTATATTACTGGCGACATATAAAAAACTTTTAAATGCTGCTATTAAAGCAAAACTTAAGTGTACCCTAAGTCAAGGTTTTAAACGTAATTTCTAATAGTGCCATAAGATTTAGTCAATGGAATTTTTTCATAAAGCGCCGATGTAAAACAATATACAGGGTGAGTCGGAATTGTTTGTACACAAACAGAGGGGTGATAGTACCCCACCAGACGAGCAATAATTACCATGGAACATAGGGTGGCATTGCACTCTGAGAGGCAGAAAAGAGGCACGTCGAACCGCTTCGAGTATGACGCAGTCAGCGCCTCGGACGTCATTGTGTACCTGTCTACGTAGTATCTCCTACGCCAGACAAGAACGCAGTTACCGTATGCAAATGTCCAGGGAGCAGAATCAGCATAACTGGCTCCATGTAGGTTCCGGCGATAGCTAAGCAGAGCACACGTTGCCCTTTAAAAACCGGCACAACTTCAATGTTGCAAGTTATTCCCACTGGACTTTTTCTTCTGGGGCCATATGAAATCTTTAGTGTACGAGACGCCTGTGGACTCGGCGGAAGATCTCGTCGCGCGCATCGTTGTTGCCGCAGACCACATTAACACAACACCCGGAATCTTCGAGAGGGTGCGTCAGTCATTCCTTCGTCGGTGTGAACAGTGCAACGACACGCGTGGTCGCCACTTTGAGCACTTGCTGTGAGTTTGTCGCTGCACAATAAATCTATTTGTGCAACGTTTGGTATCGTTCATTCGCTTTCCCAACACTGGTGTATGTGCAGGTTCGTATTCTGATTTTACTCTTTTCTACCTCTCTGAGTGCAATGCGACCCTATGTTCCATGGTAATTATTGCTCGTCTGGTGGGTTACTATCACCCCTCTGCTTTTGTAAAAACAATTCCGACTCACCCTGTATACTTCTAATTAATTTCAAAATTGTAGAATTGTGAATTGCTGTTCGTGGTCCACTTAGAAGATCTTTCGTGGCCCATTAGTGAACAGCGAACCACATTTTGAGATATACTGACAAAAAGCACTTATTTTACAGCATAAAAAATTATTCTAAAAAGAATACTAGCATTTCGCTCATCAATTGGTCAGCAGGTGAGGCAACGTATCCTTGATCCACATACGATTTCACATGTAATTTTAGCTCTAATTCTTCAATTTTGGTTTCTACCAGTAGCGAAACGTAAAGGGAATCTGGGTAGTCATTACATGCAAAAACAGGCCACTGCCAAGAACGAGTGCACAATAAGCACGAAACCGGTGGATGGGTGCTGGTGAGTGTGGAACTCTCTTTGGGAACTCTCTTTATAGTCGGGTTTTGTATTTTATGAACTTTGCTTTTGCAGCTTCTTGTGGTCTGATTTTATGAAAGAACTAAAATTATAAGTTCCCATAGAAGTTCGCAAAATAAATTATGGCTTATAGCACATTTCTTGCTTCCATTAGAAATATCGGCCATTCCATTTTGACGAGCGCATAAAAACTGCGAAACCAGTCCATGGATGCTGGTATCTGAAATGTCTTCCATACATTCTTTCAATTCATCCACTAAACTTAATAAGTGCATAAAATGTTATCTCTAATATATGTATTTAAAGTGAGCCTTAGCTGCTTAAGTAGCCACTGTCTCGCCAAATTTCATTCATGTTTCGCCACTGTTCTCTACAAATATAAAGATGGTTGGAAAGGATGCCTCAAGATAAAAGTACAGTAAAGCATGTAAATTAGCTGAGGCGTTAGTATGGGTAGTTAATAAGAAAAATATACTTTGTGCAAATGATAAGGAAAACTGGAACAACGTATACAGGGTGTCCCAAAAACATTGACCTCGGCTTTTATTCCTTAAATATTGATCTTAGACATATAATAAATTACAAAGTTGCGTAAAAAAAGGTACAGAATTTTATGAAATCGGTAAAAATTTTCAGGGGATTAAATTTGAAGAAATACAAAATTTAAATTTTATACGGCCCCCGTACAAAACCATTTCCAATGAGTAAAATGTGCCCCATACACTAATGAGGTGATGTACAAAATTTCAGCATTTTATCATAAAAAGTCCCAGAGATATGTTTAAACAAAGTTGGTGAGGGATTAATCACAAATTAAAATGTAAACGTTTACAGCAAGAGTGCAAATGACGCAACGCAGAAATGCATCATAGGCAAATAATACCTGCTACTTATCTTTAATGGATCCTTGGCATGGTTGGAAAACATTTTGAAAAAGCTTTGTAATCTTTGTGTAAAGTTATTATTTCTACACAGTGTAGATACTTTTGTACCAATAAATGGCAAAATTATTATTTATTTATGTAATCATTTTTTTCTTTCATAATTTATGTATGACCCCTGAAACGAGATCTGCCGACATGATTTTTCCCCTCTGAGAATCCATGTCGATGCATCAAAAAGTGGTTTAAGTTAGTATTTCTGTCTTTTCATATCTCTGGGACTTTTTATGATAAAATGCTGAATTTTGTACATCACCTTATTAGTGTATGGCAAACATTTTACTTATTGGAAATGTTTTTGTATGGGGGCCGTATAAAAATTTAAATTTTGTATTTCTTAAAATTTAATTCCCTTGAAAATTTTAATCGATTTTATAAAATTCTGCACCTTTTTTTACGCAACTTTGTAATTTATTATATATATCTAAGATCAATATTTAAAGAATAAAATCCAAGGTCAATGTTTATGGAACACCCTGTATAAGCAATAACACAATAATGCAACATACAATTTTTCGAAGATACGCTGAAGCCCCTTCTTCAGTGAAAATCCGAAGTCCGAAGGTAATGGGCTCTCTCAAGTGAACTCTTAATCCAAGTTTTGTGTATATAGCCCTCAATGTTTCTTCTATCTGCGTCCATTTCTCTCTTGGACTTCGGGATTGTTAGTTCTCTTGCACTGACGAAGAGGATCCAGCGTATCTTTGAAACAACTATATGCCGCATTATTGTGGTATTTGTACTTGTATACTTTGATCAAGTTTTCCTTATTCTATGGTAGCTTTTTCAGAACGTTTATTAGGACGATGTTGAAATTGTGCACAGCTTCTTTTACCATTTTAGCTCAACTGTAATGCAAATCGAAAGCATCTGGACCAATGACAGAGTTAGAATTGTGAGGGTACGATTACGCAATTTCGAGTTTTATACATAATTAGTTGAAGAGGTAACAGTCGGGCAGATTACTCAGAATTCTCATTAGGATAGTGTTCAATGAGTACATAGATTTTTTTTCCGCTTCAATCCAACTCTGGCGTAGACGGAAAGTATGTTGATCAATCATAGAGCAAGAATTTGAGCGATACTGTCAGGTGATTTCGAGTTTTAAATATAAGTAACTAGCAGCGATTACCCGGCGTTGCTCGGGATTTTTTCCAACCTTCTTCGTTTGGAGGAACCAGGGAGTTAGGGAGTAGAACTCCTAGGAAAAAGTTTCGTTTTCCATTTTTGGACTAAATTTATGGGTGGTTATTTCAAAGCTACTCACCAACTTTCATTAAATTCGGTTTAGTCATTTTCTCGTGATGATGAGACAAACGAAAGTATCGTTTTTGACTAATAACTCGAGAACGACTGGTCATAAAAACTCGAAACATGGATTAAATTTTAAATGGGGCTATTTTAAGACTACCCACCAAATTTCATCAAATTCGGTTCAGCTGTTCTCCTGTGATGTGGGATCATATCATACATACATACTTTTCTTCTTTATATATATAGATATAATAAAGGGCAAAAATGAAAACCATACAAGTACAGAACACCTTTGAAACATACTTACGTGAACATTTTGAAATCTTGACGAATGGGGGGTTCTTTTATTAAATATATTAAGTACTATAAGAATCATTGTGAAATAAGTGGATCTAGGTAATGCTGAATATGACTGTCTGAGAAAATTCTGTGAAATCTGTCAATATATATATTTTAAAAATAATAAAAGAACTGTTTTGGAATATTTTATTGAACTTCAAAGATGCATTTTAATACATAATTAACTATGTACATTTATTTTAGCGGAATAATTTTATTCGATCTTGATATCGGCACATCCACGGAAATATTCCTGTGGTCCGCATCCTAGCTTACCACGACCATCTTCACAAATACCCCAGTTGTTGGCTACATGAAGAAAGAAGTCCAATTAAAAAATATGAAAAAAAATCAATATATGTATTAACTTTTAAAGTTACAGACAGAAGTGTTTAATAATTAGTAAGATTTTATCTCTGGGAATGGCTGCTTGTGCGCCAATTTTATATGATGTTCAGAATGTTTATATGATGTTCCTATGATGTTCAAAATCAAACTAAATTTTGTCTATTTATCCTGACATTTTAAACATATGCATTAAAAATGAAGATGGTATAAATAATGAGGATCTATTAAAACATCCATTTCATGATTTAATAATCGCAAAAGAATTATTATTCGTGCCAGAAAATATTTAAAAGCAAATAAAAGCTGTCGGCGTACAAAGACATTCAAATTGAAAGCATCATATTTTGTATATTTGACATTAGTTATTCATTATTGTATATGGAAATTTAATTCAATGTTTATGACACGAGTACTTAATGTCAAGGGTGAAATATCTTACTTTAAGCCTTCAATTGAAAAACTACCTAAAGGGAGAAAAGAGCAAATTGAAGCTCTGAGTGTGGAAATCTAAATTTGCAAAAAGAAAAAGGAGGAATATATCTTATTTCAACCTATTTTTGAAACACAGACGATAGTAGAAGATAGCACTAAAAAGACGATAGTACTAAATCACTCATTCATTTGGCGAATGAGACATCAAGAATGATAATTTGAATAATGAACAGAGTATGAAACGTGACTTTGTGCCCAATAAATAATAAACTAGAAATCACAACATAAAATGCAGCTTAAATAAAATTAAGCAGACGTAGAACTTTGGATTTCCTTCTTCATCATGAACAAACCTGAACCTGACCCCCAAATAAATGCTAGATTATAAAAGCTAGATTATACCTGACAAACAGAAAATGGCTAAACGACAGAACCCAATATAGTAGCGCCATCTAGTGGATCGGAGGGGAAGAAAAACGAGAAAAAATAGAAAATAAAGGAACTATGAGCTTGAAAAGAAAACAAGAAAAAATAAATAAAATGCGGAATGTATGAACTCAATGTGCAGAGCAGAAAACGTGAAATAGGGAACCAAAAATTAAACATGATTATACCATACCTCGGAGAATTAAGGTATCATTAACAAATTCCTAATCAGATTAGCGGAATTTTTATTGATATCAAAATTTTCAAAGAAATTCAAATTAAAAACTGAAGAGCACTTTTAAATGATTACTGGAGGAGAAAAATAAAACCTTGGCTTGTCATCCATCACAGATTAGTGATTGAAGATGTATTGCTTTCTTGATATTTTACCAGGTTTCGTTTCACCAATATGCTATAGTCTACATTGAGAAGGATTTTTATAAATGCAACAATTACTGAACTTTTCAATAGGGTCCTGAACGGAAGAGAAATTTATTTTATTGATAGGAGAAAATTTTGTTTTGAAGTTAAACTTATTGAGAATTTTAGCAAATTCATAACTAATTTTAGGATTGAAAGAAAAGCAAACACTATTGAAAATGTAATAACTGGATTTTTCTTGCTCTGGGGTGACTTAGAAAAATTGGAAAAAGCCCGATGACCAATATTTGGTAGGACTCTACTACTTAAGGTGATAACCTTTAAAATCCAGTAGAGACTTTAATAAGTTAAAAGGTGAACGTAATTTAATAGCATGGTAAACATAAGTATCGAATGCAGCATGCTTTTAATTAGAGGTATAATAAGAATTATTATGAGAGAGTAAAGTAACTGCAAAAAGTTTATGGTAAACAATGGTTACAAATGAATTTTCACTGCCAATGACCAGTACATCCAGAAAGAAAGATAATTATTACAAATTTCACTCTATTTATATTTTCAGTTTATGTCTATCTACATCAGAGACCTTTAACTTTTTACTATCAACGAGCACTAGTAACATATTATCTTTGCAAGGAGTATTTGTACATGTGTTAAATTTTTTCAGTAAGCACTAACACAGTATTAAAATCTTGTAAAGAACAATTAAGTGAAGGATTTTGCAGATCTGGGAATTAGAATATTAAAATTTTCTCATCTCATATTTAGTTTATCCATTGTAGCTTTATTGTCGTAGTCTTTATGTGGACCTAAATATGCAATTTAAAATGAAAGTATACAAACTTGCAGCAGTCTAAAACTTCTGTTTAGATAAAACAGCATTTGCATAGAAATATTGGGTTTAGAGAAAAACATTATTAATAAGCAGTAAACTGTTTATTTATCTCTGACATAAAAAATTAGGAATGCCATACGACCATGGTCAGTAATAAAATTTACTATAATGATTAAGAACATTTAAGGGAAAACAAAGTAGAATGCAAGTATTATAAAAATGTAATGCATGACAAACACACTGTACAAGATATATGAAAATAAATAGAAATAATAGGATAGAATCCACTGATATAATTTAACAAGGCATCAGAGATCAATGTGAAGACGCAAAAAAAGATTAACAAAATCTTTGCAATACTTTATAATTTTATATACCATATGTATATATTGTACGAGGAATGTGAAAAACTACTGAGAAACCGGTGTTTTAGAAACAAGTTTAAATTAGAACGCAGTATATGCGAGAATAAAAAATAATTACCGCATTTCCAGTGAAATTGGAATACACATCGTTCACAGGTCAGTCCAGGTGGCAACTTCAGCTTCAATTCAACAATACCTCGTCTGCTTCCTAAATTCCACCTGGTGGTCCCGTCATCAAATTGAAGTGGGTACTTGTCCAGACATTCCTGGTCAGCCTCGACGCCTGCTTTAACTGGACAAACCTTAAATTCAAAGTATCCAAAGTGATTGGCTACTACATTGATCTTGACAGTGATTTCCTCGCCAGCTTTGTAGGTTCTGACGACGATTCCGTTTCCGTACTTGCCGCCGTCTTCGTTGGCTCGGGGTGGTGGGGAATTCCAGGGGTCTCCGCATATTCCACATTTACCTTTGTTCCTCTGCCATAGATTCTGAAAAAATAAACAAATAAACACTATTTGAAGAATGGGAAAGAATGGATTTAAGCTTTTTTTGAACCGAACTCAATTTGATGCTGTCTATATGTATATATATCTACACGCTTTGTTCGACGATAACTTCTCTAAAACCTAATATACGTTTTCTCCTAATTTGGATATATGGTGCAAATCAATGCTTTACATACCAAGTTTGCACCTCAGAGGCATGAAGATTTTGCCAGATGGGTCAAGATCATACCCTGAATGCAGGCACTGTCCGGGTATGCAGCTTGATCCCGAGCACCTCTTTAACTGCCCTTCCATCCTTGCAGCTCTCTTCAAGATCGACTTGAACTGTTCCAGGGAGACCCTTTATACGGACAAAGCTGTAGATGTGGCCTGCGCAGTGCTCCATTCTTTTGGACCCATTTAGCTTTACTCTCCCCACCTCCCTCCCAACCCTTTCTAGTTATTGCACTGGTCACACGACAACAACAACAACAACATAACAAGTTTGCTGCTGAAAGTGGTCGGATAAAAATTGTACGTACTGCGCCCCTTTTACTGGTATATTTTGTTCGACGACAATTCCATTACCAATTAATTTAATCGATAATTTTACCAATTGGATAGGCTGTGAAGGTAGATGTTTTACCAGCAGATATTTCGTTGCTGAACGTATTCAAACAAAAATTGCGAATGATGTGCCTTACCCTTATTACTGATACGCATTGTTTGACGACAACTCCAAAATTTATCCAAATTTTTCGAAAATTTCAATATGTTATTTAAATTGTTAGTTTACAGGCCGAGTTCTTTGTTAAACGTGGCCGGATAAGAATTGCAGGTGATACGATTTCTATATTGACAAATTTTTTACCGTCGGTAACTCCTGCAAAAGTTAATCGGCATTTTTTAATTTGCATATGTTGCGAAATTAAATGTTTTATAAGGTTTGTTCGTTGCTATGGTCGAATAATTATTACGCGTGCTGCTTCTCTTTTACTGGTATTGTTCGGCGATAACTTTGAAGAGTCCACTTGGAACAGCTAGCTCAATGACAGAGCGTCGGCAGGCCAATTCGAAAATCCAGGATTCGATTCCCGGTTGGGACAGCAAGGTTCTTTACAATGGCGCCCGAACAAGTCCACCCTGTAGATTAGTACAAAGATGCTGAAGGTTCGAAAGTGGTTCTAGTATGACTAGCATGGATTCAATAGACTATGGAATATCGAGCGCCGATTTCAAAGCAAGAAGATAACGACCACGAAGGAAATCAACTCGGAGAATAAAAATAGCATCAGGAGGTTAACTGGGGGGTAAAAATAGCAAGAGGTGGTCAGTCATATTGTCAGTTGTATGCCAAACTGACATTACAGAATGTGAAATGCAGAGTCCACTTCAACAATAAGAGCTTGCAATTTCGTCCCAGTAGCTCAACGATAGAGACAGTTCGAAGATCCAGGGTTCGATTCTCGGTTGAGGCAGCAAGGTCCTTTAACAACTTCTCTGAAACAATCAATTTTTTACATTTTAGATATATTGCATCAATTAAAGTTTTACATGTCGAGTTCGTTGCTAAACGTGGTCGGACAAAAATTGCTCATTGTACGTTCATTTTATCTATCTTCATTATTCTGCCAGAACTCCTCTGAAAGTTAACTGATTACTTTTTAATTTATACGTTATACATTAATGTTTCACTGCCCGAGTTCGTTGTTGTTGTTGAGACCCAGGCCGTCCGACCCCGAGTTCGTTGTTGCATGTGAGTGGACAAAAATTGCAAGCGCTCTCTCTCTCTTTACTCCTATATTCATTGTTTTGGACAATTTCTCAACTTAACAAAAGTTTTCAAAAGTTGGATACGTGGTGTAGATAAATGTTTTAAAATCCAAGATCATTGATTGCTTTGTTAGATAAAATGTGTGCTTGAATGTGTGCTTGTGTGATAAAATGTGAGCTTGTGCGTAAAAATACATTAAAAGATGATAACTAATCTAAAATCCAATTGATTTTAATAAAATTTTTAAGTGATGGGTATGTAATTTAATGCTGTACAGTAAAGTGAGTGAATTAAAATTGCGCGCGTGAGGCTATAGCTGTTGTACAGATAACGTTCTAAAACAACTCCTTAAATGTGATATTGAATTTTTACTTTCTCATATAATATAGTATAAAGTATTGTTTTCACGAAAATTTTTGTATTTGAGATTTTAATTCCAATATATATTTTAAGTCATCCTGAACATGTTTTGACTATTTGAGAAGAGATGTCCGTCTGTCTGTCTGTATGTATATCTCTTCTTAAATCATATCTTCAATTAATCTTATTTTTAAACTAATAGAAAATAGTAAATATTTGAGTTTCTCTTAATTTCGCTTCCAACTTTTCGAAATGCGGATTTATCAAAAACCCAAAATGTAGAAGTTACCAGGTAGTCATTAACCCCTGGTGATCTGTCGAATAAAAAACCTTCGCTAATTTCCAGACTACAGTATTTGGAAACTATTTAGCTAATGCGCAATAAAAATATATTATTATAAAGTACAGGTCATTCAAGTGTTCAATTATCCAGGAATCAGCCAATCAGGGCCGGTTGATTACAAATTTACAACTTTCCAAAATACAGATTCGTCAAATTCTGGATAAACTAAAATATGGTTATTTTTTGCTTTGGAAACGCAAAATGGTCCCTCGTAAAAACAAATAAAACTAACTGGTGTGTGGCTCAACTCGACTTTCTCATAGCAGATTCCATTTTTAATAGCTTTTTTATTTTCAAATTTTACAAGAAATTTTTTGAAAAATCGATATCATGTGCCCAAATGATTACAATTATAGCGTGTTACCCTTCACTTTAAAGAGTGTCACCCTTCCCTTGAAAAAATCTTTCGATTGATACTACTCTTGACAATGCACCACAAGGGGGCGGGTAAGTTGCAACCCGGGGGAACTCATGACGTCATGAACAAATAAATTGTATCGCGGCTATATTTCACAACAATGATTGAAACAATAAAGTCTCGTAATCAATAAATCGTAAATTAACCCGTTTATGTATGATTGTATCTAATTTTGTCTTATGCCGCCATGTTAAAAAATATAAAATTTCGAATCCACTTCGAAGTTTTCGCTCCAATTAAAAAAAATCTATTCATTTCTAAATTCTTTGATAATAAATCCAGATTTAAACTTTCGTGAAAATCCATTAATATTTGCAGCCGCTATCGTGTACACAAGAAATCGACCATATAGACATACAGACAGACGAACATCACCCTATGAATAGTCGAAAGGTGTTCAGGAGGTCTTAAAGCGTATATTGGCCTCAAAATATCGAAATCAAAAATTTTGGTGAAAAAAAACAATACTTCCTCAATACTACGTATGAGAAATTGAAAGTACTCACCGAGCAACCATGGAACTATCAAAATACATCGGTATTGATGGAAACAAAAAAGTAAAGTTAACCATTCAAGAGTATGGTTAATAATTAAACAGTACGTAAGTTATAAGACCTAATTTTACGTCAAAATATCAATCAAGAGAAACCGAAAATGGAAACATAGTTTACCGAATCGCATTTCTGGTATACCTCTTTCACCATATAGTGAACCTCTCTCTATATTAAACAAGAAAGATCAATCATGCATAAAGCATTGATTATGAAACACTTTCCAACTTCAATGCAATTTTATTTAAACATTTTTAAAATGCGATACATTCAGCGGTAATATTTTTAAAATTATCACTATACTACATTCATTTATTATATTTGAAAACTTAAAACTTCATCGAAAAAAATAAACTTTATTCAAATGAAGTCATTGAAATATAAGTCGCCAGGTTTAAACATCTCTAAAATGAGATACATTCAGCGGTAATATTTTTAAAATTATCACAATGCTATAATAATTTATCACATTTGAGAATTTAAAACTTCATCGAAAAAAATGAACTTTATTCAAATAACGTCATTGAAATATAAATCGCCTGGCTCTCTATGTAAAAGCTGTAAATATTTCATTCATGCACATTTATTCCATTCCTTTCATTCATCGCAATACTACGATAATTTATTTTATTTAAAAACTTAAAATCATGGAGGTAAACGTAATTTAACTCTATGTTTAAAACTTCATGGAAAAAGTCTGCTATAAAATCGTCTGTTCTCTATGTAAAATCACTGAATGTTTCATTCATATCAGCTATATTTCAGACTCAAAGAGCTAAATAATTTTGTGTTAAAGAAATTCAGCAACTCTTATACAACTTATCCTACATCTCTATGTGTTTACATTCTCCATAAATGAAAATTAGGCTTCGTTGTAGAAATAATCAATGTTTGATAATTGTTTCAACTCAAATATATTGTAATTGCGTCTTTGCAGAATGTCGATGCACAGAAATTAAGCAAAAATAAAGTGGTTTTAGGACGGATGCAAACTAAATATAAATTAAAAAGAACTTTAAAAATCACGAATTTGACACAAGATGGATACCATATTTTATTTTAAAATGGGTCACGTGATCTCTCCATATAATATGGGTGTAATTATTATTTTAATTTTTATTCAAAAAGCTACCAAATATATTTTGCTGAAATTTTTTTTTATATTTTTTATGGGATAATTTGAATATTTTCTAAAACTTTCGAAGCAATTTGCGAATTTTAAATTCGCTTAAAAAATGTTTGAAAAATTAGGTCCCGTAGGGTTCAACGTATTTCATTTTTTCAACCCGGGTTCAATCCAAAACTAATTGGGTGATATTATTCATTTATATTCCCATAGGTCCTACAGACCGTCTGAACAACATACTAAAATTTCATTTTGATAAAATCATTTTTACGGCAGCTATCGTGCTAAGGGATAGACAGGCAGACAGACAGAATGAATGAATGAACAAAGCCTTAAGCAATTTTCAACTATGTTGTAAAGTGGTATAAAAGCAGCTGGCGCCGCCGTTATTTGGAATATTTTGAGTTCAAGTTTCTCTGTCACGCACCGCAAAATCTATAGCATACAAAAATATGAAATTTTATACATTTGTAGATAAATATTAAGGAATACGCTGATATAAACAATTTCTCGACTTAAAATTTAGTTTAGGAAATATTTATGTCAAAGTCAAAGGAAAAATATTTGAGCTGCGAGTTCGAGTCCTGAACAAATCAGTAAAAGCAAGACCTCGAATTTTTGTAGGCAAGTACCTACATAGTTGAATTTTTTGTAGGAAGGAGTCCTCTATTAATTTCAATTTAGTTAATGAGTTATTCAATTTTTTATGCATTTCTAGAGTGAAAATTTTTCTTCTCTATGGGCGAAGATTTAATTGGTCGCGCCGATTGCCAACTTCTCTCTGACTGATTTCTGGCAGAAAGGTTATAAAATGGACAAGGGCTAAGTTACTGAAGCATTAGAAACATTAAAAGCATACATATTTAATTCCAAACATTACTACAACGTTATTGTTAGTCTGATGAATGTCAGTTAACAAGAGACGGTACCCAACAGGGATTGAGAGCTTAGCGAGCAGAGGGCAGAGCCTTACAAATAATTGTTGTGAGTTCCTTAAACGCATAACTAATAGTTGAATAATTACATAACTAACAGATGACTATTAATAACAATGTTTTACCAATTTTGATTTGGCGGTAATTTTTTTATTGTAGTTCACTTTAAATGAGCATGTACAAGATAATTGTTTTGAGGTTATACGGAATCGGATTTTGATTAGAAACTTTAGTTGTCTTTACTGTAGTACTAAATTTCTATTGTTTAACTCTTTGGTTAGATCGAAATTGGAATGGACTTCGTTAATTTGGGAACCTTGTACTTCTTTCATAGTTCGATTATCCAGAACATTTCTAATCCAAGTTCTTAAGATATTTACTTTATTCAGTCAACAGTAATTACGACTCCTCTTTTTCTGGCATAAAAAATTTGTTTGGTATTGTTGATTTAAATAATGGAAGGAAGTTATCATTAATGTTCTTTTTTATAAATTAGTAAATATTCTTATTGTCCGCATATTTTGTGCATTCATTGATTAAATGCTCTGAATGTGCATTTAAAGCGTACGTCCGTAGTCTTCAGGAAACATCTGTGCAAGTTAAATGCTACTAGTAGTTTTGTCGCGAATAATTTTTGTAGATTATTATTTAATACTTGTTAGATATCTTTCCATGAAATTTTAAGAGTGCGTAAAAGCTTCATTTAAGGCACTTGCTTATGTAATCTGATTATTTCATATGTGTCGTCTTTCTGTGGTAAGTTTTTGCATTATCGCATGTATAAAATAAATATAAAAAAAAAATGCATTATTTTGGGTTAATTAAAAATAGTTTGCATATCCATTAACTATTCATTAAAAGGCAAATCAATTCATTTTATCTATTTTTTATGACTTTAACTGTTTAACTTTATGGGTTTTATAGTGCATAGTTAACACGTGATCATGATCGAATATTACATAAACACACTAGCCCCCTTTAAAAAAATACATTATTTTGAGTTAGTTAAAAAAGTTTGCATATCCATTAACTATTAATTAAAAATAAAATCAATTCCTTTTATCTGTTTCTTATTACTTTAACTGTTTAATTTTGTGGATTTTAATAGTGTATAGTTAACACGTGATCGTGATTGATACATAAATACACTTTCTCTGCTTAAAAAAAAACATTAATTTGGTTTAATTAAAAATAGTTTGCATATCTATTAAGTATTTATTAAAAAAGAAAATTGAATGCACTATGGTCTTACAGTTATTCCTCCGCAGTACAGTTCATTATCGTTGTCATTCCTTGGGTTCTGGAATCCGAACCTCCACATGGATGAACGACCAGGGGGTTCATAGAGAGAAGCATGGCTCCACACATAGCCCACGCACAGAACGAGTACAAGAGGCGACAACATCTCCAAAGGCTGTTCAGGAATTATCCAAAACGAGTGAAAAAACAGCCGGTTAATATAGGTTGGAGATGTTGTTGAAACATTTGTTACTTTCTCATATGCCAGTCAAATTATCGCATTTTGAAGATATGGACATGGTGATAGGTGTTCCACATAAGGTTAGTTTGGAAAAAGTGTTGATAATGATTGTGTCTTTGTAATCCTTTTTATTTTCAGTGATTTACAAAATGTTTAATAGGGGATGTATTTACGTGGCACATTTGGTTTGTACTGAAACATAAAATATTTCGTTAATAATAATAAGACAGTAATTACTTTGCGGCGCGAATTACCGCGATGTTTTCCACAAATTTTAGGAGGGTTCTGAAATTTCACGAATATCAAGTATATCCGCGAATTTAAGATTTCTTACTGTCTCGTACGTAGTATTGAGAAAATACTGTTTTCATGAAATTTTTCGATTTCGAGATTTTGATGCCAGTATATGCTTTAAGACCTCCTGAACACGTTTTGGCTGTTTTTGGAATGGATGTCCGCCCGTCTGTCTGATGTCTGTGGTCTATTTTTTGTGTATACGATAGCAGTCACAAATATTAATGGATTTTCACGAAATTTTATATCCGGCTTTACTATAAAAAATCTAGAACTATATAGAGTTTTTTTAAATTCGAGAAAATACATTTTAAAAACTTTAATATGCATTTGAAATTTTATATTTATTTAACATGGCAGCATAGGACAAAATTTGAAATAATCATGCATAAAAGGATTTATTTATGGCTCAATGATCACGATACTTTATAGTTTCAATTATTGTTGTGAAAAATATTCGATATATCATGCTTTTTGTTTGTGCCGTCATTAGCCCCCAACCTGGGCGTAAGTTATCCCCCACCCCTTGGGTATATCTTGTCAAGTATGGTATCAATCGAAAGAGCTCTTTAAAGTGAAGGGTGACAAGTAATAGTTGTAATCATTTGGACCCACGATACCGATTTTTTAAATTTTTTCTTCTAAAATGTGGAAAAAAAAATGAATTTTGTTATGAGAAAGTTACGTTGAGTCACACTTCAGTTAATTTTTTTTCTTATTATTGCCTATTATCTATTACAATTTTTGTTTCACGATGCAAATTTCCGCGATTTATTTCGCGAATTTCAGGGTTTTTCAAGAAATTTCGCGTATATCAACCATATTAAGTTCTTGGATCTTGTAGATGACGAAGAATTTTTTGCTTTCTTGCTTATATAAAGCGAGGTTTGATAGATTTCTGGAATATGAAATTTTTTTTTTCCTAGCTACATAGAGTCACCATCAGTCGTTCTCCGGCGATACTCGCAAACAGCTTCAATGCCAAACAACCCTTTTCTAAATTTCAAAACGGGTTACAGACAACAGACACTGCATTAAAGGATAAAATCTGCGTTTGTACAATATAATCTTCATATCAAAACGCCGTCAAATTAAATAACAATCTTGATCTGGTTTAACGGCGATTATAGTATTGTCAGAATTTGAACAGTTATAAATGTAAGTATTAGTTTAAAATATTGTAATATAATGCTTATTAACTTGAGTAGTAGTTATTTAAATTACTGCTTCGTAACTGGTATAGACTTTTCTTATAAATGGCAGTGTAAATTGTCGGCAATGAAATTTCGCAATTTACCTCTCTACCACCGCGCGAATTGCCCTTTTTTATCGTGATAAAATTACTGCCCTAGTAATAGCCTAGTAATAGCCAAATAATATCCCTAAATATGTACCTTGGTAGGATTTTATACTTGTTTTTGAGTCTAAACAGTAGAAAGTAGGGTTGCCAGATTTTAAAAAGGGCAAAGTAAAATTAAGCTGTGATGAGAAGTAAGGCCTAGGAGTATTGTTCTCACAGCTCTCTTCAAGGAGGGGAGGAATTTTTGAAATTTCAAAAAGAAAAATGTATTTTACAATGATTTTGATACATTTTATTTTTAGGAAAATAATGTATCATGCTAAGTTATAAATTTTAAAAAATGACAGATTAGCATCGAAACAATATTTTTAATTACTTCTGGCACATTTTAACGAAAGTACATTGACTTTTATATATTTTAACAATGTTGAACAATCTTAAGAATTTACAGCTATTAATAATACGAATTTAATTGATTCTACAGAAGATCCAATCTGTTTTTCAGTCCATTTGTTGCTTATTATGAAAAAAAAAGCGATCTACAAAAGGCGATGAAGCTGCGGTATTCTTAAAATATAAGATAAAATTTTACATACAGTGGTTCCCAAAAGTGTTCGTACACTTTAAAAATTTGTAGAAAAAGCGCTGTCGCCTGGAGCTGCATTTGAATATAAAGTTCAATATTTTTTCATATCATTTCCATGTGATTCTGAATAAAACCTAACATTTTAATCTTAAATATTGACTCATTTTTTTTTGTAAAAATGAAGATGCAAGGAGGCAGAGAAAGAACACGTCACAAAAGTGATCGTACACTGAAACATTTTCGGATAAATTCATAAATAAAATTTTCCTCTGGCACTTTTTTTTTACTTTTGCATTGTGGTGAAATTTAAAAAAGCGTTTGGCTTTAATCTTTGCTTGCTTACTTCGTAATATTTAGTATTATTTAAAAATGGCTCTTAGGCGTAAGAAAACAACGAACAGCATTCGAAATTTGATTATTTTTGATCATAGTAGTGGTAAATCAGTTCGTAATATCGCTAAATTAGTACATTTATACTATTCTACGGTGCAGTATGTGATAAAACTCTTTAAAGAAGAAAATCCGATCGAAAGCAAGGTAAAAAATGGTCGCCCGGCAAAGTTAACTTAACGTAAGAGATTTGTAGTTAGAAAATATGTGAAAAATCCATGTTTAAGTACTGTAAAATTTCTACAGAATTTACTGAAAAATTTTCTACTTCAATTTCACCTGAAACTGTTGGACGAGTGCTCAAATCAGCTGGATTACATGGGCGTTCTGCCCGAAGAAAATTATTTGTAAAGTGCGAAAAATAGAAAGCTTAGGCTCTCCTTCGTAAAATCAATGATAAATAAACCCGAAACGTATTAGAATCATGTATTATTTGCAGATGAAAGCAAATTTAACATTTTTGGTTCCGATGGGCGTATAATTGTATGGAGAAGAAAAAATGTGGAACTTAATCCCAAGAACTTAGTTGGAACAGTAAAGAATGGCGGAGGAGGTGCTCTTGTGTAGGGGTGCATGTCAGCTTCAGGACTAGGTAATTTGGTGTTTATTGATAGCATAAGGAATCATGCTCTTTATTTAAATATTTTAGAAGACAATTTAAAATTATCAGCTCAAAATTGGGGTATTGGAAACAACTTTATTTTTTATCAAGATAACGATCCTAAGGACACGGCTCTCAATGTTCGCCTCTGATGTCTCCATAATTGTCCACAAGTTCTGAAAACACCACCTCAGTCGCCGGATTTAAACCCAATAGACATTTGGAGAGAACTGGGGGGTTAGAGTACGGAGACACGACATTAAAATGAAAAGCGAACTAGAAACAGTAATGAACGAAGAATGGAGGAACATTGATGCAAAAATTACAATAAAACTAGTAAAGTACATTCACAGACATTTAAAAGCTGTTGTGGACGTTAGAGGATATCCTACTAAGTACTAATTTATCGAAATATTACAATATTTACTGTATATAGAGAATTTTTTTAAATGTACGAAGACTTTTGTGACGTAACTTTTTGGTTACTTTTTGATTTTTCAAAAAAGGAGTTTTACTATGTTTTTAAAATATTTTATGTAGTTTTGTTAAGAACAAGTTATAGATATTATTAAAAAATCCCCATTCTGAAATATTAATTTTTATTAATGGATAGAGCAGTCAGTATTTCATTGAAATTCGTAAGTGTACGAACACTTTTGGAAGCCACTGTATATTGTCAAAAGCACTTTCAAGTGGTAATTTTATTTTAAATATTATGTCTTCTGTCAACATATATTTAATATTTTTAGCAATTAGATCATAGGAGGAGCTTGAAGTTTTGGAAGGGTTAAACATCGCTCATATGTTTTACTAGTACACTCCGTGATTTCCCAAATGTATATAAATGTTATTCATTGCAAATGAAATTATAAGAGCTTAAGGGGCCCCTAAACTAAAAAATCCATGCCCTCCTTATGAACCTGGTGTACTTGCAAAAAAGTTTAAATTATTTCTGACAAAAAAAATTTCTTCGAAATGTTTGTCCATATTTAAATTAGGAATGTTCAATAGTTCTGAAATTAAAATATACTACTGCATAGTGTACACATTTTCATTTTTATATTTTCAATACGTAAATGTAGGACAATTAAACCCAAATGTAGGACGTAGGACACGTAGGACTGTTCTACCAAAAGTCGGACACCTGGCAACCCTAATAGTACGACATCAAACCCAGATTGTTCCCCGACGTAGTATCAACTACGCTACTCCGGCCATGTAAAATTTACTTGAAATATATTGCATCCTTCCTCTTTTAAACAAAGCTTGACAGGCCTTAACCGCATCCTATTTCAACTTGGGCAACACATCCTATTTTAGTTCGGGCGGCTACTGGCACATCCTATTTTAGCTTGCGTGCAATTTAAAAGCGTTAAACTTAATTTAAGCTCAAAATAACAACCGTCCTGAACAGGGTATCAAATCTCTTCTAAATGTGCTACCAACTATGTTATTTCATTCATCTAAATTAATTTAGTTGATTTTCACGAGTGAAAAACCCTTTAACATTAAAATACAAATGCTGAAGAAATTGGTCAAGGTTACCACTTTGAGCACCGTATCTTTGATCGTCCTACCTACACCGATTATTTCTTATCAGTAACACACATTTTCTTCTACTCTTTCGTTTAAAAAAAAAAAAAGACAGAGATACATTTCAGAAAGTGAGCATATGGATGCACTCAATGGCCAGGTTGGACAGTTATTGTTCTTATCTTATTACAGTCCAATATTTCTGAACTCTTGAACTGTTTACCTTATGATTAGTTTGCATATCTTAAAGCACATACAGTAGTACTCGCGTTTTAGTTCTTTTTTTACATTAAACACTACACTTACATGAATCCCTTTCACAGGCAATTTATTCTTGAGTTATCGGGACTTAAATAAGCTCTCGCTGTGTAAATAATACACATACAGATAAAAACCACCCGATTTCTGAAACGCCCATTTTGAATAAAAATTAGCCCAGCGCTCCGGTTTTTTCTATGCGCATCCATGCTAATTGTACAATGCAATTTAACAACGACTCTATAAATACGTCACTGCTTTCCTTTATAAAGGACACACCCCCAGTTAAGGCTCCTACATACGCAAGCTGACTCGTCAGGTATGTTGAAGCCCACCAAAACAGTAAACGTTATTACTTATGTACAAGTAACTACTTTATTATTTGCAAATATTATTATATAAGTACCCTTAAATCCCACATTCTTAATAATTATATTTACAATTTATATAATACTAATTTTAAAATCTTATTTAACAGAATTTCAGCCAAATATGAGCAAATCCATCTCAAAATTAATTGTTACAATATTCCATATATTGTTTTAGTGCCTAAGTTTCATACATCCTCTGTAGCTTTTCGAACAATTACTAGTAGGCATAAATTTTACCTTACTATTGCTGGTAAACTATTATTAAAAATTTGAAATGGAATTTCTCTTCTTTCTTTAATAATTTTTAATACGAATAAGAATGTCAGATTAATACCTTTTTAATACGAATAATATAAAAATTCTAACCTTCGTTTTCCTGTGCTAACAGTAATATTCTTCTTTTACATTATTATTATTTTCTTCATACACAAAATAAATAGTCTTATCAAACTCTTAAAATTAAAATAATTAATAAAATATAACGCACAGACGAACATTATTCCAAAAACGCTGGAAACGTGTTCGTTAGGTTTTATATTAAAGGAAACATCTGCAATTCTAAAGGAAACATCTGCAATTCTAAAATTGGTGAGAAACACTTTTTTTTACTTTGCCTATAAGAAAAATATTGTGAGAGGATCGAAAATTCGATATCGAGTTTTCGACGGAAGATCACATCTCGAATCTCTCTGAACTCGAATCGAAAGTTTTGAGATGATATCTGTGTGTGTGTTAATGTGTATGTATGTATTTTAGTGCGCATATTAGTGTTTGTACGTGAGTCTGTGGAAACGATATATCACGAAAAAATAGAGCGTTTATAAAATTGGTATAAATATTACTATCAATCAAACTGAATCCCTATCTATTTAAAACGCAATCGAATGTTCGAAAGACCCAACCCCCTCTCCCCAAACTTTTTAATGAAGGTTTGAAAAAAAAATTCTAGACGAAATCTGCATTCTCAATAATGATAAATATATTCTCATTTCATACGTAATTTTTCATTAGAAAACAAATAACAAAAACTTTAATACGCTAACATGAACTGTTCTCGAGATATTGCACGATTTTTAATACATTTTTGAAAAAATCCACATTAAAATCAGAACATTTAATTCTGTTAAATAAATAATCATTTCATACGTAATGTTTGATCAGAAAACGAATGACAGACGCTTTAGAACACTAGCATAGTATGGATAGTTCTAGAGATATTGTACATTTTTCAAATAAATTTAGCAGAACAATATTACACAAAATTATAAAAGTAGTAAGTCATTCAATAGGTTCCATTTCCTTATGCAATATTTTGAAACACATCTGTTAACATCATTCTCGTTGATCTAGTTCGTTCCATTCATGAGAGAAGATACTTTTAATAATAATTTTATACTTTAACGTTAAATAATTCCCTAATAATCATCCATTCCACCCTATCCCAAACAGCTCGATCCCCTTTGCAGGCATTGGCGTCCATGGAAATCGCCGACAGAAACATTGCTGCAGCAGGTGCAATGTTTCTGTCGGCGATTTCTATGGACGCCAATGCCTGCAAAGGGGGTCGAACTGTTTGGGATAGGGTATGTCAAATACCTGTCTTTTTGGGAGGTTCTTCGTTTGGGATGGACGCTGCCCCACCCGCAAGCAAAAGATTGAATGCATTTTTTTTCGAAACGAAATTTGCAAAGGTTTTACATTTTTAAAATGCTCCATGCGTCTTAATTTTTGTGTGATATGCATGAAATTTGGCAAGAAAACACCTTTCGTACCTTTTAATGAAACTGGGTATGCATTTTATAATTGGACTATGATAATTAAAAGTTAATAAGAACCTAATTAAATGATGAAAATTAAGTTTTAATTCAGAAAAATATTTTTAAAAAATTAACTTTCTAAGGGATTTAAAAATCAATGCCCAAATGTGTTTATAATATGCTTTGGAGTGATCATAATGTAAAATTAATCAAAAATATGAGCAAATGGCACGCAAGGAGCATTTTCAAATTTTTGTTAAAAAAATAAATTTGAAAAAAAATACAAAATTATAACAAAATTGAAAAAAATTCAATGTTATTTTATATAGTAATGTTAAGAGGAATATTTATACATTTTTTATGTTCCTAAGTCGATAAATAAATAAAAAAAAATTCAACGTCTACCGTACCCTTAAGATCAAGTATTGTAAATTGAATTAAGTCACCTCTAAATTGAAAACACAAACTAGATATTTAAAAAAATTTTATGCATCAGATAATTTTACATCAAACTACAATAAGTTATAGTTGAATTTTGTTGTAAATAAACATAGTTGTAAATAATAATTTGATGAATGATTTAAATAATAGATAAACATGCAGATCAACCAAGTGGAGTGGGATAATGAAGTGGAATGAATAGATGATAAGTACAATAGAATATGGGTATGTTCTCTTTTGGCATAAACGTCAAATTGACTCGCATTACCAGCAGTTCTCGATTTATGTATGTTCGACCTACGAACAATGGCTGTAATAAACATCACGATTCATAGAAAATTTCTTTGACTCCAATCCGTTATTACATTATATAAAACGAAATAAGTAAACGTATAATGATCATAAATATAACATTTGAATAAAGGTCGACACAGTGATATTTTAAAAATTCTGGATGTTCATAAATGAGGTATACAACCTCATGTTGTACTTACGCAAAACGGCGATAGATAAAACGTACAGTAAATGGTACAATATATAGCACTGTGCATTCAATGATAGACGGAGTTAGGTGTCATACAGTTTTAGAACACAGAACAAGTATATACCTGAACGTGTTATGACTCTATGTAATACTGTGACTCGGGGATAATTCAGACACCATATTCCAGCAAGATGGTGCTCCCCCACATGAACATGAGTCTTTGAATGTTCGCGGTTGTTTGGGCCAACATAATTTTCTGGGCGTTGGATAAGACGTGGAGGTATGATAGAATCTCTTCATATTAACCCGTGTTGCTTCTTTCATTGGGTAAAAAAGTAATACAGGGTAATTTCAGAAGACAGAAGCGACGTCTGTTATTGAACCCCAGGAACTCATCACTGCAGTTTTCCCCATGCAACACTTGACTTTTAGCTTAGATGAGGTGAACATCCTCCGAGCAGTCAATCTTCGCACTTCGAGTGCAATGAACATTTTCATTATACTGGACCAGCCAAAATTGAAATTAATTTAGATCCCCCCCCCTCCCTAATTTGGGTATGTTGATTCCGAATATGAACTTAAAAATCGCGGATTAGCTTTAGTTTCAAGATACGGTGGGGAGGATTCAGTGGGAATGGATGGTCTATACTACTTGTAAAACCCCTCTTGCAGCGGTACAAGATACGGTATAAGAGACTAGGATGCAACAGATTACACTTTTTACTACACTCTCACCTGGATTTCCTTCCATCTAACTGCGATGCTGTCAGTGACGAGTATAAAGAGCTGTTTCATCACGGCATTACTACCCTCGAAGAAAAGTATAGAGGTAAATAGAATTCAACAATACTAGTAAACTACTGTTAGACCCTTGCGGTAGATGCACCAGAAACTCATTCCATGAAATCAATTTTCTGTATGAAGATTATAATAGGATATTCATATGCAAATGTGCCAAAGCCGTTTTAAGATATTTCACATCCCATTTTCATATTCAGCTGACCAAACAGCATAAAGATAGCTTAATCTTAGAGATACATAGAACGTCAAAAATTGTTGTTCTATGATATTTATTTTAGTTTGCATCCCCTTTTGGGATGTGAATTAAAATACCGATTTAAAATGTTGTGTTAAAAACTACTTGTTCTAAAATTTAGTTTTTTCCCTCTGCAATACATAGTATTAAATAAACTTAAAATTAAATTCTGTGTAAATATAACATATTTGCGTCATAATGTATTTCGTGACGCAGTATGACGTGTACTAGATATATTTTGCTCAAACTTCAGCAATCGCCAGGTATTGCAATGGCTGCAGAAAAAGTTTACGTATTTAAGAGTTGTGAGTAATATCCTAAAATACAAGTCAACTATTTTTCATGTAATGTTTGAGTGTGTCTGTCTGTGAAACATATCTGTCCACTCTAAAACTATGCATTAAATGATATACGAATTGCAAGCCTTTATGTCATCTTTTCGTTACAAGAAGTCACATAGGTGAAGGTGCTCATAATTCTTGAATTACAATTTTTAATAGAGGGAATCACTTTGGGGAAACTCCAGGATCTAATTACATATCACCATTAAATATAATTTCCTTGTATGCCTGCTAATAGTATGTAGTCAATATACGAGGTTGACTATTGGGCTGTAGTCAGCATAAGACGTTGAGTTCGTTGACGTTCGTTTCTTGAAGTCGTTGACGTTTGTTGACATTGAGGTCGTTGACGTTCGGTGATGTTGAGTATGTTGAGTAGTCTGACATCGAATATTCTGTATTAGGCATTTAACAGGGGTCGAATACTCGGAATTTGGCTCTTAACAAGGGGTCGAATATTCGGAGAAATCTGGATTTGGGGCATTAGCAGTATAAACCCTTCGATGGTGAATACATAGTTTTCATGCACTGAAATAGTTGGTAACATGTGCAATGCGTTTTGCACGAGCTCGAAAATGCATGCTTAGATGTTTATCGTTTCACAAAAGAAACGTATAGCAAAAAATCTTTACGAACTTCGCTCATAAATCGAGAACTGCTATGAAATATGCAGGATTAAAAATTATTGAAAAGCATAAAATGAGATAGCGCTGAACTGAATCCGTGATGAAACACAGTTGTTGGCTTATCATTGCCATATAAGACCATAAAAATGCATAGAAGATTTAAAATGTTCATAGTTTGGGTCCACTTTCAATAAAACGTTTCCAAAGATTAGGTACAAACTCGCCAATCAGTTCAAATGACTTTAATGTGTGCAAAAGATCTTGTTAGTCAACACTGTATGAACTAAACAGAGAGATGGTAGTTTTAAGATATCAGAATCACACAGTGTTATCTTGTTCGCAGTCAGTTTTAAATATGTGTATGTGGGGATGGCAAAATGTCACTTTTTGTGAAGTTCATCTTTTGAAACTTGCCGAACTCGAAGTCCAAAACTATTTGATGGTACTGGTATGCAGAGTAGATTAGTATCACCTTGAAAACCTCTTCGGCAGGTAAGAAATCGTACGGCTGCGAAGTCTGCTTGAGAATCGACGAACTTTCTCGTTTTTGGAGCAAACCAAGGTTGCGATGCACATGATGACTAGAAGTAGCAAAATAAGGACACCAATTATGATTAGAATAATAGTGGCCCGTCCACCACTGGGAACTGCAAGTAAAAAAGAGAAAAATTATAGCAATAGTTGTATTCAAAAGAGAAAAGAACTCCTATTATAATGTACTCAGCTTTATATCTATTTATAGAACAAAAACTAGCTACAGTTACCACTGACAAAAAATGCAAACATTTTCTGTAAAGGCTAGCATATTGTCTGTGACATCAAATGATTTAAAAATATTTATAATGATGTTGAATACTGTACCATGGATCGTTTCCTATAGTTATTAAGTTTTATTGGCACACAATAAAGTGTGTGAAAATTAATTAACTATTGATTTTCACATACTTTATTGATAGTAATTACATCTCTTACAACATTTTGACGATTTAAGAAATTATAGCTCATTAGCTAAATTAAGTTCTTTCATATATTCAAATAATCCTCAAAAAACAGTGCAACAGCATAAAAAATCCTTGCAATGGAAATGTCCTCGGGAATAATTTGGAAAAAATTCATGACTGCAGTTAAGAATTAGAAAAATAGCTTACTATCTCGCTCTTAGGGCCACATTGCACGTAACAAATTTCTTATGGGTTTTCTGACTTTATCTTTCCCATGGGAAAGTCGCATTACACGTAGCAACTTTCCTATGTGGTCTTCCTTCGAAGGTTTGCCCTTATTACACGCACTGCTATCCTCGGGGGCGCGGTAGCCCATTGGTTAGCGCGCTGGAGTTGCACTCGGTAGGCCCGAGTTCGATTCCAGCCACTGCCAAAACTGCCGCCATGTTCATGCGGAGTACGATCGCGTTAAACATGTTGGTCCGAAAGTCCTTCCGAGAGGTTGGTGGTAGGGGAAGGAGGGTACGGTCCCTGTGGATGCCTCCCCCACTGGGTTCCGGTCTAAATTGGGTGGCACTTCCCGACCGTGCAAAGAGTTACCTTACACCTTTCTGGTAGGTCGGACGGTCTGGGTTTCAACAACAACAACAACAACGCACTGCTATCCCCGGCTACTCACCTTGCTGATCATACCTTAGGGTGAGTCGGGTGGCCTGGATCTTTGACGCACTGCTATCCCATGAGAACAACCCAAGTCAGAAAGCACATGGGGAAGTTGTTACGTGTAATACAGCCCTTAGAGCTAACAATATCATTTAACTGTTTGTTAAATAATAATATGCAAACCAACATTTTAATGTAGGTTATTTAACTTATAGCTTGATTCAATAGAGTTACACATACTACGTTTCAGTCGTACTATGGAAGAATGGTAGTTGAATGCAGGGACGACTAATATACGAGTGAAAGTCAAAATTAGCCGCGTTTTATTTTTTTTTTCAATTTATTTGCACAAATGTAGGGGTTGAATAAGTACGACATTTTTCTACATAGTCTCCTTCATTTCCGATGCACTTAGTCCAGTGGTCTACAGGCTTGCGTATTCCCTCTAAGAAGTATTGGGTATTCTTAAGTGCAGGAAGCGGTGCATAAATGGTTAGGCAACCAATCGAAAACCGTCTTTTTGGAGGGAATACGCAAGCTTGTGGACCGCTGGACCAAGTGCATCGAAAAGGAAGGAAACTATGTAGAAATATGATGTACTTGTTCAACCCCTACACTTGTGTAAATAAATTGAAAAAAAGAGAAAGTGCGGATAATTTTTGACTTTCCCTCGCATTTGGAATTTTAAAAGGAGGAAAAAAGATAAATGGAAAAAGGGTAAATATGTGGAAGTCAACGGGGTTAAACAATGATAATAATGTGAGGAAGTTTGTTCTTGCCGTGTTTTCCCTTATCCAAGCGAGTGAGCTGACTTGGTTTTGTTTTCTGATACATGAAATAGTTTCGTGATTACCCTCTTCTGGAGAATCTTTAACAAGTTGCGTAATGTGCAAACTGTCATAAACAAAAAGGTTGCATTATGTTCCATACAACTATGCATAATTCTAATTTATAATCCATGTATTTCTATGTTGATAAATTTTATTTCTTAGATTTAGCTCATCTACTGATTACAGAAAACTTTAAAACCAACTCCATAATATAATATTTATGCTATTTGTTTCTTATGCAAAATGTTTGAATTTTGAGTACTAATCAAATTTACGAAATTTATATTCAATTTTATATTAACAGACTATATCATTCTGTTTGCTACGCTATAGACGTGGTATTAATAAATGGAAAATATGGTCTCAGAAGCTTCCTCCTCTTCGTAAATGTTCAATTTGCACCAGGGCGTAATCAAGCCAAAATGTGACGTTAGGCTTGGTGTTAATTCGGAGCTTCTGTGTACTCACGGCATACCAAACTCATGCAAAACATCAACACATAACAAATTTAAAGGCTCAGGTCTTTTGCTACATGTAGAAAACTTCCAAACTTTTTACTTCAAAGTAATAAAGATTTTAAAGGATGTATAATACTTAAAACTACTATTAACATATTTTATAATTAAAAATAAAAACTAATATTATAAGTTTGAAGTTATTTAAAAAATTATTTCTGTTTAAATATTTTTTTTACATACAAAATTTAAGTGACCCTTTAAAGTTTGGGGCTTAGGGCCGCGACTCAAGGCCATTTGCATATTTTTTGCATTATTCCACTTGTCTATGTGCAATATAGTTTCATTCATAGATTTTCAGCGTGGTTTTCAAATTTAAAAAGAAAAGTATAAAATCAGATGCTCCTCTTCATCATAAATTTTCAACTTGGACAACTTTTACATTTTTTTACTTTCGTGTAAATATACACTTGCTAAATGATACCGTTTAAAGAATAAGAGAAAAATATACCATTTAATAAATAAGAGAAAAATATACCATTTAATAAGAGAAAAATATTAAACTACACAAAAATTATTTTATAATTACCACCACAATTATAAAATCCACGTTGAATTTCCCATATTGGTGAAAAACAGCACAAGTAATGGATTAAGTAAAGATTATTCTAAAAAAATGTTAATGTTTTTAGTTTCCACTAAGTGTTATCGTTCGTTTGGAATTTTCGATCTGACTACTGATTCGACTTTCAATCTGTATACTCACTGCAGTCTATTTCATCACTGAGGTCCCCACAGTTATTGTGCGTGTCGCAGCGTAAGCCTGACCAGACACAAAAGCTGTTGCGGCATTGAAACCTGCTCTCTGGAGTTGAACAGTCACTCCCTGAAAGTATTCAATAATGAAGAAATAAGTATGAATAATTTACATCTAGCATAATATTCATAGTGAAAATATTTAGTAAAGAGAGAATAAAATTGGATTTCTGAGGATGGGGTAAAAATATAAAATCCCCAATTTTATGCAAATTGCGTATTTTACTTCAACATTTGAAAATACCATCGCAAATATTAAACTAGCAGGTATTTATTTTTCACTTCTCTGTGAGAGCAGTTAGCCTCGGAGCAGATTCATGCAGTTCTCTCTTTGAAATGAACTTGATAATTATTCAGGGTTCATTTTCAATTGGTATGAATTATTTTCATACCTAACTATTTGCTTATTGTAAAATAAAAAAAGAATACTTTAGACCATGGTCTATTGGCAACAGATCCTCCATTACGCCTTTAATGAAGTTTAGTCATTTATATAAAAATGTTTCAGAAAGCTTATATCGGTTCCAATTCGGCGAGAAAAAACTTAATTTTGTCCCAGTAGCTAGCTCAATGGTTAGAGCATCGGCAGGCCAATTCGAGGAGCGACGGTTGTCATCCCTATATAAGACAGTGGAACTTTTAGGGATCACAAAGGATCCTTAAAGGTTACATTTATGTCACAATGTACAGATATTTATTTCAACTTATGTCACACTAAACAGACGAATCGTAGCTCGATCCAATGTGCTACAAGTGATACACGATACGTGACCACAAGTGATACACGATAACATCTTGTTCACTTGTGGATTCAAAATCGCTACCATAAATCATAGAATCCTTATCAGAATTGAAACTCATATAAGTCATTTTAAGACCTCGGTAATCCACTGCATCTAATATGCATAAATAGGTTGTTCGTACACCGTTGTAAAGAAGTTAGGTGCCACCCGAAATTCAAACATCGAATCTTCATCTGAAAAGTAGACGCTCTATTCATTGAGCAACATGGCGATATTTCTATACATTCTATATAAATAGGAATTCCTCTGTACTACATCCTCTATACCTATCTAAATTATTTCTAATATACGTATATAGTGGAATCTTACTAAACACTCTTATTAAATCTTACTAAAAACGGTTTATTCGTTATGCACAACATTTTGTTTTTTCCTCCTTGAAATTTTTTTTATTGTTTTTCTTCTCTCGCCGATGGTAATTCACTTTTTCTGCTTCAGTCATGTTTGCTGTTTTTACATCAGTCACTCAGGGGGGGGGGGGGGGTCTTATCCCGGGCATGACTGACATAATTTTTTATACGGCTCGGCGCGTGTGATGTATGCACAGCACAATTAAAACTATCTGCGCAGATTGTTTAAGTCTAGACTAGACATTGCCATTTCAGAATTAATAAACTATTTTTAATTGTAATAAAGGAAAATTTGATGTTTTTGGCAACAACTCTCAAAGTTCTCCCAGGTCCGCGGCGTAACGAATGACGAAATACTAAGTTCATCGACGTCAAGCTGACAACTTTATGAATGGTTGCAGTGCTGATCGCCCAAACTTATATTAAAGAACCTTGCAGTTACCGATCTAAGACAATAGTTTGAAGAGACATCACTCTACTTAGTTTAACCTATCCTTAGGTTGGTTTCGTAATCAAAGTAACATATTCTTAGGTTGGTTTTATAACCAACGAAACGTATAAAGTAATTTCCTTTGATCAAATTTAAAACTCGATCTCACTAGTCAAAACATAAACTTGCCCTGAAAACATGTAGTTAAAGAAGAAGAGCTAGAAGTATTTCTCCTTCTCAAATCTGTGTAATAAAACATTTTTTAAGTTAACCTGCAAGGATGAGCTATTTCTATTATTGTTGACGCTCTGGGAATGAGAATGTAAATTATCAAACATACGATTCTGTAGAAGTACAAAATACGCTTGCAAATTGAAAAAAAACTGTTGTGAGGTCTGAATAACTTTTTGTTATTATTTCTCTCAGTTTTCATTATATGTTCGGTCACATAGACCAATCACCAAGCTAAGTAACATTTCTACGATCCTGGGGTAGAAACAGGATAAAGTTTCGGATCTCGAATAAGCTAGAGATTGGAAGGATAGGTTGAACTAGGTAGTTGGAAGGCAGCCTAGTTGACTAGAAAGCTAGATGGTTAGAGGAGTAGACAATGATAGGAAATGAGGTTGGTTAAGCTGTTTAAAATAAGTGCATCAGTTAAAAGGATAGAGCTATCCGTCCTAATAGTTACCACTATGACCAAAGGGGTCTAGTATACCGGGTTAACCGAAACAAGGCTTCGAGCAAGAGTTGGGTTTATAACTAGTCCACTGTTTAATCTAAATTTCGCCAAGCCAGTAAAAATGCAGTGCATTATATATTTGTGTTCATTTAAGTGCAATACTGGTTGTCGGTATATGTCTCCATTTTAATTAAACAGTCATTTGCAGTAATTTGAGTAAAATACATAATTAATGTGTTTGAGTAACTGATTGCGTCTGTGTGTTATTGGCCTGGGCCACATGGTCCTGTGCATCCAGTTATTACAGGTCTTGAAGTATGTCACTTTGTTTGACAGATCTAAGTATGTACGGATAGATAATTTCGCAACAAATAATCCGTACAATAGAGTGATAACTGAGGGTTATTGAGTTACGATGAGCTCGATCGAGGCAAAACACTCTACACTGTTGATACAATACTTATCGAAATCTAATGTATAGACACGAAGTAAGTATCGTATACAAAATATCAATAAAAGTATAGATGTTTTGTATGGTCATATGTCGATACAGCTCTATCGATATCACTGCTTGGAAATAAGCATCATTTATTACGATAGCATCAATTTCTGCACCTTACCGATTTTAACTAAATGAGAATGAAGTACGAAGACTCACCTTCTTGGACTGCAGTTACGGTGAGCTTCAAACCTGCGTAACCCGTAAGTGTTGAGTTGTTCATTTCGTCTTGAGATATGTGATAAAGTAGCTCCAGTGTGTTTCCATAGGATGTAAAATGTCGTTCTTCATCCAGTCGAAACAGCACTTCACATTTTGCGATATGATTGATCTGTGAAAAGGAAAAATTGTATCATATATTACTCTGACAATTTTCGATACTTAGATTCAAATATAACGAACAAAAACTCTTTAAAAAAAGTTATGATATCTCAAAATAGTTTACGCCAAGTCCCCGAAACGGTCAACAGGTCCCCGAACAGATCCCCGAAACTGAACTTGCAAATCTAAGGTGCCCTTTTGAAGGAGCCTAAATCAGGGTTAAGACCTTTCAACAGGTTGCCCTAGACCTGAAAGTGTTTCAGTACCGAGGGATTTGGAGCGAATTATTTTAAAATTTTATAACTTTTTAAAAAAAGACATTTCTGCTTCTTGTACTTGGTAGATGGGAGGGGCTTGCAGAAATGGTGCTTTTGTAAAATTTTATTACTTTTTGTGGAAATAGTTATCAACATGATTATGTAATAATGATACAGCAGGCATTGCAAATTATATTTTACCGCCAAGAAACATTTATTTCTGTTTTTATTTTCTATTTTTGATATTCTAAATAAAATTAATAGTATGTATCAACCCTCCAGTGCACAAAATATGAGCCATCATCCATTAAAATGGGTTTAGTAGTTCAGAATGTAAAACCGTCAACACTGAAGGAAAAAGATCGGATCGACAATCGTAATAAGTGTCATATTCAAATTACATTTCCTCAGGTGCTGCCACTCAGGTGCTGCCATTTGTATTTTTCTTATTTTGTTTTCTCAGCTTTGAGATGACTTTATAGAGAAAGAAGGAGCAAGTCTTTAGCTTTCTTGAGGACTGAACTACAGATTGGTTGTAGACCCATAGTTCGAATTGCAACAATGCTTTAATTAAGGAAGTTATGAAATAGTAATTTAAATGCTATACCATATTCTTGTGAAAAGTTAATAAAATGAACTTTTTTTCAGCCCCTCTATCGAAAAAAGCTAAATTACAAAAATGTTGTCAATAACTCATCTAGTCAAAATAAAGAAAAATTTGGTTCTTTAAAGTTTACATTTAGGACAAAATAAATTGTCCAAATTCGACTTACCTCACTTTCTTGTAACTTTTCGATACTCTTCCTTTTAATCATCAAAATTCATGAATTCAGGCGCTGTTCACAAATTTCATTGATGTACAGAAATGATTTAGTGGTGTTTGAAACGAATATTTCCCATGGTTTTTTTAATTTTTTTTAAGACAAGCAGACGATACTGGTTAAAAGTTATTTTAACACTTAATTAGGGTAAACAAGAAAGATCAATCATGCATAAAGCATTGATTATGAAACACCTTCCAACTGAAATGCAATTTTATTTAAACATCTCTAAAATGCGATACATTCCTCGGTAATATTTTTAAAATTATCACAATACTACATTAATTTATTATATTTGAAAACTTAAAACTTCATCGAAAAAAAATGAACTGCATTCAAATGACGGCATTGAAATATAAATTACCTGGTTTAAACATATCTGAAATGCGATACATTCCTCTGTAATATTTTTTAAAATTATCATAATACTACAATAATTTATTATATTTAAAAACTTCAACGAAAACAAATGAACTTTATTCAAATGACGTTATCGAAATATAAATCGCCTCAATGTAAAAGCAACATTTCATTCATAAACATTTTTTCATTCTTTCATTCATCACAATACTATAATAATTTATTTTATTTAAAAACTTAAAACCATGGAAGTACAAGCAATTTAACTCTATGCTCAAAAATTCATCGAAAAAATCGTCTGGTTCCAATGAATGTTTCATTCATATCAGCTATATTGCAGACTCCATGAGCTAAATAATTTTGCGTTAAAGAAATGCAGCAATTTTTATACAACTCATTCCACATATTTTGGTGTTTACATTCTCCATAAGTGAAAATTAGCCTTCGTTGTAGAAATAATCAAAGTTTGATAATCATTTAAACTCAAATATATTGTAATTGCTTTGTTTCAGTATGTAGATGCACAGAATTTAAGCATCTACATACACTACGCGGAATAAAAAATAAAGCGGATTTAGGACGGATACAACACTAAATATCAATTAAAAAGAACTTTAAAAATCACGATTTTGACGCAGGATGGATGCCAAATTTTATTTTAAAGTGAGTCAGGTGATCTCTTCATATAAAGGGTTTAATTATTAACACTTTACAACAAAGTTGAAAAGTGTTTATGACTTTGTTCATTCTGTCTGTCTGTCTGTCCGTTAGCACGATAACTGCCGTAAAAATGACTTAATCAAAATTAAATTTTAGTATGTTATTCAGACGGTCTGTAGAACCTATGGGAATATAAATGAATAATATCACCCAATTAGTTTTGGATTAAACCCGGGTCGAAAAAATGAAATACATTGAGCCCTATGGGACCTAATTTTTCAAACATTTTTTAAGCGAATTTAAAATTCACAAATTGCTTCGAAAATTTTAGGTAATATTCAAATTGTTCCATAAAATATATAAAAAAAAAATTCAGCGAAATATATTCAGTAGTTTTTTAAATAAAAATTAAAATAATAATTACACCTCTTACATGAAACGATCACGTGACCATGATATGAAACGATCACATGACCCACTTCAAAATGATATATGGCAATCATCTTGTTTCAAAATTGTGATTTTTTTTAAGTTCTTTTTAATTCATATTGAGTGTTGTATCCGTCCTAAAACTACTTTATTTTTGCTTAAATTCTGTGCATCTACATACTGAAACAACGCAATGACAATATATTTGAGTTTAAATGCTCATCTAAATTTGATTATTTCTACAACTAAGCCTATTTTTCACCTATGTAAAATGTAAACAGCATAATATATAGAATGAGTTGTATTAGAATTCCTGTATTTTTTTAACACAAAATAATTTAGTCCATGGAGTCTGCATGGCTGATATGAATGAAATATTAATTGATTTCATAAAGAAAAGGACGATTTTTTTCGATGAAGTTTCAAGCATAGAGTTTAATTTTTTGTAGCTCCATGGTCTTAAATAAAATGTTTAAATAAAATAAATTATTATAGTATTGTGATGAATGAAATGAATGGGAGAAAGTTATGAATGAAATCCTGTTTTTATAGAGAGATCCAGGCGTGTTAGTTTTTCTATGACGTCATTTGAATTAATTTCAGTTGTTTTCGATGAAGTTTTCAAATATAATAACCAGGCAATTTATATTTCAATGCCGTCATTTGAATGAAGTTCATTTTTTTCGATGAAGGTTTAAGTTTTCAAATATAATAAATTAATGCAGTATTGTGATAAGTTTCAAAATATTACCGAGGAATGTATTGAATTTTAGACTTGTTTAAATAAAATTGCATTGAAGTTGGAAAGTGTTTCATAATCAATGCTTTAAGCATGATTGATCTTTCTTGTTATTATAATTTTTATTTAAAAAATTACCGAACATATTTTGCTGAATTTTTTTTTATATGTTTTGTGGGATGATTTGAATATTTCCTAAAACTTTCTAAGCAATTTGTGAATTTTAAATTCCCTTAAAAAATGTTTGAAAAATTAGGTCCCATAGAGTTCAATGTATTTCATTTTTTCAACCCGTGTTCAATTCAAAACTAATTGGGTGATATTATTCATTTATATTTCCATAGGTCCCATAGACCGTCTGAACAACATACTAAAATTTCTTTTTGATAAAGTCATTTTTACGGCAGTTGTCATGCTAACGGACAGACAGACAGACAGAATGAACAAAGTCATAAACACTTTTCAACTATGTTGTAAAGTGTTAATAAAACAGATTGTTGTGACATTGACTGCCTGTCAAATATTTTAGTGACAAAATCTATAGAAAAATAAGCATGCCTTTCAAGTTTTGAAATCAACTAGGATCATTTATAACTACTGTTTTTAGTAGACTGAATAAGTTTCAAACGCATTTTTGTCACTGCACTTTTTCCATCAGAATGAAAGCCATCATAGACGAATCGGTAAGAACTCTTGAATGCAGTACAATAGGTGGTGAGATCGGATAGACTGGTAGCGGGTTCGGGCACATCGAGGAAGAGTTTGTTTAGTACAGGGTGGCAATAATTAAAGTAGAGGTGTTTAGTTAGAAAACTATTGGGCCAAATTCAACCAAATTTGCAGTAAATATTATTTAGACTACGGGGTTTTATTTAAAAAAACAAAAAAATAGTTCGGAATTTGGCCACCACGGGCTAAAGTGGCGCTACAAGGTCCATTTTTGGAGTAATATAGGCCTAGGAAGTACAGAAAGTTCCGTCAATGCTGAGAGGTATCGAACAATGCTGCTGAAGTTTGTTATTCCGCAACTTCAACAAAGGGAATGCCTTGAATCTACGATATTTATGGAGGATGGAGCACCCCCTCATATTGGATTGCGCATACAGGAAGTCCTACGACAGCATTTAACCAACAACTGAATCGAGCGTTTCCTATGACGTGGCCAGCCCGTTCGCCTGATCTGACTGACCCCTTATGACTTTTGGTTGTGGCGTCATGTAAAGCGCTTGGTATACCAAGGGAATGTGGGTAATTTAGCCACTTTGAAGGCCCGAATAACATTAAACGTCAAGCAAATCAATGGAGATTTGCTGCATTCTGCAGTAGAGAATGCTATTTAGAGAATGCAGTTTTTGGAACATATGCAAGGAAAACATATTAAATCACCCATGTAAATGATGCCAATATAAAAATTAATGTCATGCGTATGTAAATGTAAGATGCAAATGTAAATATAAAATGTACTAAATATGTATAAAATGTAAATGCGATGTCCTTTTCAAAATGCATGTAAAATGTTAACTTTCTGTACTTCCTATGCCTATTTTATTTCAAAAATGGACCTTTACAGTGCTACTTTGGCCCGCGGTGGTAAAAAATCGAACTATTTTTTTAATCAAAACTCCATGGTCTAAATAGTATTTACTGCAAATATGGTTGAGTTTGGTCCAACAGTTTTCTCACTATCGGGCTCTAAACACCTCTACATTAATTATGACCACCTTGTACATACGGCCGGACACTCGCATATGCATAAGACGAAAAATAGGCTAAAATATCTATGTAATCATTTTCCATTGGTACTTGTCCTCCTGAGCCATATCGACGAACCTGTCGAACGCAACCTGCATATTAGCCGCAGAATGAAAACTCTAGAAGGATTCTGTCTTTACGGAAACAACTATAGTATTCCCTCACTGTATTACTAGGAGATCGGTTGCATTTGTCGTAAATAAAAATCGTCCCACAGAGTTCGGCATTACGGAACAACGCCGTCATTCAAAGTCTAGTTAAGTAACAGAGTAATTTGAATGCTTAAATACAAACTGTGAATCAGCATAATAATGATATAATAGCTTTACCTGCATAAAATAAATTTGATGAAGTGGCAAAAGTTTTAGTAACTATTTAATGTCCCCTTATTTCCCAATGAAAATTTTAATTAATTATAACTATGTCAAATCGGATGCGATTATTTCAATCAATAAACAGAGACATATTGATTTTTGGGACAGTCGAATCAGAACCTTCAATGTTTCGAACGAAAATGGAAAAATAGTTATAAAATTTAAATATTTTAAATATTGTTACCACAATAATCTTTTTATGTACTTTCTAATTTGAAAAAGAAGGGCATTATTATGAAATAGCCATTAACATGAATAATTAGTTCTCAAAATATTGTATGATTTTTTATTTAAAATGAAAAAAAAGTAAATGTATTCTCTATTTTAAATGTATAAACCTTTTGCAAATGTTTGTAACCAGAAATAAATTGTTTAACAGACACTATTATATAAAAGTTATTACGAATCTTTCTCAATATAGAGCGCTATATCTCTCGCCTAAATGGAGCAAATCGAATAAAATTTCACAATTGAATTTTGGTAAAATATTAACATCAAATGTATTGAATCACTGCCCTTATTAAATGGAATCGATGATTCTATACGTCTAGTAGTGATATTTTGAAATATATCGATTTATAGTGAAATCTTTATTTTACAAAAATTCCAGTCTCCAATTTTATTGTATGAGATGAAAATGCGAGAATTTTTCTTTATTTTAAGTGCATTTTAAAATAAAAGCGTGGATTTAAAACTGAATTTTACTTGCTTTTCAGATAGCCTTCAACAATAAAGTTCAGGTTTTCATTTCTTCTGGAATTTAAGCTTTAAAACTGCATGAAAATACTGAAAGCCTGATAATTCTTGATATCCGACTTTTACTAGTGAATCTTCTAAAAATGTCCTTAGATATACAAAATGGAATAAATTGTGTTTTATCCCTAGAAATGCAAAATGGAATAAATTGCATTTTAAAGTACTAGTATAAATATAGTAAATGTATGCAACAAAATTAGTTTTCCGACACCACGGTTTGCCTCACTCACGTTCCGCCGCTTTCATACTAAACCAAAGATTTACAAAGCTGCAATTCACCCAATTTCAGTTTTAAGCTCAAACATCTAATGACATATGCATTTTACATATCCATGTATCTCGAAGTAAAGTTTTAAAAGTGGGCAACATTTTCTTCAATACTCTTTTACTTCAGTGACTGATGACTGTTGTTCTTATTGGGCACATGTGCTCATTGTGCACATGTGCTCATTGTGCTCATTATGCATATATGTGCTCATTGTACATATTTGCTTATTGTGCATATGTGCTTATTGTGTATATGTGTTCTTTGGACATACGTGCTCATTGTGTATACGTGTTCATTGTGCATATGTGCTCATTCTGCATATGTGCTCATTGTGCATATGTGCTCATTGTGTATATTTGTTCTTTGTGCATATGTGCTCATCATGTATATCTCTTCTTTGTGCATATGTGCTCACTGTGTATATGTGCTCATTATGCATATGTTTCCATTGTGCATATGTACCCATTGTGCATATGTGATCATTGTGCATATGTACCCATTGTGCATATGTGCTCATTGTGCATATGTGTTCATTGTGCATATGTGCTCATTGTGCATATACAAGGTTCCTGGTAAAGTTCTTAAGCTTCCAACTAACTTACAAATGAAAAGTCTCTACATGTACATGTGGTATGATAAATATGATGAATAGAGTAATTAAAATTCCTTAAGGCGCTTAAAAATAAAATCAATAAATAATTATACCATTCAGAAGTAAGTATCTGCACCATGTTTTCACTAATAAAGTTTTTCATGTCAATAATATGTTAGACCTAGATATAGTAAAATCGCTATGCCCCATCACTTAAAAGTAATCGTCACGTCCCTTAGTGTGAGTGTGAAGACCCAGACCGTCTGACTCATCCAGAGGACTTGAGTATCTAATTGGACGGCCGGGAAGAGATCCGGCGACAACACCAGAATAAACACAACTAAACAAGACAGCAAACAAACAAAGCAGTAATCAAAAACAAAACACAACACCAAAACAACACAGCAAACCAAAATAAAAGAGAAGGCGGCACCACCGGGGAGGAGCAAGTAAAAACCAAGGGGATCAACAACCAGAGAAAAAGTTAAAAGCAGCAATGGCTCTCAGGCTATTCAAGTGATTTTGTTGGATATTTCTCTCGCTATGAGAACGCAGTTTTTAATTTTATTAATTGAAGTTTTATTCGAGCAGACACTCGAGAACCAGGCCGCGGAATTAGCGGGGGAAGGTTTAGAAAGATGAAAAGGTTTAGAGTGGGGGCAAGCAAAGACGTAGTGGTCTGCATCTCCAAAGGAACCGCAGGAACAGCAAGAGGTTGATTTAAATTTAAAAAAGTAAAGGTAATCCAAAAATGGGCCGTGGCCCGTGATAAAATAAATAAGATATTTGTTCATTAAAAGAAAATTAAAGTTTACGTGGGGAAGAAAGTTTAAAATTCTGGCTGGGTCATGGGTGCGAGGGGAAATGTAGTTGTTTAGATAAGATTGCCAGGCGTTTAAGATATCTAGTTTACAATGCTTTTTTAACAGAGAGTAGGGAAAAGGTAAAGGAGATGGGGTACCTGAAGAGGTAGCAAGTTTTGCATTTTCATCGGCGGCCTCGTTGCCCGAGATGTCAGAATGGGCTTTAACCCAACAGAGGTTTATTAAATGTTTGTTTAAATTTGCATCTAGTCCCTTAGTGTAGAAGTGCAGAAGTTAGATACAGGAACTCGACAACAAAGCGAGATAGAAGAAACAGGTCAATTACAAAGTTGTAGAGTATTGCCTAATTTGTAGGTATCGACATCAGAAACGTCTATATGGAAGGCAATAAATACCTGTCATACTTCATCGGTTGCTAGATGCTGTAACACGGTAACACATGCTCAAAGAATGCAATAATATTATTTCTCAGCATCAAATGTGTATTGTCGCTAACAAAATGCATTTTGGTATTTTGAACAAACTCTTCACAAGATTCCTCTGCATGTAAATGCTATTAAATGTATTATTCTTGAAAAGGGCAGCAAATTGTCAATAACCATATTTTACCAAAAAAAAAATGCTTTCTTAACAAACTTAGCGTCGATTCCTACACATTAAACAACGATCTACAACTTTGCAATTGATATTTGTCTTTCTATCACGATTTATTTCATAGTTCGTGTTTTAAACTTTTCCAATTCTCCGCTAACAGAGCTGCAATCATTTTTATTCGATCGGGCACAGTCATTTTACCATATATAGACCTAACGTACGCACTCATGGACTTTCCCTTACAAAGTTATTACAGTGCTTTAGGTCTTCCCATAGAAACCCTTTATAAACGGTTTAAATCAGTGGTTCCCAAACTTTTAAACCCAAGAACTCCTTAGTGAGTAAAAAAAAATTTGAGGACCCCTTGACATCAGGATTTAGCAAAAATATCCTTAAAAAAGAAACGTATATTTTACAAATACAAAACTCGCCTATAATAATCTTGTGTGGAAAAAAGTTGCTAGAAGTCACAAATTTGGGAACTTCTATGGCAAAATTTGTGGCTTATATTAGCAAAGTTCTTGCCGTCATTGCAGATATTAGTTAATCTATGCTGATGAGAGCATAATAAGCACGAAGTAACTTTATACATTTTATGTTACTCGTGCCTGCCCCCAAGAGTATTCTCCCTTCCAAATACTCTCACGAACCCACTGGCCGTAAGAGATCTGCGTACCTCACTTTTGGAACCAAGTCTAAGCCATTGCTTTATCAATGTTTTACATATTTACTGTGATAATTTGTTGCAACGTCTTTATATAATCAAACTATATCTCTGTATTATCGAACGTTTATATACCTTGGACAATCCAGTACATAAAATGTGTCCTGAATTTGTAGCTTCTGACTGGGCACCAAATATTTTGCTTGTAATCACCTTGTAAGCACTTTTAAATGCAATTTATTCCATTTTACCCTGGGGACGGTTTTCGAAACTTGCCCTTATTAGAGTGTATTGTTATAGCACAAGAACTTACTTACTATCAAGTAGTCCTTACAAGATCCGTCAAGGTTAGTCCTGAATCCGAGTTCTCTGATAGCCACGACTATCTTATGTCCTAAAGGTGCAGAAAAGTCCATCCGGCAGTCCATGGCTATCGAGTAAGAGCTGCTCTGTTCTGACACAGCAAGCAGTACGGCCGAAGCGGAATCCGTCGATTTCAGGTCCAGTGTGATGTTCCCATACCGGCAGTCGCTTTCTACGTAATCTGTAATGAACACCAAAACAAAAGTTAGTCTGATTGAATAAAATTTCTAATGTGAAAATAGTGTTCAGAGAATGTCGGAAATGTTGAAACACTCGGGAAAAGAAAACGATTTTTTCCGGAAACTTTAGAAAATTAATTAGAGTGTCGCTCAATTTGACTTTCTCATATCAAAATCCATTTTCAGAAGTTTTATATTCACATTTTACAAGAAAACTTTTGAAATATCGATATCATGGTTCCAAATGATTACGATTATAGCGTCTTCTTCTTTGACCCAGACCGTCCGAACTATCAGAAAGGTATCTGTTTGGACGGCCGGGAAGTGCAACTCAATTTAGACCCGAACCCAGTGGGGGAGGCATCCACAGGGACCGAACCCTCCTTCCCCTATCACCAATCCCTGGGAAGGACTTATGGACCCACATGTTTATCGTAATCGTACTTCGCGTGAACACGGCGGCAGTTTTGGCAGTGGCGGGAATCAAACCCGGGCTGTCTGAGTGCAATTCCCGCGCGTTAACCACTGGGCTGTCGCGCCCCTACAATTACAGCGGGTTACTTTTCAATTTAAAGGGTTTGAAAAAATCTTTCGATTGATACTGCACTTGACAATGTACCCCCCGTGGAGGACTAATGACGTCACGAATAAAAAAATTATATCGCGGAAATTTTTCACAACAATGATTGAAACTATAAGTCTCGTGATTATTTAGCCATAAATAAATCCTTTTATGCACGGATATATTTAACTTTGTCCTATGCCACCATGTTAAAAAAATATAATAAAAGGTAAAAATTTCAAATAAATTTAGAAGTTTTCGTTAGAACAAAAAATTCTATCTAGTTCAAGATTTGATAACAAAGCCGGATATAAAATTTCCGGAAAATCCATTAATATTTATGACTGCTGTCGTGTACACAAGAAATCGACGACAGACTGACAGACATCACTCCAAAAATAGTTAAAACGTGTTCAGAATGTGCTAAAACACATATTGACATCAAAATCTCGAAATCGAATATGTTTGTGAAAACAATACTTTCTCAATACTAAGTATAAGAAAGTACAAAAGGATTTTTGGGAAATTTGGACTTTTTTTGTTTACTTGTATTTATTTCTTAGCCTATGTGTTAAAAAAAATAATTATGGGTGTTCGAAGCAGTGTCATCTTGCCCTGAAACATTCACAACGAAAAATGCTTATTTTGTTATTCCATGTCTCCCATTAAAGTTTGTATAAATCGTTTGGAATCGCCTTGTAGGTACTGGGTTGGAAAGGGTGTATTTTCTTTATTTTAATTGAATCATACGTGAATAGAAATATTAGTGCCTCGAGTAAGGAAGTTAAGTGGAGATAGATAAGTTAAGCTTTTTCCAACTGTGAAATGATGTTTTTTCCATTTTCTTGCAACATTTTGCGTAAACAAGTTGCAGTGACTATTAATTTCAACCATCAGTTGATAGCGAATATCCATGAGGTTTTAAAATGAGATTTTCCCACCAGCTTTGTCTTATTTCATTTTGTCTTTAGGGCGTTGATAATAGTTTTATGCCATGCTTTGTGCGGTTTTATATTTTATGTCTTAATGCCATGGAATGAAGACTATTAACTATCTTTTCAAGTAATTTATTATACACTACCCAACATAGGAAATGCAACACCATGAAACTTCGGCCGTATACTTATGCAAATTGCGAGACAAATTCGGCTGATCGATGATTGCAAATGATCTAAAATGCAAGTAGGTCACATGATTAGAACGAGGGATAACAGGGATAGAAACGGCAGATGAGTTACGGTCTAAATTGGGTGGCACTTCCCAGCCATCCAAACAGATACCTCACACCTTCGGGTAGGTCGGACTATCTGTATCGATGAAGAAGAATGGGATAGAAGCGAGATAGCCCAATGTTTAAAGCAAGAGGATTGCACTCGGGTGACCCTAGTTCGATTCCAGGCTCTGCCTAAACTATTCCCGTGTTTATGCGGAATACGGGCACGTTAAATATGTGGGTCCTACAGTTCTTTCGAGAGGTTGGTTGGTGGTGGCAGGAAAAGGAGGGTATTGTCCCTGTGGATGTTGCCGCCCTCACTGGGTTCCGGTCTAAATTGAATAGCACTGTTCCAATCGTTCAAACAGATACCTTACACATCCGAGTAGGTCGGACTGTTTAGGTAGAAAACAAAAGAAAAGCAATGACAGGAGGATTGCACGCCGTAATCGCATGTTCAATCCTCGACATCGCACAAAACTATCCCCTTATATTTACACGGAGTATGAGCGAGATAAGTCTGTAGTCCACCAGTCCATACGAGATGTGATGGACTAGGGAATGGTTGGAACGGTCCCTGTGGTTGCCACCCACACTGGAATCCATTCATAATTAGATGGCTCTCTCCTGGTTATCCAAACAGATGCCTTACACCTTAAAATAGATCAGACGGTCTGGGTAGTACGGCTGACATGCATCTAGCACATGGGGCTACAATCGAAGCGGAAGCGCTTCTTAAATATTTACCGATAATCTATATTAGGGCATACTATCGTGAAGCTTCTTCGGCGGATCACATGAATTCGTCCTATAGCAGTACCATCTCACAATAATCTTCATTCGAATAGCCTATCATGATCTTTTTTGACGCAATACTTATCAAAGCACGCACATCTGACTTTCTGGCATATTTTATTTCCAGAAGTGGTTTTCAAGAATGTCAATTCTTACTAAATTCGATAACGTTCTACAACTTTCTAATTTACTTTTTATCTGTATTTCTCATACTTTCCGAGATAGGAGTTTCTGACTTCTAAATTATGTCACTAGGGGCGCTGCCATCAGTCTCATCAGGCAACCCATGGTAACTTTACAGTACCGTTACCTCACTTTCATAGTTCTAGCTGCCATTGCTCAAAACGTATTTGGTCTACTTACAACTTTACATGGTACTATGTACAGCTACGGGAAAAGAAAACCGCCCCACCCTCCGTTAATCGAGCATCGTTCATCGTAGAGAAAATTGAAAGATACCATTCGATTAGGAATAACATCATCTACAAATTAATGTGCGTAAAATTTGCATAAGGGGACGTCTTCATATCTAAACGCGCACAAACTTTGAAATTTTAAATGGCAACACCCAAGTTTGACGTAATATTTCGAATATAACACTAAAAATTAACCTCGGATATTAAGTTTTAAGTTATTTAGATGAAGCGTTTCCGAATTATGAGTATATAAAGTTTTGAGCTCCTAATGTTAAATTAGTTTCCAAGATTTCCATTCATATCTTCTGTAGTAATTATCTGCTCAAGCTGATTATTTGCATGACGTTACTACTAAACAAAACCAAACACATTTACGTGATTTTTATTTTTGTGGAAATAATTGTTTGTATGAAAGTAGTGTGTGAATGAGAGAGCTGGACCACAGCCATAAACCCCCCATTAAAACCACACCCACTTTTAGAATGTAATGGCTCTATTTTATCCACACCATTGTGATTACACAATGGTGTGAAACCCCCCATTAAAACCACACCCACTTTTAGAATGGAATGGCTCTATATCACCCATAAAAAAACCCACCCACTTTTAAAAACAATGGTGTGAAACCTCCCATTAAAACCACACCCACTTTTAGAACGTAATGGTCCTATTTCACACCATTAAAATTTCCACCCACTTTTAAAAACAATGGCTCGTAAAACCCCCATAAAAACCGGACCCACTTTTAGAACGTAATGGCCCAATATCACCCACACAAATTCGACTATACAATGGCTCTCAGACCTCCATTGAATCCCACCCACTTTTAGAAATGTAATGGCTGTATTTTACCATTAAAATTACCACCCAATCTTAAAAATAATGGCTCGCAAAACCCCATAAAACCCGAACCCACTTTTAGAATACAAAGGTTATTTCTTATCCATAAAAATCTACAACCCCTCTTAAAACGATGGTATCGAAACCCCATAAAAACCGAACCCACTTTCTAAAGTAATGGACCTATTTTATCTATCGGAGCGAGCAAGCGAAAAGTCGTTGGGAGCGAAGGTACCCCCTTCGGCGAGCACCCCCGCGGACGGCCACCCCCTAAGCATGCCGCGACCCTAAGGATTCTAAAAGCATTGCACCGACATGGGTTCGTTGCTTTGCAACCATCATCTGCCAAAAGTATGCATACATTCCGAACAAGCGCTGAGCCCTACGCATGCCCCTTTTAGAATCTGCGTTAAAAAATGATACCCCAACAACATTTTAAGCACTTAAAGAAAAGAATTCTAATGTAAATTAGAACAAAAACCATGGAACTGTTGGACAAACTAAACGCAATTAGTACATTGGAAGGAAGTTTCAAGAAGATGCATGAGCTCAATATCGACGAAAAATACCCTGTCATGGAAATTAAACAGGTCAAAACCAAATATGGTGACAAACTAGTAGTGGAGTTAGAAGACGGCACAAAAATGTATCTACCGAAACGATGCGATAAAAACGCGTCCGACTATATGGAGCTTAATGAGATCGTAAAGAGAAAACCTCTATACTTTGTTTATTTGGGAGCTAAAGATGTCGGGAAAGCACAACCAGGGCAAATGTTTAAATTTGAACAATAAATTTTCTTTTAATGGTATCACCACCATTGATCTGGAAGAGAAAGACTCCTTGCAAGAAGTACAAAAGGTGGTCGCAGCAGCTGCGACCACCTTTTGTATTGGGAAAAAGTATGATAACTTATCCTATAACGATAGTAAGGCTGTGTATATCTCAGAGGGAGGCCTTTACAGTCTTATAATGTCCAGTGAAGCCCCCTTTGCGAAATACAGACGTTATGAAAGCAGGAAGTAGAAAACAAGGTCGAAACTCTCCAAGCGGAAAATAATACTGCTTCTGTATAATTTTTAATTTGAATCATCTTTATTTAATGTTAAAAATTTGCTTCAGTAAAAATATAATTTGCTTAAGTAAAATTTTTCTTGCATAATAATAAAGATGAATGCTATACAAAAAGAACGAAATAAGAAATTAAGAAAGGAAGTTGAATATGAACTTAAAGTTTATAAGCTTCAGGCTGAAATTAGAAAAAACAACGAACAACAACTAGAGCAAAAATTAGGTATCCAGAAAGCACTATCGGACTTTCACAAGCCTGTAACTGAAAAGCTACAAGAACAAGAAATTAATCGAAAGGAGAATATTCAGGCTATAAAAGATGCTGTTGATCACATTCCTCTAGCTATTGAACCGCCTTTAGAAGTCTATGATTTTGATAAAAAATTGGATGTAGAGTTTTTAGAGAAAAATAACTTTCCAAGACCCTCAAAATTGTACCATGAGACCAAGGAAACTTTGCAAGAAATTATGAGTAAAGTAAATGATACTTACCTAAAAATGTCTCGTCAAAAAGGAAACATTATGAGTCAGATATCTCGAATGACTAAAAAGGATGAAGAAAGAGAAGATCGCTTATTAGCTAAGGTTGATTATTTGAGAGATCATATGACTACGTTAGGAGATTATCGGGATCGACTCAGAGACTTGCAAAGAAAAGAAATTTATATCGGTAAAGGAGTAGAAGACAAAATGGAAATTTTAGCCCGATTGACTGATAAGATATGTAAAGGGTCCAAAAGTAAAAAGTTACACAATCAAGTCGTTGATTTATTGGATGCATTGTTGAGAGAAGGAACTATGACCAACGAGCAAGTAAAACAATACTACAAAAATTTTTCATTAAATAAATGAGTAATTACATAAAAACTAAAATACATTTAAGCGATCATCAGATTGCTAAGCTAAAATCTGCATACCAGAAAGGAGAAGAAGTATCTCTACAAATAGATAAGACAAAAGCCCCCAACAAAGATATACATTTAACTCGAACACAGATAGCTCAAATTGGGAAGGGGAAGCGTATCACTATCAGTAAGACGCAGCTCCAGAAAACGGGTGGTTTTCTACCTTTTCTATTACCTGCGTTAATTGCTGGGGCCAAGGCTTTAGCACTAGGTGCTGCAAGTGGGGCGGCTGGATATGGAGCAAAGAAAGCTTTGGAAAAAATTTCAGGATCTGGATGTGTAAAAAAAAGACCCATTGGAAAGGGCGTCTATCAAAACTGGGAATATCAGACGAAGTAATTAAACAAAATATGAAACATGAACAGGGGTTTAGGGGCGTCTTTACTTCCGATCTGTTGCCTAAAAAGATGAGTCGGTTTGAAAACGGTATTATTAATCTGGACATTGTCACAGGACCTGGTACGCACTGGGTCTGCTACTATAACGATCCTAAAAATAACTTTGTTGAGTATTTTGATCCTTTTGGAGAACACGTATACAAAATTCATCCTAACATTAAGAAGTATCTACTGACTTCTGGAAAGAAAAATATCGGGTGTAACTCGAGCTTTCTACAGCACCCTGCTTCCGTCAAATGCGGCTACTTTTGTATGAAGTACATTCGTGAAAGAAACAAGGGTAAGCCAGTTGTAGATGTGCTATATTCTTTTACCCAAGAACCCAGCGACTTCAATGAAAAAAATGTTCTCTATAAATAAAATGGTTCTATTGATATTAGATTCTAAAAACGCGGAAAAATCAGAAGATTTTACGATTGAATACACTAGACCTTTCACCTTTAAACAGATTGCCCTTCAGTCCTTTTCGATGTACGTTTCATGGGACAATATCAAAGATGAGGAATTATCATACTTTGATGGTCAGCAGTGGTTAAATTTGACGATACCAGATGGAAATTACACTATCAAGGGGCTGAATCGTTACATGATTAATTTTTTTGGAAGCGATCCGCCGATACAATTCGGAATAGTGGAGGAACGACAGCGAATAGCCATTAAGTTAAAACACGGGTATAAGATCGATTTAACGAAAACCAAAAACCTGCATAAACTTATAGGTTTCGAGCCTAAAATCCACGAAGAGCTTGAACAAGTAGGAAAGTACATTGCTGACTTATCTGGGGGAAACGATAACATTTATATACATTGCGATGTCGCAGAGGGGGCGTATATCAACGGTTTCAACTCTACAAACGTCATCTATTCATTTACAAACAGTAATCGTCCAGGTAGTCAGATTATAAAATCATTTGACAAACCTCTGTTTTACCCTGTTCGAATGGATAGTGTTTACCGAATCAGAATGCAAGTAACCAATCATAGAGGTGATTTAATACCGCTCAATAAGCAAGAAGTACAATACAATTTTATCGCCCTATAATAAAGAAATGAATAAACACAGACTTCAAAGAAAGAGTAAGAAGATACAAGGAAGAGGGTTCTTTTCCGACGTACCAGTCCTGCAGGAGGCCGAATTAGAAGGTAAGTATGTGCAGGATAAAATAAAGGAGATATTATCAAAGCAGAAAAAACATGGAGCTGGACTAAAGTTTTTCTAAATTCGATTTAATAGCCATATAGCTATTAAATTGAGGAGAAGAAAAAAATTATATTATAATAAATGAATAAAATATTTGAATTAAACAGCACCAATTATTATTACGATGATGACATCGAAAGTTTCGAATATAGAGAGGTAAGGCATGAAAATAGTGATAATTCTATGGAAAATGCCTCTTACCATTTCTTTATTCAAGACACCAACGCCAACATTTTATACTCTAACGGTTATTTACAGCAAAAATTGAAAATTGTTAACAACGATGGTACTGCCATAGTGAATGATAATGTAGCTCTCGTGAATGGAGGTGGTTTGATCAATGCTAACAGGTTTACATTAGGAACCACTGAAATAGAATCCAACATAAATTATTCCGCTCTTATGCGACAAGTGTTGGGCTTAATACATTTTACGCCTGACTATTCTTCTGCCGAAGCTACTAATATGCTGTTCTACACTGATACGTCGGACACAGCTGATAGAGAACGCTTGAAATATGATGGCACGTTAGTAGATACCACAAAGATTACTGAGTTTTTCGAAAAATTCGGAATTAATGAGAACCATAACCAGGGATATACAGAAAGAAGCGAATTCACTAAAAATAGCAAGGTTGTAACTATATGGATCCCACTAAAGTACGTGTTTGATTTCTTCCGTGAATATAAAAAAGTAATCACGGGGTTCCAAGTCAAATTTGAGTTCCAGAGAAATCACAGTCTAAATATGCTGTACACCAACGAGCAACATAAGATCTATAAAGTCGTTGTAGAAGATTTATCACTCTGGCTACCTTACGTACGATTTAAAAATGCGGCGGCTTCAATATTTAACGAATTAAAGTTATCGAATAAGGATGTAGAAATAAACTGGAACCAACACAGCATTGTAAAGTCTAATATTTTCTATAAAAACGCTAGCGGCTCTTATACCATAAAAGCTACTTCTGATGAAGTCTTATCTTTGTACGTAATTCCTCAGTACACTGAAAGATACGAAAATTCGAAGCGCAATAACATGCTGTTTGATAACTTAGATATGACGGAATGTTGGTTAATGATCAACAATGTAAAAGTGCCAACTGTCAGTTACATGATGGATTTTGAGAAAAGTGATTATAATCGATTATACACAGCCTTTTTGGAATCTGGACTCAACACCATCACGTCTGAAACAGGTTGTATGGTCAATTATTCGAATTTTGGTAAGTTGTATCCAATCATCTGCTTTAATCTCTCTCATCATCAAAACTATACCGATACGAATAACTTAATGATTGAGTTTAACTGGAGGTTAAGGAACGCTGCCCCCAAAGATTATGTTTTTTACTTCATCTTAAAAGAGCACAAGAAATGCCTCTTAAATATTAACAATCAAAATATTACCATGATCAAGACTTTGAAATTATAAGCCATTTTTATAGTCCATTTTAAATTTTTATAGTCCATGACTATAAAAATTATTTTATATTTAAATAAATGGCTGCCTACTACCCGCTTTTCGATGAAGAATTAGAACAAGGACCTCCTGGTATTCCAGGCATAGGGTTTAAACTCACACACGACGGTAACTACGATATGGAAAATAAGATCTTGAAAAACTGTCAGACGCCGATTGAGAGTCGGGATGTAACTACTAAAAGTTATCTGGAAGCTGAGTTAATTCGTAACTCCACTACCGTCACTCACACGCTGGAGGTTGAACTACGAGAAGAGATAGCAAAAATTATGGAAGGTTTAGATCAGAAGTACCTGAGTTTAGGTGATAGAAGACCCATTGACGCTAAAGGTAAAAGGATAGGCAATGTCGCTGACCCTATTGAAGACATGAATGCGGTTAATAAAAAGTACTTGGAAAAATATGTTGACAATAAAGTATGTTATGCAACCACCACATCAGGATACATAACTATTAGACCTAGTACCAATGCGAATGCCGTTATTTTTACGAAGTTTTCCGGTGATGCTTTGAACTCAGATTGTAAATTCTCTCGGGACGGTTTTTTTAGACTGGGATTGTACCTTGATCCTCAAAAGATAATCGATGAATTAATCGTTGTTAAGTTATACATTAATAACAAGCAGTACGTTCACAAGATAAAAGTAGCCACTGAATTCGTGTTAATTCTCGGAGAGGTTAAAAAAGATGACCAATTAAAAATTTTCTTACGATGTGATGCTGAGTTCACAGTTCAACCATTTCTAAAAATTGAAGAAATCAAGTGGACACTCCAGCTGCCGTAAAATTTGTATTCATAATAACATTTAATGGTTGATCAACCATTAAATGTTTAGATACCCTTTGTTACCTTCCTCAAGTTTGAATATATTTATCCTTTAAATAAAGAATATGGATCGTATTGTAAAAAAATTAAACGATTTGAGTACTGATAACTTTGAGTCAGTGGATGGCTTATATTTGGTTTCTGACATTACTGAGCACGGGAAATCTATCCTAATACGTTTGTCGAACAACTCAATTTTATTTTTAAAAAATGATATACCCAGGGTTGGTATGATTTTGACCAGGGATGAAATAAGATTATTAAGATTATATGTTGGCTTCAGGGTTTTATATTATTGTACACCATTAGAGGGTTTCGTGGTAAAAAAACCACCTTTTCGAAACCTCTACGAAACCTTTTCAATATATCAGGCTGACAGTGATAGCGATAGCGATCGACCGACATCGATGACATGCCCTTCCATCATTGTAACTTAGATTTTCAATTCTTTTTCCGAGGAAAAAGGTGGCTGGGCCCACCTTTACCGTTCATTTAACAGATGTAGATATGACTTTATTTTTAATGATTGAAATACTCATTAAAAATTGAATCGTAAAAAGTTTACCCCTTCAATAATAAAAGCATTTAAAGAAACGATTTGTAGTTCTAAAGAAAGACAAAATGGATTTTCAATCTAAAACCGTTCGACAGTTGCAAGGCTACTGTCGTGAAAATAATATTCGAGGTTACTCGAAACTTAAAAAGTTGGAGCTGGTCGACCTTATTCAATATCATAACGGCTTTTCCAGTTTCCACAATGACTTGTTTAGCAAGCCAAAGAAGAACAGAGTGCGTAAGATCAGGTGTTGCGGTAAGTTATTTAAGGGATCAAGCATGAATAAGCACCTACAATCTAAAGGGCACCTAAACTATAAACCAAAGAAGGCAACCGCTCTCCCAGAGTGTGGAAGGGTGGAGCATCGACTACATCACATGACTCTCCCCCAACTACGGGAATTTTGTCGAACGCATGGCATTAGAGGCTATTCCAGGTTAGGAAGGAGGGCAGACATCATAGCATACATAGAAAGCGTATTGTTCAATCGTCATTTCGGGTTTGATTCAGACCTGTTTTTAGATACGCGAGAGAGAAGGCTCTACACCCTCCACAAAGTTAATACAGCCTTTGAATCTCGCTTGAAGACGTACGACATCCAAAATGAACACAACCTGATGCTTCCCGAAGACTTTTTGAACGATGTGGCATCACTAGTCCGGGGACTCATCACTAAACACATAAAGAGGCTGCATGGTTTGAAGGTTAATTTCGAATTCCTCTGTGACTATCAAAAGGGTAAAGACGATGCTATTATAGAAATGGAGAAAAACTTCAAAACAGAAAACGCAGTCATCTTAGAATCAACTGATTTGGTAGCTTATTACAGATCGGTTATCCAAAAATTATTGACAGAAATGGAGGAGTTTGTTGCAAAGGGTTCGGGATGGACGCTTGTTAGAATTAAAAACCTTGAGGTGAGGATCAATAAATACAACCCACTGAGAGGATCATCCTACATTGATTTACCGAAAAGAATTAAAGATAAAAAGGCAGTCATTAACGTGAAAAATGAAAATGATAACGAGTGCTTTAAGTGGGCGATACTGTCCGCTATTTATCCAGCTGATAATCACGTAGATAGAGTCTCTAAATATAAGCCATATGATAATGAGCTAAATTTCGAAGGTATCGAGTTTCCAGTGAAGATGGAAGATAGAGTATTTAACAGGTTCGAAAAGTTGAATAACATATCGGTGAACATATATTCATACGAAGGTAATGATATATACCCATTGAGAATCACTAAAAATAAGGAAGACAAACACATCAATTTGCTGTACATAAAGAATAAGGAAGGAAACAGTCATTACTGTTGGATAAAAGACCTCTCCAAATTGATAAGCGGACAAGTGACTAAACACAACGGAAAGATATTCACCTGTGAGAGATGCCTGCTGTATTATTACTCCGAAGAGGACCTCCAAGCTCATGAAACGGATTGTAGGAAGAATACACCAGTAAAGATTGTAATGCCCGAGGAGAACGAATCTCTGCGGTTCAAAAACTATCAAAGGTCTTTACGATTACCCTTTGTGATGTATGGAGACTTTGAGTGCTTGACAAACAAGATAAACACCTGCTGCCCTACAAAAGACAGCTCATTCTTACATAAATATCAAAAGCATGAACCTATGAGCTTCACTGTCTACATCAAATATAAACACGCAGACTATAAGGCACCAATCACATACAGAGGACCCAATGCCACCAAGCTGTTCTTTGATACAGTGAAGACTGAGGCGCTAGCGATAAAGAACATTTATGATAAGAAGCAACCCATCAAAATGACCACCGAAGATGAAGAGCATTTCCAAAGGACCCATGTTTGCCACATCTGTGACGAAGATATCAGGAAGAAACCTTCACCCTATTCACCCAAGGATAAACCAGACTTCCGAAAAGTTAGAGATCATGACCATCTTCTCAATCCGGCGAAATGTGAATCGAACTACAGAGGACCTGCTCACAACCTTTGCAACCTAAAGTATCAAGAGCCTTCGTTCATTCCAGTGTTTATCCACAACTTATCTGGCTACGACGCCCATCTCTTCATAAAGGAGCTCGGTAGAGACCAAGGTGATATCGACGTCATCCCGAACAACGAGGAGAGGTACATTTCCTTCAGTAAGGAGGTCGGGGCAAAAACTGTAGGCGATGGGAAGAAAGTAAAGGTACCTGGTATAAAGTTGAGGTTTGTCGACTCATTCAAGTTCATGGCCGCTAGCCTTGACAGTCTTGCGAAGAACGTAAAGGAGTTCAGGGAGACAGCCAAGTACTTCCCCAAGGACAAACTGGACCTCGTCACCCGAAAAGGCGTCTATCCATACGATTACATGGACTCGTGGGACAAATGCGAAGAAACCAAGCTGCCCCCAAAAGAAGACTTTTACAACCAATTGAATGAGTCACACATAAAGGATGAGGACTACGAGCACGCTAAAAGGGTATGGAAGGCCTTCAACATTAAGACATTGGGTGAATATTCCGATTTGTATGTGAAGACTGATGTACTCATCCTAGCCGACATCATGGAACACTTTAGAGATGTCTGTCTAAAGACCTATAAGTTGGATCCTGCATGGTACTTCACTGCACCCGGACTCTCGTGGGACGCCATGCTCAAAACCACAGAGGTTGAGCTAGAGCTGTTGACAGACTATGACATGATACTCATGCTAGAAAAGGGGACCAGAGGAGGCATCTCTCAGTGCTGTAACCGATATGGGAGGGCGAACAACAAGTACATGAGGGACTATGACGAGAACAAGAAGTCTAACTACCTGATGTACCTTGACGCCAACAACCTTTACGGATGGGCCATGAGTCAATACCTACCGCATGGTGGCTTCGAGTGGAGCACTGTGTCAGATGTGACCCAAGTAGAGGATGACTCAGACAAAGGATACATCGTAGATTGCGACCTACAGTACCCGACCCATCTGCACAACCTCCATTCAGACATACCTCTAGCACCTGAGAGCAGGATGCCCGATGGCTCAAAACAGCCAAAACTACTGACGACCCTCTATGACAAAGAGCATTATGTGGTTCATTACAGGGTTTTGAAGCAACTGTTGCAGTTGGGGGTGAAGCTCAAAAAGGTGCACAAAGTGTTGGAGTTTCAGCAGTCTCCCTGGTTGAAGAGGTACATAGACCTGAACACTGATATGAGGACCAAGGCAACCAACGACTTTGAGAAAGACTTCTTCAAACTTATGAACAACTCGGTCTTTGGCAAGACGATGGAAAATATCAGGAAGCGACTCGATATTAGGCTAGTATGCGATCCCCAGAAAGCGGAGAAGCTAGTTGCTAAGCCCAACTTCAAGGGAAGGACCATTTTTGACGAAAGATTAGCCGCCGTGCATATGAACAAGACGAAAGTGATTTTTAATAAGCCAATATACGTCGGCATGAGTATATTAGATCTATCGAAGCATCTGATGTATGACTTCCATTATAATCTTATGAAGCCTAAATATGGGGGTGATATCAAGCTATTGTACATGGACACTGACAGTTACATCTATGACATACAGACCGAGGACTTTTATGAGGATATGAAGGGATTGATTGACTACTTTGACACATCAGATTATCCAGAAAACAATAGGTATGGTTTGCCCCGAGTAAATAAAAAGGTCTTGGGGAAGATGAAGGATGAAAATGCAGGGAAGATCTTAGAAGAGTTCGTTGGCTTAAGATCTAAGATGTATGCCTGTAAAACTGAGGTTGACCTGGTGAAAAAGTCGAAAGGAGTAAAGAAATGTGTCGTGAAAAACAGGATATCCTTCGAGGACTACAAGAACTGCCTATTCAAGCAAGAAGTACAGCATAGAACCATGAATCTCATCAGGAGCACAAAGCATGAGATTCATTCCATACAAGTCAATAAGATTGCCCTATCAGGAAAAGATGACAAACGTCATATATTGGAAGATGGTGTCCATACCTTGGCTCACGGTCACTATGCGATAAAGGAGTAGGCGATCATAATCTTTTAACAGTTTTCGAACTATTAAAAGATAATTAATGGTCCTCAGTTCGAAGGACACATTCTTCTGTTCTGAATGCCTCTTTAATAGTGTCTATATCACATCTAAAGTACTCCATGTAACCGTCCTCCTCCTCTTCTGAGGCCCTATTTCATTTAAAAGGGGGTGGCCGTCCGCGGGGGTGATCGCCGAAGGGGGTACCTTCGCTCCCAACGACTTTTCGCTTGCTCGCTCCGATAGATAAAATAGGTCCATTACTTTAGAAAGTGGGTTCGGTTTTTATGGGGTTTCGATACCATCGTTTTAAGAGGGGTTGTAGATTTTTATGGATAAGAAATAACCTTTGTATTCTAAAAGTGGGTTCGGGTTTTATGGGGTTTTGTGAGCCATTATTTTTAAGAGTGGGTGGTAATTTTAATGGTAAAATACAGCCATTACATTTCTAAAAGTGGGTGGGATTCAATGGAGGTCTGAGAGCCATTGTATAGTCGAATTTGTGTGGGTGATATTGGGCCATTACGTTCTAAAAGTGGGTCCGGTTTTTATGGGGGTTTTACGAGCCATTGTTTTTAAAAGTGGGTGGATATTTTAATGGTGTGAAATAGTACCATTACGTTCTAAAAGTGGGTGTGGTTTTAATGGGAGGTTTCACACCATTGTTTTTAAAAGTGGGTGGGTTTTTTTATGGGTGATATAGAGCCATTACATTCTAAAAGTGGGTGTGGTTTTAATGGGAGGTTCCACACCATTGTGTAATCACAATGGTGTGGATAAAATAGAGCCATTACATTCTAAAAGTGGGTGTGGTTTTAATGGGGGGTTTATGGCTGTGGTCCAGCTCTCTCATTCACACACTACTTATGAAATATTAACTATGAAATCAATAATCGAAAATATGAATACAAACCTGGACATGTTTTGATAAAAATCGATTCACAAAGATTTTTTATATGTTTATGTAAAATAACAGGTGTTTCCTCCCTCTAGTTCTTCCGAAATGCTTAAATATTCAGCATCACGATGATTTTAGGGGTCGTATATTAGTTTAAAATAATGACTAATTTGAAAAAGTTATATAAATTGTAAGCTAATCTTTATTTAAGAAAACGGGCATTTATTTTTACCCAGTTTTAATAAAAATTTTGTATAAACAGTGCTGTATAGATGCAACCTAATCAACGCAATTCTGTTACTGTATTGAAGGATGAAAACTTGTATTGTCATAAATTGAATAAATACACACACACACACACACAAGACAACACTACACCCAGCCATGAAAATGCTCACCCTCTCATGCAGGAATTGAACCTGCGACCTTTTGGCTGTGAGGTAAGCCATAATGCTGAATGTCAAGAGGATAATTCAATAATTTACAACAGTGCTGTGGTCAATCAACGAAACATCGTCCTTCAAATTGCGGTTTTTAATATGGAGCTGATCCCCGAAAACTGCACATTCCGGAATATTGAATATCTTCGAATATAAAGATAGAAACGTCGTGAAAATTTGAACTTGGACTAATTTGGGGGGTCTAGAACTTGTGGGTGACGTCAAACTTGGGTGTTGCCATTGAAAATTTCAAAGTTTCTGCGCGTTTAGATAAGAAGACGGCCCCTTATGCAAATTTTACGCACATTAATTTGTAGAGGATATTATTCCTAATCGAATGGTATCTTTCAATTTTCTTTACGATGAACGATGTTCGATTAACTGAGGGTGGGACGTTTTTTTACCTCTGCTGTACATACAGATTCTACTTATAATGTAGAGCATTCTGCTGAATAATTCAAGATCAGTTTCTTTTTGTTTTGACAATATTTATTCTAGGGTTGTCACTGTAAAATGAATATAATAACGATAAAATAGCATTTATTAGTACAGCATTTTGATAGACGCTTTTCTATTAATTTTATCTGCTTTAGCATTGTCTCTAGATAATTTGATGACATAGCTCCATCATAACGCAATCTGTTATCTTATCTAATTTCACGCAGAATGGTTGGAACGAAAGAGTTTGTCAACTTATTGATGTCAGCCATATTTCACGATCACTCAAAGACTGATGTTAGTAACAAACAGCACCTTGTTAACATTAAAACATCTCACGTCTTCAAAGCACGACGTCCACAACTGATAAATGAATATAAATAAATGGAAAAGTTGTGCTGTAACTCGTATTTCATATATTACTTTCCCTGCAATACATAGTAACGTATGGGAAAATTATTGGAATCGTGTCGAAAACTGGAGCAGTTTTCGACGGATCTACGTTTTCGACGATTTCGGGCGCTTTAGAACTCGAAAAACCTATTCTTAACGTGACGTTTGTGTATGCATATGTGCGTGTCTCTGTCTATGTGTATGTGCATTGTATTTATCCACTCTAACTCAATAAATGGAATTAAACCTGCAAATTCAGCATAATTTTAAATCGCTTGCGAATTGGCCACATAAGTTTTACATGCAGACATTTACTTATAGTTGAAAGGGAGCTTTCTTGTAATTTGTGTCAAACATTAGCGAGCGGAAAACACATTTTAAAAGGGTGCACTCATTTTAAGCATCATCGTTTTAAATACTTCATGACTTATGATATTACCTTAACGGACTTGATATGAGAAAAATCCTCATGCTGTACCCTTACCAGTTTGGTTGGATGAAACATTGCACCTGCTGCAGCAGGAGCTGTCGGCGATTTCCCCAAACGCTGGCAGAATTTGATATTCGCACGTTGTTCTTTAAATGCCATTTTCGTTTTCGACGAACGCGAACGACTACAGTTCACTGACATGCATTGTCTGGAAAACCCTGCAAACCCTGCACTGCGGACCTGCTTCTTCCTTTTCATATCTCGCGTCACATGTACCTCTACGTCACGATGAAATAGTTCCCCTCTCTTCCAATCAGGGTTGTGAATATCAGCACAGTCTCCGAACTTTTTGATCCTACCTTGCATGTAACATCTTATATTTATAGATTAATGTAACATCTAATATTTATAGATTAATGTAACATCTTGTTAGATATATTATATAACATTTATATACCAAAAAGCAAATTAGCAAAATAATTTGATATTTTGACGTAACCTCTGAAGTCTGAGTATCCAGATGAAACCGAAGCGAAAACGAAAAGTGCTTGCTAGTTATACATAGTTAGGGAGTCATTTTGCAACGTTTTGAAAGGTTGTTAAATGCAACAAATGAGTCTGGAAAATCGATTAAACTCATTGAACTTTACTGAAGTTTTATTTTACAAAAAATGTTATTCACGCAAAACCATGCTGACTCCATCGGACTGAAGCCACCGTTGCTTTTTTATCACATATAACATGTTACATCTCCCCTTGTATCTTCTTTTTATCATATATAATCTTCTTTACTTTGTATATTTTCCATCGTCATGCCATTATATCCACATTTTTTTTTTACTTTCTCATACTATGAAATATAATATGGAGAAAGAATTGTTTTCAAGAACATTTTCGATTTCGAGATTCTAATGTCATTATATATATTTTAGGACTTCCTGAACACGTTTAGACTATTTTTAGAGTGATTTAGAATCATGGTCTAAATGATCACAATTATTGCACGTTACCCTTCATTATATAGGGCTTGAAAAAGTATTTCGATTGATACCAAGTTTAACAATGTACCCCCTCGGGAGTGAGTGTGTCTGTGTGTGTGTGGGGGGGGGGGGTAGCTTGCCTCTTCGATTGAGGGGCGTCACATGCAAAAATTTTATTTTATCGCGGCTATTTTTCACAACAATGATTGAAACTATCAAATCTCGTGATCATTAGCGATAAATAAACCCTTTCATGCGTGATTATGTCAAATTTTGTCCTATGCTGCCATGTTACAAAAATATAAAATTTCGAATAAAATTTAAAGTTTTCGCTCGAATTTAAAAAAATTCTAACTATTTCTATATTTTTGATAACAAATTCGAATATAAAGTTTTGTAAAAATCAATTAATATTTGTGGCTGCTATCATGTCACGAGAAATCGACCACAGACATCAGAGAAACAGACAAATGGATGGATGGACATCACTCCAAAAATAGTCGATACGTATTTAGGAGGTCTTGAAACGTATATTGGCATCAAAATACCGTGATCGAAAATTTTCGTGAAAACAATACTCTTTCAATACCAGTGATTGGAAAAACTACTTTATTATAGTAATGAACTACAACTACATTATGACAAATGTAGTTAACTACAACTACAACTACTTTTTTTAAAAGTAATGACTACAAACTGCTTTTAAAATATAGTCACTGCATAACTACTTTTATAAGACGAATTTTGCCACAGCTTCAATTTTCACAAAAAGTTGAAGATACGAGTGTACTGTAGTAATTTAACATACTTATTCTGAATAATTAAAATTTACTGATCAACTTACCAATATTTACGCTTTTACCCATTTCTGAAAACAGTAAAATAAATAAAAAGTATAAACTTTAAAATCAACGACAACTAAAAATAGGTTTAAAAGTCGTTTTAATAAAATCTCCTTTCCTCGACGTACAAAAATTACACGGTCAAAGCGCTTTCAAGCCTCACAGTACCTCACTAATGAAGGACATCATGATACCCGAAAGCGCTTTGGCCGTGTAATTTTTGCACGTCGAGGAAAGGAGATTTTATTAAAGAACTTTTAAACCTATTTTTGGATGTCTTTGATTTTAAAGTTTAATTAAGGTTGACGTGTACCCATTTCATTTATTAAAAGTATAAAACAATATAAATGTAAAAACTATTTATTTGAAAATATGTTTGTTTATTTCCAGTAGAATTTGCATCTCAAAATTGCAATCAGACAAGCAGGATCTTTTGGGAAATAACACATCTGAATATATCCATAAAAAATCAACTTCATGAGGCAATGGCCTTCCTAACCCTGCAGCCATTCATCATATATCGTTGCGCAGAACACTAAATTTCATACAAATGAAAAAAGGGTGATCACATGATATGTAGAATGGCACCTTGTTTGTTTACTGAAGTAATGTTAAAAGTAGCGTCAAAACGCGATAGATACAAACTAGTGATTTATTGTATCGCGCTACTCGCTACACTACTTATTTTTAAAAGTAGCGCGTCACACTACAAATTACGAGAAAAAGTAGTGACTAATGTGCGCTACTTTTGACTACTGCTCAATACCACGCATGAGAAAGTAAAAATTTCTGAAAAAGCTTGGATCCTATATAATGACTCTGTTGCATGGGGTCTTTGATACTGGCGTTGCGGACAAAGTTTTTTTGCGCAACATACACATGGACTCGGGTTTATGGGTCCCTAATTTTAGATAGGTCCCAAACAGACAATTTTAAATATCTAAATGAGGATGCCAACATTGAAGAAACACTCCCAAACAAAGTATTTTACGGGGGTAAATATAACTATTATATTTATTAAGTGTGGAGGATTCCAAACAGGTCCCGATTAACTCAAGGGCATGTGGGGCAGCTGCCCGAGGCCCTAAATTACACAACTGCAACACTGAAAAATTAGCGATGCTTTCTGAAAACAAAAATATGACATCGGAATAAGTTTGC